>OU015756.1:20550952-20584810 GCA_907169655.1 Acomys percivali | reverse complement strand
ATTTATATTTATATTTATATTTATATTTATATTTATATTTATATTTAATATTGTGTTCCATCCTAGAGACATGCATGTGCCATATATGTGCAAATATTCTAAAACTTGTTTTTTTTTTTTTTAAGCTGAAATACTTACACCTATATTAAGACTAACTTTGAGATGTTAAATAGCCAAGAGGTCAAAGTTCCAAGCCTCCCTGGTGTCCTGGTTAGCTTTAACTCCTGCTGTGATAAAAACACTCTGGCCTAAACCAACATGGGGAGGAAGAGGTTACTTACTGCATACTTCCTGGTCAGTCTATCACTGAGGGAAGTTAGGGTAGGAGCTCAAGCAGAAACCATAGAAGAATGCTTCTTATGAGCTCACTCACTGCCTCAGGCTCAGCTAGCATTCTCATACAGCCCAGACGGACCAACATTCCTAGGGATGGTGCCGCCCGCAGACATCTAGGCCTTCCCATATGAACAGTCAGCTAAGACAATCTGGCCAGTCTGACCTGGGCAATTACTCAACTGAGGTTCCCTCTTTGCAGGTAACCCTTGGCCATGTCAAATTGGCAATAAAACTAACCAGGACATCTGAATAAATCAAGAACACCAAGTCACAGAAGTCATGATATGAGGGGTCTGTCCACGGAAGAGCAAAGTTTCTGAGAAAGACAAGGGAGAGCAAAGTACTCAGGGAGAAGCAACGCAGAGTTCTTTTATTTTTTTAAAGATTTATTTATTATTTATATAGTCTTCTTCCTCCTTGTATGCCTGCACACAGAAGAGGGCATCAGATCACATTATAGATGGTTGTGAGTCACCATGTGGTTACTGGGAATTGAACTCAGGACCTTTAGAGAAACAACCAGTGCTCTATTCTTTTAAATTATAACAATTTACTTAAAATACAAAAATACAAAGAAATAATGAAAATTGAAGTAATAGAGATCAAGAACCTTCTAGAATTTGCAGCCACCAAAACTGATCTTTTGTCTGCTCAAAGAACAACCAATAGTATACATCTGAACTAATTTCTATAATGACTATTACTTTGCCCTCCCAAAGCAGTTAGTATTGGTTTCCTGACAATACCTTGTGGTGTTTTAGATGAAATATGTCTTGCATTGGCTCAGGTTTTTTGAAGACCAGGTCCCCAGTTAATGGTATCGGAGAGACAACCAGTGCTCTTAACCTCTGAGTCATCTCTCCAGCCCTTGACACAGAGCTCTTAAGGTTCACCTTCAGAAACAGTGTGCTCCAGGCCTCCACCACTCCAGCCACCTCAGGGAGTATGGTGAAGAGAACTGACAAAAATGCCAGTCACCTCTCAGGATGAATTATGACTGAAAACAATGGACATGGGACTGACTCCCTGGCGGCTTGGGTGGGGCTTATACTGAAGAACACTGAAATATGTTAGATTTTTAAAAACATTTTTATGTATATGTCTTAGTTCTAGCAGTTATTAATTATGCATGATAACAGGTTCTTTTCGGTCACTCGGATGTCTTTAAGTAAGGGCTTGAATGAGCCTCTCCATTTGTGACGTGTTACTTTGGGGCGTAACTCTAATAGCAAATTGAGAAGTGGAGCAGAGAAGGGAGAACTTAGCATAAGGAAAGATCGAGAAGAAGAGATCTACCCAATGGCAGGACATTCTCCACAGGTATGTGGAGAGCGGGGACTGACTCTGACACAAACTCTGGTGCTCCATATTTGACCACTTCCCCTTGGTGGAGAGGCCTGGTGGCACTCAAAGAAAGAATAAGCAGGCTACCAAGATGAGACCTGATAGCCTATGACCATATGGTGGAGGAGGAGGTCCCCCTTGGTCTTAGACCTAGGGGAGGGGAATAGGGTGAAAGCAGGAGGGAGGGAGAAATAGGAGGATACAAGTGATGGGTTAACAAATTGAGCTGTAATCTGAATAAATTAATAAAATTTAAATTAAATTTAAAAAAGAAAAGAAAAAAAGAAGAAGAGTTGTCATAATTTCTCCAAGGAAGAATTTTACAAAGAAAGGCAGATGATGGAGAGATCCCAGAGCCATCTCAATGCGGTGTTTATAGCTTGATATGAGAGGTGAAGGCAGAAACCAGATACAACAGCAGGTTTGCCACTTGGCACGACGAAGCTATTAACTGGGCTGACGATGTTAGGGAAGGATGTTCAGGATGTAGAAAAGATTCATCAACGCTTGGGAAAGTGCACAGGAAAGACACCTCCCGTCAGTCAGCAGCCTGTGCTCCGTTCGTGAGTGATTTTCTTAGGATAGATATTCTCTGACTTTACAAGATTGAGATTGTTGACCACATGAGTGGCGCTATACATTCACAATAGATCTATAGACGAGGCAGCTATGGGAAAAGTAGTATGTCATGGGGCTGCAGAGATTGCTCAGGAGTTAAGAGGACTCCCTGCTTGTGCACAGGCCTTGGGGTTACTTCTTAGAATGCACATGGTGGCTCCCAACCTAACCCTAGTAACTTCAGTTCCAGAGGATCTCGGGATCTGGCACTCTCCTCTGGCGTCAGGTGCACACACATGGTGCAAATACATATATGTAGGCAAAACACTAATTCACACAAGAATGCTTAAGTTGAAAAGTATCTTAGTATTAATAATGTGTCAAAGTCTTTCCTAATTTCCTTATCTATAAAGCAGAAAAAAAAACCAATAAGCACCTTGGTTTTTTCTAATTATTCTACATCATGGATGAACAATAGTTTTGCAGACTCAAAGAGACTGAACAACCACGCCACCCCCACCCCACCCGACCCCACACACATACCTGCATGCACAGAGAAGCAAATACATTGATCATAGCTGTATAATAGCGTGGCTGCATTTTTAGTTCCCCTTTCCCAAAGGAACTTTATTCTTCCCCGTTCCATGTACCTCAGGTTAATTCTGTGCTTTGAATCCCACATCTCTCAGTCTTCTCGGTAGAGTTACTCTTCCCTCTCAATGCCTTTTCTCTGACAGCATTTGAACACACTTACTCACCTACTTTGAGGTGCCCTCCTTCAGCCCTATAGTCCCTGTCCAACTATTCATCTCTGACCATTTTTATAACAAATTCCTTTAGAGACTCTCTTGCTGTTTCTATTTCCTCATCAATCTTAACCCCGTGCTCACCACAACCTGGTTTCCATGTGCACCCTAAAACCATCACGGGCCTATGGTGTCAACATGGCCAACAGAAGGATGTGGCTTATAAGTCGAAAGCAACGACAGCTTACACTATTAGCAGGGTTAGCGCTACACTCAAGAAGGCCCACAGCTGATCTTTTCATCATAGCTCCCGTCTTCACTGTGGCTGGCTCATAACAAGCACGCTGAATGAAGAATAAGAAATCCCTTCACACTTCATGCCAGCTGTGTCCCATTTGGAGAATTCCAGACATCAATAACAAAGACAATGCAAAAAAAAAATAGCTTGCTATAAAACAACAATATAAAATCTAGGATGTGCTAGACAAATTTGTATGTGTGTTACACATATTATCTTATATACTATATCAGAGTAGTACAATTAATCTTCTCATTTCACAGATGATCAAAGTATATAACCAACCCAAGTCAGTAGTAAGTGATAGAGTTACAAATCTCCATACTCCTTGCCCACAGGAATCAATACATCAATGGCCTATCAGAAATAAGAAGGAAAATATTAGGCTGCAAATGAATTGGGAGGAGATTCAGAAGAAAACACTCGAGCTGATCTATACTTAAATGAGCAGGTAGAGATCACAGGAGGCAGATGCTGGCTGGGCCAAATTATTCTAATTCTCTGACTTGTCTCACTAGGAACCAACCAGGCTCATAGAGTTCACTGTCAGTAGAGGACAGAGGTCCACCTATAAATAATATCAAAGCCAGTCCCACCCTGGGGAAAAGGTGAACCTAGCAATCCCCCCAAAGTCTCTTTGTTCACTGAGATCTGTGGTTCTAAAAATAATACGTGGTCCTCATCCCTAACAGCTCACAGCTTGCTGTAGAGAGTGAGGCAGACACAGCAGAACTCAGGGAAGATAAATCACTAAAAAAAAAATCTATCAAAGTACTAAGGGAGTGGGGCCTCACACTCCCTTTAAAGGTAAATACCTCTGCCTACTTCCTCATCGAGCAATGTTAAAGACAGAAACCACACAGCACATCTCTACCATGATATAAAATCCTACAAAATGCCAAGAAACACATTAGCCAGGAGCCAGTCTTCATGCACCTGCTTTTCTATATCCATTGATGGTGTCAAAGTATTTGTTTGAGTTGTCTGGGCTGTGAAATCACTTTGCCTCCTCTACGAGGAGGACGGGATCCAGTTAAATCTGAGATTAAAGAAGTGGATCAAAGTGACCCCTGGCCCTCAGAGGCAGGAATTAGCCACGCCGTGGCTACAGGTAGGCTGCAGACATGATCTATCAGATGTTGGTGAGGCCAATCCTCTTGCAAAGCGTGACATCTCTCTCAAACCTGACAGTGGTGAATCCAAACCAGTTTCCAAAGTGCACAGTCATTTCGCTATTGTACTGAGCTTATGTTTTACAAGCATTACACTTGCCATCAAAAATATAGGAGCCTGAAGTTCAGTTTGCAGTATTCCCCTGAGGCTCATCTTATATAATAAAATACCAGATAATAGCGGCATGGAAAGATATGAAATCAGTGTTTCTCTGTGACAAAATGTTGTAAAACAACAGTTTCCATATCCTTAAAATAAGCCTTACATTTCATACCCTAAAAGCTTTCACGGCACGCCATCAGACCATCCTCAGAGCTCACAGCTTTTCAATTAGGTGTCACCAAACCCGAAGCAGGCAGTCCTCCCACACTGTGCTGCCTCACGCCCACTTCTTACCTTTTTGTAGTCAGCTGAGGACTTCTCACCAGCCAGCGTGCTAAAAATGGTGCCCTGCAAAATAGAAAGGACACAGACACATCAGAGCTTCAGAGTGGAGGATGTCGCCATTGTCGCCACCGCCGCGTCGCCTTCCCATTTTGCGTCTGGCCTGAGGGCACCTTACGTCCCGTTGCCACAGATTCCCCTGCACTGAGATGTGTCTGTCCCATGGCAGGCATTCTCAAAGCCACTGTCCTCAGGTTAGACCAGTTGGCAAATGAGGAAATGACTCTCACCTTGTTTCACAGACAAGAGTCAACTGATGATGTCTTTGAATGACTTTCACTGTGGGCCTGGGCTCTAGAGTAGAGCTTTCTCCTCAGAGAGAGGCTCTACACAATCATGCCACGGCTTGGCATTGCCCTCCCACTGTTGTTTTGTTTTTTAGCACACTCATTCTCCCTGTGGCTGGCTTCTTACCTATACATGTTGGCATGTATATTTTCTTGGCGTGATATGCCACTTACAAGGCTTTCTAGCACCCAGTGTTGCTGGGAGTTTACAGGTAAGGTTGCTCCTCTTGAACAATCCCACAAACACACATGCAGCCATTGCTAGCCACACAAACACCTCGGGTTGTAATTTACTCTACTTCTTAATCTAATTACAAAACTAATGCACATGTTAAATGACTAAATCTCCTTTGTGGTCTATTCTAAGGTAGCCAATAGTGAACAGGAAGTAGGCAATGAATATGCATAGGTTAGATGCAAGACTGATAACAGAAGGGTAGCTGGGTTCCTTGTCTCACAGAGCCCTGTCCTTCCTCAACTCTCTGTTGGAAGGCAGACCCCCCCCCCCCATAACAATGCTGTAAAGTGAAGTTCAGGGAGAGGAAGGGAAAAGGCTGAACCACTCCTACAGAATGGCAAAGTGCATCTTTACTTAGCACTTAGACATTGACTACTGTCCACTTACGTGGACTTTTCTACATCACGTCTTTGAACATGTAGGAGCAGACGAGTTTCTGTTGCAGAGAGGACCCATCACAGGGTACCTGCTGCACTTCTGAATTCTATCTACCTGGGGCCAATAGCCTCCCGCTGCCAGCTTCAGTTGTACCAGGAACCTGTCTTGAGGCATTTCCAAGCATCTCCTGGGCACAAAATTGTCCCTAGCTAAAAGCAACCAGTCAGACCTCTAACAGGGCTTTATATTCCAGGAATTGTAACAGAATTTTCCCCAGGAGACAGAAGTCTGGTGGCAGAATTTCTCTGCTCCTGACTGAATTCAACTGTTGTTCTCTGATCTAACTAGGAGTCAGGATCTGGGTAAGGCCTAAATTCCAGCTACCAGATACTACCAAGTGGGGAGCCTCAAGGACCACAGCTGCATCTTTAACTAAGCCCAACGTATACCAGCAGGTCTGGCAAGATAGCTCCAGGTGCAAAAGTGCTTATTGTACCAACCTGGCCAACTGAGGCATGAGATGCCCAGATCCCACAGTAAAGGAGAAAACTGACTTCTCAAAGTTGACCTCTGACCTCTACACATGTGCTGTGACAGGTACTGGCCCATACTCACACCCATCAAACACATACATACGTCCACACCCTGGTACACACATGCACACATGTACACACACACACACACACACACACACACACACACACACACACCTTCTATGAAGAACAAAGAACAAATTAAAATGTCTTTTTATGTGGGATAGGGTATGTGTACCTGCTTGGCTGCGTGTGCACATTGGTGCATGTGCGCCCAGAGATCAGAGGTCAGGTGTTTTCCTTGTTTGGTTACCATGTTATCTTTAGAGATGAGGGCACTCTAAACTTGGAACTTATCAGTTTAGCTAGGACGGCTGACCAGCGAGCGGCAGAGATCTGCTTACCTCAGTCCTACCGAGTGCTGAGATTACCGACATGCAGCACTGAAGCCAGGTTTTACATGGCAATCCAAACTCGGGTTCTCAGATTGCGTGGCAAGCATGTTACAGACTGAATCATCTCTAATGACCCCAGGAATATACGAAACTTCAGACTTGTACGCCGTAGCCCCAGGAGAAATGACCCACAAAATTAAACAGACCCATTCCATTTCTTTACAACAGTCCCAGGTGATTTGAGAAATGCATTTGGAAAAGAAAAAGGAGTCAGAAATGGGGAAGGAAAAAGAAAAAGCTTGGGGGAGGGGAGGAGACAATCATATGACCAGCTGTAAATGTTGTATTTGTAGGATCAGCTTCACCCAAAGGACAACACATAGTAAAGTCATAACACCTGGACTGAGCCTAAAAGAGGAAGGGCATGGATCAGTGATAGTCCCTAGCCTTAATTTAGCTACTTTTTTAGGAGATGTTACTTATACGCTTGGTCAATTTCACTTTGTTCCCTTAAAAAGACTTTAACTGACATCCAGTTTCCTAATTGCAACTATTGTGAGTGACTTTGGGTAGGCTTTCTGAACCTCCCATAACAAGCTCGGCTTATTTACGGAAATGAAAGACTCAAAGCACGGTAACCTTCTGACGTTGTGACCTTCCTGATTATGGCATCAATATTTTCCTGCAAAAGGAGAAACTCCTAATGAGTCACCTCCACGAAAGTTTGCATAATGATGTGTTTGTCGCCATTACACAAGCACAGGGAAGTACAGTGTGTATTTAAATTCCCCAACTTCCATCCTTGCTTGTGAGACGACTTGCACAGGGTGGACGGCATCATATGTCCACAATTAAAGCAAGTCTCCCAAATACAAGCCTTGGCATCTTTGTGTTTATGCCTGAAATGTCTCTTGTGTCGCTAATGTTTTTAGCACTAGGCTTTCCCTCATAACATGCTTATGTGCAGGGGTCTTTACAGGAAAAGACACTGGAAATGTCATGCTTGCGTTTCATTAGTCTCTTATATCTTAAAGGAAATAAATTCATCAGATAAACCCCCCAAAAGCAGACCTTCTGGTGTCATTTCCTTTAATAAATAAATAAATTCAAAAGCAGGTTTTGCTTGGAGGACAGTAAAGTGCCTCAGGTCATGAGGGCACTGGACATTCGCAGTGAAGGAAAAAGATCTGAAGATGCAGGTCACAGGTTAGATTCCCTACAGAGCGAGCTGTGAAATGGAAATTACATGCAAGGGGTATTCTTGGTGTGTGTCGAAGAGGAAGGTCACAGGATGGCATAGAGGCTAGCAGTGCACTCCAGTGCAGGGTCAACAAAGGTCTCGGCCAACCTCATAGATTCTCTGAAGACAGGAGATATCCCGTGCAAACATGGGGACATGAAACGCAGCCCTAGAAAGGGGACATGTGTTGCTGGGCCACATGACTCTTTGTATCCCAGAGCTGAGAGCACTCAACTGGCCGCAGTTGGGAGATCCGTGTGGGACATGGTTGAACGTACTGTGTTATACTCTAGCTTAACATGCATATACTTAGGGCAGACCTCCCTTGTAACTATCTGCTTTAGTTAAACATGACTTCTTTTTTCTAGATTAACATCTGCTAGTCTCTTAGGATGTCTTAGACAGAAAATCAAAAGTGAACCCCCTGCTCAGAAGCCTAAGGCCTGGCCCTTGTCCCTTCTTAACATGGACCCTTGTTGATCTTGGGGGCCTTTAGTTTGCCACTTCAAAACGAGAACACCTATATCCTTTTTCTTTTAGAGTCATAAGATCTTGGCTAATATGAAGAGGATCCTGGTTTCATCAGGAACAACATTTGGAAATTCGTAAGTATGGTAGCTACTTCTTTTCCCCATCTACTAACAGAAGGATGCTCAACAGACTGGCATGGGCAGCTCGGCATTACTTTCTGAGGCAGAAGCAATTTTATAGGTTTATTAGTCATCCTCCAAGGAAGAACCAATAGGCTATACAGCAACCCAGCTGAGAAGACATTACGCAATCTGACTTGTTCCACTAAGATGGCCCAGGAGTCCGTCAAGATGCCATCTTCAGGCTAGAGGACCAACCAGGGAAGCCAAAGGTGTGTGATTCAACCTAAGATGAAGATCTGAGAACTATGGAGCCCATGGTCTGACTGCTACTCCAAGGTGTTAGGTTACGGTCCCTAAGAACATTGCGAAGGAAACAGGGTCTCAGTATAAATTTTTAGAGTCTAGAGAACCAAGAACCAGGAGCAGCTTTGATGTCTGAAAATAGAAAAATACAAATGGGGGGGAGGGGGGAGGGAAGGAGGGAGGGGCAAAGGGAGGGAGGGAGAGAGGGAGGAAGGGAGGGAGGGAGGGAGAGAAGGGAAGGAGGGAGGGAAGGAGGGAGGGAGAGACTGACTCTTCCTCACCTTTTTGTTCCATCCAGGCCCTTAGTGGACTGCACATGCTGGTCACACAGGGAAAGGCAGATGGTCTCAGTGTTCTGATTTTCACACTAATCCTTACAGATAGTACCCTCAAATCATGTTCTGTCAGTTATCAGGACATCCAGTCAAGTTCACGGTGTCAAGCATCACAACAGGTGAACCACAAAGGGAACACTCACAGATCAGCTTTCCGTTTGACTCTGAAACACTAACACGGTAAATTAAAGACTAGAGTACTTAGACTTGTCTCTCCCAGTAACATCTATAATTGTCTGTAGAAATAACTACATAGGCAGAAGGCACCAAGACCCCCCCCCCCAAAAAAAAGAATAATTTCGTATTTAAAAGAAATGAGCCTAGTTAATTCTTGGCTAGAGAGATCACTGGTAGAATATGAGTAATTAGTGGGGATCCAGTGCAGCGTGAATGAATAAAGCCTCGGAAGGTGAGCTGCTTACCCATTCTCTGCTAGGACTAGTGTGCAGTGGTAGGCCACCTAGGGGAGATGCCACATGTCCCATAGTTTCCGTCTCAGGATTATCACGTGTTGTTTATCTATCCCCATTAAATTAGGCTTAGAAAAAGAAACTGAGAAACTGTCTTCTGCCACCACTAAGTTATTTCCAGCATCTAATACCCATACATATTTTTAAGCAGCAAACATTTAATATTTACTTGGTTAAATTGGAAGTTATTAGATTATAAAAATTAATGTATTCAGATGGCAGCATTATGGAGTTCCAATCCCTGCGTGTGGATGTGTGCCTGTGGACAGGTGTATTTTTCACTCT
This sequence comes from Acomys percivali, assembly GCA_907169655.1. Classification (NCBI taxonomy): domain Eukaryota; kingdom Metazoa; phylum Chordata; class Mammalia; order Rodentia; family Muridae; genus Acomys; species Acomys percivali. The sequence continues at coordinate 20,574,854 of OU015756.1, read as the reverse complement.
TAGCCGGATACCATTAGACAGGGGCCAGCTGGTTTTGATGAATGGCCAAATACAATCGAAAGCTAAGAGCCTTTTAAGGGAATGGCACCTGAATAAAACACATCCATTTAGGGCCTCCAATCTGCACTTCACAGGCCCAATGTATTTCTCACTTGTTGGTGGATGTCAAGACTGAGCCTACACCTGTCATTAACAGTTTGTAGTCTCTTACATTTAAATGGGCAGGTCCCCAGAGTGCACACTCACTCGGATGCTTTCTTAGTAAGTTGATCCTTGGGTCTCGTCATAAAATACACATTTTCATGCCTTAGACGAACATTAATACATATGTGCTTTAAAAATGGCATACCCTCCAGGCAAAGTTCAGCACTCACATTTATTTTTTTAACTGCATAATTATAAACACCAACCAAAGGGGAAAAATTATGCACCCAAATAAATGATAAAATTACAGTGTTTTCTTGTAGTCCATGAATACTGAAAATTTCAATTAGCCAAGTGAAAAGCCATTGAATGTGCCAGCAGGATTTATATACCAGACTAATGGCCATCATCTGCATCCTATTTAGCTAATGAAGGCTTGGAACACTTGTGGATAATTAAGGCAAAGCTGATGGGAGGAAATTCGAACCATGGAAAGATTAAATCTATTTATGTCTGCATTTAAAACTAAACATACTTAATAGGTCATTCAATCAAAGCGTAATGTCTGTTCATCTGGTATAAGATGGATGCTCATAAGTTATGTAGCCAGCATAGTGCCCAAACCCAAAAGTCATTCTTTCTTCGTCATTCAATAAATATTTAACACCTCCCATGTGCCTCTGACCTTGTGGGTTAACTTGATAGCATCATGACTCCCTTAATGTTTCTTTTATCACTTTTCTTCTCTGCTATGATTTTTCTTTCTCTGCCATGGTTTCTGTTTATACAGAAACTTCTACTTCTGTATCATGACAGACACATCATGGCTACAGTCCAGGGGGCTGATTGGAACTACCATCCACACAACATAGCAGTCTGGGGTGGGCGGTTATAGGGCAAGTGTGACATGCAATGGTTGCCTGGATTTTCCTCAGTCCTGGAAGAACACATCAGATGCAGGTACCAGGCTCATCAATAGTGTCCACTGAGGCATGGGGGTGGGGCAACAGAACCCTGACATCAAGGAGGAATCAGAACAGGACTCATGACCCACTCAGCTCCCATAATTTCACTGAGTAGAGTCCCATCATTTCATCCAACTGTTACTAGACCACTTGAGTAGGGAGCATGTTAAAGTTCACTCTCGGGATACCATCATGAACCCCTAGCAAGGCTGTACTTAGCAGAGGCAATGCTGAATGATCTGTAATTCTACAATCTATTCCTATGCTGGAAAATATGGTGCACATTGCTTGTAACCTATGTAGTGATACAGTTTGCATATTAAATTACATGACGATGCAATCACTGGAAATAGCTACAAACGAAGAAAAATAAGTGAACATTTTCAGGTTACAAAATCCCTTTCCCAAAACAATTTTTAAAAATGGCCTTTCTAATGTGACAAGTGTGTTCAGCAACTAGTTGTGTCTCATTCCTGTTGAACTGATGGAATTAAAGAGAAAGTCTAATCTCCAACATGACTGCCTCTAAGGACTAAGACTCATTTGAAACACAAACATAGTTTTTGCTATTGCAGTATTCAGAAAGCTGAATTCATTTATCAAAGGAGGAGGAAGAGGAGGAAGAGGAGAAGAAGCAACAGCGGCAGCAGCAACAGCAGCAGCAGCTCCTATGGGGGAAGTTGAAACTAGAAAGAAAAATAGCTATATAATCTCATTCATGACTCATCTGTCTTTCTGCCTACATTCCATCCATTCTAATCTCCTAATAATAGCCTCTCTTGGCCGCCTTTCTAAATTTTAAACTATACCTACACTTATAACTAGTTACATATATATTATAGACTATGATCTGAATATGAGGGCAAACATGTAGTTTTCTTCTCGGTTTGGATCACCTCACTCAAGAGTATACTTTCTAGGTCTACCAATTTTCTTACAAACTTCACTATTTCATTTGTCTTTACAGCTGGATGGTAGTCCCCATGTACATGTACCACAGTCCCATTACTCACTACTGGTGGACATGTAGGCTGGTACTATTCCCTCCTATCACAAATACAGCAGCACTAAACAAGGATGTGCAAATGCCTCTGTGGTATGATATGGAATGCTTTGTGCATATGCCCAGGAGTGTAATAGTTGCATCATACGGTAGTTAAATTTTAATATTCTGAGGAATGTCCAGCTGACTTCCATAATGGCTTTATAAATTCGTATTCTCACCAGCAGCAAACAAGGATTCCATTTTACCCACAACTTTCCCAACATTTTTTGGTCATATTTCCTGACAATAGCCATTCTGGTTTGGGTCTAGGTATCTCAAAGTAGTCTCATTGTGCATCCCCTTGAAAACTGGGGGTGTTGGGCACAGTTATTGGTCATTTATGTTTCTTTATTTATCTCTTCTTTCATTAGCTCATTTGTTGGTGGGCAGTTTTGTTTCCTTGATGTTTAAATTTTTGCATTTCTTTGTAAATTCTAGCTATTGGCCCCCTAACCAATTGGCAGCATTATATTAAATGGAGACAAACAGAGAACATGTCCTTGAGAATCAGGGATGGGGCAGGGATGCCTACCCCTCTCTCTTACCCAAGCAACTGGACAAGAGCAAGATACAAACAGGATGAAATGGGGAAGGGTGAAACTGAACTAGTCTTATTTGCAGACAATGTTATGCAATACTTAGAGGTTACTATATAATTTAATAGATATTTACCAAAAACCTTTTAGATCTAATACACAACTTACAGTAAAGTTATAGGATACAATATCAACATTACAAAAACAGTACCCTTCCTACAGGCCAACAACGGACTCTCACAAAAAGAGACTGAGGGAAAAACATCTTGTGCACAGTAATAAAAAAAAAAAATGCTGAGGAATAAACCTAACCAAGAAGAGAAAGATTTTTATGTTTTAGGCATTGAGAAAGAAAAGCAAAGACATGAGAAAATGGAAAGACAACCACGTTCTTGACTGAAGGAATTAATAGCATGGAAAGGATCACCTCCTAAACTTAACCTATTGTCTCAATGTCACACTCATCAAAATTCTATTTCATATCTAGAAATGTCTAGAAATGAGCAACCTAAGAATTTAGTTTAACTAAATAAGATTAAATTAAATAAGTTAGAGTAATAACTAAAGTAAGCAATCTAAGAATTTAGATTAAATAATTATGATTAAATTAAATAATTTAGGTTAATAATTAAAATAAGCAACCTAAGAATTTAATATATAGAAATGTTTAGAAATGAGCAATCTAAAAATCTAGAGATGTCTAGAAAGCAATCTAAGAATGTATATGGAAACACAAAAGATCACAAATAGCAAACAACAAGCTTGTTGTTTGAACCCAGCTGGAGTTCTCACAGTGCCTGTACTACACTAAGACAGCCTCGGGCTGGCATAAAAACAGATAAACAATGAAACAGAATAGAGGACCCAGACAGAATAAACCAATAAAGCTAAGGCCACCTAATTTTTTGGACAAAGATAGCAAAAAAAAAAAAAAGCAGTAAAAAGAAGATAAGTGATTAAATAAATGGTGCTAGCAAAACAGAAAATTTACCCTCAATAGAGTGAAATTAGATCCAGACCATTCATCCTGTAGTCAACATAAAGTGGATCAAAGGCTTTAATTAAAAACCCCAAATGCTGAAAACGCTAGAGGAAGACATAGTTTTCAAGATGTTGGGACAAAAGAACTCTATGAACAGAACTCCAAGAGCTCAGGAACTGGGTGACAGGAAATTTAAGTTTCTGCACAACAAAAGAAAACTATGAGCAGAACAAACACAAGCCAGCGTCCCTAGCAGCTGTACCTCAGAGGAGGCTAAAGTTTCCTTAACTAATGAACGTGCAATCCTCAACCTGGGACAGTGACTTCGCATGTCCTTCTAGGGTAGACTCTGTGAGCAGAACTGCACTCTGCCATCACTGGGGCACGAGGAAAAAAAAAAATTCATCTAAGACAAATGAAAAGTGGGGCTGGAGACATGGTTCAGTGGATAAAGTTCTTGCTTACCTAATTCTGAGGACCCAAGTTCAGATCTCCTAATTCAGTGCCACCTGCCATTGTCCTTCTTAGCTCAAAAGATGAGGTCATCTGGCATTGGAGATGCCAAAGGGAGAAGAGATGGAAGGCGCAGGGACAGAAAGGAGCTGCAGAGGGCATCTATAAAGAATAGTGCGGAAAATCTATGCTTTAAACATTAGAGTCACACCAGTGATTTTACAGGATTATTACGCAATATTTAAGGATTTAAATAGTAACATCCCACTGTACTTAGACAAATTCCTTTAGCAGTACTTACAAGTGGGCGACTTCTCTTCTGCACTGAATGGTAAGCTGTGGACCCCAGGAGCAAATTCTTAACTATCTTCTCTGTGCTACAGTTGACTACAGTGTTAGGGTAGGGTTGAAAGCAGAGGGGAGAGGTCATGAGTGTTTGTTAACTGGAGGGGAAGAAATAGAAAGCAAAAGGAAAGAAAAGGACATCAAGGGAGGTAGGCTGGAGAAGGAGGAAGAGCAGCGGTGATGGGAGGAAAATACTGCACACTGGAGTCCTTATGAGTCAAATTCCACCCTCCTAAACGAGGAGCTGACATTCTAGCCCGTGCAACTGTGTTTGAAAATAGACTTTGCAAGTGGCACCATTAAAATGAGGCTATGCTCTGGAGAGATGGCTCAGTGGCTAAGAGGACTTGCTGTTCTTCCAGAGAGTCTGGATTCAATTCCCAGCACCCACATGACTGCTCACAATTGCTCGTAATTTCAGGATGATCCAGTTCCTTCACACAGACATACACGCAGGCAGAACATCAGTGGACATGGAAGGAAAGTAAAGAAATCGTTAAGATGAGGTTTGTGAGTAGGTTCTAATCCAGTCTGATTGGTGACCTCATAAAATTGGAAAAACTACTACACACAGGCACGGAGAGGAAAATGAGGTGAAAACAACTGTATGGTGATTCAACAGCATAGGACAGCCACAAATGAACACCGTGGGTCACAATCAGAAGCAAGGCAGAGGCAAGAAAGACTCTTTTTTTTTTTTTAAAGATTTATTTATTATGTATACAGTGTTCTGCCTGCATGTACACCTGCAGGACAGAAGAGGGCATCAGATCAGATTGTAGATGGCTGTGAGCCATCACGTGGTTGCTGGGAATTGAACTCAGGACCTCTGGAAGAGCAGTCAATGCTCTTAGCCTCTGAGCCATCTCTCCAGCCCAAGGCAAGAAAGACTCTTGCCCAGAGTTTCAGAAGAAATGACTACACTTTGATTTTGGACTTCTGGACTCTTGGACTATTGAATTTCTGTGGTTTTAAGACCCCTGCCCCAGTGTGTGGCACATTTTACAGCAGAGCTATTAACCTAATATGGGGCTGATGATTTTCTAGTGTGAAGGACCAGACAGTGAAGTTTTCATGGGCTTTGAAGCCCATGAGGTTTCTGTCACAGCTACTTAGCCATGCCATCCTAGCTTGAAAGGGCTTTGTATACTACATGCAAATGAGGAAGCCTGTCTGTATTCTAATGCGGTTTTCATGTGATATGAGATAATATTCCCTTCTCTCTCTTTTCTCAGATTATGTAAGACTGTCAAAGTCACGCTTGCCTCATCCTAGCCCATATGACAACGGCATGGGGCATGTTTATCCATCTTGAACATAGACTAGGAATCCAAACAACCTGGGTGGAGGCCGGACCCAGCCATCGATTCCTGTACCCTGGTTTAGATCAGGGCCTTCCTTCTTCCAAGGGGCAGAGCAACCATGTTCCTGGTAACCTGGAACGCTAATGAACGGATGAGCCCAAGCCTTCGGATACATTGTCTATAGTAACAGCAAGTGCCACGATACTGTAAGCTGTGTCTCATGTTCACCGAAGTAAGCATCACTATGAAGGCCAGAGTGATGGTCGGCTAAGTCACTGAGTCAGGACGAGGTGGAATGAAGTACATGAGCCCTTCACCCTCTTCGCTTTCGGTGGAGAGGACAAAGCCATGAGTCACCAGAGGATACTCTGAGGTAAACAGCAAATGACCCCGGGGCTATTGCTGAGTGGAGGATTTTTCTACTTCTCGGGGAGGCCCTGCACTGGGACAAGCCTGCTGCTGAGAGCTGCGCTCCAGTTCCTTCCCTAACTTATCCCGGTAAAGCACTCATCATCCGCAGCCCATTTCTGCGATGCCAACAGCTGACAAAGCCATAAATATTCCCCTGCACGCAGACACACCCTCACACTCATCACTCCCAGGAGCTGGACCTCTGCCATTGTGCTGTGGAGGAGCTGGGCCAGAGTGGAGAGAGCCACAGACGGTCAGGTCTGGCACAAGGAGAGCCAAAAAGAGACAGGAAGAGAAAGAAGAACAAAGAAGAAAGAAAGCAGCTCACCAGAGGGGCGTGCGGAGGTGGGGGGGGGGGAGGGGGGGTGATGGTGGCTAATACTGCATGAGACTGCAAACCGTCCAAGGACTGAAGCAATTCCCCTGGTGGAGGGGGGGGGGTAAAGTGTGGAGCCTTCCGATTATCACCAAAGTCACACATAGACCTGTCGTATAATGTAAGCAATCCATTTCCACCTCGTCCCCAGGACTGAGCCATTTCCCACGGAGAAGTTCTGTCTCTCACGCTTCAGACTCAAGTGTGACGTGGACAGAGAGAATCCATATCCTTGAGTCTAGCAATCTCCTCTCTACCTCCGTCTCCATCTCTACATTCATGCATCACCACCACCAGCTTTCAAGAAAGCAGAGGAAGAAGCCAGGCTCTTGAATGTCTATCCAGAAGCAACGTTCTAGCCCTCTTTTAAAAGGTGTTTGCGTGAAAGTATGAGCAGGGACACGGGATTCTCTCTGAGGGACAGCAGCTCAACAGAAGGGCAGCAGACTCAGATCCCAGCTCTACGGCGCAGGAGGACAGGGGATGAACCTTCAGGTCTCTGAGCCTGAACTCCTGGGCTACAAAACCACAGCAATTTCTTTCTGGGAGTTTTCTAGGATTTAGCATGATGTAACAAAAGCCGCTGTGATGGCTTGTGAGAATCCTACACAGAGATCTAACTCTGTCTCGATGCCCATTTACAAGAATAGATCTGTGTACCAAAGAGCACATGGAGGCTGTGGAGACAGAGGGAAAGCTACAATTGAGACTCGAGTGAGGGAAGAGCAAATGACTAAGGTCAGGGAGGCATTGGCTCTCGCTTCCTCAAATGATCTTTGGATTATTTTATATTGCTAATGTCCATGTTCCTGGTTAAAGGGCATGGAGAATGACTGACACTGTGAAGAGAAGAAAATAGTGACTCAGATGATATTTTCAACACACACATTCACATACTCACTCTCCTACTCACTCACATGCACATTCACATATGCACACACTCATATATACACACTCACACATATACACACTCATGCAACGTACCCTCTCATTCATACATACACACACATTCACATATGCACACACCATACATATACACTCACATACTTACTCTCATACTCAGACACACACTCACATACGTATTAACATATGTACACACTCATACATCCACACTCACACATTTACCCTCATACTCAGACACACACTCATATGCATTCACATATGCACATACTCGTACATACACACACATACACACTCACGCACATACCCCTCATACACACATAAACACACACACATTCACATATACACACACGATACATACACACTCATACATACACACACACAAAATCTGAAACACTTAGGAAAAAAACCATTTACGGGGCTTCTATACTTCTCCGTCTATAAAAGCATACTCTTTTCTGTAACAAGAGATAAAATACAGAAAAATAACTTTAAACTTCAAAAAAAATCTAAAAGTCAGTCAGATAAAAGACACAAATACAGGATGCCAGCTGTGAGGTGGGGTCAAAGGACTTTAGTCTCAAGCCTGGACACTGTGCTTCATGAAATGCCTCTCAAGAGAGATGCAGGTGAAACTATTGACAGCTTTGGGCAAATAAACTGAAGGTGCCAACCTCTGGGAAGAGTCTGTGTGTTGGAGCATGTGTGGAAGGCAGGGATACGTTTTATCAGAAGTTTTATAACCCAACATCCTTCTTTTGTTTCTGTGGTAATTCTGTACTCTACTCTACCTAAGTAAGCCCATCTGTAAAGAGCAGAAAGGAAACTGTTAATTAGCAATGCAAGTCACAGAATACTGTGTAAACTGGGTAGATGAAAAACAAAGAAGGCTGGGGGAGGTCAAGGGAGAAAGACATTTTCATAATTCCTGGCTATTACAAACCATTTAAATGGACACACAGCAAGAACAGAGGGTGCAAGGCCCAACAGGATGGGTCCTGATTAAAGGCCTAGCACTATTGTAAACCAATGACTGGTGATGCACCATTATCCTGTGATGGTTTGACAGGAAATCGATGGCTACACAATTTTACTGAACATCAGAAATAAAAATAAAAAGGCCGGCCTTGCTGTAAGGATGTTTTGTAATTAGTGCCCTAACAGATGCAGTCTTGCCCTAGTTGTAAGCTATATTCCACCTGCACAAGCACTTCAGGAGAAAGGTTACAGCCAATGATGAACAGTTCTCTGGGGGGCGTGGGGAGATCTCGTTGATGTTGCTGCTGCTGTTTGGGGGGGTGGTAATGGTGGTGATCTTTTTCCCCTTTTTCTTCCTCATCCTCCTCTTCATCCTCCTCCTCTGGTTTTTCTTTCTCTTCTAATTACTCCAGACCCATTTATTCAACCAGCCACCAAATAAGTGAGGACCAGGCTGGGTTCTGCTGTGCATGAAGGAGTGGATTGGATGACTGGGTGATGTGATGGCTAGCCAACCTTTGTTGTCACCTTGACTACCTCTGGAAACAAAACTCAAAAATGGAAGGCATGCCTGTGAGGGATTATTGTTTAATTTGAAGTAGGAAGAACCACTTCTAATCTGGATCTTAAAATAAGAAGACCTACTTTTAATCTGAATCTTTAATCCAGATCTTATCTGGGCCATGGAAGTCTGTATAGCAGTGGTTGCAACACTTTGGGGGTTAAACCTTTCATAAGAGTCACCTACAACCATAGGAAATATCAGAGATGTACAGTATGATTCTTAACAGTAACAAAGCTATAATATGAAGTAGCAAGAAAAATAACTTTATGGTTGGGGGTCACCACAACATGAGAAACTTTATTAAAAGGTTGCAGCATTAGGAAGGCTGTATACCATTCCTGTATAAGGACATGGAAGAAGGGAGATTTTGCTCTTTCTCTGCTTCCTCTTACCCTCACTAGCAAGCCCATTCCTTCCCCGGCATTACAGCCTATTTCTTCAGGATTCCAGAATGTACTAAAGACCAGCAGAGACAACCAGCTTTCTGGACTGAGCAACTACTGGATTCTTGGACTTTTAATTCATAGCCAGCCATTGTTGGATTAGCTGGGCCACCGCCTATAAGCCATTGTAATAAATTCCCTTTCTATACAGAGAGATTCATTCTATGAGTTCTGTTACTTTAGAGCACTAGCTCTCGGCCTGTGGGTCACAACCATTGGAAAACACATATTTCTGATGGTCTTAAGAACCCCCAAGCATAAACTTATTTTTGTTGCTACTTCATTACTTTAATTTTGATATTGAGCTGTGTCTGGGTTCCTAAGACTGTCATACATGTGTTTTCTGATGATCGTGACTCTCGGGTTGAGACCCGCTCTCTAGAACCCCTGACTAACAAAGGGGCCTTCAAGAAATGGCAGGTGAGTCTATGAAGTCTCTGTTCTCTTTGGAGAAATCCTACTAAGTCCTGTCTTTGATTTCTTCTCTTCCACTTCTTTCATAATCCTTTCTGATCCTGTTGATCTTTGTGCCAATTCTGTGTCTCATACACACTCTGTAACAACTGGTTCATCCATATTGGTTCATCATATGGTTTTCCATACTTGTTCATCATTCTTAGATTATGTTGCTTCTCCCAGAGAGGAGCCTGAAAGCCAGACCAGATCATACCCTTACTCCTATTCTAAACAGCTCAGCAGCCATAGTTATTCTTTGTAGACCTATTGGTTTGTTTTAAAGACTCTTAAAGCAGTAAATACTTTTTAGAGATTAAGTGAACATGAACACAATCCACATGCCTCCACGTGGTAAAAAAAAAACAATCTTAAGTGTGTTTGTCCATCCCCTTACATGCTTCAAATTCATTGTTCCCAACTGACAGTTAAATATGCTTACTAGAATGTTCCATGGGCCGTAACTTGTCTAGCAGTAAGCACATCACATTTTCCTATCTCATATCTTCCTTGTACCTTAGTTAACAGAATTCATTTAGTCACTTTTCAACCATAGCATCTTCTTTGACTCTTCTTACCTCACCCATCACATGCTATTACAGAAAATTCCTTATCTTGGTTAGAGTTTCTACTGCCATGAAGAGACACCATGGCCACAGCAACTCTTATAAAGAAAAATATTTAATTGAGGCTGGATTACATTATAGAAGTTCAATCCATTATCATCATGGCTGGAAACATGGCAGCATGCAGGTAGACATGGTGTTGGAGAAGGACCTGAGAGTTCTACATCCAGATCAGGAGGCATCCAGAACTGTCTTGAGCTTCTGAAACCTCAAAGCCCATGCCCACGGTGACATACTTTCCCCAGCAAGGCCATACCTACTCCAACAAAGCCACACCTAATAGTGCCACTCCCTGTGGGCTCAACAAACAGGGGCCATTCATATTCAAACCACTATTATGCTTCTAATTATGAAGACATTTTTCTCATTACCACCTCTATAGCTCAGATCCTTTTACCCCTTGCTTAATTTTCTGCCTTATTCTCATGCTAAACTGGACACATCGAAGTGCACCTAAAACATTTGATTTTGTCCTTTGTCAATTTGATAACTGTTTCCTGGCTCCCCAATGTCATGTGTTTGCCATCCATGATAAAAATGTAGCTGTTTCCAACTGTTGATACTCTCTGCCTTATTTTGTCAGGCGATTCCCAAAACATGTCCTGTGGATCGCCACACCTAACTTGGATCTTTGGACAAGGCAGGAATGCCTTCAAAACCGTGTGTACACACTACCAGCTTCTCTCTGCCTGGAAACTCCTTCTATTCTCTCCTGGTAAATTCTGGCTTCCTTCTACAATGACTTTCTTGATTTTCCCCAAGTGCCCTTAGCAATTTCTGTCTCCCTGATCTCAGTCCTAATGTGCACCATTCTCACATATTTATATATTTGATGATCCAGATAGATCCTGACAGCCTTGCCAGCTGGGCTGAAGATTCATTGACTACTAGTGAGAGTGGTGCAGGCACAGCCTAGGACGTGCTAACTCATCACTTGCTACTCAATAGAATAATGGGTGAGTCGCTGATGTAATAGTCGAAGCCTGGTTAGAGATGCTGTCAGCACCATCTGTGTATGACAGGTAAAGCCACGGTTATGATTGAGAATGCTTAGGGAATGCCTATAATTATAAAAAATTATAGAATGTGGCCATCACTGATATTAAAATGAGAAGTGAAATGAGCTAGCTAAAGGAATTGAGATACTAGAGTCGGGGAAAGAGCCAGATGAGAGTGTAGTTACACATGCTAACTAGCCTAGGACAGCACTCCAGGAAGAAAACCCTCCCCAGTCTGCTAAATTGAGACTAAAACCCTTTGGTGTGTTCCCGTCTCACACCACACTTGTTTATCACAAGGAGCTTTAACCGTCCCCTCTCTGTAGCACCTCCTGCATTCCTCCCTCATCTCTCAGGGACAGAACAACACTTGGCACCATACCAGTGTGTGCCTAGCGTGCAGTAAGCATACGCTGGATGATTGAAGGGATGCACGGTTACATACATGAGTGAAATGCAGCTAAGCAATCCCACAACACAAAGATTAAAAGATACTTTTAAAACATTCCAAATAAGTACATAAAATACACTGGTTCCAAACTGAAGGGTCCAAGAATCTTTGAGATGAAACGAGGAGCTGGCCTGCCTCCCGGCTCAATCATCATCAAGATGGATGGACGGGGATGAATAGCTGGAAACATAGTCCACCCCACAACTTATTACCACATTATGCACCGGAGTCACTGCCCTCTAAGAAATGGACACTGCATCATCTCAGAATTGCCCCAGCAAATAGTATCAACCTGAAGCCAATGAACTAACATCATGGCTCGGTGCTCTTAAATTTTTAGCCATCATTTCACCCATGTGTTACACTATGCCCTGCTTTTAAGGAAACATCAAAACCTAGGGCAGCATTTTGTCATCAGATGACCTGAACTTGCTGTTAGAGATGGGGTGTCTTGGTGATAAATCCCCAGACAGATACCTACAAGAGAACCTATGGGGATTACTAAAGCTTTACTTTCAGGTTCACAAAATGATGGAACTTCATATAAGAAATGGACAACACTGACACAGCCAGACACACCAAGCTCCTTCCTCAGGCAGCTGGCGACTTAGAAGGGATGCTTTCAGCAATCTGGTAGAATGGCTGGAAATGGAAATGCAGTTACCCAAGTCTCCTATGAAAACGATAATAACCACAGAATCATTTTCTTCCATCTCTCGCGTTTGCATTTCCAGAATGTACCAGTAGCCGTGTACATGGGGACTGTGCATCAGAAAGAATGTAAGGAGGAAAATGACCCTGCTTCTCAACCTTGGGCCTAGGGAAATACATATGGATGAAATCCTTTCCTCCCAGCCTGGGACTTGAGTCCTCAGGACACATGCGGACTGTGACTGGAACCTACTGAATGTCATAAACTGGCTTTCTCAAAGAGGCTTGAAAGGAGAGAGAGAGAGAGAGAGAGAGAGAGAGAGAGAGAGAGAGAGAGAGAGAGAGAGAGAGCGCTTGGTTTTGGTTGCTTTAATTTATTTTAGTTTGTTTTAATGTTTTCTTTTCTTTTTAAGTGCAAGACATTTGGAGAACTGTTCCCCCAACATGGTACATCAAAACACAATGTCCCCACTCCCTTTATTGGAGAGCACTGTTTATTTTCCAGAGTAAATACACCTTTGGGAGACTTCAAGACTCACTCAAAAAAAAAAAAAAAAAAACAATTAAAACAATGCTAAGGGAGCACAGCCTCTGACCTTTAGCCTCCTCATATATATAATAATATACAATAATGTACTCTTACAGAAAACAAATTAGTAACAAGATAGAGACATATTTAGCACAGTTGGCATAAAGTGCCCAGAAAATGGCAAAGTATCATTATTTTTATTAGTATCATTGCATGATGGAAATGGCTCAGTCTGCCTGACAAGGTGAGTGTGCAGAACACTCGGACTTCCTACAGAAGAAATCTCTGGTACATGCCTAACAGCTAGCAGAGCGGAGGATGCCTTTCTGTAAATACTCTTTAAGTAGATGGGGATGTGTCTTGCTGTTCTTGAAAAAGGACCAGGTTCAGCTCCCAGTACCCATTTGGCAGCTCACAACTAATATGTTACTCCACTTTGAGGAGTCACGGCTCCATCTTTTGGCTTCCATGGGCACTTCATACACATGCTTGTGTGTATTATGTGTGTACCCTCACACAAAGCAAACACTTATGCACATAAAAATACGTAATTTTTAAACACCATTGTAAGCCACTGCTTACTGGCAACATGCTGTGACCCAGGCTTTAGTCTAGGTGCTCTGCCTGCATCAGCTTACTCACATCCTTGGCCATCACGTGAAATACAATCTGCTCCCTTGCTCAATGTCACTTAGACCCTAACACTCACTGGACTTAGATAACTTGAGCAAGAGTTGAAAAGCTTTGAAATGGAGTTTGACCAACGTGCATTTGATTTCTGTGCTAAGAATGATTAAAGTGTCACTACATGACATCTGAGAGAAATGAATAGATACTGAATGCAATGAGAACACCCCCTCCCAAGCATATCAATCCACCAGGAGAAACTTGGAGCTTTACATTAAGGCTAAGAAATTGAATAATTTGGGGACCTACATGGACCAAATTCATTCTCAATAAACACCTCCTGCTGGGTGAGAGAAAGGAGCACGTCCAGTCAAACGCTGCTGAGCATGGCTCAGGTGAGTAGGACTTAGCTATTTGATGTGACTTCTGACAAGAGATACTCAAGACCCACATTTTATCACAAAGATTGAGGCTGGAACTCAGAACAATTATCATTATGTTGTTTAATGAAGGAATTTGACGTTTTGAAGGGCAGCCGTGAAAGGGCTCAACATTGTTCAAAGAGAGATGAGTTCTACAGGCTAGAAAAATCTCTTATGGAAGAGACACCATGAACCCTAAAATAAACATGCAAATCAACAGGAGAGGTGCAGTCAGTCAGAAGCATCAAACTATTCTGCCTCAGAGACAGGCCTTTGTCCCCGCGGTGGCTCCACACAAGCCGCTTGACCTCGAATCCTGGACACGGAAACCAACCAGCTCACTGTCCAGGGTTTGAAATCTTAAATACAATGTGGGTGAAAAGCCCACAGTGCAGGCACTCAGCCGGCCTGAGAACATGCTGCTCTCCTTCCTGCAGAGTCCCTTAAGGAAACCGACTGCAGAGGGAAGTCCATCTGTCAAACAGTGTCCTCAGCATTCCGGATAAACTAGGCTACTAATAAGTTAAGATGGATACACCACGGCCCATGTAGATACCGTCCTTCATGAAATAAAAGAAGCCACAGCTCATAACCAATTTTGTTGTCATGACAACATATAAGGAATACTAAACTATGAAAATATGTGCCTATTTTCATTAAACTGGGAAAATACAGTAAGTGTCTAGAATTTTGGGTGCAAACAAACAAAAAAAAAAAACAAATTGTATTTCTTCTTGCAACTTAAGCTGTCTTCCTGGGAGAGAAAAAGTCAGGAAGATGTGAGCCAGAAACAAGCAGGTGCCTGCACACTCTGGTTTACCCAGTTCACATTAGTAACAAGTCACAGTGTCTGAGGGAAGGGGTGTCAGAAAACAGGACATCAGAGCAAAGAGCGGGGGAGGTACTGGAGAGAAAAGAGGGTACCGAAGAAAGGGGGTATTTGAGGGTTTCCCTCTTTAAGAACCACTCTTAATTTCTATCTCATCCTGTGTTAGAATTTGAGTGCAGAAAGCATGTACTTCAAAATGCAACAAAAACTCAGCCAGTAGTCCAGACAGGTCAGGTGTAACAGCCCCGAGAGACCGCTCCTGACCTCCTCGCTATTTGACCTATAGCGACATTTAGCGGTAGCTCCCTAAACTACAACCAGGTGTTCGGAAGGGGTAGGACCACTGCTCAGAATAATTTAACCAAATTCTCCCATGCCCTTATGAAAGATGTCACCAGAATCGGCACCAGACGGATTCCTCAGAGGCCCTCTGGAGGCAGAGGCAGTGGTGGCAGCAGTTAATATGGTTGCAATCTTATCTTTTCATCCTTTGGCATTTTCTGTGTATCTTCGACTTCATAATGCAATCGTATTGCTGGAAGAGACCCCAGGGGTTATCGGATCTAGTTCTTTCATTTTAGATTTTAAAATGATGACTCAATATGGCAGCCCAAGGTCATGCAGTTTGGTAGTCCTTTTCAGACTCCCGAATGCATTGCTTTCTTGGTAAAAATGTTTCTGTTGTTCATAAAACACGGTCTGGAGTATTGGCTCTGCATATTTTCACCATGTTCGCTTGACACTCAGTAAGAAATCAAATATACTGCAAGACTACTCAGAGTTCTATAGAAGGCTTGAGATGAACTAGGGAGGGATGAACCAAAACCACAGCAAGTGAAAATGAATATCCACCACTTGCACAGCTAGGCTGACTCTGTTACATAGGTACTGTTGGCCCCTCTCAGTGAAGGAAGCTGGGCAGAAAGAATTCTTTATATTTCTTTTTTTTTTTTTTTTCATTTAAGAATATCTCACATCATATATCATTTAATATGAATACCAAATTCAATAGATTTTTTTAAAAAGTATAATATTGTACAAAATCAACAAAAATACACACTACAAAATCTTAATTCCCCTCAAATGCATGCCCCCCCTTTTTTTTTACTGGTTCCTCTTTTTAAATATTTATTTATTTAGATTACATCTCAATTGTTATCCCCTCACTTGTATCCTCCCGTTCCTCCCTCCCTCCCTCTTTCATCTTATTCCCCTCCCCTAGGAACCTAAATGTCCCTCAGTGGAAGAATGGATAATGAAACTGTGGTACATTTACACTATGCAATACTTTTCAGCTATAAAAAAACAAGGAAATTCTGAAATTTATGGGCAAATGGATGGAACTAGAAATGATCATCCTGAGTGAGTTAACCCAGACCCAGAAAGAGTCATGTGGTATATATTCACTTACAATTGGACACTAGCCCCAAAGGGGTGTCCCATGAAACTCTTCAGTTACCAGGAGATGGGGATAGATGCTGGGACTTCCTATTGGGACTCTAGGTGAGGGAAATATGGGAGAATGGGGAACTAGAAGGATCCAGAGAGTCCTAGAAACCTACAAGAAGAACATCATGTTGGACGAATCTGGACCCAGGGGTTCTGCTCAACCTACTGCACCAACCAAGGACAACACATGCAGTAAACACTGAACCCCTACTCAGATCTAGCCAATGGACAGAACATTCTCCACAGTTGCGTGGAGAGCAGGGACTGACTCTGACATGAACTCTGGTGCCCCATATTTGGCCACTTCCCCTTGGTGGGGAGGCCTGGTGGCACTCAGAGGAAGGAGAAGCAGGCTACCTGGATGAGACTTGATAGGCTGTGACCATATCATGGGGGAGGAGATCCCCTTCTGTCACAGAAAGAATTCTTTATAATTTAAAAAAAAATCAAACAGAACAAAACCCCCTAAAAATTACATAGGCAGGTAAGTGTATTCATAAACTATGAGTCAGCTTAAGTGACAGTAAATGGGGCTCAGTAACAAGTTGCAATGTCAGAACCATGTTTGGAAGGCAGTAAAGAAAACACATATTGAAATATGAAACAGGGGAGGAACAGACAGAAACCATGAGAAACTTCAACCATCAGTCTCCACAGCAGGTATCTGGAGAAAATGTCTAAAACTGAGAAATGAATTCAAAGGGTAACACAAATGTAGAGATGGTCACACAGAGGAGAATCCATGGGACAGTCAGAGAGGGGGACAGAGGGGAAACCTGCAGATCAGACATCAGGAGAAGAGGGAGGGGGGTCTTCTGCTGGTTTAAGCTATAAGGTTAAGGTTTTTCAATGCCCTAACATGTGTGCATCTTCAGTGTGACAAAATATAATGGCAAATTTAAGAATTACAATATAATGAAGGCAAATCACTTGAAATTATTACTTTTAAATTATATGTAGAAAAGACGATAATGTTTCATAATCAGCTCTGAATGAACAACCTACTTCACATAATGATCTACTTTCACCATTTGTATAGGATACAAATCACCAAATATAGGGCCGCATTAAAAATAATGGTCTTGTACCTGTAATTAAAAGAGTGGCTGGTAAATGCACGTTCATATATTTACACTGGAACAGAAAGTATTTGTGGCTCTATTCATCATCCTGTGTGCTTCTCTCTCCATTGGCTGAGTCTTTGAATTCACCAGCCAGCATCATGGTGTGCTGGCACGGCATGGCTGCTGTGATGCGGACCACATCCCATCCTCAGGACTATGGCTACTCACTCCTCTGGCTACTGGGAATGTTGGCAGATGAAGGAGATCTGATAAATCATTCTATAGTAATTACTTTCAAGCAATTAGGGCAGCCTAGTCTAAGACTATCAACCATCTCCCCTAGACCTAGAGAAGGAAACATAAACTTTGGGGCCTATTTTCTCAAGATGGGGGCAACTCCATATACTGCTCACCAGACTCTGAACTCCCCAAAGCAATAGCTGAGGCCTGTGTTGGAAGAGCCTACTCTGCTTCCACTGACTTCACTATGTGTTGGCCCTGTCATGGTCAGAAGAAGATGCCCAAAGTCAGAGCACTTTAGCAGAGTGTACAGGTTAAGCTGTCGGGGGCTAAGAAAACCCCCAGAGCAGGAAACGCCTCTCATTTTAAGGGTTTCACCCTTTCTTCACTGAAAACTTTCATGTGACAGGAAAGAAATGTCACACAGACACAACCAAAAGAGCCCGAACAAGCAGGCCTTGTTACAGTTCCCTCTGCCCCCAGCTTGTGCCCTTAAGCCACACCCCTCTGCCCCCAGCTGTGCCCTTAGGCCACGCCCCTCTGTCATACCAGGCTTCTGCATGAGCCTCCTACCGCAGCACAGTTTTTCCTGGGTCTTCTCTTGTTGTGTTTATGCAGCCTTGCTCAAGCATTTCTCCTTGAGTCTTTCCTCATAGGGGTCTCAACCATGAGCCTGGTGAAGAGGGAAGACATGATATTCCTCCTCTCCTGCCATATTTCCTGAGAATGTTCTAGCAAGCCTTCCATATGCCAACCTCCACCACTGTGCCTCCGGGGGATTTGACATATGACCGTCAAACGTGAGTCCTCTTACTGTCATGCTAGGTACGATATTGTCATTATTTTGGTTGGAAGGTTTAAGGATACACTTCTGTGACACTTTTACCTTCCTTAATTTAACTTCCCTTTCAAAAGAGTTGTGAATGGAGCATGCGCACTCCCACCAAACGATTATACCGATCACAGTGCCACTTTTCAGGACTACTCAAGTATGAGCAGCTGTTTTCTGCGCGGTAAAGAGAGGAGGAAAATGCGCAGTGAGGGAATCAACACACCACGCGTTCTTTCTCTCTTGGTGGATTTAAAATTTGGTAGAAGAAAAACAAATTGTACAATGGCTTTGTGAACTAGAATACAGCAAAGGGGTTGCCAGGTGTGATGGCGCACACCTGTAATCCCAGCACTCGGGAGGGAGAGGCAGGTGGATTGCTGTGAGTTCGAGGCCAGCCTGATCTACAAACTGAGTCTAGGACAGCCAGGGCTACACAGAGAAACCCTGTCTCAAAAAGAAAAAAAAAAAAGAAAGAAAGAAAGAAAGAAAGAAAAGAAAGTGCTATAGATGTTCAGAAGAGATCATTCTGATTCGATTAGGGTGAAGATGGTGGTGAGGATGCTCTTTAAAGTTCCTTCTTAACCTAGCTCAGTCTGACCTTCCGATACTAGCTAGGAGGGTAGCAGGGTCGTTTTACATAGATGTAATGAACAAAAATAAAGGAAATAGTAGCTTTGTTGTCCCCAACTGACTCCCAATCCAGTTTGAACAGAGTGTTAAAAGGATTGGTGAGAAATGGTTGACAAAGAAAGGACATTTGTGGGAGTGTGGAGCTGCCTAGAAGAACACCCTTCTTGCCCTGTTGCATGTATGACGTCACACGTAAAGGCCAGGACAGGAACTCTGACCAAGTATGGAATCACTACACATCGGTGGATGTGCCGTGAGGAACACAGTGTCGCTCCCTCCAGCTTCAGGCCACTGTGGCAGCCACAGGGACCCTGCCTGAGGGGAGCCCGCCTGTCCAGATGAGTTTGCTCTTCTGTCAGTCTTCTGAAGAAAGCCTGCAGGGATTCTCATTCGAGCCTCTTCCAAGGGGCTGCTCCTAATACACCTGGACATTACTTAACCTGTTCATTAGCTAGTCCAACTTTATCTTTGAGTGTCCCTTGAAAATATTACAATGTAATTTTCATGGTATTTTGATGCTGCATGCATTTCTAGTATTTCTAACTGTACTAAATGTCATTTAAAGAGATTTAAAAATGAACTGCAGGAAGTTTGCTTAATTTCCAGGGATGGGAAGCCTCCTAACCCACTGTCTTACTTTTTATTTTGCACTTACTCTGAATTCATCCTAGGTTCACAGACTGCAGAAAAACCACGTTTCACACTTTGTTTTAAAAGCAGAGGGGTGCTGGGTATGGTAGCACAAGCCTTTAATCCCAGAATTCTGTGAGTTACAGGCCATCCAAGGCTACGTAGCAAAAACAAACAACAACAAAAGGAGGATTTAGCCTTTTTCCTTCTTGCTAATTAGTGATTATGGTCTAATCCCAGCAGTTATTTTGTTTAGGGTTTTTGTTCTTGATAATTTTCACTATAATCACAGCTCTACATAATTTTAGACTTTAACTCAACTCATGTCTACAAAGACACAACAAAACATAACTGTTCTGTCCTAACATTGACTTTTGAGCATAAACTACTTCTTATCTCATTTTTAACAAAAATGAGAGCAAAAAAATCAATTCACATTATTAAATTAATAAATTTTCTGTGAAATAGATCTCTCATCAAAATCATGATGCAAAAGAGAAACGAAGCCGTAAAATTCCTAGCTCTCAAATTTTAACTCTCAAATCAAAACATTATGGGACTTAATCTTGTTAATCTTTATTCATTAGGAAAGGAAACCCCTGTATGAAATGAGATAAATATGTCATTGAGGAGAGTGTCTAAGAGGCATAACCGCCTTTTTAGTAGATTTTAGCTCTCTGGCACTTGGTCTCTCTTCCACCCCTCCCTGCACATTTCACACCCACTAACCAGTCCCATGTTTTACCCCTTTGTGTACATCTTCATAGTATATTATGTTTATAGACTGTAAATTACACTAAACCAAGGCCATTCTCCCTTCATCACAGTGGTACAGTAAGGCTTAAAGGTGGACACAATTGATGAGACTACACCTGTATCACAACGCTTAGAGCTAGTTACTGAATGATACAAACTGTCCTTAGGTACAATTTGAAGAGAAACTGATCTCTGCTACAGAGAAGAGAATTTAGAACTGAAAAAAAAAATTAAGACACCCATCAGTCATGTATCTAAATAATGATGAAATTCTTTGTGATCATAAAGTAAGACAAAAATGGAAATCTAGAAAAAGGAAAGCTGAACTGCGAGTAAATGATTAAGTGAATGTGCATTTGAGAAGGGTGTTGAGCTATTCAGCACCAGAAGCAACATCAAGTTGGTCAGACAAGAATGAATCTGGGTGATGGAGTGTCGTCAGGCGTCCATGCTCCAGCCAACCTTGGACTAGTGGTGATCTGGGTGGTGAAGCTGTCTGGCTTTTGTATTTCAGCTGACTTTGCAGAATTTGCTCTACTGCTGGAATCCCCACCCAGGCACCCCCATTTTCTACTAGGGAGAAACCCAGACATGTCAGTTACATTTTAAAAAATGATTTATTTCAATTTGTTCACTTTACATCCCGATTATAGGCCCCTCCCTCATCGCCTCCCAGCCCCACCCTCTCTCCCTCATACTACCCCGTCCCCAGTACATTTTTAAGTGATGGGGAATTTTGTCCTAGTTCAAGCTTTCCAGTTTTACCAAGAGCTTCACCAAAAGGAGCAAAAATCTCACTACACGTGAGAAGCTTAGCTGATCAGTTTATTTGTATTTTTACATGCACGGTTTTGTTGTTGTTTTGAATTCTTCACCTAGTGCTTAGGAGGAAGCCTCTAAACCTCTCTCAAGAGTCCACAGAGCCTCCAGGTAACCCAAAGAAAGCCTGATTTCCTAAGGTTAACTGAAAATAGGGGGAAATTTCTACTAATTCTCTTTAGAAATGACTGATATAATTTCTTTTTTTTTTTTTAATGTTTTTTACATAGGTTTTTTTTTTTTTTTAAATAGGACAAGAAACATACTGAAAGGAAATTCTAACAGCTATAATTTTACTCAGGAAGAATTTACAGAAGAAAATAGCATTCAGAGATAGATGATAGATAGATAGATAGATAGATAGATAGATAGATGATAAATGACATAGATGGCACATACAGAGGGAGAGAGAGAGAGAGAGAGAGAGAGAGAGAGAGAGAGAGAGAGAGAGAGTTTAAAAGAGGTAAGAGTTGAGTAGAAACAGGACTTTAATTTTCTCCAAAAGATGTAGCCTACAGTTAGATTTGGATTGTTGTCAACTTACAGTGTCAGACTCTGGCCCAGTTTGTTCATGGGAGCTGGCCAGGAGAGCCTTCTCTCATGCCAAGCTTCTTTGGCCAAATGTCAGTGTGGGGACACCTCTGTGAGTTAGGAGTCTCTGGGTAATTCACCAACAGTCTAAAAACTCCACGTTCAATCACAACATACCATTTCTGTCCACACCAACACAAAGCCTATCTCACTTGTCTTCTGGAGGGTTCCCATCATAAATGTCTATGAGTGACCATCACCTTTATCCTTAGAAGATCTGTGGGTCCCAAAACCAAGCAAAGGCTTGGGTTTATTCCGCCAATGAGCATATGCCTATCGGATTGCACAGTGGCTCAGAAACCATGCCAAATAACCTGGCAGTCTGCACCCTGGCTTTCAGAAGACTAAAAATCATAGGGTTGGTTTTAGCAACCTGCCAGGACAAGTTGGTTTGTCTCCCAAACAATTTTTTTTTTTTAAACTTAGATTGAAAACAGACTTGGCTAACTTCCCAGCCTTTGATAATTCCACACAGTGCGTTAATGAACACTTAACAAATAAATGGAAGGAAGCAAAAGACTTCGTCATCTCCCAGGCAGATGCATAGAAACTCCCCACCCACAAGTTACGGAGCCATTGTTACTAAGGCAGATTAAAGGCATCAGAGTGGTTCAGCATGCCTTTCCATTTTATTTAACTCCAGAATCAAAATGAAAATCCCCTCCATAGCTTTCCTCTTAGTATTTAGAATAACATCTTCACCGATGAGTAGTCAAAAAATCTTCATGTGTTGAATGACAAGTAAACGAATGCTAGCTTCTACAAAGAGCCCCATACTCCAGCTTTCCCTCCTCCTCCCACCTTTAAAAAGAGCAAGCCATAGGGAAAGTAGTGTCAAGGACATCATTGGATGGAGTTTTGGGTGTGATGAAGGTTAAAGGTCTTCCTTGGGGGGGGGGGGGGGGGGGGACAGAACATTCCCCTTGGTTCCATCATTGAATCCTGACTTGTTTTTAGCTTTACCCTGGAACCCTGCCCTGCAATAGAAGGAACTGTCTTCTTTTCCTGTTTTCTCCTCTCCTTCCTTGCTCCGACATCTCCTCCTGAGTAAACAATGGACACCAGTCTTAGACTTGATAAATGAGGCCTGTGGGGCCTATCTTGCACCATCGGCGTTAAGCTGGTCAGAAGCATAGCTTACCTTTCTTTAAAGCATCTATCTTGTCCTGTCTGGCCACCAGGGAGGACATGCCAGGGTGACAGTCAATGGCAAAGAACGAAGCTGTAGGATAGGCCTTTGTCCTTTGTCCTTTGTACACACTATCTCCTATGTCCTTACCTAGAAGATCTTTGCCTAGAAGTCAAAACCACAACAAAGAGAATATATGATTTTTGCCTTGCTAACTATATGTGTGTCCTTTTTATAGCTCCTCAACTTGAGGTAGATAGCTGGTTAAAAGCTTTACAGAGCTCAGAGCTGAAGAGATGGTCCAGTTGGTGAAACGGTTGATGAGCAAGCACAAGCTCCTGAGTCTCCCAGCACCCGTGTAAAAGCAGTGGCACATACCTGTAACCTCAGAGCTGGGGAGGAAAAGTAAGATAGAGCCAGGGACTTGACTGGCCAGCTAGTCCAGCTGTGATGTAAATTCCAGGTTCAATGGGACAGCCTATCTCAAAATCCAAGATGATGTTAACCTCTCATGTTAACCTCTGGCCTCCACAGACACAGCAAAGAACAAGTACACTCACACACATGTGCATGGGCACACATACATGCACACATACATATGTGTGCGTGTGTGTGTGTGTGTGTGAGAGAGAGAGAGAGAGAGAGAGAGAGAGAGAGAGAGAGAGAGAGAGAGAGAGAGAGAGAATGGAATTAGTTCATATGTCTAAAGGCTTCAGCCTTATGGTAGAC
>OU015756.1:20523396-20541215 GCA_907169655.1 Acomys percivali | reverse complement strand
CTCTCTCTCTCTCTCTCTCTCTCTCTCTCTCTCTCTCTCTCTCTCTGGGGTCAATTGCCCTCTCACAGAGAAAACAAAAGAAAACTTGGAAACCTACAGATTAAGTGATTGACTCAAAAATTCACATTGACTTTCAGAGACCTACAAAGAAAAAAAATAATAGGATTGCACTAAAAATGCCTCCTTTGCAATGATTTCCAACGCCAGCAGCAAATTCAAGAGGCTCTTTTCTGATTTCCACATCAAGTTGGTGGATTAAGAACCTCCCCCTTCTTAAGCAGTAATTGTGCAGAGGAATTACCTATATTAAAATGCAAATTCTAATTAACTAGGCTGGGGGCCTTGAATTTCTACATTTTCTATACGCTCACCCAAGCACCCACACTATGACAAAGAAGGACTCAAAGACAAACTCGGTAAATCTGAAAATTGCTAAAAAAATAAATAAATAAAATAAAATAAAATAAAAAAGCAAGCCCACAGCCAATGAAAACTGGCCAACTGTCCAAACATTTGCCTTTGCCTAAAAGGAATACTTCCCCTTTGAACATCTCTCTCTAAGCGAGAAGCTTACTGGGGAGACTATTCCACTAGCAGGTGTCTAGAACGTGAGTTTGACTTCCCTAGCCTGCTAGCTCATTTTGACAACTATTAAGTGACTCCTTTGGCCAGAACACTAATGCAGAATTAGGCATTGTAGTAGTAAACTAGTACTCCAGTGAGAGAGGAGCTAAACCAGCAGCCAAGTAAACAACGCCCTCAGCGGGTGATAAATGCTACCTTGAGAAGGAATGCAGGGCAACAGAGGTATGTCAGGCCTTGGATTCAGGGCAGTTAGAGTATTTTTTTTTTTTAAGTCAGGAAAGACAGTTACTAAGCTTAGCTTTAAGGAGGAATGTTCTGAGGACAGGAAGTGAGGGGCAGAATGTTTTGAGTTGTGTTATGCCGTTGGTGAGGTAAAACCACAGCAAAACTAGGAAGAAGCTAGTGTTGTAACTAACATGAGCTTTTGACAAGAAAACAGGGATTTAGTCAGAGCTCGGGGGCGGGCAGGCTGCCCTCTTCTCTAGAGAACTCAGTCACTGAGCGCCCTGAACCAGGGCTGCAAAAGAGAAAGTAGGAAGGAAAGCTTTTAAACATAGGATGGCAGCTCCTAGTTAAGAAATTACTGAGGTGCAGCTACAGAAGTGACTGTTTCTCTCAATTGGTCAGCAGGACTTCTCTGTCAATGTCACCTAGCCCTAATGGATACACCTGCCTATGTGCATGTCCGTCCCGAATGTACATCTGGAATACTTTAACACATGTGGACAACACAGAACCTCCATCATCAATCCCAGGGAGCGCATTCCATCCCTGACTGGACACTCAGATGCTCACAAAATAGTTAGACCATGTTTATCATCCTACAACTCATGTTCTACTGGAAGATTCCAACGTCAACACAGGTGCGCCACAAAACACAAGGCTGCGGACACTTCTTCACTCTGCTACACTGTTCTACAGCAGTGGTTCTCAGCCTTACTAACGCTGCAACTCTTTAATACGGTTCCTCAGGTTGTGCTGGCCGACCTCAACCATAAATTTATTTTCATTGCCACTTCATACCTGTAATTTCACTACTGTTACAAATCATAATGTAAGTATTTTTGGAGATAGAGGTTTCACCAATGGAGTCGGGGCTCACAGGTTGAGAACCGCTGTAGATCTACAGGGACTTCCCTGCTCCAGAAGGGGTAAGGTGGGTAAGAAAGAGGAAGAGGAGCTTGGGGACACTAAATCAATAGGTAGCCATGGTTGTAGTGGAGCTCTGTGTACTGTTATGTTGATCATGAGGAACCTGAATGCGGTCTCAGGAGTGGGCCCTCCTCTGCTCAGCTTCTCCTTGCTCTTCTCCCCATCTCAAAGTTGCCCCTTCTTTATTGGTGGTCAGTAACTCCTTCTCTGTACAACCATCACAATAGAAACAAATCTCAACTTCTTTTCCCAACCTAAAAAGCCCTCCTCGCCTCAGTTACTGCAACTCAGCCACACTGGACTTTAGGCTCTTTCAGCACATGCACACGCGCGCGTGCACACACACACACACACACACACACACACACACACACACACACACACACACACACACACACACACACACACACACGCCAGTTTCTCCCAGAGCATCTGTGAAAACGTGCCAGGTGCTCCCATCACTGGTATCCTTCCGTTCCTCCTACCCTCCCACCCCCACCCTATTATCTTTCCTTAGGTCCATGTCCGAGGGGGATCTCCTCCCCCACTTTATGGTCACAGGCTAACAAGTAGTCTGCCTATTCTTTCTTTGAGTGCCACCGGGGCTTCCCACCAAAGGGAGGTCGCCAAATATATGAGTGATGGGAGAACAATTGAGTTGTAATCTGAACAAATTAAAAAAACAAAACAAAAACCCAATGTATTACTTAAAAATATTCTTTATATTAAATAAGTTTTGGTAAAATAACCAATTACTGATCTTCATTGTATAAGACAAAAGCACAGACTTTAGTTATTTTTTTTTAATTACAGTCAAATTTTTTCACTTGCTGAAGTGTTACTAAAATGTTACATTTACTGGAAAATCTTTCAATAGGAATTGGAGGCAAGAAATAAATTAAACTTCTTAAAATAAAATGAAATATTTAAAGCTAAAAAAAAAAAAGGAAAAAAGAAAATATCCCAGGTGCACATCTGGATGGACATGTGTTGAGTGCTAAACTCTTTGCAATGTTGTCCCCACATCCAGGAAAGCTTCCAAAACATCTTACTTCACTTCGGTGGCTGCTTGAATGTCACCCCTCCGGAGAGGCTGAACTTGCCAGCCCTCGCTAGCACAGATGTGACTGTATTCCCTTGCCCTGCCTCGCTGTTCCTCCCAGTGTATTAATAATCAGACATTATGAGGCATTCATGTAACACCTGGCCATTCTCTTTACTCAACATATACATAAGGTCCAGGAATAGCAAGTATAAATTAGGTGCTCAATAAGTATATGCTGAGCAAATGGTTTATTTAATACAAAAATGAATAAATGAATAAAACTTAAGTCCCTCAAAACAACAACAACAAAAAAGCATAAGTCACTCAGATAGGTTAAAATAACCACAATGGCTTTCTGTGTATGTTTTACAAAAACAGTAGGGATAGATCCATGTTCATTTCTCAATCATGTACTTTAGTCATGTATGGCACATTTTTCTGGCTAAAAGAACAAGAAAAAAAAACCATAATACCAGACATTAATACATAAACCATGGTACTGGAGGGAAGAGCAGGAAATGGGGCAGAACCAGTTCCCACAGGAACAGGGTAAAGACAGATAAGCCCACATGACAGAATGAGTTCGCAAAGTGGGAGGGTGACAGCAGGGACCAGATGAGCAAATGCCCTGACTGCGACACTTTTTCCAAGTTGCATAAATAACTCACTAAGGGAAAGTAATCAACAGAAGTGACAGAGAGGACAATTCAGTGTGAAGATGCCCCATGAATTTTTGAACTCTGCATTACTCAGGCCCCAAACAAAAAAAGGAAAGTAATTTTCACAAGAAGAAAACACTACATATTAAGTTTTTAGCACCGGTAGTTGAATGTTCATAGCATTCAGATTGTTCTAAGGATCTCGTGTTCCAGGTGACAATTTCAAGCATAAGCTGTTTAGAAGATAGGGCAAAGTAAATGAGAGAAGCAGGCGGCTCGGGGTGGGGACAGTGGGCTGGAGACATCTGTCACGACCTCCCCGTGGGATCTCAGCTGCTCCCTCTCAACTAAAATGAGGCCCGGGCTTTCTAGTAAGAATCCTCAGTCTTAATGTTGCCAACAAATTCCAGTATTTTATGAAAGTTCCTGCAAACCTAACACACCCACAGTCATACTCAGTTTCTGATCATGCTATTCAGATATGAAAACCTCATAATAATGGAAGCAAAGCATCTACTTTCTATCTCAACATACTTTTAAAAGTACCGGGAAGGAGGGAGGAACAGGAGGATACAAAAGATGGGATAACAATTGCGATGTAATATGAATTAATAAAATTTTTAGAAATATAACAATAATAAAAAAAAGTACCTGTTGCCACCTAGATGTCCCTCAACTGAAGAATGGATAAAGAAACTCTGGTACGTTTACACAATGGAATACTATTCAGCTATCAAAAACAAGGAAATCTTGAAATTTGCAGGCAAATGGATGGAACCAGAGACAATCATCCTGAGTGAGGTAGCCCAGGCCCAGAAAGACATGCATGGTATATACTCACTCATTAGCAGATGTTAGCCACTTAATACAGGCTAACCATATTACAATACAGAGATGAATGCACCAAACAACGACCATACATGATTTGGACCTAGACTCCCTGCTCAGATGTAATAGATAGGCATCGAGTCTCCTTGTGGGTCCCACAATAAGGAGAGTAGGGACTACTTCTAGTATAGACTTTGGCCTTCCAACTTTGTTCACGTCCCCTCACCCTGCCAGGCCACAGAGGAAGAAGGCACAGGTATTACAGATGAGACCATCTAGACAGAGGTAAGAGATTAGGGGATGAGAGCTCCCTTATCTGAAGACTAGGGGCAGGAGGGAGAGGGGATGAGAGAGGGAGGTGATGAGGGAGGGGACTACAGTCAGGATGAAAAGAAT
Organism: Acomys percivali; assembly: GCA_907169655.1. Lineage (NCBI taxonomy): Eukaryota > Metazoa > Chordata > Mammalia > Rodentia > Muridae > Acomys > Acomys percivali. The sequence continues at coordinate 20,536,550 of OU015756.1, read as the reverse complement.
TCAATGAAAACAACTCAAACTGCAAAACAAGCAGATAACTTATAGTGCTAAACCTACTACATGGGAATAGCTCTGAGACTAAGACATGAATGTACACGCACAGACAAGGCTTCTTATTGGTTGCAGAATCCCCGCGACTTATTATTAGATGCCATTCTTCATATGGCATGAATGAAGATTGGCAGATGTCTTTCTTCTGCTCATACTAAGAGCAGAGAACCAACCTTAGTTGTTCTGTGCATCATGTGCAGCTCATATATTTATAACTTTAGGACTGTATAATGCTTGTGAGAATTTATATGTTTTCTGAACAAAAGACCTGGACACCGAGGCTGAATGAGACCTGACAGGATTCATTCCTCTCAGCACGCAGGACTCTGACATCCTGCATCCTTCAGGTTCCAGCCCCAGATGTTTCGGTCACTGTTATTCATCACAATGGGACAGCTTCAAAGAAAGCTTCCACACAAACTGGTCCAGTCTTTTAGACTCTCCCACACAGGACTTCTCTTAAGCCTGGAATTTCCCAACATTTGGAAACTGGACCACAAATGCTATTACTAGCTTGATTAAACATGTTCCCCAATTTTATTTGGGCCAAATCAGCTGGAAGAAATCCTAAGAGAATGATGCCCCATTTCCTTTAAGTGGGACTTGGGTAGGTTTATGTTTGCTCTCTTGGGCTACAGATGCTTGTTTTCACTGGGAGTTGCTTGTAAGTTATGATCGGTCTTATTCAGAGAGAAAACAAGGTTGGACTCAGGGATGTCTCTCTTCCTCTATCTTCCTTTTGTAGATGTGGAGATAGGGGTTGAAAAGAAAGAAGGAATCCCTATATCATCATATAGGGATAATATGATAAAAAGTAGATTATTAAACCTACTTCTCAACCTAAGGCCTTACTTGTTACCAACAAAAAAGGTTATTTTTAATTCATTGGTATAGAATTTTGTATATTGATACAAAATAAGATTAACTTTGATACATTGATATAGAATTCAAATTTAAGACTATTCTCTTCACATGATATATATATATCATGGAATATATATTCCAACTCTAATATGATGCACTGAACCCATACAACTCAATTATAATATAAAGCTAACTTCCAATACCTGGAAAGTGCTATTGCAGGCTGAATAGGATAATTAAGTAATACAAGTCATTTGTTAATTGATCAAATTATGATCATGTCAACTAACAGCCTATTTTTATTTTTTAATTATTTATTTTATATTGAAAAATAAAATCATTCATATTACATCTCAATTGTTATCCCATCCCGTGCATCCTCCCATTCCTCTCTCCCTGCTGCTTTCACCTCATTCCCCTTCCCTATGACTGTGACTGAAGGGGACCTCCTCCCCTTGAATATGATGCTAGGGTATCAAGTTTCTTCTTGGTAGTCTGCTATCCTTCCTCTGAGTGCCATCGGGCCTTCCCATCAAAGGGACGTGGCCAAATATGGGGCACCAGAGTTCATGTGAAAGTCAGTCCCATTTAACTGTGGAGAATGTCCTGTCCATTGGCTAGGTCTGGGTAGGGGTTTGATGATGACTGCATGTATTGTCCTTGGTTGGTGCCATAGATCAAGCAGAACCCCTGGGCCCAGATCCGCCCATCATAGTGTCCTTCTTGTAGGTTTCTACCACCCTCTGGATCCATCTATTTCCTTATCTTCTATATTTCTCTCATCTAGAGTCCCAATAGGATGTCCTCACCTCTATCTCACTTTCCTGGTAAGTGAAGACTTTCATGAGACATGCCCCTTGGGCTAATATCCAGCTATAAGTGAGTATATACTATTTGAATCTCTCTGCTTCTGGGTTAGCTCACTCATTATGATCATTTCTAGTTCAATCCATTGGTCCACAAATTTTGGAAATTCCTTGTTTTTAATAACTGAGTAGTATTCCATAGTGTAAATGTACCACAGTTGCTTTATCCATTCTTCTACTGAGGGACATTTAAGCTAACAGCCTAATTTTTAATCACAAGAATATACATCCTAAGTTTAACAGACAGATATGATCCTATAGATAAATAAGGTAAAATAGTTAAGTCTTCAAAGCCTCAGAGACCTACCAAATATGGCATTTAAGAAGCTTTTAATATCTTAAAGATTCTTTGACAACAGGACAGGCTAACTCCTGGCAACACCCAGCCTACCTCCAGAAGATGATGAACATCAAAGATCCTCCTTATGGAGATGGCTCCAAAGGTGGCAAACAAACCACTGGACAAAAATGTCCTCGTTTCTGCCTCAGACAGAATTCTGCCTAAAAATGAGCAAGCTTGGATACAGGCAGAGCTGACAGCCAAACTCTGCTAAGACAGGGTAAGTAAGTCCTCAATAGTTCCTGTCCTACAAATATGTCTGTGTCACCTATATTGGGACCAGAAGACTGAAGATGATGCTCCAACATGATAGAGAGTTTTGGGTGACTGTTCAGGCAGTAAACTGTCTCTGTCATTTTTTCTATTTTCTCTTTCTTTTTATTTATTTATTTTTTTAAAATTTTTCCTTCTCATTCTGGAATCTACTAACCTGCACTTCTGGTTCACTCAAGTAATTAACTTTCATTTCTTCTAAAGTCTCTGATGGGGTTGAAGACCTAATAATAGTTTAGTCTTACAATTAACCTAAGCTGTTTAGGGGTTAAGATGTTTTCAGGTATAGAGATAAAGGTTTTAAGTTGGCGGAGATGAGATATGATAGATATTGATTCTCATTGAGAATTTTAGACTCATCAAGATAGGAAATATGTTTTCTACAAGGTTGCCAAATGCAATTAGCCAAAGTAACTTGAATGTAACATTCATATGACTCCCTGATTGTTTCGTGGTTCTTCTTGCTGTATGTGCTTTTTCTACTTATGTGTAATAATATAAATGTACATGCCAAATAAATAAAAATAAAAGATAAATAAGTATCTGTTGCCTATACAACCCTAGTCTTAATTACAAATGAGGGAAATCAGAGCTATTCCAGGCATTAGAGAGATGCTATGAGTTTTACCAACAGAGCTTCCATGATAAGTCAGTTTACTCACAGACTTTAAAACTTTTATTTCCCCACATAATAATTCTGCATATTTATATGGTACAGTGTGATGAGATACATACATGTGCATATAGTGTATAATGGCCAAGTCAGGGTAATTAACATTCTAGACCTTGAACCATTTATCATTTCTTTGTATTGTAGTCTACAAACACCCTCTCTTGGAGTTACCTATAAAATTCATTAAGTTGTTAAAAACTGCCGTCGCCGTGTATGTGTAGAACACTAGGACTTACTCCCATCCAGTGGTGCCTAGGGTTCATTATCCAGCCTTCTTTCTTGCCCATGTCCCTACCGTCCTCAGTTCTAGTAACTGCTACTCGATTCTATAAGATCAATTAGTTTATCCCACCCCAAACGAGTGGGAATATGTGGTGTTTGTATTTCTATGCCTATTTTGTTTTATTTGACAAAATATCTTCCAGCTCCATCCATTGTTATACAAATGGAATATTCCATTCCTTTCTTTTTATTTCAGTAGCATCCCATTCCGCATATATACTAGGATTTTTCTATACATTTATCCACCAATAGGCAGGGCACTTCAGTTGGTTGGCTTTTGTTTCTGTTTTTTTGGGTTTGGTTTTGTGTTTTGGTTTGGTTTTGGTTTTGTTTGGGTTTGTTTGGGTTTTTTGTTTGTTGGTTTGTTTGTTTGCTTGTTTTTTGGCTGTTGTGAATAGTGTCCCAATAAACCCAGGAGTTTGAGTTTCCCTTTGATATCTTTTTGCTATCCCTTTAATATGCACAAACCCTTAAAGTCTCTGTGACATTGTGCATGGTCAATAAGTCAGTTATTGGGAGTTAAATACAAGATTCTGGTCAACATATCGTTTGTTTGTTTGTTTGTTTGTTTGTTTTTAAGCCAACTAAAGCTCTGATTGCCATAGTTATTATATTTACTGCCCAGTTCATTAGCTTATCTAAAAAGCAAGCCTGCCGCAAATATACAAAACAAAGGGCATTGGTATCTGCAGTTCTAACATTTCTGTTTTTACTAATTGTGACTCCCAAGGGGTGGGGCCCGTACAGAAGATGCATCACCTCTTAAGAGTTTGCAGAGAGAGCAAAGCTACCGCCTGGAATGTGTGTTCCACTGCAGTTTCAGCATTTGTATTCATCATCATCTGTGAAAATTTTTATGTGTCTCCAAGATGCAAATTTAATTTCTCAGTCTTACTTCATTGTGTTCTGTATTTAAACATTACCACAGTTACTAGGGAATTCACAGAAATTGGTATGTATGGTAATCTATTTTCTATTACTCCAACGAAATGCCTCATGTCAAGTAATATTTTTTTCAAAGGCTTATTCAGTTCATAGTTTGGGAGCACACTCTCCTCCTCTGCGCCCCACCCCCACTGCCTCTGCCAATGCCCCATCTAGCCAGCATCAGCTGAGGACTTCGTGGAGGCTGGCATCATAACAGCTGCCATGCTTGTGGAAGAGATCACGTGGGGTGACAGGAAGCCTGAGAGAGGAAAGGGGCCAGTGTTGCTCTTTAGTGAGGACTCACTCCATCCCTTCAGAGGGCAGTCCCTAATACCTGGCCCCCTTGAACCATGTACCCAGTTCTCAGCATCCCCCCCCCCTCCCCGTTTCCCCTGGACTGCACTCAATGTCCTGCCTTGCTTCTTGAGCCATCTCAATTTGCGTTGAGCCCTGTTCCTCCTGCCATTCACTAAGCCTAACAAAACTCCTCCATCTCCCTCTTCGATTGACAAGCTTGGTTGGCTGCTGTTACTGGCCTGGGCCTAGTCACAGACAATAGCCATTACAGTGGCCACTTTAAGCAAACACTGTTTTATCGCCAGATATTAGAGACTTAACATAATCACTAAATGAAATGGAGGCATATGCAAATGACAATAACACTTTCCTTCAGCACATTACAGTGACAGTTACGAGAAAATGATGGAAGATGGCTCCCCGAGGAGCTATCTCAAGATACCATGAACACTCAGGATTGTCACTACGAGGGGCATAACCCAAGACATACTCTTTTCAGCTTAATAGCTTAACAACAAAGACGGCACTGTTACCAGCATCTTCTCATTAGCATCTCTGCCTTCGGAGCTTTATTTGACCTGACTCTGAGAAGCACAAAAGTATTTATTGTGAACATTAAGCACACTCTAGTAGAGGGCCAACGGCATCTTAAGCAGGTAAGTATGAGCCATGTGCTTCTGCAGCCCACTGGGCACCTCTTTCCCCAGGATAGCTATGGAAGCTCTGTCCTGGAATTTCCCTGCTCACCATCAGCCCCATTCCAGACTCTGAGCAGAGCACAAACAGCTGACTCTCTGTCAGATAGGGAGGCCGATCAGAGCTTTTGAAGATGATGAAAACTCCAGGTGGGAAAAGTGGAGAACTCTGATGCTATTTTTGGAACGCCAGTGACATGTAATACTGTAGGGAAGGCAGACAGTCCCTTACTTCTAGGGAGTAATTGTTGTTGAATCAAGCCCCAGAGTCCACTGCTAGTTCTACAGAGCAGGGGACTATTCCCCAACTCCAGCATAAGAAAAATTTCCACTTTCCTAGATCCCGCTTGTGATCCTCGGCGAGTGTCAGCGCAGAGCCCCGGAACTCCCACGCCTTGTGCCTTGCGCTGTGACAACTGCATTTCCAAGCCCGTGGTCACAGGCAAGACATTTGTAATTGTCTTGTTGGCTCAGGGTAAAACAAATACGCATTTAGATCACAACAGATAAGTGCTCCCTCTGAATGAATCACACATGGGAGGCCTGAAGACATACCCCTACCAGGGAAATTGACTCTTAGAGCAGCAGATGCGCTCGCAAAGGAAGTGGGACTTCTTGAGTTTGGGGGAAGGTGGGGGAAATTTCAGAATTGCTGCTCTATCCTTCAAGCTTTTGTTATAAAACACATTTATCGAGTGACAGCAGATAGAGAAGGCCAACAGAGAAGGCTTGGCAGTAAATGGCAGGCTCATGAGCCGTGTCTCCAAGGAGTTCCCCCTGTTCCAGCTAGTGTAGCCACCTACACCCTACAGACAGTATACAATTCATTTCCACATGTGTTCTTGGATGCTCAGTGTGACCTTGGCATGAGGAACCAGGAACTCTATCTGCACATCCTACCAGCTATAGCAATCTTGTTGAAAGCGCCTCGCCCTATAGAAGCCATTAGACTCTTCCAGTTGTGCTGCCAACCTGTCAGTCTTCTGTTAGACACGCATGCTTGTTGCTCTCTCTGCTCAGAACAGAACTAGGTAACTTAGACAGTCCTTGGAGAGCATGGAGACAGGACAGGTCTTGTAACAATGCAGACTGTATATGGGATTAGCATTGCCACCCCTGTACCAGCCCCTTCCTGAGTGTCGAAGGTGAGCAGAACAAACCGTCACTGGATAAATGCCCTATTATGATAGCAAACACACCAAGGGAGCCCAGAGAGAAAACGACCAACTGGTCCCTCACTTCCAGTTGCGGTCATATTCTTTAGTCACGCTGAGTTTTCCAGAAGTAGTGAGGGAGGGGCCCTTCCGAAGGAATGCTTCCAGCAGCCACCGCACGGACAGTCCAGATGGAGCATTCTCCTCTCCTGACATCTCTGCCTTTCCTTTGCATTGCTTTGTTTCCCTCTTTTCTCTTCTCTCTCGACTCCATCCCCATAGGTTAAGTTCTTTAGAAAACAGACTTGGCTAAAGGTTTGCCTTCAGGAACTGTGTGGTGTGGAGTTAAGGGAACAACAGCCATGGCAGGTGAGGGAGGCAAGCTTGAGTAGGAGGGAGCAGAGCTCAGTTACAGTGAGGCCTCTGAGCCACTCCACAGGGAAAGGCCCTTCAGAGATGTCCATAGTGGATCCTGGCGGCTCTGCTCCACCTTGGTGAAGATGGAGTCAGAGCCCTGGACAGCTCCCTTCAAACAAGGACCATGTCCTAGAGAAGATGGAGATACTGTGAGTCGTCAGCACCCAGCATAGTTTCAGTAGCTGAGGAATGAGAAACTTGCTTCCAAAGGGACAGATCTGGGTCTCTCAGCACAGAGCCCTTCGCCTGTCCCCTTCCCTTTCTCTGGCCCCTGCTCTGGAGCCTTACACTATTCTTTCCTCCTGTCCCCAGCTTTTGCTTCTTACTTCCTTCAGTTTAGAGGACTGTGCAGTAACTCCATTTCATCTAGTGTCAACAGATGGAGAGCTGAGGACAACCAAGGGCCTGCAGGATGGCTCAGTGGGTGCAGGTACTTGCATGCAGCCTTCAAAATCAGAGCTCAATCCTCAGGACCCACATGGTGGAAGGAGAAAACTGATTCCCTAAAGTGCTCCTCTCTCTCACACACACACACCCCTCTATCTCTCTCTCTCTCTTTCTCTTCCTCTGTCTGTCTCTGTCCCTCTCTCTGGGGCACCTTCCCCTTCCTTCTCTCCCCATGCTCATATAATAAACTTCTCCATATATTATCTGTTGTGTGGTGCATCTTTCACATTTTATATTTCATATTTAAAATTGGTGACCTGTACGGGGATCAAACCCACAACCTTGGCATCATATTTAAAGGGGGGGGTGTGTGAGGATGGGGGGAGCACCTGAATCACATGAAGAGTGGAAATAGATTAAACATTGGGGGTAGATGGAGGGACAGGAGTGGCTGGGAGAGGGGGACAGGAGGGTGAGGTGAAGGAAGATGAAGGGAATAAGTACTAGGGGACACAACTGGATTGGTGGGGAGCATCTCTGGGATGAGCTAGAAGCGTAGGACAATGGAAACTCCCAGGAATCTATGAGAATGACCATAGCTAAGACTCCTAGCCATGGGGGATACGGAGACTGAACTGGCTATCTCCTATAACCAGGCAAGACTTCCAATGGAAGGATTGGGATTCCAACCTGACCACAAAACCCTAGATCCACAATTTGTCCTGCCTACAAGATGTGCAGGGGTAAAAGAGGGAGCAGAATTTGAGAGAAGAGCCAGCTAGCGACTGGCCCAGCTTGGGTCCCCTACCATGAGAAGGATCTCACCCGTGACACATTGATAATGTCCTGCTATACGTGCAGACAGGAACCTAGCATAACTGTCATCAGAGAGCCTTCACCCAGCAACTGAGGGAAATTGATGCAGAGAGAGCCACAGGCAAACATTAAGTGGCGCATGGGGAATCCTGTGGGAGAGGGGAAGGAAGGATTGAAGGAGCCAGAGGGATCCAGGTCTCAACATGAAAACCTACAGAATCAACTCACCTGCCCATAGGGGCTAAGAGAGACTGAACTGCCAACCAGCGAGCCTGCAGGGGCTGGATCCTAGGCCTTCAGCACATAGGTAATAGTTGTGCAGCTGGGTCTTCCTGTGGGTGGGCCTCCTAAAGGTGGGGGAGGTGAGGGGAGCAGGGGCTGTCTCTCACTACATTGCCCGCCCTTGGTTCCCTTTCCCCTAACTGGGCTGCCTTGTCTAGCCTCAATAGAAGATGATGACTCTAGTCTTACTACAACTTGATATGCCCAGGTTGGCTGATATCCACGGGAGGCCTTCCATCTTCTGAGGAGAGGGAGAGAAGGGGTGAAAAGTGGGGTGAGAGGGAGGGGCTGGGAGGAGAGGCTGTGATCAGGATGTAAAGTAAATAAATAATAATAGAAAAGGGGGAAAAAAAAGAAGTCAGGCATAGTGGTGCACACCTTTAATCCCAGCATTTGAGAGTCGGAGGCAGGTGGATCTCTGAGTTCGAGGTCAGCCTGGTCTACAGAGTAAGTCCAGGACCACCACCAGAGTTATTACACAGAAAAACCCTGTCTTGAAAACACAAATAAATAAATAAATAAATAAATAAATAAATAAATAAATAAATAAGAAACTTGAAGAAACTACATGATATAAAAGGCTAATTGCAGGCGGCTGGAGAGATGGCTCAGAGGTTAAGAACACTGTTTGCTCTTCCAGAGGTCCTGAGTTCAATTCCCAGCAACCTCATGGTCACTCACAGCAACCATCTGTAATGTGATCTGATGCCCTCTTCTGGCCTGCAGGTGTACGTGCAGGCAGAGCACTGTATACATAATAATAATTTTTTTTTTTAAGGCTAATTGCCCCTAACAGCCACACTACACATCCTTATGTTGATCTGGCCTTCTAAGGAACTTGTTCAGCAAGAAAGCACATGCTCCAGTTACTAAGAGGAAATCACACAGCTCATTCCAGTTAAGTGGGCACAAGTAGAAGTGTATGAACCACTTGTGCATCCTTCATGCTCTCTCATCTGTCGGCCATATTGAGTAGACTGTGAGGACCCAGTGGGAAACACAACCATGGGCAGGGGAGCCCGTTCCCTGAATCACCACGTAGGAGGAAGCTGTTGTCAGCCACGAACACCACTTTAGACCACTTTATGAGTGGCGGCTAGATAGTGAAACTGGATTTCTATTTATACAGCCATTTTTTTCCCATTCAGCTGAACACTATTTGAGTGACCTTAACTAGTTAAGTGTATACTCAATACTTGGGCTGTATATATATATATATACATATATATACATATGTATATATGTATATAAAGACATATATACATATATATATATATATGTCTTTTCCTTCTAGAAGCTCAGAGTATACTGAAGAAGGGAGGCTATATAAAGATAGGGAGAGGGGATGATGGCTCCGCCTGATCTCCTTCCCTGTGAAGACACTGTGATCCATGTGACAATCCAGTCTACTTATCTTTACTAAACTTATTACACTAATACAAACTCTTCCCATGTGGGTTTTCTGATATACAGAGACTGGCGGGGGCGGGGAGGGGGGAGAAAAACCCTCAGAATCAATTCTAGAGAGGAAGGTGGCTGGTAAAGTCAATGGATCCTGTAATTACCAGTTAAATCACCTAAAAATAATACTTTAGAGATGAGTTTTTTTGCCTTCTGTCTTCGAAAACTGGTTGATAAAATGGATAGGTTCAGAAATACAAGTCTAGGCATGAGGGGGAAAATGATGCTTTCTTCATCTTAATTCTAAAAATTTCCAGGGAAACCAAGATTCCCTTATTTTTAGTTCTTAATCTCATTAATAAAATTAATTTTTAAGCAAGCTCAGAAGGAAACTTGGGCACAATTTTACCTGTTAATAATAGGGCAAGCAAGCTGTACACCGAGGAGGTTACCAGAAGGGTGAAGATGGAGAAGAGGAAGTAGCCACCACAGACATTGGTATTTAGGGTCCAAGAGAGCAGGCAGGTTCTGTGATGGATGCCAAGAGGCCACAAACAAGTCTGAAGAGTAGGAGTGGACTTGGAGACTGAGAAAGCTTAAAGCATGAAGGAAAAGATGCTTAGGTTGTTGGCCAGGATCCAAGAGGAAAAGAAGAAAAAGAAAAGGCTGTGCTTTCCTGAGTTAGACCAGCAAACAAGCCCAGTGGTGCTGCCTGATGGCAAGGCTGTAAGTGGCTACCCTGCAGGAGGGGCTACCCTGCAGGAGAGACTTCAGGGAAGGCTAAGTATCAACTCCTTGAGGGGATAATTATTCCTCTCATCTCAGTTGGTTGTCTAGGTTAACCAGCTTTCCTGAAGGCGCGTTTCTGGCCAAGTTATTGACAGGCCACTCTGGATTAGCTCTAAAGGAAGCAGACGATAAATAGGACGCAGTGTTCTGATCTTGGGGCAACTCCGGATGTAATGTGCCCATCCAGAGCCAGGGGATTCTACTGTCTTGACCTGGGAGATTAATGGAGGGGCAAAGTTGATGTGTCTAGTGCTACCATGGAAACGAGAGGTGGAGTCCAAAGCTTACTTCTCAGTGCCTTGTTTGGCTTTTCTTTTTTCCCTTCTCTTTTTCTTTTCTTTTCTTTCTTTTTTTTTTTTTTCCTGCTTTTATGAACTTTATTCTCCTTCTACCTTTTCCACTCTTTGCTCAGGTGTTTGCCGAGCAGCTCAGGAGCACTCAGTGGTGGCTCTAAGCCACCTAGTGGCCTGCACTGTGGGAGCTGCTGGCCAATCCTCAGTGGCCTACTGGACACTCCAGGCTTCCATAGGGAACTGCTGGACCGGTACAGAGGACCTCTGTACACCCTCAACTGGGCCCATCACCTCTGCTCGGGTAGAGTGAACTCAGGCGCTGGTGCGGTCCATTCAACCCCAAATCCCTCCTTGGTCACAGCTTTCTCAGCAGCAGCCTGCTCTTCTTCCCCAACCTCCTCTGGGTCTCCTCTGTAGGAGTAGAGATCAGACATAACCTCCCACAGCTGCTCACAGAGATAGTGCCACGCACACAGAGTACTTCCAGGACTAGCATCCACCGCTTTAGACCCACTGAGTGAACTCCCTTGTTGTTGCATGGAATGGCAAAGTCCACAAAGCACAGAGAAGAATCCATGTTGCACAGAGTGATGGTGGGCAGGTTGACGTAAGAGGCCTCTGTGAAAGGCTGGTGGTAAGCCCTAGGAACATGCCCGACTAGAAGCCGTGGCTCCCTGAAGGCTGCTTGGATCAGGTTAATGAAGGTCCCAGCCGTCAAGTGGCCAGCAAGGGGGAGTGGCTCCAAAGGAAGCAGCAAACTTCAGCGTGGCTTGCTGGCCAGTGTTCCTGGAGGAGATGACGCTGATGACATCAGGGTTCCCATGGCAACGATAGCCTGAGCTGAAAGCAACAGCTTCTCCCAGATCCTCTTCAGCAGATTTATGATGTAGACACTATCACTCTTCTTTTGTAGATATATTGCTCCATCTGAAAGCCAAGGTTGGTGTCACCTACGTGGGTTCCCGCAGCAAGGTATTTGGAGACTCGCTCCTCCTTCATCTGCAGGAAGTCGATAGTTCCAGACACTGTGTAAGTTCCCCTTTAAGTTATGATGGCAATCAAGAACTATGACAGATGGACCCGTCCCTCGGCAATGTGGAACGCCCCTTCTGTGGCTTCTAATCCCTGTATAATTTTGTAGCATACCCCCACTTGAGAGCTGAGACCCTGAAATCACTCAGGAGATGCGCTGAAATGTGGGGAATAGATATAAACATCCATACCATAAAAATCTTTGGCCAACTGGTGACAAACTCCAAGGTGAGCAAGAGGCTTAGTCTCCAGAAATAATATACAAATCAATCAGGGAGGGCTGGAGAAATGGCTCAGTGGGTAAGAGCACTGTCTGCTCTTTCAGAGGTCCTAAGCTCATTTCCCAGCAACCACGTGGTGGCTCACAACCATCTATAATGTGATCTGATGCCCTCTTCTGGCATAGAAGTGCACATGCAGATAGAGCACTCATATACATAAAAATAAATATTTTTTAAAAAAAAGTAACAAAAAAATCAATCAAAAGAAGACTTAATCCCAGTTTTCTGAGATAGCACCAGATAGATTTCCAAAGTGGCTGTACTAGTTTGCATTCCCACTAGCAATGAAGGAGTGTTCCTCTCTCCCGACATCCTCGCCAGCATGTGGTGTCGCTTGAATTTTTTATCTTAGCCATTCTGATGGGTGTAAGATGGAATCTCAGAGTTGTTTTGATTTGCATTTCCCTGATGACTAAGGAGGTTGAGCATTTCTTTAAGTGTTTCTCAGCCATTTGATATTCCTCTGTTGAGAATTCTCTGTTTAGTTCCAAGCCCCATTTCTCAATTGGGTTATTTGGTTTGGTGGTGTTTAATTTCTTGAGTTCTTTATATACAATACAGGCGGTAAACTTTAAACCCCTACCCAGATCTAGCCAATGGACAGAACATTTTCCACACTTGAGTGGAGAGTGGGATATGACTTTCTCACGTACTCTGGTGCCTCACATTTGACCATGTCCCCTGGAGGGGGAAACCTGGTGGCACTCAGAGGAAGGACAGCAGGTTACCAAGAAGATACTTGATACCCTATGAGCATATACAGGGGGAGGTAATCCCTCTCAGGAACAGTCATAGGGGAGGGGAATAAGGGGAAACTGGGAGGGAGGGAAGAATGGGAGGATACAAGGAATGGGATAACCATTGAGATGTAACAAGAATAAATTAATTTAAAAAAATAAATAAATAAAATTAAAAAATAAAAAAATAAAATAAAGAAGACTTAATACTGGCCTCTGGCATCCACATGCACACACACCTACACACCTCTACCTACACACACACACACACACACACACACACACACACACACACAC
>OU015756.1:20504845-20517443 GCA_907169655.1 Acomys percivali | reverse complement strand
TGCCCATGAGCATGCCTTCTATTGGTCTATCTGTATTTTGAAAACTTGTTCATTGTTTAATTGTTAATCCAAATATTACCCCCTCATTTCTGAATATTTTTAGGATTTTTCTAGGCAGTGTTAATCACTCTTTCCATCCTTTTAAAATATTTACTGGGCCAGGCGTGGTGGCGCATGCCTTTAATCCCAGCACTCAGGAGGCAGATCGCTATGAGTTTGAGGCTAGCCTGGTCTACAAAGCCAAGGCTACACAGAGAAACCTTGTCTTGAAAAAAAATATTTACTGTGCTAGGTGGCAAGATCCCAGAGATGAGAAATATATTCATATCTCAATTTCAATGTGCAACTTAGCACATAACCACTAGTACTGTGTCATTGACTATGTGAACAGAAAACCGAAGGGTACACAGCCTGTGCACTTCCTTGGTACAGCAACCCGACCAGCATCATAGGCACTGAGGAATTTCACAAAAGCTCTATGACAGTAGTCAGATCAGACACACCTGGGTTCTAACCAACCTTCTCTTATTCTTATATCTGATTTCAGGAGGGATAGGGTGGAAATTTGTGTGAATTTAGATACACTTTGTGGTACTCAAATACTCAAAAATGGATGAGCCTAGAGCCCACTGCTCCTATGGAATATCCCATCACCCAAAGTTATCTAGGCAGACAAAGGATGACAATGTTGACACTGGTTCAGAAATGTCTCTCCTTTGTCAGACCAGTGTGTTGATATCCCGGCGTCTATAGATGTCGTTACTAGTATCTTATAGCTGGATTTTTATGCAGAGAACTGTCTCTGGGGACAAAAAATGCACAAGGTTCATTCACATCTCCCCAGGGATTGCCCACAATGAATGGCTGACATTTACCTCAGGCAGGGCTTCTCTGAAGCAACGAGCCAACTCCACAGTCTGCTATGCAATCAAGTGGACTGAAACAGAGCTTCATGCATCTTGGATCCTGCTTTGCCCTACTCTTTTCACATCCTGCCTCTGGGGACCCCAGCTTCAGTCAGACCCATGTTTTGTGATTCCAAGGCCAGTGGAGCCTTCACTACAGATCTCTGCCTGGCCAAAGAAACATAGGCAACACTTGATTCTAGTCCTCTCCAGAACTCAGGCTTGAAATGTAATCATCACTGAGTTGTTATTAAGAGATGGGGCCTTTGGGGGATGACTAAGTTATGAGGACTCTGCCCACAGGCTGGATTAATGCCATTACTGGGACGTTATCACAAGAGGGGGCCCCTGTTAAAAGAATGAGTGTGGCCCCATGTCGTCTGTCTCAGGCAGGCTCATATGCCCTCCTGCCATGTTGTGACAGGCCTGAAGACTCCAAAGAGGGCTAGAATCACACTTGGACTTCCCAGCCTCCAAAACTATTAGCCAAGTTAGTGGTTATAATTTCCCTAAGCTGTGGTATTCTGTTAGAATAGCAGCAAACGGACAAGCACAAGTCCCTTTCCTGTCATGCAGCTAACAGATCCAAGACAGATAATTTTCCTGATGTAGAAAAATTATGTGAACTTATTTCCCACCCCATCTAAATATGCCTGCCTCAAATAAGGACTAAGTGTTCTGTGATTATCTATAAATGTTTAACTATTTTCATTAATATATTTTCATTCCATTGCTTTATACCACATTACATCCCTCCCTAATTATGAATGTTATAAAACCAAGGTAGAACAATAGAGAACTTCATTGGTCCATGTAATTAACATGTCTTCTTTTATAGCAGAATATAAAATAATTCATCAGCTTGTTGTTATACTGGTGATATCGTTACAAATTGATATCTATCATTTCCTCTTCCTTGAGGTCTAAAATGTGGTAAATTTTCTAAGATTTGACTTTACAACATTAAGTTTCTAAACTTTTTCACAAAGAGACCAATTCAGTCCATTGGAAAGCATCCCAGGAAAGCGTATCTATACAAGTACAGTATTAGTTAGAACATCCCTCCCCTTTTATGGGGATCTTGATGGGCTATGCCCTAAAAGGAAGATGAAATCGATCATCATATCCCCAAAGGCATAAGGAAGAAGACACCTGGGATTTCCCCAGCCTCTGTCCTTCCAGTAATTCAAGCATCTCCTGCTGGTCAGTACTGCTAGAAACCAAGTAGCAAGGAGGAGCCTGGGAGCTACTCCACCCTGCGAGGCTCAATCTGGACCACTTCAGGGAGTACAGCAGAGATTGCAAGGGAGGCTCCTGCAGGCAAACAGCAGCAGCAGGGCAAACCAACACCACTGCAGCAAAGATCTTCAGAAACAAAGCCCCATCTGAGGAGAAGCAGCATGCAGAGATCACCGCCCGCTATCTTAACACAGAAGAACAAAACAAAGGGGGAAAACAGCCTTTGGTTTTGTAGCTAATGAAATTATAAATCAAAGCCATGGAGGAAAGCTCTGCATCCGGGCTGGCAGCAGTGCTCACCCGTCCACGGGGCCTGTGTGGAATCATTACAGTTGGTTTTAGGAAAGGTGTGGGCAACTCTGCCCAAAGGAATGCAGGTATTTCCAGACAAGTGGAAGAGAACTGCACCGTGTCTTTGCCTCTGCAGTCTCCCGACCTCCAGGCATTTCTATAAAATGTAAATTCTGCTGTCCAGCTTCTGGGATAGGCTGAATTATATATTGCTAAACTATAAAAAAAAAGGTTTTTACGTTTTTGGGGGTGAGGATTACAATGGGAACACCAGGTACTATAATTAACGCTCGCCAGGATACTCCTCATTAAAACAAGTCAGGTTCAGACATACATTAAAAAATTAAGCTTAGTAGAGAAGTCTATTGTACAAACTGAACACACATTCATTAGTGTAGTAAGTCCAATAATTTCCGTAAGTTATTAGTTTTTACATTTTGTTTAAAAGATAATATAATCAGAAACTGGAGAATAATTAAAAACCTGTGAAATGGATCGACAGGATTTGCAAAGAGCAGGAAAGCTGGGAAATATTTTTTTTTAACTCATGACAATATTTATGTTCTGGTTACAAATCATTTATTCTAGGGCCCAAAGGAAAGGGTCTAAGTCCTGTGCTGGAAAATGGACCATCTTAACTTGATGGTAAGCCTAAATCAAGATCACAGGTCTCAGTCTGGGAGCCCAGGGAAAGATAAAGAGAAATGGCATGTTTATTATCCTCACCTTTCAGTGACATGGGAACCTGGAGCCAAAGAAAGCCACCACATCTTTGGAGGACACATACCATAGCCCCCTGTCAGGGCTCCCAGTAGAGTTTCCTGGCTCTAACTAGCACCACAGAGAAGGAGATCCCTGGGGATAGAGAGAGATGGATCAGCGGTTAAGAGCACTGACTGCTCTTCCAGAGGTCATGAGTTCAATTCCCAGCAACCTCATGGTGGCTCACAACCATCTATGATGTGATCTATTCCCTCTTCTGGCCTGCAGGTGTTCATGCAGGCAGTGCATTGTATACAGAATAATAAATTAATCTTTTTTAAAAAGAAAAAAAAAAGAACTAAAGATATTTAGCAAACACTTTCTCACTCCTTACTTCAGGTCTACTGCGTCATCCTGAAGAAAGTTCGAATCAAGTTAAATGAGCCCTCTGCTTGCAGTATGCAATCCCAAAGTGAGTCTGAAGACCCAGAACATATGTCTCATCATTCAGAATCTAATAATTCTACGTTGTTCTGCCATCTCTAGTGCCTGCACATTGCTTTCAGTATCCAGGGGAACTGTGTCTCATTGAACACTAGCAGGTCTTAAATTCCCCCATTATCCAACACTCAGCATCACACTGAGCACCTCACCCTTGGTTGATGAGTATCTTTACATGATCAGCTATGACTTAAAAAGTAAAATTTAAGTTATAATGAAAAGTGCAGGTTATGTCTCTCTCAGGACTGGGCTTTGCGCATCTTTGGACAAGCTGTTATTCCACTTACTACAGTCACCATTTGGGGAAATCACATCACTTGCTGTAACATTCTTCTCTTATTGGTGTCATACTGTATCCTCCAGAGTCCCAAATGTCAGACATTCTATTTTAAGAAGGCACAAATTATGATAACTTTGTATGTCCATAGTACAGTCTTTCCCATTCCTTTTATTTACTTAATTTATTTTCCTTTTATTTCTTCTTTGACACTTGGAGGATGTTTTGCATTATACATAAATGGGTGATATACACACAAGTGGTAAAGGGTTCGTCACCATAAAATGTTAAGAGCCGGATATGGGTGGGTCACACAGGCAATCACAGCACTCAGGATGTAGAAGTCAGCCTCGGCTACACAGGGAGTTCAAGGCTAGCCTGCACTATTTTCAAAATATAATAATTATTTTTAGTGACTTGACCATGCCAAAAAACCTACCACACCAGTTAAATCTGGTCCTAGAAACCATAGCAAGTTGGCTTTACATAAAACTCACCAATAAAGCAGGCAGATGTACTTGAGGCATGCTGCTAGCAAAACTGACCCTCTTTTTTTTGTTTTTTTCCTCTTCCCTTGCTAACTCTCCTCATCTCACCCTTAGATCCCCACCCTGCAGGCACAGAGGGACCAATAGGTAATGACGCCCTGGGACAGTTAGCCGAGGAATCCCTGACAACAGGGCTCTTTATGGTTTCATGAAGCACCGCACAAGGAAAAATGTGGTGGCCACTGATGAAAGTTCCACATTAAACTGTAATGGTAGCTGCAGAGGCAGAGGGGCCAAGAAGAGAGGGGAAGGCAGTGAGTGGAAGGGCAGATGGACCGCAGTAAACACCTTGGGCTGTCTCTATTAAGACAAAGCTGTCAATTAAAACTAAATGTAAATTCTGTTACAAAGATGTGGGGTGGGCAGAGGTACTCAGGGAGCAAGGAAGCCAGAAAAGGAGACTCATCTCAATCAGCGCCCCCTGCAGGTACAGGCTTGCTCTTGCTCCCGTCTTGAGCCAAGCAAGCTCGCTTTCATGGATCTTGCCTTACTAGGTGTCTTTGGGAGACTGTCTCTGGGTATCTCACTCCCCGCTGCTCCTTCCATGCTTCACCCCTCTCTGTGACATTGAGTTGGACAAAAACATCCAATATAAGAAAACCATCAGGCAATGTTTCCCACTAGTGATTCAGTGTCCTCAAGTCATTCTATGCATATGGCTGCTCTAAGGTCCTGAACTACTAACTACTCTTTGTCCGGCAAGCGCCCCCAGGTTCAGAGCTTCACCATCAGCAGAGTCAGAGGCTACAGTGCCAAGCACATGAGCCCATTCTGACCACAAGCTGCCTGGCCCCAGCTCGGTCATTCATTGGTTGTGATCTTCATCTAGTCATTTACTGAGCATCTTTAGGCCTCGGTTTTCTTTGCCGTTAAATGGGAAAGGAAGGAAAAATAACCCTCACTAAAAGATTGTTTAACGATGATATTCGCTTTGGAAATAACTGCACATTTTGTGCCTGCCGTCTTCACCGTTCCTTAGATACATACATCAATCACCATGAAGACGTTGAGGTTCCAGACCCACTGGTTCCGGGCCTTCGGGAATCCTAGCATCGTCAGTTTAAGGGGTCTAGATTGCCCCCGCCTTGCACCTTTGTGAACTTTCTTCTCCTTTCTATTTTCTGTCTCTGCCTTGTCTTGTGTTTGAAAACGTTTTAGCTTGAAAGATCAGTGACTAGAATGACATCTGAACTTGGATGAATGTTGCTATGTTACAAAGGCACTGTAGTCCCTAATCTCATTTTAAAAGAAAATGATTCTCAGCTTAAAATAAATGCAGAACTGCCATTCAGTAAACTTGGGGTCTATGGCGTTAACACTCATTGCTAACTTGACAGGGTCATCCAGGGGTCCCACCTCTGTGTGTCTCTAAGAGGGAATTCCTACACTGGGTTATAACTGAGGCGAGAAAACCCATATTGAGTGCGAGTGGACCATTCCATGGGCTGAGGTACAGGACTGAATGCAAACCAGAGAGTAAGCTGAGAACCAACACTCATCTCTATGTATCCTGAATGTGGATGCAATGAGACCAGCCACCTCATGGGTCTGCCAGCATACTTTCCCCACAAAGATGGAGGAACTGTGAGCCAAAAACAAACAAACAAACAAATTTTTCCTGCCCCAGGCTGCTTTTCAAGTATTTTGTTGCAGCAATTTTTTTAAAGTAACTAACACAGGGCCTCACAGGAACTGTAATACCATGTGAAACTGAATTGCCATTTTAAAAAAAAGCTTAAATGTCATGATATATTAGAAGAAAGTAAGTTTAACCCAAAATTATCCTTATATGTTCATGTATTTGTAAATGTTATTGGTTGAAGCCAAACATCTTTCAAACTAAATCTTAACCCCAGTTAGTGTATTTGTTAAGAACATGTTTGCAAGGCAGCCTAGGCTTGATCTCAGCTAAAGCATCTGCAGCTTCTATAATGTGTGTAAGTTATGACTTATAACCCAAGGGAGAAAGCAGCATACTGTCTGAAGAAACAACAATCAAAGCCTCAGGTACCACTGAAGACCAGAAAAGGACATGCTGCAGGCTGTCCTTAAGCCGGCCAGGGAGGTGAGCCACAGTGAATGGGAGGGAGGGCAGTTCCCCTGTGGGGCGAGGCAGAGGCTCTCTACGTTCACTTCAGCACCGTCATTCTAAAATCCCCACTAACTTTCTAGATATCAAATTTTTCAGACAAGCTAGAAATACAGCTGCTTTTGTGGAAACACATTGCAAAATACTAGCTCAATATTTTTCAGACCAACTCAATGGGGTAAAATAAAACTAACTTGTACATTTTTATTATTATCATTTTAAATGTTCATCATGTATAACCACTGTGCATGTGACTATGTGACATGAGGACAGACACTTTTATGAAAGTATCAAGTGTACATAAGCACCCCCCCCCCGCATACTCCCTCACTACCCTTCCTCACCCACAACCAGCCTTCTTGTGAGTTTTTCACCTCTGTGTTTCTTTGTTATAAGAAATCACGTGAGGACTAGGAGTAGAGTTCAGTGGTAGAGTGCTTGCCTATGAGATCCTAGGTTGAATTCTGCAGCCCGCACAGACACACACACGGACACACATGCATACACTAATAAAAAATTAAAAATAGATGTTTTCATTGTCTCTGAGACCCTATCTAGCATTTTGAAAGTGTAAAAGATATGGGATTACATGAATTAAGCCATCTCCTCTGTCACAGTTAAGCTAATAAAAGGCCACTCAGAGAAAACTGGGCACACACATGCAAGTGTGGACTTGAGAAGAGTCTGGCATAGTGTCAGTTGAATCCTCTTCAGGTAACAGAAACCTCGAGGCACGTGGCTTTACGGATCCTCTGTGGCATTTCCCATCAAAACTTCTCCTAGCTCATCCCCACCTCCCATTAGATGTAAGCTCATAGGCTCTCCCATGGAATGGTTGGCATCCAAAAATGCTGGCTCAAAACTTGGATAGCTATAAAAGCTTATCAAAGAACTAGCTGGGAGAATCCTGTGGAAGATGCACTCGGAGGCTCACCTCTCCTTTTCCCAGAAATAGAAGGTGAGTGCTTCAGTACCATGGTTTGTACTCCTTTCCCACCGGACACGGGGGAATACAACTGATCATTAACAAGAAGTGTTCCTAGAACCTTCAGTCCACAGCAGCCTTGGAAACAGTTCTTCTGAGCCTGAAAGGTGAGGCTGGAGCCTGCGGGACTGAGCACGTGTCCTATTTTAGGGATGTGCCGGGGTCTTTAAAAATTGAGGAAGAGAAGATGGAGGTGGAGGGGACCCTTGATTAGAACCAGCAGGAACTGAGGAAAAGTAAGTGTTTACTCACAACAAGGGAATAAGAAAGAAAAATGACAAAATGTAAGTCAACTGACTCCAAAACAATTAGCAAATGCCATCATATTACCAAACTCAACAAGCATTATACCCCATAGACACAATTATTTTTTTTCCTTTACTTAAAAAAAAATTTTAAAGTCATTTATTTGTATGAGTGTTTTGCTTGCATGTATGTCTGTGTATCACAGCACACCTGGTACCCCTGGAGGTCAGAAGAGGGCTTTGGATCCTGGGAACTGGGGTTACATGGGGTTTTGAGCTACCATGTAGATGCTGGGAATCAATATATAAAAAACATCTTCCTTTCTAGAAAGATAATAGGGGAAATAGCGACCTTGCCAAGGATCCACTGTTGTGAGCGTGTAGCAATGACTTCCTGTCCTCTGAACTCATCTCACCCTTTTTGTCACTGTTAATTCCAGCGATATCTTTCAGAAAGCCACTGGGCATCTTTCATAGGCTGTGGGAAATAACACAGACTAAAGATAACGCCACAGACGCCACTCTAGGGAGCCTGGTTCCCTTGCCATCTCCTGTCAAAACCTTCAAGGAGAATTGTCACTCCCCCGAAGCAGTGACTTTTAATTTCCCTTAAGCTAGTTTCCATCCTCGGGCCCTTGCAATGATATAAAAGGCCCAACTACTCCATCTGAAGTCTGCGACACCGAGTGACAAGGTGGGAATTAACTCTCCCAGCTATAAACTCTCTTTCCGTTTCCACTCCTTGATTTTCTAAGTATGGCCGCTACGTTAACAAACTCTAAAATAGTAAGCATCCAAGATACAACATACCCTGTATATAGTTATTGTCAATTAACGAATGTTACATGGTAGTTTTTTCCCTTCTCTTATATGTTTTCAAGCAGAACGGAACCTTCTTGATGCTTAATTCAGGAGCTAGATGGTCAAAAACAGGAAGCAATATGTGAGAAACAGGGTTGAAGCATTATACTTGAAGAAAATAGAAAAGAGTACAGTTTCTGAATCCATTGTAGAAAATAATTAATTCAGGGAGAGGGGAGTTGAGATCGTAATTGTTGACAGTAATTGTTCTCAAATGAGCTGAGAACAGGTCTACATGAAAACCTGCTTGTGGATGCTTCTATCAACCTTATTCATAATTGCCAAAACGTCTTACCTTAGGCAATCTAGATGTTCTTCCAGACTGATGAACAGTGATACTCCAGGCGGCGGAATCTTATTTCAAACAGAAAGACCTGAGGCAGGAGTGACATCAGCAAATCTAGGGGTGCCTGTCATGCGTCCCACCACACAAAAAGAAGGCTCAGAGCACAGGGAGAGTAGCTGCAATGTCACCGCAGTGTGAGACGTGTGTGACACAGATGCTGGGGACAGTAAGGATATAGCAGTGTTGCGGAGATGTAACAGAGCCTGGGGACTCAGGATGGCCCTTCACAGAGGAACCGAACACACTGCTCCATCTCATGGCAAACTGTGACCTGAGATGGGCTTGGCTGAGCAATGAAAGGTAACAGGGGGTTGGGGCATCGCAGTTCCTCCCTACGCCCACAACTGAAACATTAACTGCTAGAAAACCTGGTAGCCCATTAAGGCCTGGCCCCCTACTAGGGAGTTGCCATAGCACCATGACACTGTATCTCTCTGGAGAATGTGCCTAAGCCATGTTACACCCTCTCCTAGCCTCACTCCCGCCTCACACGGCCATCTTCAGAACCTACTCACTGGAACTCCTGCGCAGCGGACTAATACATAGCAGGGCTATGAAACCAGGAAAAGACACAGAGGGAACTCAATGCATATCACTTAAGAACAGAGACCAGCTGAAAGCCTCAGGATTTCAACTGTATGACACTATACTGGCTGCCATTCAGAAAGTAAAGGCCTGTTACCAAGCATGGTGGCTTAGGCGAGAATGGGCCCCATAGGTTCCTACACTTGGACACTTGGTTCACCAGTTGGTGGAACTGTGTGGGAAGGGTTAGGAGATGTGGCCTTGTTTCTGCCATGGGGGTGGATAGGCTTTAAGGTTTCAAAAGCCCACTCCAGCCCCACCCAGTGTCTGCCTGCTGCCTGTAGATCATTATGTAGAGCTCTTAGCTGCTCCAGTGCCATGCCTGTTTGATTTCCACAATGATGCTCATGGACTAACACTCTAAAACTATAAGCAAGCTCTCAATTGTTTGTTTGTTTGTTTGTTTGTGTTTTTCAAGACAGGGTATCTCTGTATAGCCCTGGCTGTCCTGGAACTTGCTCTGTAGACCAGGCTGGCCTCGAACTCAGAGATCTGCCTGCCTCTGCCTCTATGTATCGCTGCCCCCAGAGGAATGTTTACTTTTATAAGTGTTGTCCTGGTCATGGTGTCTCCTCATAGCAATACAGCAGAGGGGAGGATAATAGACATGGCACAAGAGATTATCTAGGTATCAATCTATTCTATGTGATACATGTGACACAAGCATATATGTGGTTTCTGTAGGCATCTGCACTCATGTGCACAGCCCACATGCAGACACATACACACACACACATACATACGTACATACACACACAATGAAAAATAAATCTTTTTAAAAAGAAAATCCTTCTTCTATCAAGAACAAAAATTATGCTCTATTTGCTAATGCCAGATATTCTACCTCTGTAATTCAATTTTATTGGCTTCTGCAACTAGTTAAAATGCAAATACCCCAGGAGAGATTAGAGTTGAGGCTACATAAATCAAGTGCCACTGACTTGAATTTACTTGGTTTGGAAAGATAATTCTGATAGGAGAAAGTATGTAGTGAACTCAAGATCATTGGAAAAGAGAAACGATTTGTGAATAGAAAACCAGGAATATTTATAACATTCTATTAACTTCAGCAAAGTAATTTTTCTTTTTGATAAAATAGAATGAAACTACCAAAGGCTTTAATTCATGAAAGAAAGAATTGATATGCTGGACTTTATTAAAATTAAATTTTTCTGCTCTGCAAAAGAGTATCAAGAGAATATAAAGACAAGATATGGGGTGGAGGAATATTTGTAAGCGTGTATATCTGATGAGAAACTGAATAAATCAAATAAGATACCTAACAACCAACTAAAAACTTGGCCAAAAGCTTTAATAGACACACACACACACACACACACACACACACACACACACACACACACACACACACACAAAGCCAAAAAAAACAAAGGTGGCAAAGAAGCATGTGAAAAGATGTTCCCCATCACATATCACTAAGGGAACAAAAATTAAAACGAGATGCTCCACCCATTAAAATGGCCAATCCAGCAGTGAGAACGTGAAGGAGTGGGTGCGCCCCCTGCTGTTGGGATTGCAGAATGTGCAACCACTGTGGACTAGATTCCCCAGTTTAACCACAAAGGTGCAGTTGGGAGCACTGCATCCCTTGCACCTACATAAAAAGGGGGCCTGGCAGCACGCTCACCTGTAACCCTAATCTTCATGGTGGAGGAATAGGCAGATCCAGGGCTCACTAGCCAGCCACTCTAGCTCAACAGTGAGCTCTAAGCTCTGGGAGAGATACTGGCTCAAAAAGGGGGGTGGCGTGGAGGAGCACAAGATATCAATGTTGACCTATGTATACACACGTGTGTACACACACACATGCACTCATGCATACACACACACATGACACGTGTGCACAACAGATGCTCATTCACCAGAGCACACACACATGTACACAAATACATAGGCACACCAATACATTGCATTATACACACAAAACCCACTAAATATGTTTTAACTAGATGACCCAGGAATCACATCCCTTGGTAATTTACCCCCAAAAGCTGTAATTTTATGTCCAAAAATATCCCCATATATACACATGGAAATTTATAGTTTTATTCCTAATTGCCAAAATTTAGGTGTAATTGAATATATTGTGTGTGCATATGAATGAATAAGCTACAATGAATATGTGTATATGAATGAATAAGCAGCAATGCATTCAAATCATGGAACATTATTCAGTATTAAAAAGAAATGATCTATCAAACCATGAAGGGCACAGGAAGAGAACTTAAAAGCATATTTTTAAGCGAAAGAGGCCAATCTGGAAAGGTTACATACCATAAGATTTTAACCATGTGACATCATGGAAAAGAGAATGCAGAGAAGTTTCTGGAAGGATCTCTGGCTGCCAAGGGCAGAAAGAGGGATCAAAGGCGAGGCACAAAGGACATCAAGAGAGTGAAAGGCATCAGTTTGATCCTATAACAATCGACACACCTCACTCTGCATTTGTGCAAGCCCGCAAGATCTCCAGCAACCAGGAGAGCCCTGACTGAAGGTCTGGATTTTGGGGTGATGATAATGTCGGGACCTAGCTGACCAATAGCAGCAGGTGTGCCATCAGTAATATGTGGATCATGAAGAAGGTTAAGCATCGGGGGGGGGGGGGATGGTGCAGAAGGCTTTATGGCACATCTCTATAGCTCTTCAATTAATGTTAGTTTAAAACTGCTCTAAAAGTGAAGTCTGATCTTAAAAAAAAAATTAAGCAGAGTGAAAACAGTGTAACTACTTAATGTTTACAAAGCAAAGAGAATGGCCATCACCTGTTTGTCCTGTTTGTCTTTGGGTTTTGGCTTGAGGCAGGAACTCACATAGTCCAGGCTGGCCTTGAACTTGCTACTTACACTTCTGACCCACTTGCCTCTGCTTCCCAGTCCTGGGTTCCAGACTCGTGTCACTATATCTGGCTCGGTATATTATACTGTTAATATTAATAATAATAATAATAATAATAATTATTATTATTATTATTATTATTATTATTATTATTATTATTATTATTAT
>OU015756.1:20483068-20504835 GCA_907169655.1 Acomys percivali | reverse complement strand
ATTATTATTATTATTATTATTATTATTATTATTATTATTATTATTATGTGTTAGATACTTAGGGAATTGCCAAGTGTTTTATAGGGAGACCAAAGATTCTTTGCTTTGTCTCAGCCTTTCGCACTGACATTCTATACTGAGATAACAGAATTTCCCAATATCTGTCCTCCATGCGTTTCTTTTCAGATTCCCCTGTGGCATGGGATCAAGGGCAAGTGTGTGATATTCTTATGTTTTAGAGACTGTATTTCAATTTCCTCCAGCTCTTAACAGTCACCAAAATTAATGGGGAAAGCAGCAAGATTTAGTAAGATCTTTACGATGTAACCTCAAGGCCCAGAGGACACCTCAGGAGCAACCTGAACACCACCTGTGTGACCGCGTGGTTAAACACGTAAGGCTGCAGGCTGTGCTGAACATCATCCATACTGGTTTCCTAGGCGGCCACTCCAGCCAAGATGAAGAAAGCCCTTCTCTTACTTCTTTTAGGATTGTTGTCAAAAAAAAAAAAAAAAAAGGAAAGAAGATACAGGATGTGTCCTGGTTACAGTCCCTGCTTCTGCCATGGCCAGCTATCCTGGGCCTCGAAGGCTCTGACTAGACTGGTCTTCAGAGGATGCAGCTGCACTGGAAAATCTTCTTTCTGTGCACATAGGTGAACTCTAGAGCAGGTTCAATTTGTATTTTACCTATGTAATAGCCCTGGACTTATAAACCAACACACATGCAGGCATGCAGACCATACCTATCAAAAATAAGAGTCGGGGGGGCTGGGGGGGAACGGTCCAAGAATGGAGTCATGTGAGGAGAATTTTGAGTGCTTGTGGGAAACCAAGATGAGACCTCGGTTCCGACAAAAACATGGGCGTTGTTCTCAAAATGTGCTTTCACGGTCCTCCCAGGTGGAGCAGCTAGAGTGAGTTTACTTCAGCTTAGTCACTGCAGCTGCCTACTGTTACTTATTTGTCTCTATGGAAAAACAGGTGTTTGCCACATGTAGCTTGTCCTTGTGATTGCCCACTTTTCTCTGGTGATTTGTCTTAACCCTCAGAGTATAAATTGTCTGATGCTCTGAGCAAAGTTGGCTATTCCATGAGAGTTTTGGCCCGCCTTATTTATCATCTCCATTCTCCCAGGTCCCGCCTCCTCTAGAGCGGCAAACAGAGAAGAAGACCAAGTGCTCAGTTCAACTATGTTCCGTCACTAAATTACAATGACTAGCCAGGAGGGCAGGGTCGGTATGCCGGTGGTGATGTCACCTCTGACAGGCACTAACCTATATCACTAGGTACCCTCACCGGTTTCTCCTGCTGCATGAGGGCTGAAGGGAAAGACTAGCCCGGTGCTCAGCACAGCCCCTGATAAAATTCTAGCGTTCGTCAACCCTCAGCTTAGCTTCTGCATTCACATTCCAACATAGACAACTTGGAAATATGTTGGAGAGCTACTAAGCAACCCAGTGCAGAGGACATTGCTCCGAGGCGAAGGAGGTGCTTCCAAAGCAAGCCACAATAGTCACCGAGGCAAAAAAGGCATTTCCATACTCCACATGAGAAAGACGCCATTGGCTAGCATGAGCGAGTGTTTACTAAAACACGGACGCTGTGCTGGAAAGTATGGCAGACACCTCATGTAACGGTTCAGCCAGTCCTTATGTCTTAGTTAGGGTTACTATCAACCGTGATGAACAGCCCTGACCAAAGTAACATGGGCAAGAAAGGGTTTATTTTACTCACGGTTCCGTGTAAGGCTTCATCATCAAAAGCTGTGAGGGCAGGATCTAGCAGGACAGTAACCTGGAGGCAGGAGCGGCTGCAGAGGCCGTGGATGAGTGCCTTTTACCGGCTTGCTTCCCCTTGCCTTGGTCAGCCTGCTGTCTTATAAAAACCCGGGGATAGGACCACCCACAATGGGCTGGGCCCTCCCCATCAATCACTAATTTAAAAAATGCCCTACAGGTTTGCTTACAGCATTTTCTCAATTGAGGTTCCCTCCGATGACTTTAGCTTGTGTCTTGTTGACATAAAACTACCCATCACATGTTAAAACTCCACAGGCTAAAAAATTATTATCTCCGTGCTATAGATTTTGGGAATAGCACCTCAGAGAAACTTTTTTTTTTCTCTTTTTTTTCTTTTTTCCCTCTGAACGTGGAGTCACACCGATTAAACCCAGACCCCTTCCTAGCTGTGTGGCTCTGGGACAGCACAACTTAACACATCAGTTCACTGGTTTCCTCACCTGTAAAATGGAGATTACTGTCTCTCATTTCATCTCCAAGCACACCCTCCTGTCCCCAGCTTATGACACTGGAATTGAGACTGCAAAGCTTCTTGTTATGTCAGACCATCCTGTAGGGGGCGCTAGAGAGA
This sequence comes from Acomys percivali, assembly GCA_907169655.1. Classification (NCBI taxonomy): domain Eukaryota; kingdom Metazoa; phylum Chordata; class Mammalia; order Rodentia; family Muridae; genus Acomys; species Acomys percivali. The sequence goes on along the minus strand of OU015756.1, from coordinate 20,502,463 downwards.
GAGGCTGCAGAGTTAGTAAGAGACCAGACCAACTCCTTCCTGAGCACTTGAAGGCCATCTCAGCAGTGACATTCTCTCGCAGCTTGCAGTTTCCTTGGTTACAGACTTGGTAGCATCATTGTGTGCCTTTCAAAGACACCAGTACTCATGGGTTAGGACCCTGGTCTCCAGGACCTGAATTTCTGTTCTTAGGGGCTGGTCTTCTAGTGCCTGGAGAATTTTGCCCATCCACTCCAAAGGCAGCAACTGGTTTCTGGTCTGGGATGTGGATACCTTACAGTTCTTGTTCTATCCCTCCCAATAGCTAGTTAATAACCTTATACGTGGCCAATGGCTCTCCCTAGTCTATTCTCTGTTCAAATGGTATGAGGACATTCTACTGACAGACCCCAAGGAAGGCAAGAGCATCTACTCAGAAGGTGGAGAGTACTGGACGTGTCAATCATTGCTAAGTACACCTACAGGGCTAGCTCTATCGATATTAGCTGTTGACGGTTCTCTGTTAAATACAGCAGTGCTCTGCACTGTTCAGGGCATCCACGGTCCTCCCTCTCTACTCTCCCCAAGCACGTCAGGATCTCTGCGGTCTTGCCATGTGTTTCCTCTGACTCTGACATCAGGAAAGTCATTCCAGCATCTGCCTGGAAGACATTGCGAGGACTCCAGCCAGTGACAATTTCTACACCGGCAGAATGACATTTTAACACTGACCTCCTCCAAAATTGAACATAAACGTCTCCAACCCTTTAAAAAAAATGATGTATATGCCCCCCAAGTATCCACAGGAATTAACATACTGTATATGTGCGTGTCTGAAGACTGAATTATGGGACTTGAATTTTCTGGCAAATTTATTTATTCATTTGTTCACCTATCTATCATCTCTCTATTTTGTACATGTATGTGGGTTTATGGGTCCCAGTGGAGACCAGGAAGGGTGTCAGATCTCTTGGAGCTGGAGTTACACACACTTGTAAGGTACACAGCAAGGGTGCTGGGATCAGAAACTTGGCCCCTGTAAGAACAGGAGCTCTTAGCCGCTGAGCATTCTTTTATTTTCTAAACTAGCAATGAAATACAGAATTAAAGAGTCATCAAGTACTTATTTGTGCTAGGCACTGAGCTGTGCTTTCTTTCACACATCATCTTCTGCTTACCCTCCAGACAGACTGCAGCAGGAGGCACACGCCTCTCCTTTGCACAGATCTGCCCAAGGTCACATGATGAAGCAACCGAACCAGAAACCCAAGGCGATTCTCTCGGACTCACAGATCTCATGTTTTACAAACTCACTGAGGTCCACAGGGGGAGGCCTCTCTCCAGAGCACGCGCTGAGACAATAAATTTTAATAAAATATAAACTGAGATAGGCCCAGATTCCTTCATTGGGAAAGATGTGGAAAAATAAAAACAGAATCAAGGAGTATGCCCTCTGACCTTGCACTCAGAATTTCTTTAAGCCCTGAGGGGGCTCCAAGGCTTTGCCCCTGGGTTTAAGATTGTCTCTCCAGCACCATTTCATGTCAAGGCTCTCGCTCTCACTTCAATTTTATTGTTGTGAAAGTAAAGCAAATAAAAATCAAGAAGTACTGTTCTCTAGGTACATTTTGGCCTTCCAAAGACAAATATTCCTGTTGGGAGAGGGGGACACAGGAAAAGAAAACATACCTTTTGCTTTGTGCTTGTTTTCGGGCCAATTTGGGAATGGCTTTTCGACTAGAGGATAAATGAGAGAGAATCTATGAAGAATGCAGCATAGTTGTAGCATTTATGCTAACGCCATCTCTTCTAGAAGGTGAACATTTTGAGCCAAAAGCCTTTTCCTTAACTTTTCATCACAGCCTCTAGAAATGGCAGGAGCACAGCTTGGATCCAGCACTGGATTTTACTCACTGAATGGGAGCCTGTGCAAGCCCTAGAGCTGACAGTGCTGAGCGGAGCCTGCGCTCGGTCAGTGCCTTGTTCGTAGTTACCAATTCAGCATCTTTTCCTGGAGGATGCCACAGAAACCACCAACGGCAGCACATGGAGAAACACTGGCACTGCGGTAAGGCAAACGGGAAGAAGAATGGGATGAGTAAAAGCAGAGGCTAGGAGGAAGGCAGAGGGAGGATGCAAAGGCTCGGAAAATTGGAGAAAGAAACATGACAGAAAGAAGAGATGGGCTGGTTTACAGCAAAGCTTCCGAGCGCGTTTCCAGAGGGCAGACTTTAACCTCCACTCATTAAAATATGTCTACATTACTTGAAGCAAAGTTCTTAGGAATATAAGCTTGTGTTGGGGGAGGGGGTCTTCCAGGTTGTTCATGAGGCTCTAAACTGACTGGGGACTAGTAAAGAGAAAACAAGCGCTGAACTAAACATAAGAATATTTTCACATCGAATATTAGGAGCTTTCTCTCCGTGAGAAAAAAAAAGCAAAAGTCAAACTTCATATATTTAGTATTCCAATAATGACTATATTTGGCCTTAAGTGCACAATGAATCGGTTGATTCAAAGCCAAAGACTGCAGTATAGCTAGAGAAATGACTTCCCCAGTAAGCAATCACAAAGTTTGTACACTTGGGATCCTTTTATATTTTCTAAAATTTCTGGCTCTCACAAAGGTCTTCTGTATCTATTTATGTTTATTCTTTAGCAACTGGAACTGAGAATTTTTTCAATATATATTTATTAGTTTGTTTTAAAATAACAGTAATAGGCCCATTATACACCACCTAGGATACGTTTATAGATTCTGTGTGTATGAGAAACAGGAGGATATTGATGAGAAAACAGCACTTATGTTTTGTAAATACTTTCAACATTGAATTGAGTAGCAAGCACTGGGTTATTATATTTGATTTTGCATTTAACCTACTTTGTTTGCTATGAAGCCTGTTCTTACCCAGATATACCATTAGAAAAAGAAAGGGTATTTAAAACAAGCATTTCAGACAATTGCAGATATTCCTCCCTAATAATGAGTGGCATCTTTGTAAGAACAGAGGCTCAGACAGTATCCATGCATGGAAGACAGACCACGTGAGGACCAGAGTATCCATCTACAAGCCCAGAAACAAGTCTTCATAATGACACCCACCCTGATGACAACCTGATACTGGATTTCTGGTCTCCAGACTGTCAGAAGATAAAAATCTCTGTTGTTGACAACATCAGGCTGTTGCACCTTCCACAGCAGCTCCAGCAAACATACAGACCCCAACAAATCTGTTCCCTAAAAGTCAATGACACTGAAGGCGGAGGCTCAACACAGCCAAGCACTAAATCAACAGTGCATTTGCCATCACATCCAGCACCAGCCCTGTGAATAAATACTAGGACAGTGTGCCTGACTACATGATTCCCAAACTCCGCGCTCACAGATATTGTTCAGGGAGATAGTCACACAACCTTCCCAAACTCACGTCCAGACATTCAAGTCAAGATGTATTAGTCAACTTTCTGCCATTGAGGACACCTGTGCTACACAGCCTCCCAGGAGATAAGGCTGAGTTTGGCACAAGGTTTCAGAGGGTTCAGCCATAGTTATGTGTCCTCTTTGCCTTGGGCCAGAAGAAAGGCTAATATCACAGTGGGGTACACATAGTAGGACGAAGCTGTTCACCTGCTCACAGTAGGGCTGGGGGAGAGAGGAACAGTAAGAAAAGTACAAACAAAGCGTCCCAGCCCTGATAGGAGAGGGGTTGTCCCTGCTCTTATTGTATCTTTTTATGCTGTGTCTGGGTACTATCCCTGAGAGGCCTGCTCTTTGCTGAAGGGAAATGGAGGAGGAGGAGGAGGAGGAGGAGGAGGAGGAGGAGGAGGAGAAGGAGGAGAAGGAGGTATTGGGCAGTAACTGGGAGGAGAAAAGGGAGGGGAAACTATGGTCAAGGTGTAATAAATATCCCAGCACTCAGGAGGCAAAGGCAAGCGGGCCTCTGTGAGTTCAAGGCCAGCCTGGTATACAAACAGAGTTCCAGGGAAGTCAGGGATACATAGAAAAACCCTGTCTTGGAAAAACCAAAACCAAAAAACAACAAAAAAGATATAATAATTAAAAGAAGAATAAAGTTTTAAAAATATGCCCCCAAGCAACCTACATTCTCCAACTAGGCCCTACCTTCTAAGGTTTGTGCCATTTGCCAGTAGCTGTTAAGCTATAAGAATCTGTCAGAGGGAGAATCCACTGAGAAAGGAAAAGTCCCCATGCCCACATCACTTCCCAGTGGCCTCGCCTCTGAACACTGCTCTGTTAGGTTGTGAGCCTTCTCTTCTGCACATGGGCTTTGAGGAGCATGTTAGTTATCTAAGACCCAAGCCATAGGATGGAAGGCAAGGTCTAAACACGCTCCCAGGAATATGCATTGAGACAATGCTCTTTGTCATAATCTGAAACCCACTTGTCTAAGGACGGCAGGTGGGAAAATACAGGGAGCTGATGGCCCTATCCCTCTCCTTCTCCTTGAAGAGCACAAACAAATGGACCTCTTTTTTCTTTCCCATTAAATGCTTATCAACAATGCTCATCGGACTAAACAATGTGGGTGACCAGGGAGAGCTAAGAAGCAAGCCTCAGGATGGCAGATCACTCACACTAGCCTAACGGAGCCTAAAGGAAACCTTTCTTAACACTGCCAATTTACAATATAAACATACAATTCTGTTTTTTGTTTATTTTTTGGAAATTTAATTGTGTTTATCATATTAAACGCCATAAATCAATGGATAGGAACCTTGTGTGTACAAGCGAATGTCATAGTAGTTAACATGACTTCAAGAAAAAGCTTTTCATTGATAAAAGGGATTAAAATCCAAGCTATTTCTAAGAAAATACCATCTTCACTTGACATTAAGTGAGTTCTTGGGTCTCTCACAGTAAAGGTCCGATCTAACTAGAATTGCACATTGGGTTTAGCTGCGGATCGCCTGCGCCACATACATGGTGCGACAAAGTCAGTCCTTCAAAGTGATGGTAGCCTTTGAAATTTTTTCTTCATAAATTAAACATTACAGCTTATTTTTTTCTGTAAAACTAGATGTTGGGGGTTGGTCTTGTACACTGTGTGTTCTGATGCTGATTTCTGTGCCCCAAGATCTGGCTGCAGTCTGGATGTGGGCACTGTCATGTCTATGAAAAATTTCACATCTCAATGTTGTATAAATATTGTTCTCCATCATCTCTGATTGGTTAATAGGGAGCTGTGCATGCAATAGCTGGGCAAAGGAAGAGAGACCCAAATAGGGACCTGAGAACGTGAGGGAATCTCAGATAGGGACCTGAGAAGGTGGAAGAGGAAGAGGAAGTCACCAGGCCATGAGGAGGTCACCATGAGGGAGTCACCATGAGGACAAAGATGGATCAGGAGCAGCCAGCATGAAACTAGAGGACAGGTAACAGGGCACATGGCTGGGAAATAGTCCAGACCAGTGTAGACAGTGTCTTCCCAGCTTAGTGCTTTAAAGTTTATTAATAAACCTAATAGGTCTCTGTGGCATTAGTTGGGAGCTGTGATGGGTATATTTAAAAAACTACTTATATTATTTTACAAATAGTTTTGTAGGGTATACTACAAAGGCCCATTTAATCTTGACTATTACTGAAATGCTATGAGATTGCTTTTTAAAAAAAACCTATCACAATATTAACAATTAAAGTAGAAAATAATAAAATTATTCCAGGAACTATCCTATTTTTCCATATATGACTTCTCTAACAATAGCATCTGCAAAAGGGATATTTAATTTGAAGAGAATAGAGACTATGGTGGAAATGAGGCATTCTGAATGTCAAGGCACTGGATTTATTGTTGATATGTCCTTGTCTTTCTCTTTCACATGAATGCCTCTGCTTTCCATTGTCAAGGTCATCTCCAAATCCTTGTGACCAGCAGCTATGGACAGGGTCACTTAGGACTCCTGCTGGTGAAGAAGAATGGACCCAGCTATTCCACTCCTTGGAATATACCCAGAAGATGCTCCAGCACACAACAAGGACATTTGCTCAACCATGTTCATAGCAGCCCTATTCATAATAGCCAGAATATGGAAACAGCCTAAGTGTCCCACAGTAGAAAAATGGATAAAGAAACTGTGGTACATTTACATTATGGAATACCACTCAGCTATTAAAAACAAGGATTTCCCGAAATTTGTGGACAAATGGATTGAGCTAGAAATGATCATAATGAGTGAGTTCACCCAGAAGCAGAAAGAGTCAAATGGTATATACTCACTTATATCTGGACACTAGCCCAAGGGTCATGTCCCATGAAAGTCTTCACTTACCAGAAAAGTGGGACAGAGGGGAAGACTTCCTATTTGGACTCTATGTGAGAGAAGCATGGGAGAATGGGGAAATAGAAGGACCCAGAGGGTCCTAGAAACCTACAAGAAGAACATTATGATGGGCGGATCTGGGTCCAGGGGTCCTGCTCAAACTAAGGCACCAGCCAAGGACAATATATGCAGTAAACTCGAACCCCTACCCAGATCTAGCCAACGGACAGGACATTCTTCACAGTTGAGTGGAGAGTGGGGACTGACTTTCACACGAACTCTGGTGCCCCATATTTGACCACGTCTCCTTGATGGGGAGGCCTGGTGGCACTCAGAGGAAGGATAGCAGGCTACCAAGAAGAGACTTGATACCCTATGAGCATATACAGGGGGAAGAGATCCCCTTCATTCACAGTCATAGGAGAGGGAAGTAAGGGGAAAATGGGAGGGAGGGAGGAATGGGAAGATACAAGGGATGGGATAGCAATTGAGATATAATATGAATAAATTAATAAAATATATTTTTTTAAAAAAGAAGAGTGGAACATAGAGAAAGTCACAGAGCCACTTCCCAGGCACACCCCTCAGGCTCTCCCACTGGTTCCTGACTACCACTTACTGTCACCTGCCTGTCATGGCTTGGGTTCCTATTGCCATGATGAAACACCATGACCAAAATCAAGTTGGGGAGGAAAGGGTTTATTTGGCTTACTTCTACATCATAGTCCATCACTGAAGGAAGCCAGAACAGGAACTCAAACAGGGCAGGAACCTAGAGGCAGGAGCCGATGCAGAGGCCAATAAAGGAGTGCTGATTAATGCCTTGCTCATCCTGTTTCCTATAGAACCCCAGGTCACATGCCCAGGGATGGCACCACCCACAATGGGATGGGCCCTCCCACATCAGTCACTAATTTAAAAAATGCTCTACAGGCTTGCCTACAGCCTGACCTTATGGAGACATTTTCTCAGCTGGAGTTCCCTTGTCTCAGGTGACTGTAGCCTGTGTCAGATTGATATAAAATTAGCCACCACACTGCCCGCACTGAAGAAAAAAAAAACATACAAATGAGGAGAAAAATCATAAGAAGACAGTTTTTTAAAAACAGCTGAGTAAAAATTAGAAAAAAAAAATCGAGAATCTAAAATTTAATTTTTAAGCACTCACATTTGGGGCACTCACTGGGTGCTCACTACACCATCCATCTGAAATGCTCTGCCAGGTGTAACCCTCATGTATGGCTGAGAGGCAGCGTATTTGCAGTACTGTGCTAGTTTTACAGATGAGAAGGCTGAAGAGTAGGAAGGTATGTAATTTACACAAAATCCATACAGCCCAGAAACACTAGAAACAGATTCAAACAGCCTATCTAACTTAAAGCCCGTGGTCTTAAAATGCCATACTAGTTATATGAAAAAAGTTACCCAAGGAAGAATTAACTGAGCCCAGAGGAAAAAGAGGAAGAGGAGGAGGAAAAGGAAGTGAGGGAGGAGGAGGAGGAGGAGCTATGCTGTATGAATAGCTGCCTCAAAGGAGAAAAGGAAAAGCCAGAGAAGAGACAGTGGATTCAAGCTTTACAGACAAATTACTGCAGTAAGACTTGAGTTGGCATCAGTCGCCAAAGCTCTGAAAGTTTTCTCTGCAGTGAGCTCATGAATAAGCAACAGGGGATGGAAAGCAGGGTGGCTCAGGAGGAGACAGGCAGAGGGGACTTATTATAAGTGAGCCACATACAACAGCAATGCTCACAAGTTGGGTGTGCTTAATTTGAGCTTTTCCTAGAAATGAGTTTTTGTAGACTTCTTAACATTTACGCACACACACACACACACACACACACACACACACACACACACACACACTCAACAGAGAGGCAACAGCAGGGAAAAAGACTTATAAAAGAAACCAATGGTTTTCTTCTAAAGTCAAATTATAGCAAACTATTACAGAATTCTGACACTAAGTCTTACAGAATGGTGTTAATTAAAGTACGTGTTCTCAATTTCAATGTTCCGAGGAGCAAGGAGTGGATGTGATTACGTTTTCCAAGCCTGCTTATGGAAATGAGTGTTCTGACACCCACTTCTCCCGTTGGGGTCAAGATCACTGCATGCATGACTTCAATGGAAACCCAAGAGCTATTTAAGTGACCTCTTTAAGTGAATACCACTACATTTCTCTGTCAAGGATCCTGACCACACTGGTAAGAGGACCTGGGCTTGTGAGTCCTCTGTTCTTTTGGCACAATTAGGCAATGTTTCAGTTTGCTCTTCTAACATTAGAGAAGCCAATTTAAACCCCAAGAGAAGACTGACAAAGGAGCATTCTTAACTACAAGCTCTGGTGTTCTAAGTTCCCTTATTGAAAGCTACAGGGTAATGTGATGGGGTCACCCTGCAAATGCAACAGTCACTGACTCATGGAAGCAGAAGACTGCTCTCTTAGCACTATATACTTGGGAGTGTCACTCTGTGCTCTGGGGCTGGACCAAAGACACCTCAGCTAATGTGACATCAAAAAAGCCTCCCCATTATGTGTGGTCTTCCGTTGCTTACTTTCCAAACCAACACAAAAAGAAATGGCTGAATGGAAAGTTCTAGAAACAAGTGTCAGCCACCTAATGACTTGTGAGGTACTAACACTGCAGTCAACCATGGAACAATGGAAGAACATATTCACTGATGGCTTAGTGTTGTTGCTTTTGTTTTTTAATCACATCTTCTTTCAAAGAAATCAAAGGTAATTAAATCCAAAAGATTCATTATGTTTTTTAACTGAGATTATTTCATAATGCAAGACACCCCCTGCTTGCCCACAGGGAGACAAAAGTAGAGAGTTCCCAGGAGAGAGTCAAGAAGCCCTCTAACCTCCCTTTCAGAGCAGTGTCTGTGTAAATGAGGGGACAAAACCTCCCTGTGGTGGTTGTCAGGCCCTTCTAGATCCCCTTTCTTGATTCTATTCTCTTCTACGCCTTTAGTCACAAGCCACCTCAGAGCCGTGCTCTGTCAGAGGTGGGACAATGGGGAGGAGCAGTGGATCCCATCTCTGTAACTAACAGATACTTGTTATTCACAGCTCTGTAGCCAGCATCTTCTCTCTGGCACTTGTGCTGTATCCTTTCCACAGTCAGGGGACAGAGGAGCTGGAGGGTAGAGGGAAAGTTCAATAAAGCGACTGCTGACCTGGGATACAGACAGGATTAGGGAGAACCAGTCAGGGATGGAGGTTCAACTCAGGATAACAAGGTGGGGAGAGGTGTATGGCAGACGTGGGCAACTGCCAGAAACACAGTAGCCAGATGCAGCCCAGTGGGCAAGGAGTCGAAGCCGACAGCCTCCTCTTACCACCTATCACGGTGGTGCCACTGTCCATCATCCTGAGCACTGTGGCAGGCAGAGGACCAGGAGCTGAGTCAGCAGCATGGTCCTACACAGTCTTAAAAGCTTTCAGTTTGTGTCCCTTTAAACTCATCTTTATCCATTTAATTCAGCGAGTTAGAACATCTAAACCATTTATTTTGAAGGTGAATTGCAACAGTGTAACCAGTGAGGTGTCTGCAAAATCTTCAACTGCAGCCCCAACCCTTTCCTTACTCAACCATTCCTCCAAGGCTCCTGGGTTCCTTTCAGTTAAGCATGGAATCTAAACATAAAACGCACATCAAGAGAGAGCATCTCTACCATGAAAGCACACATTCACATTTACTTCTCTATCCATCTACCCCCTCACCCCATCTAGAAAACCATAAATTCCTATGAATACCTCCAATCCCAATCCGATCCCACAAAGTTGATCTTCCACGTCTGTGAGAACCATGTCTTTGCCCTCCTTAAAATACTCATTTGACCAGTAACCATACAACTGATCTCTCCACTCCAGCCGCCATTGCCACTTCCTTGGGGGCGCTCTGCACAGGCTGCCAGGTCCCGACGCCTCTCCTAGAACTTCCCCATGGCGCAGCCACAGCTTCCTCACCCTTCCCAAGCTGAAATTCCACCACCACTATCACAGACCCACACCTCACTTGGCCTCCCACACTACATGCCAGCCCACTGACCTTTGTGGACATTTTTCTCGTCCTTCATGGTCTGCGACAACCCATGCTGGGCTGCCATTCTGTTGTACAGCATTCTGCAGGAAGCCCCTTGAGACAGGAAGTCAACTATTCAAAACAGCTTCAGCGAGTTCCTGAAGCTGACCAGATTCACCAGCCCCCTTGCTCCCCCAAGAAAAGACTGCTGAGGATCACCCATAGGGGAGCCAACCTGCAAACACAGACCCAGCCACCTGGAGGAAACAGAGACCAGCCAAAATTGCCTAAGGAGACAAAGACCAGCTGAGCTCTCTGAAAGGCTCAGATCCACTGAGCTACCTGGAAAGGACACTCTGCAACCCGTCAACCTGCCTTCAGGCTGTACAATGTGCTCCACATTTTGAGCTTTGTGAGCCGTCATTCGTGCATGCTCTGATGGGTGGGTAGGCTTTGATGGTGCAGCTCTCTGAGTCAGTTCTGTTCCTGTAAGTAACCCCTTGACACATATTTATGCATGTAATCCCAGTAACACTAGTTCCCCAATTTGGATTTTCATAGAGATCCCTTTCTGGGGTTAGAAAACGTGTGTGTGTGTGTGTATGTGTTTGTGTGTGTGTGTGTGTGTGAGTGTTTGTGTGTGTGTGGTGTTTGTGGTTGTTGTGTGGTGTGCATATATGCATATGTGGTGTGTGTGTGTGTGTCTGTGTATATGGTATGTGTGTGTGTGGTGTGTGTATGGTATATGGGGGTGGGTGGTTGGTGTGGTGTGTGTGGTATGGTATATGTGTGTGTGGTATGTATGTGTGTGGAGTGTGTGTGTATCTGGTATGTGGTGTGTGTGTGTGTTGTGTGACTAGGATGTGTGTATTATGTGTGTGGTATGTGTGTATGTGTAGTATGTATGTGTGCTATGTATCTAGTGTGTGTGTGTGGTATGTGTGTATGTGTAGTATGTGTGTGTGATGTGTGTCTAGTGTGTGTGGTGTGTGTGTATAGTATGTGTGTGGTGTGTGGTGTATGTGTGTATGGTGTGTGTAGTGTGTTTGTCTGGTGTGTATCTGTGTATATGGTATGTGTGTGTGGTGTGTTTATGGTATGTAGGGGTGGGTGGGTTGTGTGGTGTTTGTAGTGTGGTGTATGTGTGTGGAATGTATGTGTGTGGAGTGTGTGTGTGTGTATGTGTGGTGTGGTATGTCTGGTGTATGTGTGTGTGTGTGTGTGTATACGTGTGATATATGTGTATGTGTTTGGTGTGTGTTGTTTCCGCAGGAAAAGTCTGCCATAGAACACCTTCGGTTGGATACTGTCCTTCCTCACCTCTCATGGGACAGCCTGCATCAGAGCACCTCACTCAGAGATGCCTACGTCACCTCATAACACCTCATGCTAGCCCTCCTAGCTGGCTCAATCCAACACACTGTGCTTTGGGTGCACGTGTTCTTGAAGGGAATAAAGGAAAAAGGAAAGGAATGTAAACTTCCACACAGGAATGTAAACTTGATGGGTTAGAAACTAGAAGGCATCAGTGGCCATGTCACCTCTATGATTGAGATCTGACTAAAGCTGATGCCGATGCAGCTGAGTGCAGGCCCAGAGCTGCTGGAGACACAGCCCCACCATCATCTGAATACTCAAATCCAGCCCTGCCAAGGCAGATATATATCATGTAAAGCTACGATAAAAGTTTGTGCTCAAGCCAGTCCCACTTGGGATTTCTGTCACTGACACTTGGCACAGTCTTAATGGAATCTTTCTAGTCATTAGCGTGCTTCTCGCCCTGTGCCACAATGCTAATAATTGGATTGCATGCAATATCCTTAATACTAAGAACCTATCATGTACCCCAAATCAGAGAATAAGATTTTCACCCTAATGATGACACCCCCCTGTCATGTTGTAGCCACACAGCTCATAGTTATTGTCTCTTTGTGCCTTGCAACAGCACCTGTCACCTCATGTGTACTGTCTTTAGTGACTTTGCCATGGCTTCCTGAAGGGCCCTCACTAAGGACTGAGGTCAAGTTATCCGTATGCACTAGTGGCCGGGACACTAGGCTGATCCCTTAGGCCATTCAAAGGCCATCTGCCAGCCTTGAGCTGTTACATCTCACAACAATGGTGAAAACAAATAAACAAACAAATGAACATTTTCCTAGTCCATTAGATAGAAAAAAAAAGCTAAGAGGTGACCCCTGACTCACGTGAGGACACACAAGCAATCCCGTATATGCCTGGGCTTGGATTCAGCCAGCTTATCTTCAAAGATGCCCTGGCCCCATTTTTTCTTTTAGATAATCTCTGATGATGATGATGATGATGATGATGATAATAATAATAATAATAATAATAATAATAATAATAATAATTCTAGTGATATATATAAAACATGGAATTTAGCATCTTGGCCATTATCAGTGTATAAAGTATGTTCACGTAGCTATACAGCCTCCAGAACCTGTCCCTCTCACACTGAGACTGCACCGTTAGCTTCCTGTCTACATTTTCCTTCAGTCTCTGGTACCCACCATGCTACTTGCTGCCTCTGCAAGTTTGAAGGCTATGGGAAGTTTGTATAAATGCAACCCTGCAGCATTTGCCTATAACCGGCTCACGTCACTTATCACAATGTCCTCAAGGTTTTTTTTTTTCTCTAGTATGTCACGTGTCAAAATACCCTTTCTTGCCTTGGTTGGGCCACCTGGGTGGGGTGTCACTGTGTTCCCAGTCCTCTTCCTATCTAAGGAGGGCATCCCACTGCACGCACAGCACACACATTGTTTCTCCATTTGTCTGGCTGTAGGCATCAGAGTTGCTCCTGGAAGCTGGCCCCTCTTCATTACCACCCTTAAGCATCTTCCACCTGCTTTGCTGCCTGCTTCCTACATCCACACCCTCCTCCATCCTTCCAGGGCTCTTCCTGGGCCTCATTTGGAGCTGTGGTGTGCCTACCTGGCATTCTGTGCTTCCCAGTATCAGCTGCTCACTCTTCCCATGTGGTGGGGGATAAGCCCTAGTCTCCACTTTCTCATTGTCTATGCTGGCTGTCCCCGTTTGCTCTTCTGCAGCATCACAAACCATGCCAGCTACAAAGAGAAGCATTTCTAAGGAGCGGTCCTCCCAGCATACAAATTACCAGGGAGAAGAATCCTCCCATGTCTTTAGGACATCCCTCTCAAGCGCATGGCTGGCTGAAGCCTGGAAGCTCATGTTGCTATTAATAGCCGTAGTGCAGAGGGGAAGAAGGCATGCTCAAAATAAAACAATGATGAACCGCGCTCACAAATGAGGCCAAGACTAATGACTACAATGTATTCTGCATCCTTAAATCTCTAAGAATAATTTGTGAGTGGAAATTGCATACTGAGCATTCTATGAAAACAATGTAACAACTAAAATGTTAATAGAAAGCAGATAGTTTCACTTGATAAACTCGAAATCAAGGGCTAGGCCTTAGAACTCCCCTCTATTGCTCTCTGAAGATGTGAAATTGACATTTATTTGTCCTTCCATAAAGTTCTACTCTAAAATAAGCATGGGCTGCACGTAAGAGATATCATAGTGAGCCGTGAGCCGGGCAGATCCAGCTCAAGAGCCACCAGCTGTGACTGCAGTGCCTGAGGCCACCAATCCCTCCAGGAGGCAGAGGGCAATGAATAAAAATCCAAAAGGAAGGGCTCCTTTCTTGGATCGCAGCTCCCTGTTAACACTCTAGCTGGAGAATGGACACGGAGCATGAGAAGCAACCATTTTATTTGCCACCACAAAAAGAGACCGGTGGCGATTGCTCAAAGAGCATTTAGAAAGAACGCTCGTGGCCTATGTCCTCGAATGGGCTTCATTGCCATCTCTCTGGGTTCCAAGGACTCATCCTCCTGTGTTTTCTCTCCAATTAATACATGGAACACAGCCCTGATGTGAAAAAGAGAGATGTTCTATAGTCTGCAAGGTTTCTATGGCCAGGGTTCAAGAAAAGCATACACAGGTCTAGAGATTAAAGCATACATATGCCCAACAGATTAAAGGGTACACATACCCGCCAGTGCATCCACATCTGCTACCCAGCCATGACAAGCCCACTGTGTGTCAGGCATTGCAAGCACACGGAGCTGCTGCCAGTCATCGGCTATACTGAAGCTCACCAACAGTCCCTTTGGACCCCAAGCGCACAAAAGTGTGCCTCCTCCAGAGTCTGATAAGACTTCAGGTTGGGTCCTTTGTGGTTCAGTTTTTACATTTAATTGTGCAATTCATTTTGGTGTTTATTTTACTTTTACTAGCTGGTGTAAATGGATTTCTCCCGGCCCCCACCCCCCCACCCCAAATCGCTAACTAATTCTTCCTACAGAATTGATGGTAGCGGCGGCCCTTTGCCACTGCTTGGCATTCTCTCTGGGAATCTTGTAATTAACTTTTTATGCGAGGTGCCATTGTTCTTTAAAAAATATTTCCCGACGCCTTTTCTTACGGGCTAATCTAGTTTCTTTCCCTGCTGTCCTTGGAAAGGGGGAGGGAAAGATATATTAAGGCTTTTTAAAACTCAGCCACAATGGAGACCGCAGTGAGATGAGGCCATTCTCCAACATTTGTAGCAGTTATATCATCCCACAATAGGAGTCAGGCACGTATACCTGAGATGGTGAATGAGTTACGGCTTTCCCAATTTATGGGTGAATACTGAAACATGTTAACTATCACAGTTTTTCACAGTTTAAGATGTGATGGTGGAGCACCTCACAACACGGCCTTCGGAATTACCTCTGTAAACGCTGACTATTCCTGCAGATTAACTACTTGTCCCAACCAGATTGTAATTACCATTGTATTAGCTCTATGAATCAGTTCGGGGAGATCTATACATAGCTGATCTTCTTGTCTAGAGGGTTACTCGCTTTCAATGGACTTGGATAATTATGTTTCCCAAGGTCACCCTTCGGTTCCAGAATCCCTGACCGCAGCCAGTCTGACTTACTCTATGAGCAGATGACTTACCCATGAAAAATACTCCCAGCAGGAGCTGGAATCAAATCTAAAAGAGGAAATAGGAGCAGCTAGGGATGCATTCACAAGTGTGTGTGCACATGTGTGTGTACATGTGTATGTGTGCATGCATGCATGTGTGTCTGTGCATATGTGTGCGTGTGTCCGCATGTGTGTAGGTGTGGGTGCATGTGTGCATGCGTTCATGTGTCTGTGTCTATGTGTGTGTGTGCGTGCGTGCGTGCGTGCGTGTGTGTGTGTGTGTGTGTGTGTGTGTGTGTGTGTTACTACCATGAGCAGTAAGGCAACTGGCCAAGTCAAGGCTTTTCTCAGAGTTTGACATTGAAAACATAGTTGCATTCCTCAAGGGCCTTATACTTCAGTTCTATAAAGTCCACTGTCCTGGTTTGCTTTCTGTTGCTGTGATGAACACTGTAACCAAGAGCAGCTCAGGGAGGAAAGGGTTTATTTGGCTCACACATTCCCACCACAGTCAGTCACTGGGGGGAAGTCAGGAAAGAAACTCAGCCGAAGCAGACGGGGACCAGGGAGGAACACTGCTTCCTGGCTCACTTCACAGCTGGCTCGGCTTGGGATTTTCTACAACCCAGGACCACACACCCAGGGTTAGTAGCACCACACAGTGGGATGAGCACCCCCACCATGTTGATCGTTAATCAAGCAAGTGCCCCACAGACTTGTCTATAGGCCAGTCTGACATAAGCATCTGTCATTTGATGTTCCCTCTTCCCAGATGACTTTAGCTTGTGTCATTGACAAAACCCAAACCAGCACGTTCATTTAAACACTGCTATAAAATAACAAGCATCCATGTGGCCTTTGCTACACACTTAGCAGTAGTTATAGCTCTGCCCACCCCCTCGCTTCTCCCCCCTCTACCATGCTCCTCCCTCTGATCCTTCCAAAAGCCATAGGTTGACAAATAGAAAACCCAGTGCCAGGTGTGAGATACCCACCCTCAAGCTGTTGATAAGAGGGTCTCACAGACCCCTCAAAACAAAGCATGCTGTGGTCCTTGCTCATGGCTGCCCACCAGAACTTGGTGATAAGTCCCTATTGCTGAGGACACCATACACTTTGAGAAGTCAAGCTGGTACTGACTGAACCAGGAATCTTCCCACTTGCTTCTTAGCTTTCAGAGTTCTAGAATATACTATGCAGGCTTCTGGGAGAAAAAAAAGTCATCAACAGTCTTATTCATCTGCCTAGCAAGATCTGACCATGGTGCAACAGTGGGGCGCAAACATTACTACCACTTTCTAATTGGATTCAAGTTCTGTTCCACAGAGCACTCATGCCTGATACTGTAAAACCTGGAAAAGAGCCGTGTCTGGGGTTTTCATAGGATCCAGGTGTTTACATACTACTATTATTTACTGAATGGTCATAATAACCAACTTCCTTCTAAATATGCATCTTTATACCCATAGATAGCATTAGAGATGTCACTCAGTGGTGAAGCGCTTGCTTAGCATGTGTAAGGTGCTAAACAACCAAATAAATAAGTGAATACTAATAGATAAGGAGAATGTGCATGCCAGGAGAAGGCTGTGCCATGGACCAGGACATAATGAGAGGACTCAATGCCTGCGGTGTTTCCAGGGAATAAGAAGATGATAGGGTCTCTTGGAATATTGTAGAGGTCAAGCAAAAGTGTAGACCAATGAGGCAAGTTTCAAACTGGTGAAGGCTCACCTAAAATGCGTTCTAAGGTTCACAACTACCACAGTTTGTGTGTGTGTGTGTGTGTGTGTGTGTGTGTGTGTGTGTGTGTGATTATCAAATTCACTTCCATAAGCAGTTGCCCAGCATCTGCACATTCCCTCCTTAGACAGGAAGTGAACATAAGTGAGACATTCTCTCTGCACTCAAGTCAAACACAGACACAGGTGGTCGTCAATGAGTGAGTAAGCCCAGGGGGCAGGATGGGGAAATGCCAGAAATAGACAGTGAAAAGATGGAGGAGGACTTGAGTCTAAGGCTGACATGAGCATGTGCAGGGGAGGCAGGGCTAGGGCCAAGGGGTAGGTACATGTGAGCAGAGAAGAGTGGGAGCCTGGCTCTAACCCACAGGTGTCTTCACACATCACACTACAGGAGTGAGGAGCCACACTGAAGCCTTTCTCACGGAAGCAATGGCACTGTCCGATTTGCCTTTGCCAAGGAGGCCCTAGTGGTATTAAATACGCCTAGTAGAGGAAGTAGGACAGCAGTAAAGATTTTCCTCGTGTGGCTTTTACTGCCCACATGAGCAGTAATGTGAATTTCATCCTACAAGTGCCTTGAACTCTATACTTTGCTGACCACTGACACCAAAAGTCGGACAAACCATTTCCTGGTGTAGCTGTCGCTTTCTAGCTATAAAATGAAGTCAGTGTGTTAGATGCTCTGGAAATTCTTCGGGCCCTCTTACTTATCTCCCAAGGAAGACTGGGTATGTAGGAGGTTAGGCGCCGTTCGGCTTTCACAGGCCAGAGATGGTAAGCAAATTTAAACAAGCCATGTTTTCAAGGACTTTCATCTATGTTCCAGCTACATTTTAAGATGCTTTTAATTCCCTGGAAGCCCGTGCCTTCTGAATTACCCATGCTCACAGAGCCTTTAAATTAAACTGCACTTACGAAGCCCCTCTGAGCTCTTTGGATTAAATACTAAACGTCAGTTCTAAAATCTCTGTCAGTGCCGTGTGTGCCCAGAGGAACAGTCATACTCTCCAGTTGCTGGTGCCACCTCCCAGTCCTGGTTAGGCCCAGCTTCATTAAAATTTCGATTAGTACCTTTTAGCTATGATTAAATATTCTTCATACCTCTTAAAGAAGAATGGAGCGTAGCTAGCTCTTCACAGTCTGTGTCAACCAGGACACAGGACACAAGGACACGCTAAATCCACAACTGGTCCAGAACCTTCACTTCAGCTGAGCTTCAATCCCTTTGAAAAACATTCTCTGAGAGCAGGAAACATATTTCACTTGCCCCAAGACCCCTTCAGGAAGGGCCAGCTGTGTGTGGCACTGGATATAGCTCCCCACTACTCTGTACCCCACAACCAATATTGTCTTTGTTCTGTATCCTACTCATCAGAAACTTCATAACTCCACACCACTGTCTTCCTTTTATCTGGCCATTTTGTGGGTCCTACCTGGCTGGTTTCCGAACGTCTACTACTAGCTCCACCTTTGCTCTCCCTAAGTCTATTCTACTTTTCAAATAGTACTGTTTTGGAGAAAATCATTTATGTTCCATTCTTAAACAGGACACTTTTTTTTTTTTTTTTTTTTTAAGAAAACTCAAGATGGTCACTACTGCTGGCACATGGCTACAATCCCAAACATTTGGAAGGCTGAGGCAGGAAGATTCTTAAGTTCAAGACCAGCCTAAGTAACTTAGTAAGAGCCTGTCTATGAATTACTGGTGAAAAGAGGGCTGATGGCAGAGCCCAGTCATAGAGCCCTTGAGGGTCAATCCTCACCACTATAGAAATAAACCAGAGCCACCAGGTTGAGGAAAGGCAGTACATGGTGTTGCACAAACCCCAGGTAAGCACTCTGGGTAAGTTGCACCTGTAAGAGCTTTTATAAAAGGAACCCACCTTGTCACCTGGATCCCATTTTAACTCTAGGGACATCTATCTCCACGTCCACCTGTTGCTCCACTGTCAGAAGCTCCCGATTTTCTGCACCCAGTTACTTTGAAACAACCTACACAAGTGTGAACTGTGTCTTGATGTCCAGTAATAACTGTGCATATAAAAGGATTCTATAGGGAGGGGCTGTAAGATGGCTCCATGGTAAAATGTGCAAGCATGAGGATTTGACTTCAGATCCCAGCACCAACAGAAAAAGCCAACAACACATCTGTAACCCTGGTACCGGGGGAGCTAGAGGCAGGCAGCTTTTGGGGGCTCTAGCTAGTCAGTCTGGCTGAACTGGTGAGCCCCAGGTAATGAAAATGTCTTGAAAAGTAAAGTAGAGAAGCAATTGAGAAAGACATCCTGACATCAACCTTTGGCCTCTACACACACCTGATGGAGTACGCATAAATGCTCAACTTCTCTCTCTCTCTCTCTCTCTCTCTCTCTCTCTCTCTCTCTCTCTCTCTCTCTCTC
>OU015756.1:20425502-20478601 GCA_907169655.1 Acomys percivali | reverse complement strand
CACACACACACACACACACACACACACACACACACACACACACACACACCATTTTAAAGAAGAAACACTATTAGAAAACTTCAAAAAGCCTGCATTATTCTTTAGCCATCTTTACTTAGTCCTAACCAAGTCTCTACATTGAAAGATCCACCATAAACCAAACTTCCTATTCTCAATAAAATCCAGCTTTGTGCTCTCCACCCCAAGGGTTGGCTGAACTATATGGAGGGGTGCTTGCTGCTGCTGCTGCTGTGCAGCAGCAATAAGCCACACACTCAGCTCTGTCTTGTCAAGTAGGTGGGTTGGTAACACTGTGAGTCGGAGATAGACCTGAGTAGGCGATCCAAACAGGAATCACAAACTTGCTTGGATTCTGATCTTGTCATCCACTAGAGCCAACGAACCTAACACTGGAGTTTAACACTGAGTTTCTGTGTTTGTATATTCATGATCAAAACATGAAACAATCCTAGCACTTGGGAGGCAGAGGCAGGCGGCTCGCTGTGAGTTTGAGGCCAGCCTGGTCTACAAAGCAAGTCCAGGATAGCCAAGGCTACACAGAGAAACCCTGTCTCAAAAAAAATTCTAAACAAAAAACATAAAAAAAATCCTTCCCAGGACTGAGCATTAGCTATGTGTGTGCATTACAGTTCTTGGGAAGTATTACAATGGTGAGGAAACATTTGCTCTTGTTACCATTCATCAAAATGGCTGTCCACCAAGGCTTCCGTTAACTGTGCCCAGTTGTTTGGCTACCACACATCCCACAACTGCAGGTAGATACTTAGTTAGCCCAGTATCCCCACATCCTGCAAAAGGTCAAAATACCACAATAGCATGCCATTTAAACACAAAAAGTAATAAGCTTATTTTAAAATTAATAGGCAAGATCACTTGCTAAAATCCCTTAATGGTTTTCCAAATTTTATCATATAGTAAGTTATAGAATTTGAAAGCTAAGGGCCAGTGAGATGGCTCAGCAGTAGAAGGACGGAACCAACTCCCACATGTACTCTCCTGATCTCCACACTGACACTACAGCACACATACACACACACGTATGCACGCACACACATGCATACATAGTGAAATATACACACACATACATAAAGACATATACATGTATTTACCCACATAGTTATGCATATATAGACACATTACACACGTGCAAACATGCTCACACACATACATACATGCACACATGCATACACATATATACGCATATACATACACACATACATACCGAACAAACAAATGTAAAATAGAAAGCTAAGTTTATGAAAAGTAGCCGTACCTAAGGCATTGTACATCAATAATTTTTTAAAGAAAACTCTGAAGTATTTGAGTAAGCAGTGAGGAGCTCACTACGTCAGTGCTACATATAATCCAGATAGACTTTGGAAAACACCACTCTATAATTAGCCCTCGTGAATCAGGTATCTATGGAAATAACCACATTTCAATATAAAACAGGCCATCATTTATTCATTTATGTGTCTGTTCACAAAGAGGATCATTTTCCTCCCAGCATTTTGGCACCTTGACACATATGCTAGAAGGTAATTTTCTTGTCTTTTTTGGAAACAGCTACATTTTTGACACTGCAAAATACTTCCAAATCTACCTGGCTTAAAGAGCATTGAAAGATAAGAATTCATTCCTTCTAACTACAATAATTATTTAAAAAGCATCCCTAAAAATAAAAGAACACCCCATACAGGGAAGACAAAAATAACACATCACCTCTGAAAACCAAAGACGATCTTGAACCTCCTAGAAACAGAGACAGGATATTCTCTCAGAAATGTAGAATATGAGAAGTGGAGACTAAGTGGGTCATAAGTCATGAGGAGATGATACCCGGGGATGCTGAGGGACCTCAGCTGATTCTATGTGCATCCTTGGTTGAGCAATGCTGAAGTTACCATCCACAAAGCTGTGTGTGGTAGGTCAGAAGTACCAGCAACCCTTCCCGTTTGTCCCTAAGCTCTGCTGGCTGCCAGCCCTCAAAACATGGAGAGGTAGCTCTGGGCTTCACTCCTGTAGCTCCTCCACACCTGTGGTCCATCCCACTCTGCCTCAGGACACTGAGCCACATCTGCATGCATCAGTGGCTTTTTGCCCTCTGGCTTTCAGTGGGGTCCAGTCAACAGGAAGCACCAGAGGGTTATCCCGGGGGTCTAAGAGAGTAAGGCTCGCGTTCCCCCACCTCTCTTCCGGGAGCGTCTCTAGGTCTGACAAGCCACACATCACTGTCCTGCAGTCCTATCTATGTAGCTTTAAGTCCCGGAACTGTAGCTTCCCTTCATTTGGGAGTAGGAGTAGAGTGACTCACAATACTGCCCACTCCTCAGTGTTTCCTAAACCCTTCCAGCACTTGTGTACATCATTTCTTTAACAAACTCTGCTCCAAAGTGAAGGATGGTGTTACAACGTCTGTAATCCCAGCACTTATGGAGAGCCGGCACATCTCAGATGCTGCTGTGGAGGACACCAAAGTCAAGGCCAGCTGGGGCTATTTTGTAAGACCTTGCCTTGAAATAAATCTTTACAAAACACCTCTTCTCTAGTTCCCAGTCTGAACGTGGGCCTCGCCGGAGTCTGAACGCGGGACCTTGACGGATCTGCTTAGGTAAGCCATCTCATTTCTCTGAACTCCAGGGTTTACAGCCGTATAACCTGTCACGTAAGGAGCTTCGCTGCTGGGCACACAGGAAGCATTTGACTCCTGTCAGCCCCATGTCTATTACATCTCCTGTCGTTATTCAAACAGTGCCGATTCTTTGTGGGAAACAAAAATGAAACTTGCTCCTCAGGCTATTTTGCAAAAGGCCAATAGTCTTCCTGTCCCTTGATACCTGTTCTTGAGGCCCGTGGACGTCACTATGGTAGCCCCTGAGCTTCAACTTTCTGCCTTAACAGTAAATAAACTTGCCTTCTTAGTACAAAACAAGGTATCAACAGAAAGTGAGATGAAATCAAACAAGGCTTTACCATTAAACAATCAATCTCTGAAAAGGGCTGTGGGGAGAGAGAAGAGAGAAACAGATTTTAACAATGACTAAACAGGTTTCCCGAGGGACACACGTCGCCCATTAGAAAGGCTTTATTGGCCCCTGTGAAAGTTTCATCCATGGAAAATAATGATCAGTAGCTTTTCCGTGACAACTGTGTCTGCCTACAGTATCCATCAAGTTCCTGGGATCCGTGGTGTCTTCACAATCCCGATCCCTCGGTAAAAGGCATTAGTGTATACTGATGCTATTGTAATTGTTTCTCACATAAAGTCACAAGTAAAAATCATTATTGAGCTTTTGGGAGCTCGGCATGGAAGAAGCAATTCTGAACTTGCCCTGTAATTTTAGCCAAGGTTATTCCTAGGCAATTTGCTCTGATTACCGAGGTCGATTTGAGTGAGCTCTCAGATATTCACTTTTTTTCAGTTGATAGACCTCTACTAAAATGTCTGCAAAAAATCAAAATAAAATAAGGGTGACACGGAGTACCTATTTTGACATGAACAACTAAATACCTTTTACTTCATTTGTAATGTTCTTAGTTAATGAAAAATAATCAATTTCAAAGTCATACTATTTGGGGGACCTAGGAAGTTTAATGATAACAACAGCGAACTTCTGTTTCAATCATTCCCAAGATTTAAATTTGGCCTAAACATGCTACTCACAGCCTCACACTCTAATTTTAGAGAGCAGAAAAAAAAAATCATTATGTGTATTCTAGCTGTACCACTCCAGTCTATCCTATACATGTGTCAGGCATTAATTTGCCTATGTTCTACACATGTACATATACAAATAACTACGTAATGTAATAATGGGATTATAAAAAAGATTCTTTCATATTAAGTTGTTTCAGGTTGGCATAACTTCATTACGTGACATTAAGGTTTTCAACTTTGGCAGCCATGCATAATGTGATACATACATGTACATAGTGAGCACGGTACATGGTTAGCCGGCACATCTTAGACTCCATGGCATCTTAGGTTGTGTGTATGTCCTGCTCTTATTCCCTTTTTCCTTTGGCCTCTACTAGCTTTTCATCATTTAAAAAAAATTTTTTCATTCATTTATTTACTATCTGTGTATGGCACATGTGTCGTGTGTATGTGGAAATCACAGGACAATTTGCAGGAGTCAGTCCCCCCCCCCTTTGTTCATGTGGGTTCCAGGGAGCAAACATGATGACAGGGCTTGGTGGCAACCACTTTTACCTGCTGAGCCATCCTACTGGCCCATTTCTTTTATCTGAGATAATCACTGAATTACAGCTTGATAGACTGAGTAAGGAAATGTCTTGTGAAGAGAAAGCAAACAAATTCTGTAATGAAGTCTCTAGCCCATCCTTACCACACAGAAATCAAACATTAAATCTTGAATTTGAACGGAGTGTAGTGTAACCAAGCCTCGGAGAAGAAGCTCAGAGAGGAGACACAGCCAATGTGCCATGACATCCCTGTAGTAGAAAATAATGGGCCATGAAACTAACCAAGGATTATTTGGCTCATACTTCATGGATACATTATCGTACTAACAAATGATTAAAATGATTTCTCAATGCATGGATGCATAGAACTAAATTTTAAATAACATTAACACACATGGGAAGTGCCTACTTTAACATCCACACTATTAAAAGTGAAAATGTTCACGCTAACTTCATCTTCATCAGTTTTCTCAGTCTATCTCATTAATCTTTCTTTCTATTTCCTGTATTTTAGCTTTTAGAGTGTACCAGTTTTTTGAGTTTTCTTTTTTTTTTTTTTTACTTAACCTTCCCTTTATTAAAGTCAAGTTAGAGCATATTGAAGTTGAAGATACAATTTTTAGAGTTATTCTTTCTCATCACTATTTCCAAGCCTTTTTCTCAGAGAACCTTTCATCTGGTAAGAAAATTTCACTCAAAACTTTCAACAGGGAGCTGGAATGTAACACAGAGGTAGAGACTGTGTGACTGTATTATGTTCTGTTGTAGCCATCTACATGGCGCCAGTAGAGAAGAAAAGAGAGAATGTGGACCGAGAATCCTTGCTTTTTAAACATCATGGCCAGAAATATCATTTCCTACCCATCCTAGGAGCAAGAAAGTTACACGAACATGCTTAGCTTCGAGAGGGGCTGGGAGATCTGGCCCCTGCCCTGTGGGTGCTAATCAGTAGTGAGTAAGCTCTGCAGAAAGTGGGACATGAAGCTGGGGGTACAGCTTGGCTGCCTCTGCCACATTTTCAAGTATCACTCCAATCATGTACGGTAGCCTGTGCCTGTGGGATACCCTACCCAGGGAACCCGATAGCAAAAACAATAGCACAGTTTGCACAGCTCTTTGCTATCACTGATGACTGTGGGGCCAGGGTTGCCTGCAGTGCCAGACAGGGACGCACACAGACAAACCAACATTTCCTAAACTTGTTGGCAAAGATAAGACTGAAATGGTCAAGTTCCCAAGTCATTAAGATGTGCTGAGATGGATGAAGACCGTTTCGGCTCTTTAAGTCAGCACTTCTCTCAAGTGACTCTCAGAATAGCGGACAAAGGCTCAGATGTGTTTGATGGTGGTGCCTCTGCACCGATTTTTCTAAAAGTGTTATTCTTATGGAAACTATGGCTGGATGTATAGCCAGCATAGAGAAGAACCAGGCCTTTAAAAAATGTATTTCAATGAGACAGTAAATAAAGAAGCAACTTCAAATACTCAGTTTGCTCCCACAAAGGATTCCCATTACTGTCCTATAAGAGTTTCACAAGGGAGACTGAGAATGCGTGGCGAATTCTTTTCTAGTCTAGTGAATGGATTTGCAAACTTAGATTTAAATGTCAAACACACTGGGCTCTAGACCGTTCTCCAGCTGATGGTAAAATTTCAGTTGCATTAAATACTTCACACTTTAGGTAGATAGCAAGTGTATACCTTCAAGAAAATCAAAACTCTGCTGAGTTAATGCATATATTTCAGAAGAGAAACTGTAATGAAGAGAAAGACCGGAAATGCCCATCTTTTTTTTTTTTTTTAAACCTCAACATTGATGGTATTCATGCAAAGCTCTACGCCGAGAAACCAAAAATAAGGGGCTCAGTCAGGAGGGTCCCCAGTAATTGCAGACTCCATATCTGTCTAAACCATCTCTATTTATGTGGAAAGTGGAGGTATAGTCTCCAGTCCTCAGTGCCTGCTCTGCTTCTTGCACTGCTAGCCAGGATCTCAAGCCCCCTACAATTGCATGAACAGCCTTCCAAAATGCTCCTTTTCTGCCTAAGTTGGTGACAGCTAGATTCAGTTGCCCACAGATGGAAAAATTCAGGCAAAAACACCTCTTTGCAGCTGAGGACACAGGCTCAAGACATTTCTGTGAAATGGCACAAGACAGAAAATCCACTGGTAATAGAGCAAAGAGTAAAAAGTGGTGCAGCAATGCCTTGCTTTCCCATGTAGAGTCACTTCCAAGATACTTTTTCTGTATTTGAAGGCCACTTGCACTGATCTGGAAAGGTTTCATACAAGTACTGCGTTCACTTCATCCCTTTGTCCTTCATGGCTTGAAGCAGTGACCTATGATGACCCATACTGTCATGTCATCGTCCAGCAGGTGGCCTGGGTTCCCTGTCCTGAGGGCTGGTCCAGGCTCTGCTGCTTCTGGATGAGAACAGAAAGACCTCAAGATCAAAGGCCCCATTTCTCAATCCAGGGTGACTCAGAGCACTCAGGATGAGATCCTTGCATTAGGTGAGGTGCCTAGTCTCATGGGGTAGGGGGGAGGGGTTAAGTGGGGGTTACAGTTAGCTGGCTCTTTTAGAGTGAGATCGCTGGTATCAGATGGCAGTGGAAACTTGAAAATTCCACAAGCCAGTGATGATACCAAAAAATGTTACAAACCTTTGTCAAGCTGCTGCCCTCAGCACAGCAGAGGAAGCAGGCGGATGTCCCAGTGCGTGCTGCACTAGTGGTCAGCTGGCAGCGAAGATGGAACAGGCTTCTTCGACAGCTGCTAAGGCACTCCGCCATCACTGCCTGACCACCGCAGTCAAGCCCCAGGCATCCAGCTGTGATTCTTCAGGGAAGGGAGGAGTTTTCCCTTCCCCCAGATTAATGGAGTCTGAAGGCTAGGATCTCCTCAGCATAGGGTGAGGTATTTCTTAGGAATCACCAGGTGCTTGCTATCAGGAAAGCGCTGGGCCTGTAATCTTCCCTGAGGGCTATGTGACACTCCTTAGGGGATCTGAGTGTCCCCAGATTGGGTGAAGAGAAGGGGAGTTCATTGTAATAGACCAAGCTCAGTTGGCTATGTAGAAATGCCAGACTTCGACCTTAAACAGCAGTGTTCCACACCTTACCTTAGTGGTCCCTTGAGTGTAGCCATGAGTCCTCAAAGCACTAGCCTATGCTACCCTCAAGGTCAGGCTTGTCAACCATTTGGATTTGGGCTGAATATGTACAAAATACAGATTTGTCAGGCAACAGCATATTATTGTTACTTCTTTATAAGTATTCAGCCATAATTCATAAATAAAAGCCACCACTGGCCCTTTCTGAATGAGAATTTTGCCAACTCTACTCTCTTCTGGCACTTGACAACGTCAGGACACAATTCTAAAGAGCAGAGGTATGTTGCAGGAGAGTGGCCACAAACACGGCTGCATCTGGGGGGCCCTGCTCCATCACAGCTTTGTCTTGAGGAAGGAAAGACACAGGCCCTCCCCATCCTCCCTCTTCTTCCTCAGTAGAAATGAACACTGTAGAAATGCATCCCTGATGAGGAAGGGATTGGGAGGTAATCTAGAAAGCAAAGTAGCAGGACGGAAAACACAGGTGTGCTCCTTCGCTTAGCACAAAGGCTTCTTCTTCTTCAAGCAAGCCGGAGAAAGAAATGCTATAGCCAGTAAGGGAAAATCTACTCTGAATCTCCAAGAGGCTTCCCTAAAGTAAGGCTTCAAACTAAGCTTTATTTGACTTCCTGGGAGAGTGTTTCTCTGCAGAGGGATTCTCATGCATTACAGGCCACTTCTCTGAAACCACTGCTACTGCCAGGCGGCCTCCACAAGTAATAAGTTACACTGTGAAGAAACACCTTGAGCCCAAGGAGCTAAGATGTCATCCCTAGAGGGCCCTTTCTTGCCTGAAGCTATGCTACTGGATTTGGAGAGAGTCCAGGAAAATGGTGTCTGCATGTAAGTGTCTTCTTGGGTGAGAAACTTTTTCTTCCATAGAACTATGCCTCCTGTTCAATTTAGTGTCATCACAAGAATTTACAGATGTCTAAACTCAACAAACTTCATACATTATTTATTTATATATATATATATATACATACATACATACATACATACATACATACATATACATATATATATTATCAGCTGCACCTCAATAAAACTGTTTTAAAAGTCAACTGTGAGAGGAAGACCTCACTTAGTCAACTGTACCTTTCTATTCCCATCTCACCCTGTGCCACCTTGCTCATCTGGGTAGTAAAAACTATAAACCACACTCCCCAACTCCTTTTCGTCTTCTAGGATCACTCAGAATAACTTAACTCACATAAATGCAGCATAAAGTCTTTTGTCAAGCGTCTTCTGTCTTAAAGACACAACAAACCTCCATGAGACAATAAGGTATGTGTTTCCACCATGAAAAGATCCCAGGCCAAAATATTTCTTCTCAAAAACTCCTGGGAGCCTGAGAGGCTATAATGGGGCATAACTAAAATATTCCATTTCTACTCCTTGCTTGTCTGGCATTTCTTCCTCAACATTAGATTCACATCCTGTCTCATGAAGTTCTAGGGTTACCCAAACACTAAGCACTCATGAATAATTGACCTATCCTTTCATGCTCATGGCTTTTACATGAAATCACTGACATCACACCTGACTAAATCTGGTTCTTCTTACAGCCTTCTTCTCACTGGCCCTCAGACATGCCCATCCTTCGTATGCTTGGCTCACAATTCAGCTTGCCTCCAAGTGGCTTCCACTTCCTTTCCAGCCATAGATTCTTCTCGGGGTTTAACTTATGTGATTTAAATAGGAATGCGTTTGCATAATACAAAAGGCAATGGGTATAAGAGGTCTTCACTCCAGCCACAACCAAAAGAACGTCCCACCTCAGTGTATCCCACCGATAGTAGAGCGTCGTTATAACGCCCTGCGGTTTATTTGTAAAATGCGGTTATGTAGCAAAGACAGAGCATCCACGGTGTGCAGTGCACTAAGAACTACACCCAAATCATCACCGCAATGACCAAGTGCTTACCTAGACCCAGGCACTAAGCACTAGGGAGCATATTTTAGATACATCTCTCTGTTAGTCATCGTGATACCACTCTGGGCTGGTTCTACATACTCTAACTTAGTGACTAAGGAAAGTAGAAGTCACTAAATAATTTGACAAAGGTGGCTTAAAACAGCCATTAGTAATATGGGCAAGAGGCTTGCACAGAGGTGAGGGAAAACTGCTTAAATTCTTTTGTCACCGTGAAAATTAAGACCACAAGGACTTGTCATTGCACAACTGTGGAAGGATGAGAAGGACACACTCTCTAGTTCTAGTTAAGTGTGCCATCACTGCGGTGGTGACTTGTGCCTAGCTCTTAGTGCAGTGCACACTGTGGATGCTCTGTCTTTGCTGTGTAACTGCATTTGACGAATAAGCCACAGAGCGTTGTAAGGAAGCTCTACTAATACTGGCTGGCTGCACTGAGGTGGGAGTGTAACAGCGTGCTGCTGGGAGTGAGAAGCCTCACTCTGGAGATCCGGCAATTCCACAACCAAGCATGCTTGTACCAGAACTACCTGAAGACACAGACATATATTAGAGTATTCATAATAGCTACCACCTGCAATAGCCCCAAACTTAGACAACCCAAGCTCTTTAACTAGCACTAGAAAGGACAAGGTATTGTACATACCTATAATAAAGTGCTACCCCAAACGGAGCGATCCACACACCTCCCAGAATGATAAACACTGATAGGAAGGAGCCAGGAACAAAAGGGTATATTCCACATTACTCTATTTCCATAAATAAAAACAAGGCAAATCATACCTAGGTTCTTAAATATCAGGATCATGGCTTCCCTCAGGGCACATGGGGTGGCAGGAAGAGGACCTAGGGGAGGCTTCGCAGATGCTGGTAATGGCCAATGTATACAGTTCATAAAAATTCATCAAGCTATACACCTAGGATATATGTTGTGTGCAGGTTTCCTTTCAACGAGTTTTCAAAAATTCATGTTCTCGTGATTGTTTATATTCCAGTACAACAGGGATATAGGATGCGACGATAGCAAAGGGCAGATGCCTTATTTCTCAGCTATAAATTTCTATGTCCCAGGGACCACTCCACACCAATAGCCTTATCACTATGAAGAAGCAGGCTCCACCTACGCTGTTGCCCTTTCACACTTCGGTCTCACGTCTCCGCTCACTGGATTTAACAACAGCTGCACTCATATTTAATATAAGGGCTGTGTGTGTGTGTGTGTGTGTGCGTGTGCGTGTGCGTGTGTGTGTGTGTGTTGGTGATTACGTGTGTGTGTGTGCAGGTACATGTACATGTGTGGTCCGGATGGCCATTAGCCTTGTCTTTCACTGGGACTCACTGATTGGCCGAGGAGCCCCGAGGAGTCCCGCTGCCTCTACACTCCCAGCACTGGCATTGCAAACACGTGCCATGACGCCCAGCATTTTACCTGAGTGCTCAGGATCAAACTTGCATCTGGTGCTTGTGTGGCGGTCGTTTTAGTGACTGATCTATCCCTCCTGTAAAGCGGGTGTCTCTAATGCGGGGTTCTCAAACCCCCAAGGAGCTGTTGGATAGAAATCAGGGGTCCATGAAAGTACACGAGGACAATCATAGCTTCACTTAGTAAGCGCTCTCTGAGATTTACTCTTTTCTTCAACTAGGAAAACAGGCAACGATTGTGCGGTAGTCATGCCAGTACCTAAGACACAATAAAAACATCATATACGCTTTCATGTATGTTCCAGGAACAGACACTTGAAATACCACTTACACAAACAATAGTGGAAAATTTGGTCAAGTTGAATCTGGAAAAAGATGCCCCCCAAAGTACCCAGAAACTCCCTTGAACAACAGACTTTTCTCCAGCTCTCCAATTCCCTGAAAAACTCTGCCTAGTGTAGGATGTAAAATCAGGGAGGGAAGATTGAAAAAAGGTCATGCCTGAGCTGAGAACAAAATAATCAGCAGGAGCCAGCCAGGGGACATTAGGGACAAGGAACAAACAGAGGGAGCAGCATTAGCTTAGGGACAACAGAAAGAAGAGGGCTGCTGCCCACGCTGCCCAGTGTCTGTCACAAGTTAGAATCACCCAGGCAGCCCCAGCAGCAGAAAGAAACAAAGAGAGCCTTCCTCTGAGAACACGTAGGATGGGCACCACAACACGGCAGTCTCTGTTCACGCAGCAGCCTCCCCTAGGAGTCCTCTGGCTTCCTAAGGCTTAACAGACAGCAGAAGAAGAAACTGATAAAGTTCTGCCCGCGAGGAAGATCATTTCTCCTCAGATATTCCCGGGCATTCCTCTCCCCTCTAATTCCCTTGGACAAAGCTGGCTGACAGCCCTCTGATACGGGAGACTGAGCAGAGACTGGCCAGGCAGGGAAGGACGAAAGGAAGGGACGCTTGCCAGGAGCACACGTCCATCTATCAGTATGAGCTCAAGATAAATAAGCCCAGCCAGCCCGTGCAGCTATCAAACCAAAGGGCATGTTGCAGGTAGCAAGATAAATCGTTCCTGTCAAGGATGTCTTTGTTTGTTCCCGACAGCCTCTTACTCTATCTCTCTCTCTCTCCTGACAAAGCGACTCCAGGAACAGGATTCTAACATGCATTACCCTCTGGAAAATGATAGCGCTAAAGGGAGAGAAAAATGAGTCCGAGATCCTGGGTCCAGAAGCCAATATATGATCAGTGGCGGGACTATTCACTAAATACAGGTTAGAAGCAAAATTCATCAGAAACAATAGCTGAGTGTTCTTTTCACCAAACTCATCCAAGGCAGGCCCAGGCCAGCAAATGTGAATTGCCAGCACTCCGTCAACAGGCTCACATTGTGAATCTTATCCATGCCGACCTCTCATGGACTGCCTCCCAAGCTGTCATAGGTGCCCTGACCGTGAAGAAAGTAGCCCCAGCAGGAGGGCTGCCTGTGCACGCCTCGTGATAGAACATGGTGGTCAGGCTCTTAATCTAAATGTAGAAACAGTCTCCATAGCTTTCAAGGATTGTCAAACAACAACAACAACAACAACAACAAATGACAAACTTCTCATTTGTGGGAATAATTGTAGCTGTATTTGTTCCAACTTTTCATAGTTCAACAGTACAGCCCTTGCCCAGCATGCACTAGGTCCTGGGTTTGATCTCTGGAACTATAGATGGGTATGCATGTGTGTGTGAGAATGCACGCATGCGCGCACACGTGTGCACGCACACACACACACACACACACACACACACACACACACACACCTCTGTAAATGTGCACATCAAGCTATCATCAGGTAAGTGAGGGAGGGGAGCCTGAAATTACTGCTGTATGGGGTTTCCTCCTCCTTCTGCCTGAAACAGTTGCAGAGACTTTTTTGCGGAGGGGGGGGTGATTTCTAAATGTGTCTGAAGCAACACAGGGCAGAAGTAACAGTCTTGACTTTAGGCAGGCAGCTCCCCCTACACAAGTTGCCTCTAGGAAAATGAATTTCCAAAGGCCTGAATGAGAAGTCCCCACAAGCTATGTCACTTTCCCCGTCTCCAATCCTGCTTGTCACACACAACATCAAGTCACAAGAAGTTGAAAAAGCCCCCACTGCCCTTTATTTAATACAACAGGAAACAGCTGATTATCCTGTCATGATGTGAGCTAATGTGTTCTTGCTAGACATCCCTGTGTCCTGGTATAAAAACACCCTTTTGAGAAAGCTCATGAGCCCTGTGCCTTCTTCCCTGGGAGAACTGTATTCTGATCTTTTCTTTTGCTCACTGTGATGGACTGTCTTGGGTGTCAGCTTGACTGTATCTGGAGTTAACCAAAACCCAAGCTTCTGGATACACCTATGAGGGGATTTCCTTGAATTGATCATTGGAGGTGAGAAGATCCACCTTAAATGCAGATCTTTTGAGGTAGGAAGATCCACCTTAAATCTAGGCCACAGAAGAAGGAAGTCCTTGCTCTTTGCCTGCTTTGCCAGAAGTTTTCATGGCAATCTTATTCCTTCACCAGCATGAGCACCTACTTCTTAGAGATTCCGGGACATACTGAAGACCAGCTGAGATGTCCAGCCCTGTGGACTGGACAACTGGACTCTTGGACTTTCTGTTGGTAGACAGCCATTGTTGGAATAGTCAGACGCACTCTCTAAGTCATTCTAATACATTCTGTTTACACACACACACACAAACACACGCACACACACACACACACACACAATATACACGCACACTTACAAATGCATTCACATACACACATGTATACATATATATGCAAATATATACATATACACACAAATGCATATGTATGTGTACATATGTATGTATTTTTGTGTGTGTTTCACGCTCTCTGTTCTGCTTCTCTGGAGAACCCTGAGTAACACATTTATTGACATGGTTAACATGGGGAAAAGGCTAAGAGTTTTGGTTTCTGTCCCAGTTTTATCACTTATCATGTAACCTTGACAATGATTTTACTTTTAATTTCAGTTACCCATCATTAAAACGCAGCTTTGTCAAGATAATAAATTTTATACAGTACATAGAGTGGCACTGTTCTACTCCATTCCTCTGTTGTGACAAAGCACTGACCGAAAGCAACTCGGGGAGGAAAGAGTTTTAGTCTATAGGTCACAGTCCACCAATGAGGGCAGTCAGGGCAGGGGCTTGGGAACAAGAGGCCAGAAACTGAAGAGGAGGGCATGGTTTACCGCTCAGCGGCTAGCTCCTCATGGCTTGCTCACCCTACCTTTTGATATAAGCCCAGGCATGGCACTACACACAGTCAACTGCCCCCCGACACGCACCAAAATTTAATCCAAAACAAATGCCAGATGCCCACAGCCAGATCTAGTGGAAGCATTTTCTCAACTGAAGTCCCACCTCCTAGATGACTGCAGCTTGTGTCAAGTTGACAACAACAACAACAAACTAACCTGCACAGACACCCACATCCTGGTGAGGGCTACCATTTCTGAAATAAACATAAGCTCAATCTCTCAGCCCACACCCAGTCATAGCCTCTCTCTCACACCCAGTCATAGCCTCTCACATCCAGCCATGGCCTCTCCTTGCCGGTGCTCAGCATTTTTGCGTCTCCATGTGCACCAGGCTGTGCCCATTTCTGCCACTTTCAGCAGCCTCTGTGATGAGGACTCTGGGAAATCCTACACTGCTGAATTCAGATCCTCAGACAGCTCTTTGCTTTGGAATCAATACCTACTAATGGATCAGGGCTCCTCTTACCTGACTCTTCCTCCTGGAGGTGTCTCTGAACAATTAAGTCTCCCTTTTCCACACTCCTACAGTGCACTGCATCTGCTCCATTCATAATAAACCGGTTTCAGTGAAAATGGCCTCCAGAGGCTCATGTTTGAATACTTGGTCCCCAATTGGTGACACTGCTTGGGAAGGATTAGGTGTGGCTTTTCTAGAGGAGGTGTGTCACTGCGGTCAGGTTTTGAGGTTTCAAAAGAGGTTTCCAAGTGTGCCCTCTCAGCCTCCTACTTATGGATCAAGATGTGACCTCTCTTGCCTAATACCTTTGCCATACGATCATGGATTCTAACCCTCTGGAATTGTAAGCCTAATAATTAAATGCTTTATTTTATAAGTTGTCTTGGTCATGAGTGTTTTGTCACAGCAATAGAAAAGTAACTAATATACATTCTGTTTTAAACTGTCTTAGATTTATTTAATGCTAGGTATCACTGTTTTTCCTACATGCATACACACACACACACACACACACACACACACACATGACCCACAGGAGTGTCTGCATGTCTGTAGAGACTAGAAGAGAGCACTGGATCTCCTGAGACTGGAATTAGAATGGTTAGGAGCCATCGTGTGGATGCTGGATTCAGACCTGGGTCCTCTGCAAGATCAGCAAGTGCTCCACACCACTGAGACATCTCCCTAGGTCCTCTGCTCATTCTTTAGCTCATCCAATCAACAGAAAACTTTCATGGAAAGTTCTGGATGTTGAGAGTGCATTCTGGAGAGAAACTACTTGGAGGCCATGATGCGATGCTAGGTACACTGCCCAACCCATCTTTGTATCTGATCCAAGAACAGACCAGACACTTTGCAGATTCATAAATAAGGCTGTGCAAATAGATGTGACGGGTTGTCCTGCCTCACTCTGGACCCAACTGACTGAAATCCCCTTTAAGGTGCCTCATCTGCAGCCAGCACAAGCCCGCAGAACACAGCACCATAGTCCCTGGCCCATTGCTGGATCCATACAGAGCTCCAAGAAGCCCTTTCCAGAGGACAGTGATGAGGACAGTGTCCCCAGACAAAGGCCAAGGATCAAAAAACAAAACAAAACAAAACAGAATTTTGTTTGTTTGTTTGATTTTGTTTTTTGAGATAGGGTCTCTCTCTCTCTTGTGTAGCCCTGGCTGTTCTAGAACTCACTCTGTAGACCAGACTGACCTCGAACTCACAGAGCTCCACCTGCCTTTGCCTCCCAGGTGCTGGCATTAAAAGCATGTGCCACCACTGCCCAGAAAATAAGGGAAGTTTAACAAAACAAAACAGAGAAGAGTTTCCATTTCACAGGGAAACATTACGACACCGACTTCCTTTGCATTGGTTGAAGCATGGTAGTGCTTAGACACAATGGTACCTCGGGCCTTTCCCACACACTGCAGTGCCACCAGCCCTGGGTTTATCTTCTGAAGATGATCATTTTCAAGTTACTCGGTGTAAGTCCTGGAGGTGAGTCAATATGACTACCATCTGATTCATTAAGAGATATGGTGTGTAGGACATTGAATTTGTAGATTCATAAAAATATAAGACAGTAAAAAAATTAAATATAAAAGAAACACTTTATCTTTAATTTTGTGAAAGTAGGAGAGCAAAAACAGAGCTGAAGGGCATGGGCAGAGGCCTTGGCATTGCTAAAGAAGATAGGAAGAGACGTTGCTTTACTGTTGTGTTTGCCCAGAACAAAGACTGACAGGAGCAATGAAGGAACAATCAGGTAGCATTACAGAGAAATCAGATCATCTGGAGCTCAGTCTTTTTTTTTTTTTTTTTTTTTTTTTTTTTTTTCAGCTGAGTGACTTTAAGGATCATTTTTCCTCAGTTTCCACCCACATTAAATGGGGATAATACTTCCTGCTTGAGCCATAGCGCAGCTGGACATGACCCAATCAGTTACAGACATCAAAGTCCTCAGTAGGGGGCCTGTGGGCCTGCTCTAGGTGAGAGGTGATAAATGCTTTGTTTGTACTTTTCAAGATGGAACAAAATAAATCACTAACCTCGTGATTGGCTTATGAGCGTCTGACGGGAACCATGACAGACTACACCAGTCGTGAGATTTTCCCCATCACTTTAAAAACAACACCCGTGAGGAAAACCTTTACAGTGAGCATCTCTAATGCAGAGGCCAGGCACTGTGCCGGGGTATGTGCGTGCTTACTCTTTACACTGTTCTCTTTAAGTTTTTAATATGGTTTAAAGTTCTTGGGGAGTTCATATGCAAGTTCGCTTGTATTTCCATTCTTTCCAGCTTTCCCTTTCTTCTCTCCAACTCCTTCCACGGCCTCACACTTCCCCTTGAATTCAGGACCTCTTCTTCTATAGTAATTATTATTGCTATTTGTGTGTGTGTGTGTGTATATAGTCTACAGATTTCAATTAGTGCTACATACACACACACACACACACACACACACACACGCACGTCGATATACGCACGTCGATATACGTGTGTGTGTGTGTGTGTGTGTGTATGTGTGTGTGTGTGTGTATGTGTGTGTGTAGGACTGACCATGGCCCAGTCCCTAAGAAAAGCTGATTCTCACTCCTTCAGCAACCACTTACTGCCTGCAGCTCTTCATCTAAGGATGGAGTAAGTCTTTGTGACTTAAAGGCCAGCCCTGTCTACATAGTGAGCAATTCTTTGAAGGAGGAACCCACTGAGAGGTCTCAATCTTTTACCCTGAAGGCTAATTCATTTAGATGCCCCATGATGGAAAGCTATCCCTTACGTAAACACCCTCTGGGAGTAAGGAAAGAAAACTCCCTTAAAGGACTGAAAGGCATGAGGCTGCCTTGCTCACCCCCAGAAGCTTTCTTGCTCTCTTTCTTACTTTAGTCCAGTGTTTGCTTCACTAGAGCCCATGGCTGAGGCTTTAGGACACACAAGACTACCTAGATACTAAAGATCACTTGTTTCTGGCCACAGGTTTGATTTGCTGCCGAAACGAGCACCTTGCAATGAGGCCAATTCCACTGATTACTTGGTGAGCCCTAATGCTTTCATAATATCAAAAGGCTATGTATCTGGATTTTAATTTAGATGTCTTCGTAGTCTCCTAACAATGGTGAAACACCGTGGCCTCGGGGTTTTTATTGGGGTGGTGAATGGGAGTCCCTGCTGCTTGGTCAATGCCTGCTGCTACCTAAGAACACCACAGACAAGGTTGCTTAGACCACAGACAGCCCTATTGCTGGATCCAGAGTGTGATTAAGCCATGAACTGCCTGGAGAGAGCAAGCAACTGAGACTTGGGCAACTAGAAGAAAAGACGAGGGCGGAAGAGCCAATGGGACACAATTAAGAGAGCGACAGAGAGAAGCAGGCAGGACTGAGAGCCAGGAATCCATCGCTGGGCTCAGAGACACACCCATCCCAGCCTGTGGCCACGGTGAGCCATACAAGCCGGCTGAACTCTCGCATAAGCCACTGCTGTGCTTGAGTACTGCATGACACATCTGCCTGAAGACAGGTGAGGGTCTCTACGCATGCTCTACACAGTAGTGAGTTCTACTGAGCTACCCTCGACAAAAGACTTCGAAGTTATCCAACGTAAATTTAAACACTCTGCAGAGATGGTCCCTGGTACAGTGGCTGTTGGGTTGGTTGTGTTGTTTTCCCAGCTATGATTCTGGAGGAGGTACCAACCACAAACCATCCACAGAGACAATGGCATAAAAGACAGTGGTGGCACACGCCTTTAGTCCCAGCACTCCAGAGGCAGAGACAGGGAATCTCTGTGAGCTCAAGGCCATCTCTACAGAGTGAGTTCCAGGACAGCTACACAAAGAAACCCTGTCTCAAACTAAACAAATCCAAACCAGCATACTCTCCTCCAGCAGGCAGAGCCATAACAAGTTTCCAGTGCCTTGAGGAGAGGCAGGAGCCATCAGTGTAAGAGCCATCAGAAGGGATTCCCTTTCTCAGGCAGACTTTCCTCCTGTCATCTCTCATCCTCCTCCCCAAATTCCTCAAAGTCTATTGTCCCAGAACCTCGGTGTAGAAGCACTGCACAGATAAGGAAATACATCTGAAAATCTAGTGGAAAACACTATGAAAGTCAAGTGTGTGGCTAAGTCCTACAGGCTTTCTTACATGTGACAAAACACAAAACAGCAAATAGACTTACTTTGGGCATTACCACATCTGCAATGCCATGCAAATCGCTTCTCTGTGAACACTGCATACCCTGGGAACTGTGTAGATGCAGCTTTGCCAGCCACGACACCTGTCCCAAAGACACTAGACTCTAGATGAGAGAACCATGTGAGAATAGCAATGTAGAAGGATCCAGTGGGTCCTAGAAACCTACAAGTAGAACATTATGATAGGCAGATTTGGGCCAAGGGGTCCCGCTCAAACTAAGGCACTAGCCAAGGACAATACAGGCGGTAAAATTTAAACCCCTACCCAGATCTAGCCAATGGACAGGACAGTCTCCACACTTGAGTGGAGAGTGGGATATGACTTTCTCATGTACTCTGGTACCTCACATTTGACTATGTCCCCTGGAGGGGGAGACCTAGTGGCACTCAGAGGAAGGACAGCAGGTCACCGAGAAGAGACCTGATACCCTATGAGCATATACAGGGGGAGCTAATCCCTCTCAGGAACAGTCATAGGGGAGGGGAATAAGGAGAAAATGGGAGGGAGGGGAGAATGGGAGGATACAAGGGATGGGATAACCATAGAGATGTAACAAGAATAAATTAATTTTTTTAAAAAAGGGAAAAAATAAATAAAAGGTTAATACAAGGAAAAAAATACCATGGGGGGGAAAAATAAAATAAAATAAAATAAAATTTTAGGCTCTGAAAGGGTCTGGGATCTGGACAATTAAACCTCTCTATGCCTCTGGGGACATCCCACTTTATGTCAACAAATGTTATGTCATTCCTAACCGTGCCAATTTCCATTTAAGAGCTTCCAATTATTCATGTGGCTAGGGGGTAAGTTCCAGTTTTCTGGTTACGGTTTCATTACCTCCTTCCTCACTCTTCCGTCCCCACATCCCACCCAGCCCCAAGAAAAAGACATTGCAGCTTTTTCTGTGAGCAAAAACTAATCTTAATTAAACTCCATTTACTTCCAGTACTGCAAAGCTGAGCAACATTCCCCATGGCTCCAAATGGCCTCCTCAGCATCACATGCAATAAACTTGTTTTGTTTTCAAACACATCATTGTTTCCCTGCAGGTGATAAAAAGTATTTTGAGCCGGTCACCAGTTGTTCTGTGTGGCTGCAAGTTTTTCCTAACCACTAGGGTATGGCCGCTTTGCAGAGGGGGAAAGGGGAAAGATAGTGGGGTAGATAGAAAAAAGTTAAAGGAAGTTAGAAGGTGGAATCTATTCTGAGATCCCACAGGTCACCACTGCAGGTGGAATGTGTAATCACTGGGGTCACTGCATTACAAAGAGGCAGCGACGTCAGTTTGAGAAGTGGGCAGATCAGACAGCCAGCTACCCAGGCACCTGACACGCATAAATTAACATCTCATTCCCTGCGGTCAGTGCAGTGGCTTGGAGACGTGATTGAGCACACATTTGGCCTCTCTGGGAAGAAAGCGTTAATAGTCTCTTCCAGCCTTCTTCTGTCTGCGATCTCAGCTGCTCACCACTAACAAACATTTGGGCTTGGGAGATGGGTGCATCGGACAGCGGGCATTTGGTGAGGCAGTTCCTTCACTCCTTCTGCATGGCACCAATTAACTGACAAGCCAAGCTAGTGACTGCATGGCTGATAGACTCCAGAGAATCAGAGGCCACTTCCTCTCCAGTTACTAGCCTTTCTTACCCTTGAGGGCTCTGTTAATACTTTCTGTGTAAACTTGTACATATCAATGCAAAGTGCCTTGGTTTGCAGGCAGGACCAAATTTAAATCCATTTGGCTCATCCCCCTGAAATGACTTAGTGGGTTCGGTTTGATTCTTCAGCCAACAACAATGTCCAAGACTCTGCCTGCTTCTAAAAATGTGTCATTTTATCATTGGTTTGTCCTGGAAGATGAGCCTGCAAAGGTGCCTGGTGGAGAAGGGGCAGGCGGGGGGGGGGGGGGGGGGGGGGGACTGCAGTAAGGCAGGGATTTTTCTAGGGAACCCTCAGAGTAGGCATCTTTACATTTTTTCAAGGATTTTCCACATACGGGCAGCAGCCTGAGCAGTGCCACTACAGCACTGCGACAAACTGTGTTCTCCCAGAGGTTAAAGTAGGGCTGGGGGGTGGAGGGGGATGGAGAGTGTGTGTTAGAAGAGGAAGAGAGGAAGAGCTAAAATAATTCTTACTGTGCTTCTGGCTGATCAAGAAGGATAGATTACTTTACGAGAAATTAAATAATTCCTAAACAAGTACTTGTACCTTTTCTTCTTATGAGGGCTAAGATGAGCTAAAATAATATGTGAAAAAGAAAAGCACTATTTCTTTTCCCAGAATGGGATAATACTAGATAAATATTCTATAGGATTGGCCGAATATGCCTGCCCATTTAGCAAACATACATTTAGCCTTTGCTTTGTCCTGGACACCAAAAGAGTGTATTAAGTGGCTGTAAAGAAAGGGGGTTGCTTGAGTCTGCCACTCAGGATGGCCAGCCAAAGACAAGCCAAGAAGATGGAGCCAAGATGTCTGGAAAGTGAGTGACCTTAGAAATGTGGAGTGTTGAACAGCTGGAAGGCAGAGACAAGGAGCAGTGACAAGTATGTTCAAATGTGTGAGGACATCGGATTGCTTGTTTGGCCCTTAACACAGAACCCACAGGGTCCTGAGCTGAGGAGGAAGAGTTGGGTCGTGGTGGAAATAAGACCCTTGGAGCCATTATTCCTAAAGGCTTAATAGTCTTTTTTTTAAACCACACCAAGTGTTTACGTAGAACCAAACAAATACTTGTAATCCATGTTAAAGTAGAAATTCAAACAACCCCAAAGAGGCCAAGTAACATATGTGGTCCTGGAACATTCCAGAAGAAGAAATCCTTTTACTTTCCATGTCGGTCCTAGAGAGCCAGCCTCTTCTCTATCAAATATTAAAAACTGTCTAACTTTAATAAGGAACACGCCACTAAGCATGCAAGTGGTTTGACTTTCGCTGTACCCTAACACAAGGGAAGTGTTTAATTAGACCCTTCTGTTTATTTCATTTTGTAAATAAGAAAAGTTATAATGTTTGAATTAAATAAGACAATAATTAAAGAAGGATTCATGCTGCCTAATGATGCCTCATTTCCTGAGTTCTGTGTGAATACAGACGCTCATTCTGTGAGCACCTATCTCTATCTATCTGTCTATCTAGGCAGCAACTGAATTATAAACTGAATTATAAAAAAGAAAAGTATTAAAATTAGAATGCCTAGGCTCTGCCTTTCTACTTCAGATCTCAAACTCATGTAATAGTAATAAAAACAACCTTAAGCTAAGGAATCTTTCAGTTGGCTTCTGGATTTTTTTTTTAACAACCTGAATATTATATAACTCAAATTGGCATCAGGTAATTCACATTTTTCAATGTCCTGCTCTTGGCTCTGTGACTGCCTACTTCACCACATCCATTCTCTAAGCCAGTTGGGCATTAAAAACTGAAAGTAAACAATAGGCAAGTTTCAGACATAATCAAACATTCTGGCCTTCTCCAGCTGCCCTCTGTCTCTGTCCGCCTCCTGCCGAGATTCTCCCAACCTCCTCCCAGTGCCTTTGTGCACACACAGAGATGCATGGAAACCCACAGGTTCTTCTGGAAAATTCGCTAGCAGTGTCTGCAGGCACTGAGCACTGGGAAGCCACAGAGCATCAGAAAATCTCTATCTATTCCAACAGCTGGCTGCAAGAGGTGGAATTTGGTAAGATGGCCACCCAGAATCAGAATAATACTTATCGACGACATTTAAAACCCGCCAGACAAAGCTCTAGGGACTGTGCTGTGAAGATCAATTCTCCAGGAAAAAAAAATGGACAAGGTGATTTAATGTGCTTTTCCTATTGCTAATTTCTATGATGTGGAGATTAATTTAAATGCAGATATAATTTATTTGAATAATGTCTCAAGAAAAGAACTTGGTTGCTATTTC
This sequence comes from Acomys percivali, assembly GCA_907169655.1. NCBI lineage: Eukaryota > Metazoa > Chordata > Mammalia > Rodentia > Muridae > Acomys > Acomys percivali. The sequence continues at coordinate 20,456,025 of OU015756.1, read as the reverse complement.
AATAGGTGTCAGGGTGTGAAAAATTATTGTCATAATTATAGTAACTGGAATTGAGCTTGTAAAAATATTTTTACAGAATATTAAACAGTTCCATAGTGAGTAGGACCACACACACACACACATACACACACATGTGCTCGCGCGCACACACCCACACCCACACACACACACACACACACACACCAAAATGAGATCCCATTTAACCATTCATTTATCTTCCTAGACTAAAAAAGAAAAAAGAGGATTGTAGAAGATGCTGCTGTGTTAGAATTCCCTAGATGAGCTCATTCTGACTTGTCATGCTTATATAAGAGATGAACAGATGCAGCCTTTCTGTTTTAGTTAGCCTTCGGGAGATATGACAAAATATCTGAAAAAACAACTTATAGCAGGTTTATTTTGACCCGTGCCTTCAAAGGGCTCGGTCCACAGCTCTACTGTTAGGGGCCTGTGGTGACACCAACCATTGTGATGGTGTGTGGCAGAGAAGATTGCTTGCCTCATGACAGCCAGGAAGCATAGACCGACAGGAAGACACAAGGAACAAGATACATCCTTTAAAGGCCTGGCCACTCCCTCTTTCCAGTCATACCTAGCTTCCTCAATGTTCACCACCTCCTATTGAAACAGTCAATCATGAATCCACATGTAGTGACCCACTGATGAAATCTGTACTCTCACACTTCAATCAACTAAAAGCCCCAGTTATGAAAACTGCTTTCAACTAAGGGGCCTATTGTGGGGCCGTGTGTGTGTGTGTGTGTGTGTGTGTGTGTGTGTGTGTGTGTGTGTGCAGTGTTTATTTATACACATATACACCCTGTGAGCACATAGTGGGTGGGAGTACCTTTGAAACACTGTGTTCTAGAATCCTTGACAGACATAGGTTTGCGTCATGTTCAGCAACAATTTCTTGAAAGTCAGAATAAAACATTCTAGTTCCAATGAATACACAAGCCGGTGTTTGTTGATGTCTTTCCACAAAGGTTCTAGAGTAGCCACAAAGCCAGAAAATAGAGATGCAGCCCCGCAATGCTGCACAGTAACTTCAAATTATATCCATTGGGGTTTTTTTTTCAAAAAGGAAGTCATATCAAATGGGTCTCTATCTTATTTTCCAAACACCAATCAAAAATGTAGTAACGCCATGCACACTTGGTTGTATAACTACTACATATTCTGTATTTCATGAGCATCATATAAAGTCCTTATTAAAACTGTACAGCAGATCCATAACCTTCGTGATAGAGAGGAAGAAACAGAATCGGGGAGTTCATTATCTTCAGCAGACAATTAAGTGACAGGATAGAATTAACTAATTAAATAAATAAGTAAGTCAACTGTCTCAGGACCCATGTGAATGTCGGCAGGAAGCCTGCTCCTGTTGGGAAACTGTGAATGAGTCTGTCTTTTTAAGGTTTATGCTCTTGGTTGGACGCAGCTTTTCTCTCACGTCATTTTGGAATTCCGAGCTGAATGTAACAGCCCTAAGAGAGTGTATCATTATGTTCATCTTGCAAAACAAAAAACTGATACTGGGTTAAACTTAGCATCTCAGATGCTGACTGTAGCTGAGCCACACACTTCCGTGGACTCAGCCCGTAGGTGCAGATAAATGCCGTGAGAGCTCCAGAGAGGTGAACAGGAGTGCGGAGTCATGTCCTAGGACTCTTGAAGTCCATCCCGGAGAGGTTGTAAAGCTTCCCGGCTATTGGTCCACAGTCTTCCACACTTGGACATTCTAGATGGAGAGCCCTGCGTCAGGTGAGCTCTGCCCACCCATTTATGAGCTATTTGGGGCAGAGGTATACGATTGTTGTCCGCGCATTCAAAGACTACAACAGACTGCAGTGCAAAGTAATCAGATCCGCTTCAAGACCAATCCCCGGAAACCAGCACACAGAAACCAGCCCCCAGATGCAAACCAAGTACTCAGGAGAAAGACCTGAGGTGAGGAGAGGACAAAGTGGCAGGGTGGGTACCTTGCTGGGAGACCCTACAATCCAGACAGGGACTTCAAAAGACAAACGGTAAAAAAAAATAAGATCCAGCCCAGGAAAGGACTTTTTCTCAGGCAGAAAGGATACAGAGTCCATCCTTGACACCCAAGGACAGCTGTTTTCCTTCTCTTCCTTCTCTGGTCTACGACTCTAGGGAACTGCAGGATGCTGCCCTTGCAGCTCACCCAGGCTTCACCGTTCCTCTCCAGTCACCTTACCCATGGCTTTTCTGTCTTTTTGAATGTCCTTATTCGCTGATGGCCTGGTTCTGCCCACAACCCGTTACCTTAACAACTAAGTGTTTCAGCTTCATGCTTTGTTTTTTGCTTGTCATGCTCCAAATAGCATGTGTCACCATCTAGTCAGTGGCTAGGCACCTGCTCCACAGATGGGGCTTTGCCTGCTTACTGTTACTGTTCTTCCTGATATAGCCTGCTCTGTTGTTGCTGACTGCCTAGGTCTATCTGCTCTGAATCAACCAATTATATCACAAGGATCAACTCATCAGTGTGTATTGTCTGCGTAGAGTAACTGCGGCAAAGAAGCCCAAAGCCATGTCCGGAACAGGTGACATGATCGGCTAGTGATGGCTGTCCTTGGGATAGAAGGTGGGCCTGATGCCAGGAAAGCTGTATTCTCCCATCCCTGTCTCATGTTCTATCGTTTTACAGCTACCCTCATCACTAGGTTCCATGTTGTATTGCCACAGCTGCCAACTTCCCAGCATGTGTCTTGGATCTATCCCCCCGCCCCCGGACCCCAGACCAAGACCAGGAATGGATTCCAATTCAAATCTAAATCTCTGGTTTCAATATTCTATGGAGGAGAAACCCCAGGCGTGGCATAATTAAAACTGTAGTCTCGAGGAGAGCATCCAGTGAAATAAGCAATATATATGACAATAGAAAAATGTCCTGTGCACACTAGCAGAAATACATTCAAAGATGTGGCATCCAGGAAGTATAGAAAAACAGCAAGCGTAAACAGCCTGGCATGAGTGACAGGAGCCCATTCGTTCCAATCTGCCTTCACAGCAGTGTACATCAGACTCTGAATGGGGCTCTCTAAGACCAGTAATCACTGAGTTATTGGCAATCTTTATTAGAGTTGTTAATTTGCCTTCTAAGTTTAGCAATATAGAAACTCGAGTATATTTGCAGTCTCAGTTTTCTACAGGCCTCTCGTACGTGTGTTTTCCCACTGCCCTTGGCTAATTAAGAACTGTCATTTCCATGCATATTTTACTTTGCAGGTTAGTTAGGAAAGTTAATTGTCTACTCTTTTTATTTAGCTTTTCCACCTTAATGAAACAAGACGTCAGCTTGTCTGAAACACGAAGTGACTAGGAAGAAAACCCAGACTTAATAATGGACAGGATGTTGTGAGGTTTCTTTGGTCTACAGGACATACAGCATTTGCCACTGAAACTCTGTAAGAACTATAAAACAAAGAGCTACTTAGACATTTCTGGAATTTTCTGCCCTGCATTTTCCTAGCCTTCCTTGCAGTTACTTTTTAAAGAAACAAATTTACATACCAGAAAATCAGTAACTCTCCATTTAGACAGTCCTAAAGTTTAACCCACCACAGTGACCCCAAGATACATCCGTATTTAACCAGACCAGCTCCACTCAGGCTGGATTCCAGCAGTGTGCTCTTTGGCTGTTCTCTGTATTTTAAGAGACACTTTCGTGGGGCAGAATAAGAGTGTCCTATGATTAGAAAGAACATTCAAAACATAAAAATTTAGAGGCAAGTATTTTCCTCAAAGCTATTTTGTTACAACATGATGCTACCAAGCTGTTAGAACCATCTGGAATCTAACTACTAGTCATAACTGGACGTTCATGGTCCAGGGTGAGCCACCATCATGCATTTGGAAGTAGTTACCCCAAACTGCTGTTTTTGATCCACACCAGAGGCCAGAGGCAACAGGTCTGTCTAGGAATAAAATTCAAGTCCTCTGCAAGAGCAGCAGGTGACCTGTGCTGGTGAGCCATCTCTCTAGCCTGCCCATGGGTTATTGGTTTCACAATAATTCCCTGATACTGGAATGCTGCCACACTGCCTCAGATGGACCATTCTGATGAGACATACAGGTGGCAGCAGGGGCAGGGGGCGGTGTGGGGGCAGTTAGAGAAGAGAACTGGAGCTCTGTCCACTTACATACCAAGCTACACGGCTACATGGCTGTGTATGCTAATAAGCATCACAGAGGCAGATGTGTTAGTCCACAGCCTGCTTTTATTATAACCACGGGTGTGGTTTTGAGGTTCAGTAACCAATCCTCACATCATCATTCTGGGGGATGGACACTGAGATCTACCCAGGAGCACAGCCGGGTTGGCTCAGGCCTATTCACAATAGGCACTCACGTGGGCTTGGTGCACGCTGCCAGTCAACGTTATAATCTCTAGTCTCCAGAACCTAACCTATGCTAGTGGGGTCAATGCAAGGAACAAAATCAATATTCAGGAGTTATGAGGCAGAATCTAAGGAGATGGGGCTGTTGAGTGTCCAAACGAGCTGGGTGATTGGTCAATGATGCTAAGCAACAACTTTACACATTACACCACCACTACTAAATCTGCCACCAAAACTGAGAAAAATCTAGACTCACATCTGTGCAACAAAAAAGTAGAAGTGGAGTTGGGAAGATGACTCAGTCCGTAAAGTGCTCACCATACAAATATGAGAACCTGAGTTCAGATTTCCTGCACTCATGCAAATGCTAGACACAGCAATCTCAACCCTGGGGTGGTAGAGACAGGATTCCTGGAGCACACTGGCCACTGGCCACCAGTCTAGCAAATCAATTAGCTTCCTGAGGATCCTGCCTCAGAAAATAAGGTGGAAAGTGATGGAGGAAGGTACCCAATGCTCGCCTGTCCTCTACCTGCATGCTCACACACACACACACACACACACACACACACATACAGACACACACACACACACACACATGTGCACACATGCATACACAGAAGCACACACACATACATGCACATGCAATACACACACACACACATGCGCATGCACATAAAGTAAAATAAAAGTCAAGTCAAATTGTTACACAGATCCAAATTGGGTTGGCTGCTTCTGAACTGGGGTACTGGTTGCAGGTACACCGAGATTTGTGTATCTCCTGCCATTGTATACACTCACTAATTTTTAATCCTCTGGAGTGAGTGGATAAGCAAGGTGGATGCCCGTAGTTTCTAAAGCACACTGTTGGCCCTTTGCATTGCAGAGGGAGGTGTCTGGAACGGTGGGTGGAGAACAGAGAAAAACAGACAATGAGGTGGGAGAACGCTCTGAGGTATCTGGAACCATCAAAGAACTGAAAAATAGAAACCTAGTTCCATCCATTTGCCTGCAAATTTCAGGATTTCCTTGTTTTTAATAGCTGAGTAGTATTCCATAGTGTAAATGAACCACAGTTTCTTGATCCATTCTTTGACTGAGGGACATCTAGGTTGTTTCCAGGTTCTGGCTATTACGGATAAGGCTGCTATGAAGATGGTTGAGCAAATGTCTTTGTTCTGTGGTGGAGCATCTTTTGGCTATAGTCCAAGGAGTGGAGTAGCTGAGTCTTGAGGTAGCCCTATTTCTCATTTTCTGAGAAAGCACCAGATTGATTTCCAAAGTGGTTGTACAAGTTTGCACTCGCACCAGCAATGAAGGAGTGTTCCCCTTTCTCCACATTCTTGCCAGCATGTGGTGTCACTTGAGTTTTTGATCTTAGCCATTCTGATGGGTGTAAGATGGAATCTCAGAGTTGTTTTGATTTGCATTTCTCTGATGACTAAAGACGTTGAACATTTCTTTAAGTGTTTCTCAGCCACTCAATATTCCTCTATTGAGAGTTCTCTATTTAGTTCTGAGCCCCATTTCTTAATTGGGTTATTTGGTTTGGTGCTGCTTAATTTCTTGAGCTCTTTATATATTTTGGTTATTAGTCCTTTGTCAGATGTAGGGTTGGTGAATATCTTTTCCCAGTCTATAGGCTGTCGCTTTAATTTGCAGGCAAATGGATGGAACTAGAAATGATCATCCCAAGTGAGTTAACCCAGACACAGAAAGATACATATGGCATATACTCACTTATAATTGGACACTAGCCCAACAGAGATGTACTCTGAAAGTCTTCACTTACACAGAGATTGGCATAGATACTGGGACTTCCTATTGGGACTCTAGGTGAAAGAGGTAAGGAAGAATAGGGAAATAGAAGGATACAGAGGGTCCTAGAAACCTACAAGAAGACCATTAAGGCTGGCAGATCTGGATCCAGGTGGGTCAGTTCAAACTACTGTACCAACCAAAGTCAGTGCATGCAGTAAACCTAGAACCCCTATCCAGATCTAGCCAATGGACACCACATTCTCCACAATGCATGGACTGGCTCTGGTGCCCCCTATTTGACCACGTCCTCTTGGTGGGGAGACCTGGTAACACTCAGAGGAAGAGTAAGCAGGCTACCAGGAAGAGACCTGATAGGCTGTGATGTTATAGTGGGGGAGGAGGTCCCCTTTTGTCATGTCACAGACCTAAGGGAGGGGAATAGGATGAAAGTGGGAGGGAGGGGGAAATGGGAAGATATAATTGAGATATAATCTGAATAAATTACTTACATAAAAATTTTTTAAAAAGAAAGAAAGAAATAGAAACCTAAAGAAAGTGCCTGAAAGCTAGTGTCCAAGCTGGAGGAAATAGCCACAAGGATTCTTGTGGTTAGCAATCCTAAGACAAACAGGAATTTGAGGTTACTGATGCTGCTTTGGAATATAAGCCCCTGTGACTATCTACTGGAGTGTACTCCACACAGACTTGAGTCACTCTAGTGACTCAAGGCAGGGGGTGGGGGGGGGAGACAGGAGGCAAGAAACTACCAGGAAAAACTGGTTTTGTTTCCTGTTTGTTTGCCTCTGCGGTGTCAGACTAACACACGTTCAAGCGTGAGACAGAACTAGAGGTGACCAGGGAGCCACCTCCTTTAGCAGACATCTGAGTTACCTTTGATACTAACATGACACATTAAATGCAACTGCTAATAAACAGTAGTAGTTTTCTCACAGAATCTTTTGCCTAAATCGGAGAAATATTTTTCTGTCTGTCTCATTGTATGCCCAGAGGACAAGACTACAGTGTCAAGCAGCCTCAAGAGGGGCTACCGAGGGACCGTGGGATCTTTCCTCAGGGTTCATGGCTCTAATTGTGGAGCCGCCCCACTTATAACACACTTAGTTCAGGCCACTCTAGATCTTCCCTGGCAAATGGCAGACAAGTAGATGTTCTCCCAGCTGAAGAAGTCCACGAAACAGTCGCAGTCTGGTTCAGGCTCACTGGCTCCAGACTCGTGGCTCACAGCTGGACTTCGGGACCTTTAGCGCCTGCCAAGAAGCCTTTACCCCGGTCACTCATCACCTCGTCTGCCATTTTCTATCCGTCTATGCCAACACTCTATCTTGGATAAGTTTTGCTTAGTTTTAGAGTTATTTCCCAAACAAATACTATCTTAGCCCCCATCTGGTGTCCTTTCAGAGCCATTCATTATCTTTTTGTTGTTGGTGGTGGTGGTTTTCTGTTTTGTTTTTAATTTATTCAATTTACAGCCCAATTGTAGCCCCCTCCCTTGTCGCCTCCCGATCCTTCCCTCCCTCCCTCCCTCCCACTCTCTCCCTCCTTCCTCCCTCCCTTCCCTAGTCCTCAGAAAAGGGAGCCCACCTCCCCTAACATCTGACCTCAGCCTATCAAGTCTTCCTGGACTGCCTGTATTCACTTGTCCCCACCAAGGGGAAGTGACCAATTTGTGGGGGACAGAGTCTATGTCAGAAGTAGTCCCTATTTCCCATATTATGGGACCCACAGGATGCTGTGCTGCCTGTCTACTACCTCTGAGCAGAGGGTCTAGGTCCTCACCATGCACGGTCCTTGGTTTGTGCATCAGTCTGTGCAGCACTCCCCTCCTCAGCCTGGATTTATTGGCTCCATTGGTCTCCTTGTGGAGCTCCTGACCCCTCCAGGTCCCTCTATTCCCTAACTCTTCCATAAGACTCCCTGCACTCCACCCCAAAGTTTGGCTGTATGTCTCAACATCTGCTTGGATTTCCTGCTGGGCGGAGTCTTTCTAGGCTCCCTTCCTGTAATCCAATTTTAAAATGGGGTGCAGAACTAAACAGATGGCAGAAACACTTAAAGAAATGCATCTCTAGTCATCAGGAAAATGCAAATCAAAATGACTCTGAAATTCCATCTTATACTTGTCAGGATGGCTATGATCAAAAACTCAAGTGATAGCACATGCTGGCAAGGATGTGGAGAAAGGGGAACACTCCTTCATTGCTGGTGGGAGTGCAAACTTGTACAACCACTTTGGAAATCAATCTGGTGCTTTCTCAGAAAATTGGGAATAGCTCTACCTCAAGACCCAGCTATACCACTCCTGAACAATACACCCAAATGATGCTCCACCATATAATAAGGACATTTGCTCACCAATGTTCATAGCAGCTTTATTTGTAATAGCCAGAATCTGGGAACAACCTAGATGTCTCTCAACCAAAGAATGGATAGAGAAACTGTGGTACATTTACATAATGAAATACTATTCAGCTATCAAAAACAAGGAAATCTTAAAGTTTACAGAAAAATGAATGGAACTAGAAAAAAATCATCCTGAGTGAGGTAACCCAGACCCAGAAAGACATACATGGTATATACTCACCTATAAGCGGGTATTAGCCAAGTAATACAGGATAACCACACTACAATACACAGACCTAAACAAACTAAATGACAAAGAGGAGCCAGGGAGGATGCTTAATTCTCATTCAGGAGGACAAACGGAAAAGACACCGGAAGCAGTTGAAGAGAAGGAACAGGAAGGGAGCCGTTCATTATCTTAAGCAAATTGAAATTCCATAGGTACAATACATAGATGAGTATAATTTCTACCCTTTAATTTCCACATGGAATGGCCTCATGTTCATAAGCAACATTTTCACCAAATTTCTCAATTGGATGAAACCACTTCAAAAGCTGAAAATGACACAGCATGGTGAGAGTGTTTACACCGCAGAAATTACCAAGTGCTACAAACTGTAGCCTTTAGTACAAAGGCTGGTCAACAGTCAGCACTCAAGAAATGTGAACTGTTAAGAGAAGAGATAAAGAAGGGAGGCTGGAGAGAAGGCTCGGCCGTTAAGAGCATGAACTGCTCTTCCAGAAGACCAGCTTTCAACTCCCAGCACCCACACAGCAGCTCACAACTGTCTGTAACCCCAGTTTCAAGGGGTCCTCTTCTAGCCTCTGAGGACATGAGGCACATAAGTGATCAGTCACATGTGCAGGAAAATATTCAGACACATAAAACAAAATGACTCTTTTAAGGAAACAAAAGGTTAAAAGAGGGACCTCTAGCAAGTTAAAAGATTTCCCCCAATTTCCCTTTAACAAAAGCAAAAACAAAGACCACATTTCAGTTATACCAGGAGAACTAAAAGTCAAAGTATTCTTCAATGCTCAGGAGCTTAAATTAAAGATACAGCAAACTTCCCCATCCACAGCAAGCTTTAACAATTTATATGTTCTTAGCCAGAATCATCTTGCACGATTCAACCTATGACAAGACAGGTACCTCATAAAAAATACATCACACGTTTCTCCTGTTGTGTTTGTTCACTGGTCCTGCCGAACTCAGGGACAACTGAGCTACATATTTCTATTCAAGTCTGCAAATGAGAGCATGCTTCAAAATCAGCCCAAGGACCAAACAAATACTCTACAGTACAAATATCTCAAAGATATAAACTGAAGAGATGGCTGAGGGACCCCCGCTTCATCCCCTCCCCCGCCATGGAAAAAAATCGATGGACTAGACTCTTCTGAACGTCCAGTTTTATCTGTGAAACAGATGGATGCAGAGTGAGAAAAATCAATCAAACATGGCTTTCCCCTTTCATTTTCACATCTATTGATAGAATTGAAAACCAACTTAAGTTTCCTGCAGGTTTCACTGTGGCGTCTCTTTAGGCAGGGTGAAAATGGAGCTAATGGATTTTCACTGTCTTGTTGAATGCGCTTTACTCCTCATTATTAGAAGGAGATTAGAGAGGATTGAAAAGGTCCGATTCAAATTACCAAAGATTATAAATGAGTCAAAGTCCCAAAGATATGACAGTAAGCTTTGGGAAATCCTAAGTATTTCAGAAGCATTGTTAGCCATGTTCTAACACTTCCTTTAGTATCTCACCCTCAAAGATTCTACATTGTAACTCAGGCCCTCATGCAAGAAGATGCATGACCGCCAGGTTCTACAAGTCTCTACCAGTCATTTGCATGCCAAGGACTTGAGGCTTATCTGTACCTCTGTATAAGGTGCTTATTGTTTTTTATATTATCCATATAATTCAGAGAAAAAAGAAAATTAGTCACAATTAATATACCAGCAACCCACCTCTCCAGTATATCCATGGCAAGTTTCTCTTGGCACAGATGAATACAGGGCATAGGGCACAGTTGACCTGTCGACTCCCCCCATTCCTTTGCCCTGAGACCTTAACGTTTCCATCAGTAGTTTGCGAGTTAGGTACAGCTTCATGGAACATGTGGCCCTCCCAGAAAGGAGAGGCAGGGTTGCAGCATTATGCATCAGGATAAAAATGAGGAAGTTGTGTTGCCCCAGAGATGAAGATGACCAGGCAGCCTGGTAGCCTCGGTAGCAGGGTACATGGATGCAGTTGCCTAGCACCACTCCCAGCCCCTCCCTCCCACCCCAAAAAAACCCACTTATGGACCATGGGGCTGTGGGAGCTCTTATCAGTGGGGCTTCTCATGAGCTCGACTGCTGCATTCTCTAGGGCTCAGGAAAATGCAAGAGGAAGAGTGAAAGGATGTCTCGGGAGATGTATTTACTCAGCCTAATGTCTCAGGGTTCCCACCAAAAGGCACATCCAGCCTTCCTCAAGTTCTTGTCCCACTCCATACAGACAATTAAGAAAAGTTAACGCAGCAGCCTGGCAGTGTCTTCTCTCCCAGCTGACTATGGAGGTACAGGCAGAAGGACAGACAGCTAGGAGGACAGGCAGTTACGAGGCTAGGCAGCTACATGGACAGGCACCTACACCAGCCAGCGAGGTCCTGTGTTTTCTTTCTTTTCAGAGCGCTCAATGCCCAACCATGTTTGCCCCTGCTCTTCTCCCATTACAGACTGTGTGCCCTGCTTGCTTTTACAGCGTGGCAGGTGCATCACACTTCTGCTTTGTGCCCATCTTTGCACACTGCCAAGACTGCCAAGAAATGGCACTTGAGGTCAGCAGATTGTCTCTGAGCCTCAGAACAGATAGGCTTTGCAGGTGAAGGGACAAGGAGAGCTGATCCTGTTTTCACTATTCACTGTCTCTTTCACTTGGGAAGAATTATCCTTCCCCTGGGAAACTGCTTTTGCATCCACAAATGAGGATAAGCCCTTTCCCTGTGCCTGCAGATTAAACAGGATGGTAGGTGCACAGCGACTGGCGCATGAGACACTGTAGTCCCACTGAGCATCAGATACAGCGTTAACCACACAGGAGCTCGAGAGGGCTTAAACCAGGAGATAGGTCCTTGTACCTGAGGAGATGCTAGGGGAGAAAAGGGGGCAATCAGGAACAAAGGAAGTCCTGTGGCTGTTTTGAATCCAAGATCTCTTTGTCTAGCAGGGTGGTTGAGTACGGGGGTTGGGGGGAGGCTAAGCTGCATTGCACACCCAATGAAACTGTCCAACTGTTAACAGGAGCACAGGTCTGCTCTGGAAGCCTTCTGTGCATGGAAGAAGCACACTTAACGGCGTGCCCGTGATGGCTAGGAGTGACTTAGCAGACAGCTACACCACGAGGAAAAAGCTGAACACACTCAGCTCGGCCATTCCCTGTTTTCTGTTTGAAATGTTGTTCCCGCCAAGGGAGGCAGACTTATCTCACCCCACTGCCCTCCTCAGCCCACTGGAAACTGGCCATATGACCATGAAGCAGAGCTGCTTAAATGCACCCTCTAACGGAGCCCTTTGGAGTAACAAAGGCAGCACGTTGCTCTCTTCCGTGCTGTGCTATCATTTTATTTATTCATTTATTTTAGACAGAGTCTCTTTTTGTTGCTCAGCTTGGCTTTGAATTCACAATCCTCCTGCCTCAGACCTCAAGAGCTAGGATTTTGGTGTGACCCGCAACACTGAGCTTTACTCTTGTTTTAAGTCTTATCTTGCTAAGCTCGAGGCAGCATGAATGTGCTATTTATTGGGGCCCCTTCAAAGATCCCACTTTGTCTTACAGGTATTCATAGAAACTAGAAAATGAATAAAGACCTGGAAAACTCATACCAATCTAGCTATATCAAAGTAATACTAATTGTGCTGGCTGGCAGAAAATAACACTATAGCTAAGTCATAATACACAGGGATGAGCAAAAATATCATGTGTGTGTGGACCCTCCTGGTTTTCCTTGATAGCTTCTAGGAGTATAACACTAAATGCATTCTAATGTACTTAGGATTCCTATCTTCTTCTAGCACATAGAAGCTTCTACAAAATAGAAAAGAGAATGGTCAATAACCACTCCAGTGGATACAGCTTAAGCAATTTTGTTTAACCTTGGTTTTTGTCCCTAGCCAAGGTCCACACATGTGGAGCTTCCTGTTTTGACCTCAAGGAGATTCTTGCTACTTAAGTTAATTTCATATGCCCCAAAGGATCTGCCCCTTCCACCCTGGGAAGGTGGCTATTTAGAGAGAAAGCAGTAAAAATGTGAAGTTCATCAACATCAGAAGCTCTCTGGATGACCCAGAGGGCCCATTTCTGGGAGAGAAAATAGGATTTTAATTGACAGGTTCGATCCCAGGTCCCTCTCCAGGGCCTCGACACAGAGGTCATGAACCGTAGTACTGCCTGGCTTCACACCACTTTGGATGCAGTTCACACTTGACCTCTGTGGAATGCATTTCAGGCTCCAACATCACCCCATGGCCCACTCTCAACTGTTCCATCTCTCAGCCTGCCAACGCTTACGACTTTAATTTGAGCAGCATAAATTGTGCCAGTCCTTTTTACTGAGCTCCAGAGCTACCCAAATGCACCTGCTCTGTCCCCAGCATTGGCACATCCAGGAAAGTCTCCTCGTGCACAGATGGGAAGACTTAGCTTTGACCCAGTTACCGTCAGATGACTAGATTCATCCTCAAGCCCACTAAGGATGCTGCAAGCTCAGGGGCTCTGTTCCAGGGTAAAGCCCTTACCTTTTGGGCTTTTTTTCACTCCTCAATGCCCCGTGCTCAGAAGAGCAGCTGGTGTGAATGTCAGGGAGATAGATCCTTGCAAATTAATAAACAAAGTACTTAAAACCATAGATGCCAATCCTTGCTTTGAAACTTTCAGGAAACCATCCACAAGTGAGAAAGATGAGGAAAATGATTAAAGGTCCTATTCACAATGCAGGAAAACACCCTAACTCCAACTCTGCTACACACATACACACACACACACACACACACACACACACACACACACACAAACACATACACACACACACACAGGCCCCGGGAAAGCATTTCTTCATTGCTTCACTGGCATCCACACAAGCTGACATGTTCTTGTATTTACTGTGCTTGGCTGCTGAGAATAAAGTCACTCCCTGGCCCCAACCTCTGTTCTCTGGCCATCCTGTATTTTATCAGGCACATGCATGAGCCAGAAATAAGTGTTAATGAGTAAGGCTGGTCAGCACCTTGCTTTCCTTTGGCTTCTGTGACTGGCTCACAGACAATCTATGAGGCCGAGACTCAGACTAAAGGCGGGAGATGTCAAGAGCAGCTACGCCATGTTTTGAAGAGATTGTTCTTTGTGTTTCGGCATCTGCTGCTTAGAGTCAGGCCTCGCCCCCAACCTCCTCCCGTGCAAGACAAGAAGCCTAGAAACTGCCAGCATATCTTGTGACCATGAGAAAAAAAAAAAGATAGCCCTAGAGGAAATCAGACACAGCAGAAACAGTAGAGAAAACAGAAGGGCAGAGATAAGCACTGGCATCAGCGAGCCACTGGCCACTTAACCTAACTCTGTGCCGTCTCAGTTGCCTGAGCTAATAAAGACCTTGCTGTTACAGCCAGCTTCGGACCCGTTTTTGGTTACAGCCACATGACTAAAGTCAGAAAGCCACTAAACTGAACAAGGCAACCTTGAGTGAGTTGCAAGTGACTTCTGCAGGAAGCAGAGAGAGAATACAAAGCTACTCTCAGGCTATCTGGTCACCTCTGTTCACGTCAGCCTCCCTAGGCTCATTCTGCCCTTGACCCTCATTCACTGCATGCTAATTACGGTCAAGCTAGTTGCCCATGTGGTGGACTTACTCTCCAGACACTCATAAATGACCACAGAACATACAAAACAAAGACTGAAAATATCAAATAATTATGTTATATTGGTAGATTACTGAACTTTCGTGTGTGTGTGTGTGTGTGTGTGTGTGTGTGTGTGTGTGTATGTATGTAAATGTTGGTGTTTAGGGTGCTGTTTTGTTTTGTTTTGTTTTGTTTTTGTTTGAGACAAGACCTTACATTGCAAGCCCACTAGCCTCAGGCTCAACAATGCCCCTGCCTCTGATTCCTGAGAGCTGCGATTCCAGGTGCGCAGTAGCACACCAAACCCAAAGCGAGCCCATAGAGTAGAGGTGTGCTAGCAGCTGTGTCACACAGCACGGACACTGCTATGAAATTTAAGGAATGATATCCGCAGCAGGCTGTGATCCGGCTCAGCTGGAAAGCTGTTTTCTGAACACGCATAAGGACCTAGATTGATCCCTGGCACCCATGGTAAAAGCTAAGCTTGGCGCTGCTGGGGACATAGAGACAGGAGGAGCCTCAGGGCTCACCAGCTGGACAGTCTAGGTTGATGGAGAGTGATTGAAGAAGACACTCAACACTGATCTCTGGGCCCCAGTAGCATGTACACCTATGCATGAACACACACAGATGAGCACGCGCGTGCGTGCACGCACACACACACACACACACACACACAGGTCGGGGGGGGATAATCTTTGGAAAAATAAAAGAAAATGTGTGCACCCCTGCAATGATGTATGTATGTATGTATGTATATATATATATATATATATATATATATATATACATGTGTGTGTATGTATATATATGTGTGTGTATCCAAAATATGGCGCCTGCCCTATGCCTGTGCTGAGCACTCTGTGTGCATTTTCTCAGTCCCTAGCATACATTATTAACCATGTGTCATGGTATAAATACTGTTGTGGTTGGAAAGTGCAGTGTCCCCAGGAGGCCCACATATTTAAATGCCTGGTCGCCCCGCATCCCTCCACTCCCTCTACCCCCTCCCCACCGACCCCCGTTAGCGCTACTTCTGGAAAGGCTGTGGAACCCTGAGCAGGCAGCTTTGCTGGGTAAAGTGGGTCACGAGGCAGGCCTTCAGTTCCTTGGTTTCTGCTGCCTTCTTGTCTGTGGTCAGCTTCCTAGCTGTGGGCACAAGCAAGCAGCTGCCTCACACTCCTGCTGTGGTGTCTTCTTGGCCTCGACGGATTCTGTCCCTTCTTAAGCTATAAGTCAAATCAACCCTTCCTCTCTGGCTTCTTCTAGGGTCACAGCAGCAAGAAAAGTAGCCAATGAAGTCACCAGAACACTGAAAATGCTGTTGACTATTTGCAAACCACACAGGAAGAAAACAGAGGGTCAGGATACCGGAAGTCTGAGTGCAGACCTGGACTCTCAGCATGCTTCTGCTAAAAGACTTCACAGTGTGAAAAGCAGACTACCCTCCCAAAGATGCCCGTGCCCTCAGCCCCAGATGCTGTGACTGTTAGATATCACAGCAAAGCACATTTGAGGTCGTGAATCATCTAACCTTGAGTCAGGACCCTGGGATCCTGAAGGGGTCCAGTGGAATCACAGGCTTTAAATGCAGAAAGAATGGGCTAGCTAGAGAGATTGCTCAGTGGATAACAGCACAAGACTTTCAGATCTGACTACAAAACCCCAGAATCCATGTAAATGCTGAGTGTGGTCATGAGCACCTGCAACTCCAGAGTTGAGGGGTCCAGAGGCAGAAGGATGGCTAAGATCATTAGCCTAGCCCCAGATTCAGTGAGAGATCCAATCTCAAGGAGATAAGATAAAGAATGACAGAGAAGGACACCCGGTGGCATCTCCTACACAGACATGCACATCCACACACATGTGTAAACATACACCATACCCACATACACTACACTCATGCATACACACACTCTCTCATAAAAACCCATACATGTACAAACATACACACAAGCAAATTTTAAAACCTCAAGTAAAAGGAGAGAGAGACCACACAGTCAGAAAAGCGGGAGTGACAGGAGCAAAAGTCAGAATGATGTGATCTGGGAACAATTCAACCAGCCTGGCTGACTTCAGTGGTGAAGGTGGGGCCATGATGTAGCTTGTAGGAACTCAGTGGAAGGAGAACATGCTCTCTCCTAAGGATCAGAAGGAACCACATGCATGCTGCACCTTGATTTTAGCTCAGTGGGACCCCACTTGGACTTCTAACTCCCGAGAGAGAAAACTGTAATTGTATTGTGTTTTAAGGCACTAAATTTATGGCATCTTATTATAAAAGCAGAGAGAAATTTAATACAAAAGGCCACATACATTCTCTTGTCCTCTATAATAGAGGAAAAATAAATTTACTCTACCCATCTTAAGCTCAGAGTAGGAGGGACTCCAGAAGCACATGATAGGACATTGACAGGAAAAAAGCAGAAGCTTCTTGACATGCAAGCCTTATAGATGCATGAGAGACATGTATATCTCATATATGAATGAAAGACAGGCATGCCTCATACATGCATGGGAGACATGTGTGCTTCATACATTCATGGGAGACATGTGTGCCTCTTACATGCATGGGAGACATGCATACTTCTTAAATTGCATGGGAGACATGCATGCCTCATACATGCATGGGAGACAAGTGTGCCTCATATATGCATGGGAGACATGCATGCTTCTTAAATTGCATGGGAGACATGTATGCCTCATACATGTATGGGAGACATGTGTGCCTCATACATGCATGGGAGACATGTGTGCCTCACACATGCATGGGAGACATTCAGGGAACCAGTGCTTCTTCACAAAGGGACTTAGAACTCCAAGTTATAAAACATACTAAAAAAAGAAAGAGAAAATTCTTAGAGATTAAGGAGGGACCATGAGTCTCTAGGAGCAGTGAACTGTGGGAGGCAGATGCAAGGCAGATAAGGCCTGTGAGAAAAGCATGTCACACAGGTTTGTTATGCGGCATCTTTGCCCATGTGTACCCTGCTTATAGACTAAAAAAGAAGGGAAAAGGGTGATCCTTCCTAGGTCTATGCCCTTCTTTTTGACCCTCAGCTCAAACCAATTTTTAGGAAAAAAGAAGCGTTTGAGCATATTCTGATTTTCTTCAGCAGGTGAAAAATAAATAAAAGGAGCTGATCCTGAGACACCACTGGGAAGTGATATAAAATTCAATGCCTTGGGAGCATCACCACTGTTCCTAAGATGACAGACTCTGGTTCAGACCAGAAAGTAAATACCCTTGCTCTCTGCTTTTCTTCCTCTGTAAACTGTAGAAAGCATTGTAATCAAACTAAAAATGGTGTGTGTGTGCGTGTGTGTGTGTGTGTGTGTGTGTGTGTGTGTGTGTGTGTGTGTACATGCACAGGAGTCTGGCATGCATGTGGAGATGAGAGGACAAGTTAGGAGCCTGTTCTCCTCATGTGTTTTCCAGCAATCAAACTCAAGTTATCAGATCTGATGGCAAATGCCTTCACTCATTGAGGCATCTGACCAGCCCTACGGGAGTTTCCAAGAACAGCTAACACAACGCTGGCTGCTGGACTCTTTCTTGTTTCTTTTTATAAACTCCTGAAGAACACTGAAAAAAAAACTAAGGCTTGCTAAGAAAAGCTTTTGGCTCACTTATTGGAGTGCTTGCCTAGCATGTACGCAGACCTAAGCCCAGTCGCCCGATCCCCAGCGCAACATGAAAGCAGGTGTGATAGCAAACACCTGTAATCCCTAAGAGCAGAAGAACCAGAAATCCAAAGCGATCATTAGTTACACAGTAAGTCTGAAGCTATACAGTAAAGCTGGGCTCATTGAAACCCAGTTTCAAAAAACTACATAGGAATTTATACATCATCAATGACATTTGATAAGTAGAAGTTATATGATATTTTCAAAAAGGAGAGACAATGGACCCCCACACTAGGACCCACTCTACAGTTGTGGCTCTCTGGCGACTGCAGCCAAGTCAAGTCTCACTTATAATAGAACGGTATTCAAACAAAAAGACATAAACACATTGATCTGTGTTCGTTTTGCTGAGCAATTCTCGAGAGACGGGAATACATTCTTAAAACAGCCTCCATTGGGGTTCGATTCTGATCTGCATATCAAGGTTTTTCCCTTTCCCCCAATGACCCATTTGTCTGAGGGAGGCATTCAATTAGACTGCCGGAGCAAATTGATTCAGTATCGACCGGGAAAGGCTTCTCACTTGACAGATGGATCCTGCAGAGGTGGAGCAGTTGCTGTAAGCATCCGTTTCCCCACACACACCCAGGAGTAAGGGCCCAGGCGCTTGTGAGAGTGTGAGATGGGAGTGTGAGGTGTTGGCTGGACTTTGGGGGCCAAAGAAAAACTCCTCATGCTATTACAGAACAGACAGCAAAGAAGGAGGAAGCTGCTTCTGTGAAGTTGGAATCTGGCTCCCACCCGCTGCTTGCAGAAATGGAAGAGGAAAATAAGGTGACGGTGTCTTTGCTTCCAGGGCCAGCATTGGGTTTGGGCATGTCAGTAGCTTCCTCTCTCAAGGGAAATAGCTTCGCTCTTTCCAAGCACCCTGCTCCACCTGCTCTACTGTGGGCCTGCTCTTCCTTCCTCTCCAGACTACAGGAACAGAGCCAACATCTGCCAAGCTCAGTAAAGCCCTGGCTTCATGCCTTCATACACTGTGTTTCTCCTTACAAGCAAGAGAGAAGTGCTCGGCTGTCTTACAAAAAGAAACGGAGGCCTCTATAGCTCGGATTATCAAAAGGCAGAGTACAGCCAATGAGATTGAGAAAGTGCTACTCAGGGACAAATGTGGCTTATTTCATTTACAACTGGTACTTTGCCCCCAACAGGCAGGAAGGGCACAAGCTTGTGGTATCCAGCCCTGGCTTCTCATTTTTGAAATAACGCTTTGATATTACAACCTTCAATAGCTGACAGAATAAATTAAATCCTTCATACCAGACTTCTCTTGATCACTCCAAGTACCACTATAGGTAAGATTGTCTTTTATCTCTAGCCTGAAAAAAAAAATCATAAAATTGGTTCCATTAAAATAATACCACACACACACATACACAAACACCTTCACTTTACAGTTTAGCCGCTAGACAATTATGTGACTGTGCTTTTGTTTATATGGTCGCACTGTTGGAACATGGAGACATTTGTGTGGCACACATATCATGTTAACATGCCACTTCCAAATGTCCCCATGAGAGCTGGGATCCAGTATC
Organism: Acomys percivali; assembly: GCA_907169655.1. Lineage (NCBI taxonomy): Eukaryota > Metazoa > Chordata > Mammalia > Rodentia > Muridae > Acomys > Acomys percivali. The sequence continues at coordinate 20,436,436 of OU015756.1, read as the reverse complement.
AATTACAGAAATGAACCCCACCATGCTATTCACTTGGAGAAAAAATTAAGAGGTTTAAGCCCAAATCTGCATAATCCCAGGTCGAGGGGAGAGAAACTGTCATAAATGATATGCAAACCACAAGGAAGAACTGCATACACTACAAAGCCAGTGCTGGGTTCTAAGAACCTGGGGGAGCCCTTAAGTAAACACACGCACAGTGCCACGAACCAGTCCAAAGCACCCATATCATTTGTGAAATGGCTTGGTGAAGTCCCTCAGACACATATGTGCGCACTTCTGCAGTTAGCAGAGTACAGTTGTGGCTCCCGCTGCTTTCCTTTGGAATGAAGTGTCAGATTGAATTTAAAACCCTGCCCCTGACGTTATCTAAAGAGACCCTCCTCCTTGGGGACCACATCGTCTGCTCATTATTGCTTTTCAAATGCTGCTTAGATGTCTATGTGAGAATGTGTCTTGGGTATCATTTGAAAGTAGAAACATATCAAGAAAGTAAGTCAACACATGTCCAAAGGTGAAGAGGAAAATGACCTATAGGTTCCAGAACTTTGCTTAAATAGAAAGAAGCAAGTTTTCTCAAAGAAAATCTGGGTCTAGGAAATTAGAACATGCCTTCCCCCAAATATGCCTCTGTGGCCTAAGGGATATTTGAAGATGGCTATTTTGGGAATACACACAGTAAGTAATAGTTCTGAAAAGTTGTACTTTTGTAAAAAGAAGTTTGTAACCACTTGTGAGGCATCCATTTGTGAGGGTTTCTCTCTGTCTCTGATGGACAAATGATAAAGTCCTTCAGAAAACAGCGGAATTCAAGCCTAAATCTGAACCACCACTTTGAGGTCTAGGCTATCTCCCATGTTTAGAGCCAGCATACATGCTAGGAAGCACCCATTTGTTTATCTCTTGTCAGTGTGTCTTTCATTATAGGAGTCTATCCAACTAAGAACTACAGAGAGTTGCTGGATGTGGTGGCGCATGCCTTTAATCCCAGCACTCGGGAGGCAGAGGCAGGCAGATCACTGTGAGTTCAAGGCCAGCCTGGTCTACAAAATGAGTATAGGACAGCCAGGCTACACAGAGAAACCCTATCTTGAAAAACCAAAAAAAATAAAAAAGAAAGAAAGAAAGAACTACACACACCAGAACAATAACTATTTCCCCTACCCAACCACTCAAAGCTGGATCTCAAGTATCTTTACAGGGGAGATTATTTTCATTATTTTCCCAAAATACTGAATCCATAAGTCCAATGCTAACAAAAGAGTACCACAGTCAAGGTTTGGTATACCTGCAGCTGGGTACTTGTTGATTATGAAATTCTTAAGCTGACAAAGGCCATACCAGCTTTGATAAGAGAGAACCCAAGAAGAAACACAGCAGGCTGAGTTATGGCCACTGAGTGTCCCTAAATGTCTTCTCATAGCACATGTGACCAACACATTAGCAGGCCAGGCCAGGTCCAAACCACCTTGGGAGAATATTGGAGTAATCCACAGACAGTAATCCACCAGGTTATCGTGGCTTCCCCTCCTTCTGATCAGGGTTCAGACTCGGGCCAGTGAGTCATCAGTGATCTAGGGAAAAGGCATAAAGCTGGCGTGTCAGCATCTGAGTAGCTGGGAGCAAACCTCTGACACTGACTCCTGCTGCTGTGACTAAAAACATCAATGAGAACCAGCAAGGTGGGGGTGGGGGGGCCACAGTTTATCACATCTTTGAGTCTAGAATCCATCATCAACAAAAGCCAGGGTAGGAGCTCAAGTGAACCAAAAGTCAGGGACTGAAATAATCACAGAAGAATGCTGCCTGCTGCCTTGCTCGCCACGCCTTGCTCTGCTTGATTCCTTACAAAACACAGGACCACTTCCTAGGGGGTGGCACTGCTTAAGAGGGAGCTGGCCCTTCTCACATCAATCACTAATCAAGAAAATGTCCCATCAACTTGCCTACAGGCCAATAGGACAGAGGCAATTCCTCAACTGACATTTCCTCTTCCCGCGTGACTCTAGCTTGTACAAACACGGTGAATTAGCTCCTCCTAAGTCAGCATATCACACTGTTATGCTTGTGGGTGCTTGACGCCAGCTTCTTGGTAACAGGGCAAGAAGATCCTTCAACACTTATAATAAAATCAGAAAAAGACCTTTTCTGCACTCCTTTTTTTTTTTTTTTTTTTTTTTTTTGGAAATAATATGGTAGAAGCCTATGACTTTTATAATTATGAAAAATGTAGGGTTCTTCTGTGAGTGTCTACATACAAGTTAACCAAATGGACATGAATAGGAAGCACTGAACTTAACGATACTCACATGTCACAAGATACTAAAAAATGCACCAAAATATGATATTGGCGAGATGGTGGACTAGAGGTGCCCAGTGTACCTAACACCCCATCAAAGGACCAAAGGAGTCTAAAATAGCAGGTGCTTGATGAGAGTATTAAAGAGGGAAGGCCAGCATCTCGTGGGGATACGGCAAGACAACCCAGATGAACAAGATTCTTCATGGAGAAGTGAACTAAGCTCACAGCACATACTGTTCAGCCTCTGAGATTAACTATATGCAGAGACAAACTTGACTTAGCAAGAAAAGGTAAGCAGGAAAGAGCAAACGCATTTCCCAGGGACCCCAGGCGTCACAGACACAGTTTATATCCATGGTAGACATGATCAGACAGACCCCAGAACCATTTTTGGCCTTGCAAAAAGCTGTCATCCAAGTTTTCTCCTATTGTCCTTAAAGAGAAAACAGGGATCAGCGATCTGAGGCACAGACACGGAAGAAGAGAACTCACTCAACACCTCCACCTTCACGCCTGCCCTTCCCTGACATCCTCGGCACACTTCCCGCAGACGCCCTGTGTTTCGCTGTCTGAATACCTCTTCCATAATTTATCAGGTCTGGGTTTTGGGGAGAGCTCACTCCACTGAGGGAGCCTGAAATACCCCCAACTTGTGAATCCTTGGTCCACAGTGTGCATCTGGAAATGAAGAAGACCGGGAAGGCCTTGACGTGGCTCACATCAGAGAAACTACACCTCCGTCAGTGACTCTTTCCTGTTTAATTTACAACTCGGAGTTTAGAAAGCACCTCCAGACTGTGCAGAATTGGATTTAAAACCGTACCTCAGGGGCATGCCTCTGGGGTAATTAGCAATTAAAATCAATGTGGACCTCTACTGGTAGGTGGCCACCAAGGGAATCCTTCATGTTAATCACATAAGGTAGAGGAGCTACTTCTTCACTTATACAATTTATCCTCTGTTATGAATTCTTTTCCTTTCATTGGACTTATTTAAAATACTATTGCTTTTCATCCTTTAATAATTGTCAAGGAAACATGGCCTAGCTATTTACACAGTAAGTTAATATTCTTACCAGCATTTATTAATCGGGAACTTTATTTGGGAGAGTCTTGTATGTCAGGGTGAATTAAATTTCTTATTGCCTATATGGAAACCAGAAGATAATTACATATTATCTTAAGGTTTTTCCTAAAAAAAAAAAAAAAAAAAAACTTTGCATTTACCTCTAGTCAAATATAAGGCTTGACCATCTTCCAATATTCTGCTGTTGGGAAAAGCCATCTTAAAAGTACAAGATTTAAAATGTTGGAAGATATAAGCATACGGCAGACAAGAAATTCTGATTTAACACACCTTTGAAACATTAATCATAAACCATCATTCAGAGGAAACGGACATCATTTGCTCAGACTCATGAAGACACACAGTAATTATTCTGTACCTTCAAATGAACACAAAATTGAATGAGTTGAAACTAGGAAAATGGCTGCACATTAGACCTCTAATAGCCACTCTGCCCCTCTGGCCCACTCATACGCATACTCATACAGCTACATGACATGTGGATTCACTCCCTAGTCAACAGAACTAACTATGTGCTGGTGAGTACCAGCAGCCAAAGAGTTAAGGACACCACACCCATAATAGACTGATCACAAGAAACCAAACGCTGAGAGCTGGGCACCCAAGTCTCACTCACCCTTGTCACTAGAGCTCACACAGCTGGCCATACACATGTATTCTCCAAACAGACAATAATTTAGAGCATTTTTCCTTGGAGAAAAAAAATCAACTAGCCTACATCAAAGACCCACTGGCATCAACAAGCTGCATTAAAAGACAATGGGGGATGGATGTTGTGGCACACGCCTTTAATCCCAGCACTCAGGAGGCAGAGACAGGTGCATCTCTGTGAGTTCAAGGCCAGGCTGGTCTACAAAGTGAGTCTAGGACAGCCAGAGAAACCCTGCCTCAAAAAAAAAACAAAGAAAAGAAAAAAGAAGAAGAGGGAGAGAGAGAGAGAGAGAAAGAGAGAGAGAGAGAAGGAGCGAGAGAGAGAGAGAAAATAAAATAGCAAAGCTGATAGCTGATCACCCTATACTAAGGTGCACAAGTTACCAAAGGGCACACACAGACACACAGAGAATTTCCAGGAACTATATTACCACCTTATATTTAAATATGAAAAACTGGGAGGGAGGAATCAAGAAGATAATATCTTAATTTATACAAGTATGTTGACAGCATTTTTTTTTTTAAATCACCGTGGCCAGCTATCATTTACTGTAATCAAATGCGTACAATAACTGGGTCTAAAAGAGCAAGGCCTGCGGACTCACATTTCTGGGCGCTCCTGCCAAAAGTAAACAGACCAACTGCTCTCAGCCTCTGGCAGGATTGCTGCACGGGCATGGCAAAGCATTTACATTGCTGTGGCAAAGCAAACTGTTCACTTCTTGTGAGAAGTAAAAAAGCAGAAAAAAGAAGAGACAGGGTCCCTCAAATGGCCTTATTTCCCCCCACTTGGCGCCCCTCTTAAAGGTTCTACCACGTCAGAAAAGCTCCCCTGGGGGCATTGAACTCATCTCTGAGTACACTAAGGACGCCAATGGGCAGGGTGAGGCGGGACATGGGGAGCTCCTAAGGTGAACTTCGCTGACTCAAGTCCACCCAGAAAAGGAGTCCCCGCCAGCACTTAAAATGGAAAAGGAGTTCCTGGAAACTGAGAGTACAGTATGGAGCACACGAAGTTTGATGTGGGAACTGGGGGATGATGAAGTCAACTGCAAATAGAAAGGATTTGAAAACAGAGGCAGCCAAAAGGCCTGATGGGAAGAAACTATTTTAAAAAATGGACAAAATGTTTCCAAAGAGCAAAGGACGTCAACAGCCTGAACAGAAAAACAAAAACAAAACAAAACAAAAAAAACCTCACAAAATGACCAGTAAAATGAAGGGGGAAATGCCAACAATACCATGTTTATAAATATCAGCACACAGGAACTATCAGAGAGAAATAAGGTCTGTGCACTGAAATGGAGTTAAACATTTCACAAACATTTTTACTTTAAATTTAAAACTGTTTAATAGTTTAAAATTTTACAAAATATTTGAGAATTGCATGTCTAAAATTCAGGTTATTAACCAAGTAAATTTGTAGAATAAAATAATTTAGAAATGATCCCATATATTTTACCCATACATTCCTTCTCCTTTTCAAGTAACTACTAGAAGATATGTTCTACCACCCGAGAGAATAAATTAATAAGTGTGAACATGTGGCATGTGAGACTGGAGACCTGTAGCAGGCAACCAGCAAATGTGATCACCCCTGAGGAAGTCCTCAGAATGACCGCTGTCCATCAGCATCCCACCCCCCAGAGCAGCAGCAGGTGTTCCAGGGTTTACAGGAGTTGGGAGAGGATGGCTGAGTGACCCGAGTGTATGAAAATGGGCTGCTGGCCAACTCAGAGCTCTGCTAGGCTCTAAGAAATAATTCATGATAGGTTTATAGAAACACACACACACTGAAAGGAGAATGTTAAATTCTTAGAAAAGTCCAAAATAATTTCAAGAAAATGTTACAGTATGCCTCATTCACAGCTCATGATAACATCTGTACAGTCCAAAGAAGAAATATTAAATATTGATTTCACAACAAGAACAAAAAAAAAAAAAAATAGAGCCATACTAAGGGGAGAGAAAGTTGCTGGAAGAATGGTATACAGTACTAACTTTTCATTTCCCATGATAGCAGGTCAATAAATAATATGAAAAATGAAAAAAGAAAAGAGAAAAAGACTCTTGCCTTCACGCATCCTTCCTACCCTTACTCCCTGGCGCCGTGCATGCCTCAATCACTTCTCTTCCCCAATACCCTGCTCTGGCCCCTGTGAGGCCACCAGAGCACTTCACACAGAGACTATTTCCACCCCAGGCCGGTCAGCCCAAATCTTTACTTCCAAGGAAGAGAACATAGATTACAGTAACGCAAATCCTTGCCTCTCCCAGAACAAACTGGCGCCATTGGCTGTCAATGCCATGGTCGTGTTTTCTTTGCTTGCATCAAATTTTTAAGCTGAAACAACAAAAACAAATTGGCGCCTTGAAATTTGCTTGTTCATTGGTCTCAGACACCAATATTTCAAGTGTCACCTATTAAGTAACACAAAAGGTTGGAAGGCTTTAAAACAACCATGTCCATCCCACGGCCAGGAGGAAAGGGCTGGTCTCCTGGATGTTGCATCTAAGGATGCTTCTTGGTGGGTGTGAGCCACCATCCTGGATACAGGCGGTCTCATTCCCTGCTTCACCTCTCACTGTCTCCACTTACAGGAAGCCGAGTGAGTCAACACCCTGATGTCTCTGTCCTCTCTTCCCCCCCCCACCCCCCCACCCCCGCTCCTGATCTCCCAACTGACCAAACTAAGCAGGAAGCCGGAGGACACAGGAGTCCTTTGATATGTTTCATACAGGTAAGCCTCCTGGGCCACACAAAAGGACAAAGAGCTGCTGAGCCTGGCTCTTAGGAAATGAAACAATAGTGCCCTGCACAGACATCAATATGATGGTTACTTACATGGGTCTAAACACACAGACTTACTCACTCCTTCCATGCACAAGACTCACAAAACACACAGCTCTGACTCCTGCCACAGCCCTGTGTGCTTCCCCTAGGAAGGATAAAAAAAAGGGCCAGAGTATGAAAGTGGACCGACAGCTCCCATGGGGTCACACACAGCCTGAAACGTTCTCCAGGCTACCGCAAAGCAGCAGGCTCAACTTTGCAAATCAAACATGCCCAAGGCCAAAGGATCCAGCTGCACGCTAGGGTGGCTGATTCTTCCCAAAATTTCTGGGTGGAAAGGATGCATAGAAACTACATATGCATCAGACAGGGTGCAAAGAAGAAGTGGGATATGCCTCTCAGAAAAAAACCCTGCCTGGGCCTGTAGCTCAGTGGTACGGTGTTTGTTAGGCATGTGCGTGGGCCTCACTGAGTTCAATCCCAAGTACAAGGGAAGAAAACAGAAAACAAAAAATCTCCAAAAGCAAGAGCCAGAGTTAACATTGTTGGGTGTAGTGTTCTGATTCTTGGAGCTGGGGACTGCTTGGAACTGCTCAGAACATAAGTTCTAAATTGGAATTGTGTGCAATGAAACCACACCTCTGATGTCCGTTGCCTGGGGGGGTCTCAGCAAGCTGCCCAGCTGCTCTGAGCACCTGCAGCGTAGACATAGCAACAGTCTATTCCTCAAGTGCTATGAGGGCAGATGCCAGGCACACAGTGACAATGCAATAGCAACTGTTGCAGCTCTAAAGCATCTGTATGGTTATTACTACATCCTATACCCAAGACATGACATGCAAAGATCCAAATTTTAGTATAAAGTCCCTTTCATATAAACTCACCCTCTTTTTCATAGAACAATGGTTTTATCCTAAGATACTCAAAACCCGAAATAAATGCACAGTATAGAAGACTTACTAATCTGTTCTCCTCCTTTGAAATATAAGCTAGTATCATTTATTAAAAACTTGGTTTGACTGAAAGCTATGTAACATGCCCTGAAAAGCATTACTAGCCGCATTGAAGAAAGACTCGGTGAAGGAACACTGCCCAGTGGTACTGTGGAAAGAAGAGCACTTACCAAAGAAGGTGACTGGAGAAAGAAAAGGACTTAATGAGCTGGGCATGGTGGCTGATGCATCCCTGCTCTTGGGAAGCAGAGACAGGAAGGTCGCTGTGCCCTTTAAGCCAGCCTGCATTAAATCGTGGACCAAGAATGAGAACTTGTCTCAGAGGAGAGGAGAGTGAGGAAGAGGAGGAAGGAAGAGGGTGAACTATTACTGATGGAGCTGATATGGGAGGCTCCTCAGGTTGGCATAAAACAGAGCTGAAAGGGAAGAACTTAGAATTTGGAAAGAGTCATCACTGGGTACCACATAGTGCAAGACTCCAGAGAAGAGCAGGTGACTGAAAGTAAGACAAGGAAGTGAGGTCAGCAGAGAGACCATCACCCTCCCTTAACGCCTCCAGTTCCAACCACTGGTGTATACTTACACAAAACAGTGCATCGTCAGTAGCAGCTTCTACAGCTTCCACCCAAAATGGGGGCTGTCTGAGTCTTTGACTATTGATAGGATAGGAAGTGTAGATCATTGAGGACTACTGGGAGTAAAGGTCAGCTGGGTCTGGAGAGCTGGCTTTGTAGGTACCTACTGCTCAAGCTTGAGGACCTGACTTCCCATGTCCAGTGCCCAGATAAGGGCTTGATGTAGCCGAAACCGCCATCTGGGAGGATATGGACAAGTGGATTCCTGGAGCTCACCGGCCAGCCAGCCTAGCTGAAACAGTGTGCTTCAAGTCCAATAACTGACGCTGGCTTTGGGGAACAGGGTGAAAAGCAATAGGGAAGGACTCCCAAGATCTGGCCTCTGCATGTGCACACACCCCCACTCATACATACACACACACACACACACACACACACACACACACAGATTTTTTTTTAAAAAAATAATAGTAAATATATAATAAAGTCCAGCTAGAGAAATAGGAAAAAGGGTAGAAATCAATTACATCTTCACAGATTATTAAGTGTGGGGATTGCTACTCTCTTCCCCTTAGCATCAGGTAAAATTATTACTAGACCCGCCTTTCGTGGTGAGCTACAGCAAGGCACCCACAGTTTCGACTCTGCAGGAAATGCCCCTGAAGTGCGCTCTACTGGATGGGGTCACGGCTGAGGGTGAATTCTCCTCCACTCCTGTCTCACTGACCCCAGACCACTTCTAGCACTATTTCTAATCAGTCTTAAAGTGGAACCAAAGTCCACAAGGTTTCAAATGGTCAGGTGACGTGTGTATTTCTGCAGTCAGTCACTTCCTTAACAAAAAGAAAACAATTCCAAAATGAAAGTGGATTGGCTAGGCTTGAAGCCAATGAAATCCAAAAAGGTTTTTTTTTTTTTTAACTCCTTATCTTTCTATCCCGAATGACTTTTAAGACCAATAGGAAGCAAAAAGTCAGAGAAAAATAAAAGCCAGTGCACGCTCTCTGAAACTTATTAAAAGCTGCAAAAAGTAAGATGTTTTTGTGACTCTAGCGACTGGGAATAGGTCGAACCTCTCGGTTTTAAGCTAGCGGTAAAATACAAGGTTTTAAGTCATCTTCATGTGTATAGGGCAGAACAGGAATAGACTCATTTGAAATGCATACAACAATGAGGTCATGATATCTGAAAAATTAAGAAATAAGGAAATAACACGTCCTGAGTCACAGGCAGACACATCCAGGAAAATTAAATGCCCCGGTTAAAAACAAAATCCCACTAGCAAGCCACCTCTGGCTAGGCTAGTTTCTTTTTATCACAATCTAGTTTCCATTTCATTAGCCTTTGGGTCACAGGTTCCAGACACTGTTGACATCCTCACATGGAGCGATAAGTGTAGAGAGCGGGGACCGAGTAAAGGGGGACGTCTGCGGAGATGACTGTGGCTGCAACTCTCCCAGTGAGAACACGCACATGGTGAGCAATGCTTACATCAAATGGTAGCTTACCCCAGGAACACGAACAAACAGCTAGAGGGACACGGACCATCAGCCATTATAGGATTCTTAGGCCATCTGCTGCCACAGAGGAGGAAGTGGGGGGAGGGGTGTCTGCTGAACCTGAGAACAGGAAAACTTATAATCGCCAGCAAGTGTTCAGTGGAAAGTACACCAGGCCGATACGGGACCTGTTGCTGGAGTTCAGATGCGCAGCGCATGCTCCCATTTGCAGTGCAATAGATTCTTGGCAAACGCTCTCTTAAGGAACCTGCGAGCTTGGCTTCCATAAACTCTGAAAATTAACCAGCCCATGCTTCCGGAGGTAAAACCAGAGAGAATGAACTGCAAAGGGCAGATGAGAGCTTAGAAAGGACAAAGAGCCAATCCAGAGCAAACGTCGAAAAGCAATTGAGGTCACTAAGGTCACTGAACCACTGAGGTCACTGAGCTGAAGTTTGTCTGATCAGTTCTGTGGGAATATTATGTCATCTCATCTAATAGGTTTTTGGCTTTTGTTTGTTTGTTTGTCTTTTTCAGTTTTATCCAGGTGTTAGTATTTTGTGGGGGAAAACCTGACTATACTAAATTAGATGAGGTATACCAGTCTATGAGAAAAACTACTTGATAGACTAAATACGGCAGAAGATTTACTTTTTGAAGCATCTATTTTTATTTATTTGTGTGAGCGGTGTGTGTGTGTGTGTGTGTGTGTGTGTTTGTGACATTATGCCATTTGTATACCAATACCTACAGAGACCAGAAGCAACTGTTGGATCCCCTGGCTAGAGTTACCTGCAGTTGTGAGCCACTTGCCTGGTTGCTGGGAACAAAACTCATATTATCTGGAAAAACAAGAAGGGCTCTTAAGCACTGAACCGTTTCTTCAGGCTCTCTCACACACAAAATTCAGTACAATGGCCATTTCCCTTTCATAGTATAACATATAGCAAACAGTTGCTGAGGGGTTGAACAATCTCAAGGCTCCCACATCAAGTACTCTCATATCCTCTCTCTCTCTCTCTCTCTCTCTCTCTCTCTCTCTCTCTCTCTCTCTCTCTCTCTCTCTCTCTCTCT
>OU015756.1:20401932-20425492 GCA_907169655.1 Acomys percivali | reverse complement strand
TCTCTCTCTCTCTCTCTCTCTCTCTCTCTCTCTCTCTCTCTCTCTCTACCCCCCCAACCCCCTCTGTCTCGTTGCTGTTTTGAGACAGGTTTTCTCTGTGTAGCCTTGGCTGTCCTGGACTTACTTTGTAGACCAGGCTAGCCTCAAAGTAACAGAGATCTGCCTGCCTCTGCCTCCCAAGTACTGGGATTAAAGGTGTGCACCACCATGCCCTGCTTTACCAAGTACCACTTTCCATGACTGGTTGTATTTGCTCATAACATCCATTGTTGCTCCCAGTATTTCTTTTTATTTTGCTCCATTCTGTTTTTGAGATGGGGACTCCCTATGTAGCCCAGGCTGGACTCAACATTACCATCCTTCTTTGCCACTTATTATTCCCATTTTAAAAGTGAGTGTTACTGATGCACCGCTGTAACAAAACAGTTGGCATGAATAGCGTAATTGAGAAAGGACTTGTCTTCAGGGGTTTGGGCCCATAATTCTCTGCTCTGTTGATTCTGGGGCAGAATGTCAAAGTGGCATGAACATGTAGCAAAGGCCACTTACTTCAATGTAGAAAAGAAGCAAAGGGTGGGACTAGGAAGAGATACAGCCCCCCCCCCCCAACACACCCTCAGAGACCTAGTGACTCCAACTTGCATTTCCTTGTTGGCATAATGTTCTTGTGGACTATGTACGATTTACCCTTATTCATTCAATTGCTGATTTCTCCACCCCACTCTCTGGATCAATCCAGACACTGCATTGTGATGTTTATTCTAGGTATTTCCAGTTTCATATTTGTGTAAACATGTCATCATTTGTTCTCTGTGTTGCCAATAAAACAAATTAGCCAATGCTGAGCAACAACAGAGCAAAGGGTGGGACATCCTAACCAAGTGAGGGGAAAAAAGAGAGAAGGAAGGAGAGCGTGGAGGCACAAGGAGAAGACTGAGAAACGTCAGGAGAAATGAACCAGGCCTAGGAGATGATTGAAAAGCAAGTATGAAGTAGGAAGTCAGAGTGGGAAGGAGACTATCCTAGCATGGAGGTTTAGGATGGAATAATTATTGCGCAGCATTGTGCTATAGGCTAATTAAACAGATCCTAGTCTTTCTATGTGGTTACTTGGATATAAAGCTGGCTAAGGAGTAACCACTGATTTCACTAAAATAATAATATTAAATGTTCATTCAATACTACCAGTTGGGAACAAAGTCTTCTATATGGGGACACTCACATCCAAGCCGTAGCAATGAGGAAATAAACACAGGGAATCATCTAGTCTACAGCAACACAACTAACAAAGGGCAGAACAAGGACTGAAATCCATGTGATTCGAAGTTTCATTTACTTGTTATCTATAATAAAAAATATAGTAAAATAACTATGTCAAAAATTTAAATCCAGGAACCGGAGAGATTGGTCGGTCCTAAGAGCACTGGCTGCTCCTCCAGAGGACCTGTGTTCAATTCTCAGCACCTACAAGGCAGTTCACAATTGTCTGTAACTCCAGTTCTAGGGGACCCAACACCCTTATACAGACATACTTGGAGGCAAAACACCAATGCACATGAAATAAAAATAAATTAATTAATTAAAACCTGGTAATGTTTTTCCATATGACCAAGATTTACATTTTACTTTATCTTTAAAATGTTTTAATCTGATAGATGAGATTAAGCTAAAATAGAATACTTGGATATGTGGATGGATCCCTTGTAATATTTAGCAACAAGGGTCTTCCTCATTCATGTCTCTGTGGAAGGGAAGAGATCTACTTCTTACTGTAGAAATATGGTCATCCTGTTTATATCCGAATGCTACTTAACATTCAGCAATTCCCATCTTCCATCTATCTTTTTCCTGTCATTTGAGAAACGACTTCTTAATTTCTCCAGCTGTACTCATTGTATTTAGCACATGGTTTAGTATATAATTATTCCCCAATTATAATTAGAGTGTTTGCAGTAACAGAAACCCAATTTAGCCTACTTGCTGAAACTACAAAAAAAAAATAGATCACACAAAATATGTGAAGCAATTGCTTTGCAACAACTGGATAGCAAGGTTTTGGATTGCAGGAAAAAAAAAAAAACCCTGAAGGATGAAAAACAAGTAAGGTAGCAGTTTACCATCTTGAGAGAGTTTCCAGGCTGTGACATAGGAAGAAGGGACTCGGGAAGACCCCAGGCCATTCCCTGAGCAGAACGCAAACCTGAGAGCATGGAAAACCCAAAGCAGCTAAAATTTGCGCAACAGAACACTAAGCAAGAGAAGCTGCCACTGAGTGTGAACTCCGCAGATCTCTCTTGAGCATGGTACTAATTTGTACACAAATGTGAGGGGGTTTTTTTGTTTTGTTTTGTTTTCAAGACAGGGTTTCTCTGTGTAGCCTTGGCTGTCCTGGACTTGCTTTGTAAACCAGGCTGGCCTCAAACTCACAGAGATCTGCCTGCCTCTGCTTCCTGAGTACTAGGATTATAGACATGTGCTATGCTACCACGCACAGCTCACAAATGTGTTTTCCCCTCTTCTTTTCAGTGGACCGTTTAGAGAGCAAGTCTAAGCAGAGATTTCAACAAATTTATGAGACAGAGAAAGGACACTCGGTAGAGAAGGGGTCGTCTTTTCAACAAACAGCCTTGGGCATCAGCATTTAATTAACAATGAAGAGGACTTTGGTCCATACTCACACACAACTTAAAGTAGATCACTGACCAGAATGAAAAATGGAACGCTAGGAAATAGCTACAATAAATAAGAATCTATTGGCTTTAACACCAAATGCATGGCCCATGAACAAAAACAAAAACAGTACAACTTCATCAAAATTTAAAGTCTACTTATCAAAGTCTGCTAACAAGATGCAAAGACAAACCATAGGCAGAAACAAAAGACTTTCAAATCATTCATCTGAGGACAATACTTGTATTTTAGAATATGTAAAAATCTCTCAAAAATGGCCAAAAAGGGAAAACAAAATTGGTAAGTCATTTGAACTTGGGATTTGCCAAAGAAGTGGTGATGGCACTTGGCTGAAGTACATGGATAGCAAATCAGTCCACTCCACGGTGAGGTGGAGTGAAGTTGGGACGTACAAGGCTACCTTGGGCAACAGTCATCTCCAAAGACAAAGAAAATAAGAATACTGACTGTGATAATGAGGACACCAGGTCACTCATACCCCAGTAAAGAGAATATGTAAAATGGGTCAAGAACTCTAAAAAGCTCTTCTCCAATATCTCCAAACACAGGCCTATACCTCGTGGGCCAGTCATTCCATTCCCAGACTTCACCCAAAGGAAATTAAAATACATGTGCATTTGCATATGAATATTCATGACAACAGCATTTGTGAGTCTCAAAATCTGTATATAATCCAAATGCTCATCAATATATGAGTAGATAGGCTGTGGCATATTATACAATAAGAGTCTCTCAGCAAAATGAATAAAATATAGAATCAAATTATTGAATACTGAGAATTTCATGTGTGTTCACCTGTGTCAAATCTATCAATGAATTTTGTACCTTTAAAGCAACTTATAATATGTCCATATGCTCTCAGTAAGGCTTCTTAAATAGTTTTATTTTATGTAAACTAAATTATAAGATTTTTAAAAAGACAATCCAGGTGTGCCATGAACAAATTAATTTTTTTCCTAGTGGAGTGGTGAGCAAATACTATGTACTTATATGATATAATAAATATATGGCTTTAAGTTAAGCAGAATCTTTGTATTTTTCCTGCAGACAACACTTGAAAGACAATGCCTGCATTTTTCAAAGTTTTTGTCCCCATGCTAAGTAAAATACAAGTAATCTTATTAATTTATTTAAACAAAACAAAACAACATGTATTGAACTGTTTCCAAAAGACAATCAAACCAGGACACAAATAAAAAAACAAAAATTAGCAAACCAGTTCGCAAGAACAGGCTAACTGATGTCTTAAGACATCTCAGATAGGAGGGAGGGAGGAACAGGAGGATACAAGTGATGGGATAACAATTTAGTTGTAATCTGAATAAATTAATAAAATTTAAAAAATTAAAAATTAAAAAAAAAAAAGACAGATCCCAGATAGAAATAAACCTTTCCTTATATGATTCTGAGCATAATGTTGGAAGGGTAGCTTGTATTTTTCCCAGAGTTCTTACCTACTTGTCTCATTATTTGTCTGAATTCTGTACCACTCTCAAATAAGTACTGCATTTAAGTAGCTATTTCTAACATCATGTGGTAATAGCTCATATTTGCAAAGTACTCCAAAGTCAGTTGGAACTTGCAAATGGCTTTCAAGATATTCTAATTTGTTTCAAACACGAGTTATATCTCCCCAAGTAGTGTTGATACAGGTTGATGTTTCATATCAATGTACCCAATGAAGCAAGAAATATATTTCTTTGTGCCCAACAGGTTTTTAAAGATTTATTACACAGTGACAACTTTCTGAAGTCTAAACTTTCGTGTACTACTGTACTGCCTCCAAGCTGGACAGCAAGTTCACTGCCCAGATAAAGCAGAGACGTCTCACGAATTCTTACTTGGACAGGCCACAATAGGCTGTAGCAAAGAGAGCAGATACACGTCACACTCCACCACATTTCACTGAAAATGGGGGTCATACTAAAACTGTCCTCTAATTTTTAGGACCAAACAGACAACATGCCTTCAGCACCATGGACAGACACAATGACCCTGGAGATGAGGCAATGGAGTTCTTCAGAAGGTTTTGTAGCAAAATTTTATAGACTGCTTCAATATGTTAAATTAATTTGGTGTTTATGATAAAATGGGAACTTTTCCATTTTCATTTTCTTTAGTGCTATTCGAAATGTTGAGCATCTTGGCATATAGCAAAAACTGCTTTGGGAAGGAAATTGGATGGTTGTTGTTGTTGTTGTTGTTGTTGTTGTTGTTGTTTAATCCAAATGGTTGAACTAATAGATTAGAAATTTGTACAGAAAAGGCCTCAAGAGATGCAACTGACAGAAAATAGTTACCAAAAAAGGGGGGAGCAAAAGTACTTTAATGTCATGTTTCTGTGCTTTTCAATCAGATGGTACTTGTAAATCACAACAGGTGTAGTCTCCACTCCCCCAGCCTAAAAAGTCAGCTGGAAACACTTAGCATTTCAAATAGTACTAAATGTTCTGTAGTGGTGTGTGTTTGCATTGGTGTCAGGGCCATTCCCCACCCCCCCACCCCCACCCCAAAGGAGGACAGATTATGTTAGTGATGCTAACATCCCTTTCTATCTACTTTTAATATTTAAAAATAAATGGAATCAAAATAATGTGAAAATCTTCAAAGGGAGAAGGGGTAAAAAAATCCATCAAGAAAGCATCTTTTGTCTTGAATTATATGAATTCAGTAGAACAATGTCTAGGATTCCTTCTTGGTATGGAAGAGATGCTAGAAGAAGGAAGCCTGCTGGAGAAGGGAAGGTGTGCCCTTGTGCATTTATTCATCCATATATTAAAACCTATATTATTTGGGAGCATTGGTAGGGGTGGGGACTACAACAGTGATGAACGATGGACACAGCTCTAGCTATCCAACACTGAAATTCTTGCTGTGTCCATAGATCCCATTTCCTGTGCCACAGAAGGAGAAGAAGGCATCTAGAGATAGCAAGAAGCTTGCTAAAACGGCCAGCCCTGAAAACATACATGCAAGTAACATTTCATGGACTCGGCAGACTATATTTAGGAACATATGTGTATATGCATTACATATATGCATGTGATAACAATTGATGGGAAGAGAGACCATAGATTTGAAGGAGAGAAGTGAGGGCTCTGTGGAAAGCTTTGGAGGAAGGGAAGGGAAGGGAAGGGAGAAAGGTAATTAAAATAGAGTCTTAAGAATAACCAACAGCACAGCTTGCAGAGCCTCATGAGAACAGCTTTCTGCTAGAGAAAGTCAGGGCAGGCGGCTCTGCAAGCTTGCAAGTGGGGCTGTCCCAATCCTTAGAAATTTAAAAGAAAAAGAGCCAGACGTTGGTGTACATGACTGACTACTCACTGATAGGGCCTGTCTGACCTCCTCCTACAGTCCACCAGATTTGTACACCTAGACATCAGGCAGGGTGTGGGGAGCCATGCCAAATTCTGCCATGTCAGAAATCCCGTGCTTAGGCTGCACGCTGTGACCTTTGAGTTGCTGACCTTTGCCAGAGGAGGTCTTATGTTCTAGGCTGTCCTTGGACTATTTACCTTTGAAAGAAGTAGGGAAGTCCCTACTGGGAACCACCCAGAGGATCAAGGAAGTTCTTACAGGGAGCTACTCAGAGAAATAGGAAGTTCTTACAGGGAACAATTAAGGCTATTGTATTCTTGCCTGGGGGCTAGGGAGAGTGGGATTAGAATAGATCCTGTTGACCTTGCTACATAAATTTCTTACTCATCGGCATTAAAGTGAGTCTTGATCAGAAATTTCCAGACTTGACTCACTATCTCTCGCGTCTCTGTCCCCCACTTTCAATCCCCACTCCCTCTTTCAGGTGAACCCTGATTTGTCCTACGGGCAGGGACACATCAGTAGGGGAGGGAGATAGTTTGATAACATGAGTAACAAAGAGGCATGAGCACGCCCTCTAGAGGACAGTTGTGGGACTTTTTGGTTAAAGGTCTCTTTGGAGGAAAAGTCATAGTGATATCAAGGTGACAGTTACATCTGGGAAAACACACGCTTCTCCACTGTCTTTTCAGTAGACTCATTTCTCAGGAAGCCTTATGATTCAAAAGACAGTCAAGCCAGGCTTGGTTCATAGAAAGACAAGGAACTATTTATGTTGTCTGAAAAGGAATGGGCTATATTTGCATTACACAGTGGTGGATCAGTTCATTTCAAATTCTGACATATGTTCATGATGAGGTAGTGGTCAGCATTACCCAGAAAGCTCAAAGTAGAGCAGAAATTGTCAGAACATTACAACCATGTGCAGATGGTCAACATGACTAGCTGCTATGAACAGTATGCTAAGCCCATAGTCAGTGAACAGCTCATAACTTGTTTTTCAAGGTTGTATGCACAAGAAACATGATGTTTCCTAGGAAATTTATTTAAGCCAACAGGTGACATTGTTTTATCCAATGTTTTCACCTTTTTGTTTATTTACAACATAATCTTGGGACCAGTGAGACGGTTCAGCAGGTAAAGGTGCTTGTTGCTACACCCAAGGACCTGAGTTCAATTCCCAGAACCTACAAGCTAAAGGAGAAAACCAAAGAAAATTTTTCTTTGAGCTTCACAAGTGTCTCCACACACATATAATACACACATGTACACATAATGAAAACATGTTCAATTTTCCAAATAAAAATGAGATAACTTTGAATTGATAATCTGAATTTTATGTACATGCCTAAATAAAAAAAAAAAAAAAGAACTCTCTTTCTCTCCACCTATAGTATATAGGAAGTGATATTCTCAGTGCATAAGCTGCCTAGCTTAGCAAACATTAACTAAAACAACAATCCCTTCCCTTTGATTTACAACACCAACACCTATTCTTGGCATATAACACTAACACCTATTATAACTTCATTTCCTTGTCAATCATTTTTCTAGTAATTGCCACTTTCCCTGTCTTGTATGTAAAGGGATGAAAGAAGCTATGACAGAAATGTGAGTTTTGCCCTTGGCATTAAGTCAGCTTGCACTGTAACTGATAGCCATACTCTGTGGGGGCTTCTAAGGCACTGAGATGCTCAGAAATTTTTATCATTTTCAGTTTGGATATAATCTCCAGCCAATATCTTTTGCATTAGGTGGTTATTATTGTAAGGGGAGACACTCGAAGTCTCAATGAAACAGATACTCCAACCTCAGGGCTATATCCTAGAGCTCAGATGACCTTCCTGAAGTGACAATGGAGAGAGACCAGTTCCCTGGAAACCAAAGATAGTGGGATATGTTCAGGATTGGACTCTCTATGTTTTATTCGGGTGCTTTGCAATATCAGGGAGCGGAGCTTTCAGGGAGATTTGCTAACAGGAATGGAGCCCTGAGAGGGCTTAGTGCTCTTACAAGGGTAGATGAAGAGATAGCCTCACCCTTGCAGCAGGCAAGGTCAGTGTGAAGAAAGCAAGCTTTGAGAAATGCATTAAGTCAGAACCTTGTGAGTTCATGCTCATAAAGAGGCAAACAGCACTTTCATGAATTGGAAGAAGTTACTGTGAGGCAATAATTCAAGTGATCATTTTGACCTTTCTTTCACTAAGTCGTTACCTCATGAGCACTCAGGATGCTGAGACAAGAGGGTAACCACAAGGTGGAGGCCAGCGTGGGCAATGTAGTGAATTCAATGCCAGCCTCAACTACATAGAAAGACAAAGAAAACACAGGGTTGCCTTTGTTCCTCTATCATTTAAATTCCTGATCACAGCACTTGTCATATTAAAGTTATACAATTTAAGGAAAGTTCAATAAAACCTTGATGATTTACAGAGAGGTAGGAAGGGTACAGGAAAGTCACCAGACACGGTGCCAACATCTTGGAGAACAAATCAGATTGCCACCCTTAAAGTACCAAAGAGGGAAGAATCACAGGCAGCCGGAGACAGAGGGGCTAAGTGGAGAGACCCATGTCACAGGGGCTGTGATCTTAGGTAGAGGGACAGGGACAGGCCAAAGAGACTCCACCAAGACAATGGAGGTAGCAAATGTCTTCCTCATACTTTCTATTCCCTACGGTCTTTGATCGATGTTCTTCTTTGTACAATAGGTAGGTAGGTAAATAGAAGATAGATAGATAGATAGAT
Source organism: Acomys percivali (assembly GCA_907169655.1). Classification (NCBI taxonomy): domain Eukaryota; kingdom Metazoa; phylum Chordata; class Mammalia; order Rodentia; family Muridae; genus Acomys; species Acomys percivali. The sequence continues at coordinate 20,416,736 of OU015756.1, read as the reverse complement.
AGATAGATGATAGATAGATGATCGATATGATACGATGATAGGTAGACAGAGAGATAGATGCTAGATAGATATGTAGATAGATGATTGATTGATAGATGATAGATAGATAGATAGATAGATAGATAGATAGATAGACAGATAGATAATAGATAGATAGACATGACAGAGACAGAGAGGGAAGGACAGAGAGATAGAGAAAGACTGAAGCAAGAGAGCCCTGCTAATGCCCAGCATAAAAGTTGTCTTCCTGAGCTCAGACCAAGAACTGGAAAGATACAGCTGTCTTTTCCTCCACAGTGATGCATGATAGCTTCTCCATGGCACGTGCCTTTTGCCTCGAGCTTCTTAGTGATGTCAGGAGTGCAAGCTGCTCATCGAGTGAGCCCATGCATGGTGCTGAATCCCGGCCAAACTCTGTGTGCAGATTTAGTGTCCAAATACTAGCCACCCTGATCCCAAGAACTCACTAGAAACTGTACTCATATGAAATAATCTTAGACCTCTGCAGGATCCCACAAAGAATGTAAGCAAATCAATTGCTTAAGTTAGATGAAATGTCAATATTAGTAAAGATTGATTTCCTATACTACCTCTCTAATTAGTTGCTTTTGACATCAATGGTGTGTGGGTGTGTGATATGCACACATGTGCGCTCACACACACACACACAAGCTATATTTACTTTTTCTTTTATTTAGAAGTACCAGCAAACCAGACTGAAGCACAACCTTATTAACTCTTTGATGGACTATGCATGTGGAATCATGCCACATTACAGATAGTGATCCTGTAAAGGAGTGGAAGCGAGACTTCAGAAGAAATGGCTGACTTCAGCACTAGGCCAGTGGCGCGATGGATAACGTGTCTGACGGTGGATCAGAAGAAATGGCTGATTTAGATGTCTAGCATGGGAAGAATGCGGAGTATGTCCATCACCACGGAAAGGAAACTACTGCTAACTGGTACTCACCACCAGGGCTGCTTACACCCTGTCTGACTTAATCTGTACAAAAGCCAAGCAAGATGTTGTCATTTAGATTACGTTCTATGTAAGGAACGGGATTTTCTAAGGCACAGCAAAGCAAAATCCGAAAATTTAATAAACCGCCTTAGTTTAAAGAAAGGTTGCGCAAGCGCACATGTAGCCACGCTTTCTGCTGTTTCAGATGCTCATGTGTGTTGGAAAGTACTCAAGGACACATGACAATACACACATGTGTGTGGAAAAGCATAGTTTCTTCTAAATTATCTGCATCTGGAAAAATATTTCAAGTGATGTGGCCGCACCTGGAACCATGTTAGAGCAACAAAACCTGGGCTCATGAAACCTTTAACTAGAATAGGCATGGTGGCTTTGTACCACACCTCCACTCTGTTCTTGTGCTTAGAAGACAAGCCTGCTTAGCAAACCTGAGGCAGAGAACTATTTCCTGTTCCTTTGTATCCTTTCCAGTGAAGACACACATAAGGGGTACACGATGGACACAAGATTTCAGGAAGAAACACAACACTGGCTTATCTACAAGAAAGAAGACACCAAAACAGCCTATTACTGCTGGTGCTGTGAGATGAATTTGGTTTCCATGCAGGCCAGTCACAGAGCATGCACCAGAGGCCCTTTCATGCCCTTTACCAGTTTCATCACATGTCCACTCAACACCCACACACCCCCAAATGTAAACATTTGTGAAAAAAATTAAAATAAAATTTTGGTAGGATGGCCAAAGTACTCATGTGGCAAAAGTGCACACCGCTGAGCCTAAAGACCTGGTTTTTTTTTTTTTTTTTTTGGTTTTTCGAGACAGGGTCTCTCTGTGTAGCCTTGGCTGTCCTGAACTCACTTTGTAGACCAGGCTGGCCTCGAACTCACAGCGATCCGCCCACCTCTGCCTCCCGAGTGCTGGGATTAAAGGCGTGCGCCACCACGCCCGGCTAAGACCTGGTTTTTTAATACCCTGGAACCATTTGGTGAAAGGAGAGAACTGACCCCTACACGTAGTCCTTTGACCTCCAAGTACACAGTGTGGCATATGCAACCCTAACATACACAAAATAAATAATTAGTGGAACAAAAATTAATTATGATATTTGGAAGACCCAGGCTAATATGGATCAACAAGATCAACTATAAAATATCAAATAAAAAAAAGAAATAGAACATCTAATGTTAACTGTGTGCATACATCACACTTGTTACTACGTCACATTTTCCTATTACATTCTCATAATGAGCATTGTCCATCTACAGTTTACATATGAATAATTTACAGAGTCAAAACATTAAATAACTAGCCTATAGTCACAAGAGGAACAAGCAAGTAACGGAGACTTGCACATAAATTCCAAAGGGTCATCAGTGAAGGATGGTCCCAGACAGTAGCTGAAGCCATCTTTGAGATGAATGACATGTCTGGGTCTTTAGTGCCTCCTTACACCAGGGAGAGCATCATGGTTGCCTGAGAGACAAGGGTGGAAAACCCTGGGGTTGCAGACCCAGGTCTAGCACTTCCTGCTTATCCCAAGATGTCTGTTTCCCCTCTTTGAACTACAGCCTCAAAATCCTTCAAATGGAAATGATAATCTTTCAAAGGCTATTAAGAGGATTTGGTCAAAGTGCTTCAAAATCTATAAAGCACTGGGCTATAAACAGTTTTGATTATTCTGTAATATCCTCGACCTCCCACAAGACAGGAGACCGCACAACATAAGAGCCTGGGGAGTCACCTAATCTGATGCACCTTAGAAATCATTTTCTCAGGAGAAAAATATTACTGTTCTCCACAGTTCTCAGCTTGGATGCCCTGCGCCCTGATGAAAGGAGTCAGAGGAAGAGATGCAGTGGCTGGAACGAAGGGTGTGATTTATGCTAATGGCATGGCACAAAGCCTTGGAATAATTTGGAAACAGCATCAGCACTGCTGTCATTTGTTAACTTATTTATCTGCATGTCCAGAAATGGGAAGGCCCTTAAAATGTTTTCATTTAAATATTATGTTTTTCTACTTCTCAGTCGCACTCTCCGCTATAGTAGGTATTTTAAATCACCTTACTGGTCCACTCTTTAGAAAACATATCATATCGGGGTTATTTCTGTTGGTATGTTCTTATAGTTTTGACTCTATCTCTTACATTTAAAGTTTATAACCTATGATGAAAATTAGCATAACCAACATCATCTCTCCTTGCCCATGCTTACCCTTTTTTGTGTGTGCATTGGGAGCATCTAAAATATAGTCTCCTAGCAAAAATTACAGACAGACTATACTATTAACTATAGTCAGTCTTCACTGAATCTCTAGGTTTCTTCATCCTTCTTATCTTCAGGTTTATACCCTTAAACTCCCTATTTCCTATCAACATTGCCTCCCAACACACACACACACACACACACACACACACACACACACACACACACACACACACCTGGTAACCGTTATCCTATGTAAAAAAAAAAAAAAAAAGAAGAAGGTAGGAAATTATTTTTATTATCTCAAAAACTGGCTGGACAATTTTAGACCTAAGCATCTTCTTTTATTGTTGTTTTTGCTGCCTTTTCCAGTAAGTATTATTTTCTGATTCTCTGTATCTTGGTTTTTTTTTCTCCACCTGCAATAAGGTAAAATAACCCCCAACAGTTCTTCTGTTTCTAACAGCATAATGTAAAGTGCTTTTGTAAATTCTAAAGAATGATTATTATTATTATTGCTCATCAATTCTACAAAGTGAAAACTTATTTCTTAGTTGCCCTAACCCACACAATTTAAAATCAATGGTGCAACTCAAGGCGAGGCAAGAGAAGCCCGTATATTTATTGTAGAAGCATTTGCACATAAGAGAAGTCCACCCAGGGCACAGAAAGAGGGGCCGCATAAACTAGGGGACCCAGAGGGTCTGCCCAGTAGCCTAGACATTCAAACCTGGGACCAAGCAAACAGACGAAAAAAAAAAAATCACAGTAGTCATCAGGAGGATGCACCCAGCCATCTGATGTACACAGCATCTGGGCATAAAAACATTTTATTTCCCAAATCCCTCTTCCCTGCCCCCACCCTCCCGTGCCACACATACAAACAATCTGGACAGTCCATAAGGCAGAGGATAATTTTAGAGCTTTCCCCAGGGCCTGGCTGGAAGCTTTCTAATCATTTCTTTCTGCCTATGAAATTAGATGCCCTGTTTCTTTATACATGTAAAAAAAAATGAAACCAGCTTCTATTCTGTTCTATTCTATTCTATGCACAGAATGAGATGGAGAACATGAAAATTGCACACAGCTATGTTGCAGATTCTTAGAGAGAAAACTCCCTACATTAGAGGAGGCAAAAGAAAAGCTCACAAGGGAAGCCAGGCCAGTTTGCTAGCCCCTAAGATGCCTCCACACATGTGGTCTCATGTACACAAACATACACACATGAAGCTTGAGACCCAAGCTGAGAAATAAAACCACTGCAGTTTCTGGATTCATTTTAACTGTTGGTCATGGCAGGGTATTGTCCTCCTGGCTGTTCCAGGAGTAAATACCCCTATGTCCATCTGTCTGTGTATCTTCCTGTCTAGATGTGGCTCCATCTGTGCATGTGTGCATCTGACATCTCCCTCTCACCCTAGTTTTTCCTAACAGATAGACAACACTTTTTTAAAAAACCTTATTCTCTTTATTGGTGCTCACAATTTGCATGAAATAATGGCTTTCACTGTGAGATTTTTCATATGTGTGTCTATATATAATTTGCTTTAATCACATGTATACCACTTATTAACCTTTCCTCTCCCTCCTCCCCCTGACTCCTTTACAGTTTCCAAATCATCATCCTTCTATCTTAATGGATTTTTTAGAAGTCTAGAATACACATATAAGAAAACATGATCATCTCTAGCTCAATCCATTTGTCCACAAATTTCGGGAATTCCTTGTTTTTAATAGCTGAGTAGTATTCCATAGTGTATATGTACCACAGTTTCTTTATCCATTCTTCTACTGAGGGACATTTAGGCTGTTTCCATGATCTGGCTATTATGAATAAGGCTGCTATGAACAGTCTCCACACTTGAGTGGAGAGAGGGATTTGACTTTCTCAAGTACTCTGGTGCCTCACATTTGACTATGCCCCCTGGTGGGAGAGACCTCGTGGCACTCAGAGGAAGGACAGCAGGTCACTAAGAAGAGACTTGATACCCTATGAGCATATACAGAGGGAGGTAATCCCTCTGAGGAACAGTCATAGGGGAGGGGAATAAGGGGAAAGTGAGAGGGAGGGGAGAATGGGAGGATACAAGGGATGGGATAACCATAGAGATGTAACAAGAATAAATTAATTAAAAAAAAAAAAAGAAAACATGATGTTTGTCTTTTGAAATTTGGCCTATTTTGTTTAACATAGTGACCTCTAGTTCTACCCATTTTCCCACAAGTAATATGAACTTTGTGGCTACAACACCCTGTGGCATATATATGCCATGTTTTCTTTATCCACTCATCCATTGGTGGGCTGATGCCATACCTGAGCCATAACCAACACTGAGCTGCTGTTATCTCTGTGGTGTGTCAGCTTTGAATCCTTATGGTACATGCCCAGAATGCTATAGCTGGATCATATGGGAGCTCTATTTTTAGTCTTAGATAGTTGACCATGTTTGTTTGCATTGTGCCTACAATAAGCTGCATTCTATCCACAGTATATAAGAGTTTCTGTTGCCCACACACAATCTTGGTCAATGTTTGTTGTCATTTATTGCCTTTGTACTGGGGCCAGATAGACACTAGGGCATTACTACCTATTGCTACCTACGTGTTCCTGATAGCTAGGATGCGGAGCAGTCTTCGTGTACATGTTAGACAGCTGCACTTCTCTCGAGAATTGTCTTTTTCCTGTCATTATTGGTTTATTTATCTTTTAGCATTTGATTTTTCTTTTTTTTTAGTTCCTTGCATGTAATCACCATGCTTCGTCTATTGGATGAAGAGCTGACACAGTTTCTCTTCTATTCTGTAGACCTAGACAGCATATTTTAATATGCATGGAATTTGTTTTGAATGACCACGGAGAACCGAGTCATTGGACACAAATGGTTTGAGTGGATTAGAGTCTACAAAACCTCTTCCCGACACCCACTAAGAGAACTAGATAGAAAAGTCAACAGAACTGCAAAGACCAAATGTTTGTGTGTGAAATTGCAAAACTAAGTTCTCCTCTCACAGCCATCCTCCACCACTGTGTCACCCCCTCCTCCATCTTGAGGATGTCATGTTCTTTGCAGGTTCCTTGAGGACAGTTTTCCCTGGGAAAACTGTGAAACATGAGACCTTGAGCCAGCCAGTGCTGCCAGAGGTCAGCAAGTGCCACTTTGCAGATGAGACTATAAATTAGCGTAGTCCCTCCCACAATGGCTCTTTTCTACTTTCCTGATAGACCGCAGGATTCTATTTAGCTGTAAAGATAAATGAAATCATAAAACTTTCAAGTGAATAGGTGGAATTAGGAAACACAATGCAGAGTGAAGAAACCTAGACACAGAAAGACAAACACATGTTCTCTCTTATGTGTGGATCCTAGTTCCAAATCTTTAGATTTGTGTATATGACTTGAAGGAGCCACTTGTAAAGGGAAAATGGGGCATTGGAGCAGCCAGGCTGCCCTGCTGTATGTGAGCACCACAAGGCAGGCTATCCTTCCCCTGTTTTGTGTTCACTGGGCTTTCCTAAGTAGGATAGACTGGATAGAGTATAACATAACAAAAATAATAAAAAATTAAAAATAAACACTTTCCCTAGATTAACTTAGATCCTGACCAAGACAAGAGTCAAACCTCAGTGACTATTGGAAGCCCATTGCAGCCTGCAGCCTTCCAAAGATGTAAATGATGGTAGCTGAATTCATAATCATTCCAAACTGAGAAGCATCATTCTGAGGAGAAAATACCTTCATAAGACAAAGCTGTGGGAATCTCAAAGATTTATAACAAATCCAAACTGAGTAGCATCATCCTAGGAAAAGATACCTCCACAAGACAAAACCATGGGATCTCAAGATCACCAGGAATTCAGGCTGTTGGCACAACTAAACCACAGCAAGGCACCAACGACTCAGAAATACAATGGCATAGTTAGCAATCTACCCACTGGATTTAGCAAATGCTTCATCTTTCCTTCTCTGCCTTTCAAATGGGAGCATCTCTAGTCTTTCCTATCCATACCACCACTAAGTGGTGGTGCCATACCACCAGCAAGTCCCCACATGCCCAGTATGGCCAGTGGGAGCCTTGGGTGTCCCTTCTATTCATTACAGTACCAGAAACAGCAATTCACATTTGTATAATGCTTGACAGGTCATAACAGACTTTCATGTCTATTACCACACTGGGGCCTTACACCATCTCAGTGAGTGAAGCAAATCAAATACTGTCACTTTCACGTCCAGGCCATGGAAATGGATGGGGGATGGGGAGGGTGGGTCTTTCCTCCAGCAGGCAGCCTGTGCGCAGATGAGCTGCTTCTGGAATCCACACCCTGGGATTCCTGCTGCCTGTTCTTTGTACTTCAAAGCACTATCGCTGTAGTCACCAGCCCTGGGGGCCTCACTACAGCCACCCTCACTTGACTTCCACTCAAGTTCAAATGCTGGCAGTGAAAGCAACCCTCCAGGCATGTAGGCACCACACAGAGTTCCCAGGAAAGCCAGGCATCATTGTTGCTTCTGTCCTGCTGGGGACATAATAGGGAAGCCCACTGAGTGAGTGTTCTTTGGAGTATATTACCCCTAGAGTAACCTAACCTAATCTGACTTCTGATTGGAATTCTTCACCAGCAGCATGGAAGAGAAGAGTCTGATGAATAAAATCTTGACTTTACTGCATGGATTTGCTCCACTTGACCTACATTGGGTGTGCATGTTTGCAAAGCAACAGAAAAATAAAAAGCACTCCGGATTTAATTATATTGCAATCTATGGTTGAATTTCACTTAAGTGGCATTTATAATTGGCACGTTTTTCAAGTTCTCTTTCTGTCACAGTCATGTGTAAAAGCACATTACCCTCATTTATACACCCGCAGCCTAAGTTAGCTCCAATAGGCAAGTCACTAAAAGACGAGGCTGTCACATTTCCATGATATAAAATTAAATGCCCAGAAATAAGTTGGTTCCTAGATTCTGCTCAAATAGCATATGGGAGATTTTCAAAATTAAATAAGCATTGATTGAACACCTCTATTTTGTTCAACACCATGGAGGATTAAGGGAGAAAAAATGCATCCTACATTCTAGAACAACCAAAGCAGAGAGGTAACTTAGACCATGGGTAAGCCAAGGTAAAGGTTTATAATAAAAACTGCATTTATGTGCCAGGCATGGTGGTGCACACCTTTAATCCCAGCACTCGGGAGGCAGAGGCAGGTAGATCACTGTGAGTTTTAGGCCAGCCTGGTCTACAAAGTGAGTCCAGGACAGGCAAGGCTACACAGAGAGACCCCGTCTCGAAAAACAAAACAAAACAAAACAAAAAAACTGCATTTACGCATGTCAACTGCTATTTTAATTAACCCTTATAACAACTCAATAAGACAGATATCCTTGCTACCCCATGGTTATAAGGCATGAAACGGAGGAACAAAGCAAGGACCTATTTGATTAAGGTTACTTAGATGAGGTGTGAGAAAGCCTGTGTGCTCAGAGCCTCCCAGTTATATGTGGGATAGGCTTTGTGAAGAGCTGACTTCTTGCTATGGTCCTGGAGATTGAATAGGGTTCAGTCAGGAGGAAAGGAAAAATGATACAGGTTGATGAGAGGGTAACAGGTCCCATAGACCAAAGAAAGAATGTATGCCTTACATGTGAGGTCACTTAGGAAAATGAGAAACAGAGCGTGAACTGCAGTAGGCAAGGGCAGACACCCAGGAGAAGGCTTAGAACCTGAAGGACTTGAGGGACCAGAGCAGGAATTGAGGGAAACTGAGGGTGGGAAGGTACACAGCTGTGCGCACGGCGTCCTCAGGACTGAGGAGAAGGGAGGCTTGAAGGATAAAAGCAAGTAGTGACTCACTGTGAAATCATCCACAAACCCAGTGCTCCTTGATTACAGCAAGTTCTCAAACAATGTTTGTCATAGCAAGAATGAAGAGAGTACCTTAAGTCTTACATATATAAATCCAAGGGGAAAAAAATGAACAGGCATCACTGATAGGTTGTCCATAGGCTAATGGCTATCTTCCTAGCGCTGCAACATTTAATACAGTTTCTTATGTTGTGGTGACCCCCCCCAACCCTAAAATTATTTTGCTGCTACTTCATAACTGTCACTTGATGCTGTTGTGAATTGTAATATAAATATCAGATACGCAGGATATCTGATATGTGACCTCCAAAGGGGTTGCGACCCACGAGTTGAGAACTTCTGCCATGGAGAAAAAGGAAGAGAGAGAGAAACAAATGGGATAGCCCCAGGAAACTCTAAGAGAAAAGAGAGTGTGTGGGAATTGATGACAAGGACTGGGAAAGAAGAATTGGGTCTCGAGTGGGCACAGAGGACACAACACACCTCGATTTTAGCTTCAAAATGTAAAGGATTGAAAGGAACCATTTGTGAATTTCAGGTAACTGGAGAAAAGAGGCAGAGCCTATGTTTACAGTGCACCAAATGTGAGAAGCACAGTCCTTTTCACCGCAAATTCAAAACAATTAAAGTCGCCATTTTGTTGGTCAGCTCCCTTCAAAGACACCTGTACGTAGGTAGACATTTCCTAACATGAATGCCACTCGCTACTGGAGCTGCTACATTTGATCAAAGATGAATAAAGAAAAGAAACTTCTTTATTAATTTATTCATATTACATCTCAGTTGTTATCCCATCTCTTCTATCCTCCCATTCCTCCCTCCCTCCCATTTTCTCCTTACTCCCCTCACCTATGACTGTGACTAAGGGGGACTTCCTCCCCCTGTGTATGCTCATAGGGTATCAGTCTCTTCTTGGTAGCCTGCTATCCTTCCTCTGAGTGCCGCCAGGCCTCCCCATCCAGGGGACGTGGCCATATTTGAAAAGAAACTTCTAACACACATATAGACTCCCAAACTGAAAGAGCTAAATAAAAGGATGCAGCAAAACATTAAGCTCCAAGCCCCGCTCCCAGGGACTTGCCACCAGCACTGGCCATTTGGCAGCTATGAAACATCAGCCTTTCCTTATCAAAACACAAAGAAGGAGAAAAATCATCTAACAGTTTCTCAGCAAGAAGCCATTAGACACATGCAATCATAATAGGACCAAACGTTCCTATAAATAAAACGAGCACATTTAGGACTCCACGCAGTGTTTAAAAGCAGCCAACACAAAGGTAAGCTGAGTCTCCCTTGCATACACAATGGTTCGGATGTGGTAGCAATTCAATTGGCCCATGGAATAAAAATCGTGAATTTGTGGGACAAACCCAGTATCCATTAGCTTAGAATTCAAATTAGCCTGATAGAAAGCCCAGCTGTAGCAATGGGAGCTATTATTCTCAAAGTAAACTCCTCGCCTCTCATCAGTCACTCACACCTGAGTGCAGAAGCTACAGCCATGCTTGTCTGGGTTATTTGCTTTAGGAACAGCCTGACCAAATGGTGCTTTTCGCAGGTGCTTGAAGCCCAGTGGAATGACCAAGTAGATCCGATGGTACAGGAGTCTTTTAACAGCCAAAAAGAGCTCAACAAAACAATGTACAAACCAATCCAACAGGCAAAGGAGAGAGGGAAAGATCCGGGACAGTTGGCAATAGAACTTTCTTAGAGAAGGAAAAGCGTTGACAAAAACACAAAACTGGAAAGATCCACAAAATATGGCCTTGCTATGAGTGCATGACAGAAGAGAAATAAATGGAAATTCAGGTATAATGTTTGTTTGGGTTTTTTTTTTTTTTTGAAGTGACAAAAATATGCACAGGTTAAGATGTCAAAACTTCTACCCAAATGCTCTGCAATTTGTAGTGGATGTAAACATGTTTTCGTTTTGATCCCAAGTGTGGGATGGGGAACGGACTTGTGAAAGAACAGGTGATGTTTATCCACTTAGAAGTTGAACCACTTCATGGGGGGCACTTGGTTGCTGCCAGGTGAAAAACATCTTAGTATAGACTCGAGAGAAGATATATATACATGAGCCCAAAACAGGAGGTGGGGCTTTTTGGGTCTTGGTATTGTTTGGCTGTTCATGGCTCCACTTCCAAAGACTTTAGGGCTCTGGGTTCTGGCTGCTGTTCCAGGTTCCAGCAGCAACTTTGGTGGAATTGCTGGTCTGCTGAAATCCTGTAGACTATGCCAGAGGAATCGCTCCCAGGAACTGAATTCAACAAGGACTACTTCTCCTGATCCCATAAACCTCCTTTCTCTCCTATCTAGGGTAGGTGGGTTGGAAGGGAGGTATAAGCATTTAAAGAACCCCAAATAAAGTAAGTTTGGAAAAAGTGAAGCCTACAGCAATTTGGAAACAGAATGTATCAGAGGTAGCTTGGTGGTTTGGTTATTTGAAGCCCTGGAAACATTTTTCCTTGAGGATAATGTTACACGTTGATGACTGGGTTCCTGCGATACAACATTAGAGTCTCTCATTGGTGATGCAATAATGCATACGTATAGTGAGGGGATAATGGGGTAATATGAATTGTTTTGTAAAAACAGAATCTTATTCTCTATTATCCTATAAAGAAATTATTTTCAAATTATGAGTTACAACCCATGAAATCAACTTAATTAGCCTTTACCAGTTTATCTCTTAATGGAATAGAAAAAATGGGACACAAAGAAAAGAACTGCACAGATCAGAGTGGGTCGCATGTATGAGAAAAACTTTGTTCTTGCAACTTAATTTCAATATATATATACATATATATGTATATGTATGTATATACATATATATGTATATATATATACATTTATACACGCGCACACACAGTGCGCAAAGCAAAATATCTTTCTTACTGTGAGTTACAGTCAAATCAACTTGGTTGACTCTTAGAAGGGTTCCCATGGGGTGCTTGGAACAAAAATCATGTTTAATAGTGCTGGATGAATGATTGGTAGAATGCATTGATAAACACATGGAGACTGACTAATAGGATGGTAGTCATGTACTTCTCAGGCACAACCTTGAGGCTGGTGATGGGAAATTTGACGTCTCTAGCATTTTTATACTAAGGCAGTGAAGTTGGAGACCTGGCCGGCTCAGTTCCCTGTGTGTGGGTCCCTTGGCCTGAGGTGTGATCTCTGATAAGGCACAGGCTGTAAGGAGGGGGACAGGAACAGGAGTCCCCCAAAGTGTGTGGGTTCTGCTGAGAAGAGAAGCAAAGAAAGACAGCACTGCCTGATCTTTATATGAAAATACACGATGATCTGAATTTCATATGAACTTGAACAAATACTTTACTGACCCTATATATATATATATAATATATATGTGATATATATTATATATATTATATATAATCCCATAGGATGCAAAGATCAATTTGATATATCAGACACTTATTTGATGCAAAAGTCTGTGAAAACATTATGCTAAGTTCAACGGAAGGGAAAAGTCCTGTAGAGACACATCACAGCGGTCAATAAATTAGCATGTATTGAGCACTATTTCAAGTGCTGTATGGGAATTAATTAATTTAACCCTCAGCTCCCTGCATTAAGCACTCTAATTCCCACTGAAGACATAACTGAAGCTGTTCAAAATTACACACATGCACACGTGCACACACACACACACACACACACACACATGCACGCAGAGTTCTATAGACCTGTAGTAACAGGCTGGATATTGTTCAGGATCTGGCGGAGATACTGGAAGCCCCCTCCCCGACACGCCCAGAGCTGCCCTAGGTAGTCCTAGAGCCTTCCAAGTTGACAGTTGATAGGAACCATCATATAAGCCAATTCCAATAACCAAGTACCCAATAGTTGGATGAGAAGAAATGACCTCTGAGATAATGAAAGCTTGGTTAGTACTCTGCACCCATTATGACAATGACTGTAAGTAAATCATTTATACTCTCTAAAGATTTCGATCTTTCCCATCTACAAAATGTGATTGATAACATCTATGTCACAACACTATTGGCACAGCTGAGACCATGGAGAATATGTCCTTAGAGTAACGTGATGATGACTGACAGCTCCTGTGTATTATGCATAGCAGAGAATCAATCTGTCCTTGCACTTAAAGAGCAATACTGATATAGACAGGTCAGAACATATAGATGCTATCTGATGCCATCTAGATGAATATATAGATGCTCTCTCGCAACTCTAGAGGCTGCACCCATGAGGGAATTGGTCATTAGAGCCAGATGTGTTCACCCAACATAGGTGACTCCTTAAAAAGGCTCCATTGGGTCAGTTAAGGATGACAGGAACTAAGAATACAGCCACACTGTGCAGTGGAAGGAGAGCAACATGGAGGATGGAAGGCAGTAGCCTCTGAACGCACTGTTCTCCACCATGTCTTAGAACATGGTCTCCATCACTAAGACACAAAGAAGGCAAGACTGGGCTACACAAAGGGAGCATGTTCACCGTGTCATAACTCAAAGGGAACAGAATGCTAGGGGCACACACACACACACACTCACACACTCACTCACACACTCACTCACATACACTCACACACACTCACTCACTCACACTCATTCACACACTCTCTCACACACTCACACACACTCAATCACACATACACTCAATCACACACACTCCTAAGTCGGGGAGCACCTTCATGTATGCTTCTGACCTACCTTTCTAGATAACCGAATACAGAGAAAACCAGTCATTTCTGTAAGTGGTCTGACTGAGTGTGGCACAAACATTCCAAAACAGCTAGCCTGGTGCTCAGGCCACTTTGTAGTCCTGAAGTTAACTTACTGCCCTTCAGGTTTTTTCCTAGAATTTTTTTAATTGTCCCAAAGGCTTGGTTTTGTTTGCTTTTTACTTATCTTACAAATGTCCATATCTTACTAAAACCACAAAAGGTAACCAAATGGCCATTAAGACACTCTGGTTGCCATGTGCATGCATCTCATGTGCTTGGCTTGCAATCACAGGGACTTTTTGTCCCCACTTTTTTCCCATAACCTTCTCCTTTAAACAATTACAAATTCATAGGAGGTCCTAGACTCCGTACTCAGGCAGAAGAATCTCTCTTGCAATCCTACTTAGGTCTATAGGAGATGAAACTACATTCTTGGCCCCATTCTCACCAAAATGAAACCAGCGGCTTATGACAATGACAACTTCTTTTTCTAATTTCACTGAAACTAAAGGAAACCTTCAGTATTAGAATATTTGGTGTCTGGGGATTAAATACTGTCTTTACTCTTTCAGTACCTAAGTGGTTTCAAGAAATTAATATTCAGAGAAATTTATTTCTCTTCCTCATTTCTCTCCATCCCAGAGGTCATAAGCTGGACCACACCCTTCCCTTTAGGAGCAGCAGAACATAGCTAAAAGGTGTCCACAAAGTACATTCCTGTGTCAGTTCCTCACCTCCTTGGGCAGCTCTTCAGTGGCACTGATGAAATGAGATTCCTGATACAAATTTTAGGTTGATTTAGGCAACAATAACTCAACCGTTTGTAAAAGATAGTGAGAGGAGATGCTAAAAGTAACCCCTACCTCTAGATGGGTAGGAAACAGCACAAAACCAGATATAAGGGCTTACCAAGGACTGAGGTAACTCCCCTGGAAGTTCTCAAAGACAAAATAGCCACGCTTACTTAAAAATAACATGTGTGTGTGTGACAGAGAGAGAGAGAGAGAGAGAGAGAGAGAGAGAGAGAGAGAGAGAGA
>OU015756.1:20381629-20395904 GCA_907169655.1 Acomys percivali | reverse complement strand
GAGAGGGAGAGAGGGAGGGAGGAAAAGGGGAGGAGGAAGAGAGGGAGGGAGGGAAGGAGGGAAGGAGGAAGGCAAAATGGAGGAGAGAGAGGGAAGGAGGGAAGAGAAGGGAGAAAACAGAGGGAAGGAGGGAGGGAGGGAGCGAGTGCATAAAGCCATCCCTACCTCCTCTCCTTTGAAGATTTGGGCTGCAGGAGCATTAGCTGCACAGTTGTTCATGTTTTAACCCAGTGTTTCACTTTTTAGCATGCATCCTAAGGGAACAATCAGAGAATTACTCTAAGACAGCAAATTTTAAACTGTTTCCCATATGTGGGGTCAAGTAAGTCTTTTCTACTGATGCGGTGCACACCAGCGTAAGGGGCGGGCCTAGCAGTGCACACCAGCATAAGGGGCGGGCCTAGCAGTGCACACCAGCGTAAGGGGCGGGCCTAGCAGTGCACACCAGCGTAAGGGGCGGGCCTAGCAGTGCACACCAGAGTAAGGGGCGGGCCTAGCAGTGCACACCAGAGTAAGGGGCGGGCCTAGCAGTGCACATCAGCGTAAGGGGTGGGCCTAGCAGTGCACACCAGCGTAAGGGGCGGGCCTAGCAGTGCACACCAGCGTAAGGGGTGGGCCTAGCAGTGCACACCAGTGTAAGGGGCGGGCCTAGCAGTGCACACCAGCATAAGAGGCGGACCTAGAGTTGGGAATGAATTCTGCTGCTATCATTGAGGACTCACCAGCAAGCAGCTTCCACTGCCCAAAGTTTTACTTCCTCACCTAATATAGACGCTAATAGCATCCCTTGTAAGAATTCAATTTAGTTGATACTATTGTCTTACACTGATTTATTACAATGATTATTGTGTTCATATAATTTTCAAACCAGTATGCACAAAGAGCCTGGACTTGAGTAATAGGAATAAGTGTTATCTATTAGAAGGATTATGATTAATTATATTAATCACATATGATTTAATATGTGCTTACTTTCTCTGGCTCTAATCCAGGCACAATAATATTTAATAAGCACTGACTATTAAATGGGCCAGTGGACAAAAGGACAAAGATGCTTGTCGCAGCATTATAAAACCAAACTGTGCAAGCCATCTGAAGTCCAGCCATGAAGTCTAACCATGACGGTTAGAGCCACCTGTGCTTGAAAACAATACTTAACGATCTAGAAGTTATCTTTGGATGATGCAGGCGAGTGACAGCAAACACTGTGTGCAGTGCGGCCTAAATCCATAGCAAGTCTGGAGAAAATACAGCAAAGAGCACTCAACATCCTGGGAGTAGTGGAATTAGAGATTTTTCTTAGAATTCCTACAGGAAACATAATCCCAGTTCAAAAGTTCCAGCCTGGTCCTGTGGAATTGGAACTCAGGCACTTAAAAAGTGATCTCATGTTAATCCTGATTTAAGATCTCATCACTTCAATGAAGGATTTAGAATGAGCCAATGAACACAGTGAGGCCTGCCCCCGCCAAAACCACCCTCAAGGCATGTCTGTGTTTGTGAAGAGGTTCCAAATGTCGCCCAGAATTTGATGTGGCGATCACCTTTGCTGTTAGAGCAACAATCCAACTACTGACAATACTGCAACACCCCCCGCCCCAAGGATTACAGAGGCACCAGCGGTAAATATAGTCTCTTCTCAAAACGATCTATCAACTAGGCAAGGTGGCACATGTGGTATCCCAGCACTTGAGAAGTGGAGGCAAAAGGATCTAGAGTCCAAGGTCATCACTGACTATAGCAAGTTCAAGGTCAACCTGGGTTATGTGAGACCCTTTCCCAAACAAAACAAACAAACAAACAAAAAACCATAAAACTGCTGTTTCACTTTCTTGTTTAGTTGTTGTTGCTAATTTTATGTGAATGGGTGTTTTATCTGCATATATCACACACATCCGGTACCCTCCAAGGCCTGAAGAGGCCATCAGATCCCCTGGAACTAGAGTTACAGACAGTGCCATGTGGGCACTGGGAACTGAACCTGGGTCCTCTGCAAGAGCAGCCAGTGCTCTTACCCATCCCCAGTCTCCTTCTGCTTTGTTTAGTCAGAAGCAAATTCTAGGAGTCAGAGATGAACCCCTGGAAAGCATCATTGGCCCAAATGAGAAATGTGAGGTGCTGCAAGCCAGCCTCAGCACAGAGAACCCCATTCCAGGTACTGGGCTTTTCGTGGCGGCTCTCACTGCCACTGCAACCTCTGCCTCCAAAGCTGTGGCTGCTGCTGCCTGCCACTGTAAACTGATCTTCGCTGTGGTCAGGGATAGAGCACTGAGATCAACCAACTATCAAAACTAATTACCAGGACTGCAACTCTTGAATCACCGCTTTCCAGAAAATGAGGTCAGCACCAATCGCCACTAAGCTGTGATTCCACAGAACCTTCACGATGCTGTGAGGAACTGGAAGGCACTTCGGTGTCTCTGGGGTACCCGGTTCACTGGTAGAAAACCATAGCTATTCCAGCAGGGTGGGTGTGTGGAGGGGCTGGTTTTCAGCTGGGGGAATGCAGACAAGCAGGGTTTCCTGTTTACAAGGCTGAACTAAGGCCTACTGAGCAGCTCCGGCCAGGGCCCTCCCTTATTTGTTATCATTAGCAGTCCACAGGAACAACAATGACATTCTATTTTACAACAAAGAAAATTAGATTACAAGTTATCCAGCAAGCCTCCCTCCTCCCAGCTGAGGCCATGCACCGTACAGAGTTACAACGGCGCCAATTACAGCATCCTTTCCTGCACTGTATGTGTCTTCTGAGCTGATTTCATACCAAAGAGCAACTACTGGCAGTGACCAAAACACGTTGGGAGAAGATAGTTTCATCTTCTGCATCCAAGTAATCCTATTTATTTAAACTTAAGATTTGCCTTGGTTTTTTTTTGTTTTGTTTTGTTTGCTTTGCACAGTGAGCCAGCATGTGGCCTCTGTCTTAACAAGAGGGCAGGTGACAGACAAAGCCCAGTATGGACAAGATATTTTTCCATCACTGGCTGCTAGACACCAATTTACATTTTTTAAAAAAAAACATATTTTTAAGATCATTTAGATAAACCCAAAACACACATGCACACACACACCAGTGCATATGTGTGTACTTGCAAAAGTATGTGTGCAAAAGTGTGCGTGCACACACATACACACACACACACAGACACACACACACACACACAAACTGATTGTTTTTGCTTAACAGTAAGTCCCTACATCTGGGCCAGAATCTAGACCTCCCAATAGTTTATGCCTTTCATATTTGATCATTGACTCAGTGCCCATCAGGTGGGATTTTTACACCCTTTTCTAAACTGTCTCGAGGCTGAGATTTTCTTTGCAAAACATCTCACTGAACTTAGAGGTAAGGGGCAAAACAGAAAACAGAAAGGAAAAAAAAAAGTAGGACAGAAGAAGGAGCAAGCTCACTGTATCTTCTAGACGTGTTATGCCTACATCATAACTATGTTTACTCCCCAGATATGGGAATTCGGGGGCCAGACTGTGCCACTGTCCAGTGAATGGCAGCTGCAGAGGTTTCCACAGCAACAGTCACAGACAATGGAGCACGGCAGGGGACGGGGTGGAGGGGCAGCACCTCTAAAGCTGCACAGGGACAGTGCTGGCCATGGGAGCCAGCCTGAGTTCTCCGTGGGAGTCGGTAACCCAGAAAGTTCTGAGTTGGGAAATGACTGTGAGTTAGAGCACTTAACTGCGCAAGCATGAGGATCTGAGTTCAAATCCCAAAGCCCACGTAAAAGCTCCATGTGGTCATGTGTACCTATAACCCCAGTGCTGTCTGCAATGGACATGGGAGAATCAGCGGGGTGCTCTGGCTGCCACCCTAGCTCCAGATTCAGTGTGAGATGCTGTACCAAAGGAACAGAGAGAGAATGAGGGAGTGGAATACATGGGATCTGTCTTTGCACACATGCACACACAAAGGGGGGGGCGAAGTGGGACACAGGGAGGGAGATGGAAGAAGGGAAGGAGAGAGAGGCTAAAGACTCAAAGATCATCCAAAGGGCTTAAGGCAGACAGCAGCTATGTTTGTACTTCATAGCTCCACACATCTCTTTTAAGTGACATTGCCTTCATCTTTGGAAGTCCACATGAAAGACAAACATCTGGGGCCAACGAATGGATAGGGCTCTTATCTCTGGCCAGGTTCACCTCATCCCCTTAAAAGTTGGCCCAGTAACCTTTTTCCAGAGAGGTCCTATGTAGTGGACATGCAGTAAGATTGAAGACTTTTGGACAAGGCCACCTCCAAGGCTCCACCATCTCCCAGAGAACATCACCAAACATAAGTTAGACCAAGCCTAATGCCTGAGAGTGCCAAGGAAAGGACAAGGTGGCTTCCCCGCAATGGACAGCCCCATGAGTCCCTTAGTATCCATCCCCCTTTAAAGGATGTCTTTAGAAAACATGTATTTCCTCCTTCTTCCTCCTCCTCCTTCCTTCCTCCTCCTTCATTCATTTCCATGTCATTCCTCTCAAAACATTGGTGCTATCTGGGGACCAAATATTGAACACATGAGTCTAAGTCACTGCGTTTCATCAATCCATTTTGGTAATCCTAGCATTAGTATTTTCTGGGTCAGGGAAACGTGTGGAGGTACTTCCTACCTTCCCTGGATCATGTGGCCACAGAAGAAGGCAGCACTTGGCCTGCCCCCTTACCCAACAATACTGGATGAGCAGAGCATCAGAGGACCGGGCTGTCTCAGCCTCATTTGTTGGAAGAAGCGAAGCAGAAGCGAGCAGAGAGAAGACCCAGTCATTAATTCTGTGTTACCTAATACAACAGGATTCACAGTTGACTGACAAACTCAAAACCAATAGAAATACTGATTTTTGTCTGTGCCCTTGAGTGTGCACAGAAGAATATATATATATTTGTACCCATGCTTTGCCCTGAATAATTCCTAGAGAAGTCCAAACCTATTTCCACTCAGACATGTAAGTTTAGGGGCTCCACGTGCTCCCTTGCCAACTTTGCTAATGTAAGTGAGATTTCATGAACTCCATTGATTGACTCAGCTTATTTTCTCTTTAAGAGTTCACCCTCTCTCTATGCCGATTACTTATTAAAAAGTAAGTGGCAGAGCATTTTAAGGCAATGATCTAACACTGATATACCTTTGGTCCCTTGATGAGCTATAGTTACTAGGACTAACCCATTGGTAATAAGAAGATTGTTCTCAAAGGAGAAAAAAATAAGTTCAAGTCACATCTCCCAGGAAAACTGTATCAGATTCAGCCTTGGCCCCGGGGCCTAATCTGTACCCATGTAGAATGTCCACACACAAACTACCTTGTATGTGCCATGTATACCAGAGTCATTGTGACATAGACACCAGTGTGCACAGGTCTTTGTGAGACCCACACCCTCAGACAATCCCCCTCATGATGCAGGAGCTCACTGACATTAACTTGAAGGATACGGTCTGTAGAAGATAGATGGGTGTTAGGAAAATGGAAAACAGTCATTTAAATATGCCTGAGGCATCAGAAAACAAATAAGAGTAAACATAATTGCAGAAAGAGTGACCCTAACAGCCTACTCCACAGACAAGGAGAACACAATTGTTCTACATTAAAAGCTTTCAGGTTGGGGGGGAGAAGTGGGGGAAAATAGGCTCTTTGTGTTTGATTCTGGAAACATATATTACGCTCACACTGAGAGCTGGCGGGCAGATGGTTGAAGCTCATACAAAGAATATTAAATCTATTTGGAACCCTCTTGCCCTCCTGATACAACACTACAGATGCCCAGAGGGCAAGGCAGTGAGCTCACAAATGCCTACAAATCACTCCGACTCTGTCACTAACTGAGAGATCCTCACAGCATCCATGAGTACCCCATCCATCACAGCTGGTCAGATGGGGGGCTTCTCTCTTCCTGCCCTTTCTCCCTCCCTCCCCTTTCCTCCCTCCCCCTCTCTCTCCTCTCTCCTCCCTCCCCCCTCTCTCATCTCTCTCTCTCTCTCTCTCTCTCTCTCTCTCTCTCTCTGTTACATACACACACACACACACACATACACAAACACACACACACACACCTCCTCATGTTTGCACCAGTTTCTGCCATTCTAGCCAGTTATAAAATAAAATGGCACATGGAAACAGCCCCTGCATACATATTCACCGGGTTCAGAGAGCTGTTGCAATTGGTAGAAACTTCTCAGTAGATATCGTAAATAAAGTCTAGGAGAGATGAAGAGTACACACTTTACTTTGTCCAGTTGTTCTTCACTTGGTGAATTCACCAATGGGCTATCATTCAACAACACAGTGAAGAAGATACATTCTATTAATTCCACCTGGAAATAATGAATCTGGAATAGAAAGAAGTCACCCAAAAGAAAATGGCACATCCCACTGCCTGGCGTGGGCACCTAAAGGTAAGTGGCTTATGAAGACTTGAACAGTAAGGTGTTTTGAGCCCGACTACTTATGGGACAGTTCACCAGCCTAGATCATTGGTACTTCCAGGATCTGGTTATAAACGTAGAATCCTGGGACAAAGCCAGGCTTCTAACATCAGAACCTGTGGTTCAGGAAACCTCCCCTGGTGGGTTTGCTCTCTCCTGACATTGTCTAGAGCAGCAACTCCAGGTGTGGCTACTTCAGTTCAGAAGGAAAACGATTAAATTTATTCAGTTTGTTTTTAAAATCTTTATTTTTTATCACGAACTCAAAGTGGAAAGGAATTGAGCAGCTCCATGATTTGCCATTTAGCTTGATAAAGGTACATGTATGAACCTCTACGTGTACTGAAAGAATGACTCAACTCCTTTTAAACCAGTGGGACTGTCCACTTAAAAATGAGAGGCCACCTCTTCTGGATAAGCTTAAGCGCTAACATAGTCCTCCACTGTGATGGGCTGACTAGATGTCCTCTGCTTCCTCCTAGGTTGCTAACAAATATGCCCTGGGATACAGTGAAGGCCATCTTCTCAGACCATTTCCAAAGGTGTCTCGGCCTCTGTTTAATCAGCATGCTACTCATTCGTGACTCTAGATGGCAGGGGATAAGGGAGCATGCTGTCTGTGGTCGTCCGTGAACCTGTCACTATGCCATGCCATAGACACACAGCGTGAGATCCCCATGGTCATCCTCATGGTCTGCATGACATACTAAGTGTCATGAAGGAAAGTGCAAGAGGACCATGGGAAGTCTGGAGAGCCAAGGAAAACCTCCACGAGGAAGGGATATCAGCGTGGCGACCTTGTGGACGGTCATGACAGGACACTCAGGCAGAGGCACCAAATGTGAAATGGCCTGCATACAGAGGGATTGGAAACAGAGTAGAGCCCGGGTGATGAGTGGTAGAGCTAGATGTTGGTGGTCAGCCCGGGCTAGCAGGAGCGGGTGGGGCTAGCGGAGCAGATGGGGTTGCCCTGTCTGCAGTCAAGTGAAGTATTTTTACATTTCATCACATAACACTCGTGAGCCCAAGGTGATGTCCTAACCTGGACTCTTTTAAAAAGCAGATCTCGAAACAAAGACTGCAAAGAGATAGTTTGTTTGAAAAACAAAATAAGGATCAAGGTAAGGGGTTAACGAAGTATGACAATGAAGCGAGGCAAGCCAGGGTGAGGGCTGTTAAGGGATCCTGTGGGCTGAATTCTGGAAAGGACCCGCTAAAACACGCTTCAGAACGCTCCCGCCGGGAAGCAAGGAAGCTGAACACATATGCAGCCAGCTCCCAATCCACATTGCTAAGAGATGATCCTGAGGTGTGGGGAACTGTTCAGTAGGTGTCTCAGCCAGTGTTCTGTTCATAGGGGAGGGGAATAAGGGGAAAATGGGAGGGAGGGAAGAATGGGTGGATACAAGGGATGGGATAACCATTGAGATGTAACAATAATAAATTAATAATAATAATTTAAAAAAATAAAAAATAAAAATAAAGAGAAAAAGCATTTAATCGGTGCGTGTTTACAGTTTCAGAGGCTTAGTCCATCATCATTGTTGGGGGCATGGCAGCATGCAGTCAGGCAGACTTGATACTGGAGAAAGAGTTCTACATTCGATCCACAGAAGAGAGATACTGGGCCTGGCTTGGGCTTTCGAGACCTCAAAGTGCCCCTGCTTTTCCCTCCCCCATTCTTCTACCCCACCCCCTGTGCTATACTTCCTCCAGAAGTCACCTCCTAATCCTTCTCAAGTGGTGCCACGCCCTGATAACTAAGCACTCAAATACATGAGCCCGGTGGAAGCCGTTCAAATTCAAACTACCACCTTAGGGGGAAAAATGGCTTGCTCTGCAGACCTGAAAAGCTGGCCCAAAGCCTGGCTGCTGTGTCTCCTGTGTGTAATCGCAACACTTCTCACGACGAGAGGTAGAAACAGGAGAACTGACCAAAGTGCATATAGGTGGCCTAGTGGCAGAAACAAGGGAGACTCTGACTGGAAACAAAGTAAAAGATGAGAACAGACTTCCCAGAAGTTGTCCTCTGACCACCCGTACATGGACTGTGGCATGTGTGTGGTCACACGCGCACATACTAAATTAATTAATTAAAATATAGATGCCCCTAAAACATTAAAGCTCACTGTGTATGTAATATGAGGAAAAGCCTGTGATCAAAGAGGGCCAGAGCGCCCCCCCCCATCCCACCCCACCCCTCACCCCCACTCCCGGCCTCCATGTATAGGCATTCCAGTTTGGACAGGAATGTCCTAGTTTTAACATTGACCCTGAAGCCTCCGGCATCTTGGGTGATTGTCATTCTATGGTAAGAGCCGTTTCAGGTAGCTCTAGAAGCAGGTCAAGAGCATGTGGGTGGGACACCTATGGGTGGCATCTACAAAGTGCCATTGAAAGATCAGACAGCTTCACCCTGTCTAGAACCTGAAATAGCAATAACGTTTTTGTCCCCATGAAGAGAATAGCAATGGTGAGTCCCAGTGTGGCTGCATGAACCTGGGCATCAGGAAGCTCAGAATGCGGAAGCTCGGAATGCGGAAGTTCAGAATGTGGCGCGTGTCGTTGCCTCTGATAACACCTACGGTAGATTCCCCCCTGGTGCTGCAACAACTCGGCACAAGCAACTGGCTTAAAATGCCACAGACTTCTTATCCTGTATGTAGCTCTAGAGGTCAGAAATCAAAAACGGCTCAGCAAGACCATGCGCCTTTAGTGAACTACGTGGGAAGATCCATTTCCTTCCGTGTCCAGGTCCTGGCGACTGGCGGTACCTGGCTTGAAGCCCCAAGTCACTCTGGTTTCTTCCTCCTCGTTGTATCTTGAGATTCTGACCATCCTATCACTCCCTCAGAAGTCTCTTGTGCTTATACTTTTGTGTTACAATATGAATAATCCAAGATACTCTCCATCTTAACACTCAAGGATCAAGCAGGTCAACAAAACACCTTTTGTCATGAGAATTGATATATTCACTTGTTTTTTTTAGGATACTGTGGGTGTCTTGTGAAGAGATAGAATATTGTCTATTAGTTTCTTGGTTATAAACCGTAACCTAAGAATGAAATCTTTCTAATCCTTTTTTTTTTTTTTTTTTTTTTTTTTTTTTTTTTTTTTTTTTTTTTTTATCTCTATGTAACAGCATGGTCTGGTACGTTGTATTTGATGTTAACTATGTTGCTCCCCAAGGTCTGATTGCCGTCCTGTCTTTAGGAGGAGCCGCTCACATACTCCATGTAATCTTGCCTCCCTGATTGGTTGAATCAAAGGCCTGCACCTGGGCAGGGCGGAAATGAGGGGCAGAGCTAAGGTTCGAGGGCTTGGAGGAGAGAGCGGTACTGCAGGAGGGAAAAAGAAGTCACCACGGGTTAGCTTGAAGAGAACCACATGGCCCTGGAGAAGTGAACTGTGAGAATGGCTTGGAGAGGAGCCGCCCAGATGGAAAACATGTGCAAGTGTTTATGGAATATGGCTGGGAAGGAGCCTGGATAGGAATGATTAAAGCAGTTGCCATAGGATGTGGGACTGGGAGATAAAAGGTAGTTTAGGAGGTTAGTATTCGCCCAGCCCCAGGTAAAATAAGGCTTATTCTAAAATCAGGTGTCTGTATCTTTTATTGATTATGACTGCGGGTTAGATAATACCACCGTAATATTTATAGGCTTTTAACAGTAAATATTATTAGCCAATTTTGTGTTTTCAGCGGCATCTCCATCACATACTGGACTTGAGGGAGAGATAGGAAGCAGTAAGGAAGACACTCTGTGTCCTGGTGGAACCGGCATTCTGGGGGGAGAGGCGGTAAACCTCAGAGTTCGTAGAGAGGAGGCTGACTGTAGACTTCGGGCTTCAGGGTGAAAGAGAGAGAGCACCATAGGCCAAAGGAGGGGACAGTGTTGAAGCCGAGACCACAGGGGAAGCCTAGAGAGCCGGCGTTAGTCAAGACAGGCTAAGGGCCTGGAGCCGGAATGAAGCCTGTCCCCAGAACCTTCATCAGTCCTCCTCCATCACTAGCTCAGCTTGAAGGAGATGCTTGCTGAGTAAAATAACATAAAGAGTGTAAAGAATAATCTTGATTCTCTTTCTCGTAAGGCTGTGTGTGAGGTTTGGAAGGGCAAGTGGAGGAATGGGGTTGAATAGGAGAGGTTCGTTTGCCGTAAAGCACCATCAGAAGCTACGATATTGCTCCCAATCTGAACGTGCGCTCTCTTCAGTGCTGAGCCATGCTGACTCAGACCCAAAGGGGACGGGATGCTCCCAGCTTTTCTTCTTATTACCTTCAAAATTAGCTCAGTTATTTTAAAAGCTCAATTGGACTTTTTGTTGTTGTTTTTTAGTTTACACTCTCATATTATACTCCAGAATTTCCACTCTATGGCTCCTAAAACACCCTATACATACACTCCTGGGGCTTTGCCCTTTCATCAGAAAACCAAAGCTATGGTAAACAGGTGACCTCTGTCCCTGCTGTGGGCCAAGGACCACGACCAATATCTGCTGATTAAAACCCCATCAAAGGGACTGGGCACAAGGCTCATTCCTTCTCAAGAGAAAGGGAAAAGCCATCTGGAAAGTCCCCAGCATCATTATGACAGCTACAAATTGCCAATTATTAATGGCTCCCAATTCAACAGCCAGACTCAAACCAGCACTCGATTTGTTAGGGAAATGCCAGACACCAGCAATTTAGCCCAGAAAAGGGCAAATGCACCCGCCCAACGGCCCTCCTCCTCCAAGCAGTTCAAAGGTTCCAAATCCTGCTGCTGTAGAAGGAGACTCGTTAACGGGGGAAAGACTATGCTTCAAGCGGCAGCTCATGACTAAATCATACAGTAGAACGCCTTCTCGTTGACCTTGAATTATGCAATCAAACAATGTGTCCTGGCATTCAAGTTGCAATCACGGAAGACACGATTAATGGGAACATTCCTCAGAGTGGTGTGGGAAATAGAAATACAATTTGGTAGAGGAGGGTCTCTTGTGTTTTTCATGAGAGCATTTTAAAAGTTGGTTACAACCTTCTCCCGTGAATCTGAAGGTTATTTAACAAGACGCAAAATGACAAATATAGTCTGGTGACTTAGCTGTTATGGATATTTAGCCTAAACTTCTAGCTTCGTAAGTTAATATAAGGTATTCTATCTTAGTTATTATAGTCATCTTAACATTATATTGTTCCACATATGAAAGTTCCATGGCCCAAGCCCTATATGAAACACCAAGATTCTGGACATTTATAATTGTCCTTGACACAGACCTAATACTGTAACCAAGAAGCCAGGAGGTTTCTTTTCCAACCGCCCAGACTAAGCTGAGCTGAATGCTTTGCAAGCCATAGATCACAGGTCTGTTGGACAACCTTACAGGTTAAATGATGCAAGCAATTTTAGTGCGGGCCAATGTGGTGGTGCCCACTGAAATGAAATGCGAGCCCGTACCTGAGGGGAGATGTTCAGGCTGATCCATGGAGGATTTAACCATAAGTCACTCGTTAAGAGTTAATGGAGCAGGACTCTTAAATTCCAGATCACACCTCAGAATTTTACTGCTGTGGGAAGGTAGACCAAGGCAGGCGACACCAGCTGTGACCTGGGGAAATTAGCGGTAGATAAAATGTTTTTACCTGTTCAAATCAGAGAAGGACTAAAGGCGTAATCTCTATTTTTTCCTCAACTGTCAACACAGGGCGGTTTCTACAGGGACTCATGTGGCATTCATCAAGAGCTGCCTTCTGCTACAAGGGGCTTTAATACCTTTGCTGATGCTGTTAGAGAAGACAGATGTGTTTAATCTGATTGGAGCATTACAGAGTGTGTACATGTATTGCAACATCACGTGGCATACTATCAGTGTGAGAATGTTTATGGTTTTGTGTATTCATTTAAAATAAAACTTTTTTTTTTAAATAACCCTGCCTTTGGGGCTGGGAAACGGGCTCAGTCTGTAAAGTGCTTGCCACACACATGTGGCGATCTGAGTCAGGATCCCTGCATGAATTTGAAAAGCCAGGCACAGGGACACACACCTTCCTGTAAGCCAGGCACAGCGGCATGCACCTACCCATAAGCCCGATATTACAAAAGTAGAGACTGGAGGAGCCTGGGTCTTCCTGGACAGCCAGGCTAACTGAGCCAGTGATGTCCAGGTTCAGTGGGAGGCTCTGTCTCAGAACTAATATGGAGAGCAACTGACAAAGACAATTGAGATCAACATCTGGTTTTTCACATACCTGTGTACATATATGCGTATAGCATATGCAAGCAGAAGCCCTAGGTGCACACATAGGAGCACATACACACACACACACAAGCACACACTACTAACAACTACTTTATTCTACATCTATTCCATCACCTAAACATGTAACAAAACTGTCCAGGCCGACATGGAAGGAAGTGACGTCTTACATCCTTCAATCTCTCTAAATGGAGTTTAATGTTTTAGTCATAACTGCTCAGTAAGTAATTCTTGATGGTGTAAAAAGTAAAAGGATGAGGAAAAAAGTAATTACACACAAGAAACAAAAAGAAGTGAAGGAACAACTCTAAACACTTCTTCTCTTATGATTTCAACAAAGTGAGCTTGTCCACTCCCCTCCGAGTTTAATCCACGTCTAGACTTAGAAGGCCCCTTTGTGTCACTGAAAGAGTGGGGTTATTCAGCCTGAGGTTAGCAGAAAGCTGTCAACCACAGTGGTGCTTAGACTTGCTCAGCTAACAGCAAGACATGACAACCGGAGTTTTATTTAAGCGTTCTCTTGGATGGCATCCTAGTGGGCTAAGATAAAGAAATCACCTCCGCAGGCACACGTTACTAATGAGGGGTGACGTTAATTGGGTGTGCGGGCAACGGGACCGACTCATGGCTCACAGAACCACTCAACGTCATTAGCAAGATTCGAAGCCCCAAGGCTGTTCTGTCACAGCAACTCATAACTTCCTGCGGGAGTTGACAATCATTCCTGAGGAGGATTGATTTGGTGACTTAGGTATCAGAGAGATTAACTCGCACGGGGACTTGCTCATACATAGGCCATCTCTCTTCTGTTCCAGTAATAGCTACACAGACCACAGCCCAGGATGGATATTTCCTGTACATTGGCTGCTCGTAACTGCTTTAAACAGGTATCCCCCATGTCTCGTGCAGATGAGGAAAGTCTAGGTTATGAAATATTTTGAAGATCACATAGCGGTCCAATGGCAGAGTCAGGACTAAAAGCAGCCTCTAGCCTCTGAAGTCTGTGTCTTTATGGGGGACCACAGCGCGTGTTCTGAGTCTTCCACTCTGAAGGCAGCCTGGGAAGAACTCGTTACTGCATCTCTCCTGCTTGGGGGAGGAGGAGTCCGGGCCAGAGAGAATCTGATCACACTTGGACCCTCCTTCATCTATGACTTAGGATTTCACAAAGCGTTATTACTGCTCTTGATGTTGCAGCAAAGCACTGTTCTCAAAGTTGGGTTACATTAAAAAGGTGAAGGAAGCTGAGCTCACATGGGACCCAGTTAGTTAGTGTACTAAAAGAGGTTTCCCAAACGCCAGCTTACAAGACAGGGAGACAAACAAAAGATAGAGTTCGTTTGTTTGTTTTTTGGTTAATTGTAAATCAATAAGGTCATTTTACTGTAATAATTTGACAAATAAAAACATCACTCAGCTGGTTTAAGGTAGCTACTCAGATGCTGGCCCAGTCCCAAACTCTACCTATTTCAGTGAACTTCTCCACAGTTACAGCTACCGTTCTGAATCCAAGGACTTTACTTAAGGTTTTACACTTTCACTGTCAATTATATTTTTATTCATCTATCTTACACACACACACACACACACACACACACACACACACACACACACAC
>OU015756.1:20364921-20379417 GCA_907169655.1 Acomys percivali | reverse complement strand
ACACACACACACACACACACACACACACACACACACACACACACACCTTAACAATATTACATTTAGATAGAAAAACACCACCGGGAAATACAGCCCTTCACAGTCTTACTCCCACCCCAAGACACAGCCGCTGGAATCATCTCACTGTGCTCTTCCAAAACTCTCCAGCTCACCACCTTAGTGCTGGGAGAAGGGTTGTATTTCACTGTCATCCATCAAGTTGGATTGAGAGTCACAGGAGGAAGAGAGCCCAGTGTTATAAGCACACAACCAAGTCAGTCAGCAAATAGCCTTTGGCATTCATTGTAAAGTAAAGCAATTGTCATTATTGGGCAAAGTCTAAGGATCTATCTGTCCTGTCTACACCTGTTTGTCCCTTTGCCCCGATGCTTAGAAGTCACATGTTCATTTAGAATGTTTCTAGATGACACAAAAAGAGTGCAGAGAGGCACAAAGTAATTGGTAATAATAGGCCAGAGTTTTGCTTCCTTTCAATCCATGCCCTCATCCTCCTGGGCTCTCCTTATAACACTGAAGATTTGATTCTCTGATTTATATTAAGGCATTGGGTTTTGTAAGTCAAGTATTCTGCACTTTCAATTTTTTTAAAACAGCATTTAAATTTACAAAATATGGCTGCATCTGAAGCCTGGTTTGCTTTTACTATACAAACAGACTTCAGGGCCTCTCTAGGTCTTAGTGTTTGCATTTCATAAGCAAAATTAATGTGAGTGATTAGCCTTAATTTCTGGAAGAGTCAGACACAACAGTCATTGCAGATATACCTGTGTGTGTGTATACAGGCACATATTTGTATATATACATCTATCTAACCAAACACAAAACATTGTTAAGTTAAAAATTAACAGTAAAAACAGAAGAGAAAGCAAGATTGTTGATAATGAGTATAGGAATTATTTCTTGCTAAGTGTGAGCTAGTCTTCATTCGTTTATGTGCCTAGATATCTAGGGATATGTGTAAGGTGGTTGTGTTTAGCTTGATGTGCTGTGCATAACAGTAAAACAAATGAGTACCTTCCCTCTTACATCACTGGTGCTGGAAGCTAGCAGTGGCATCCGCTCAGCATCCCTCCTCCTCCTCACCCTCCTCCTCCTCCTCTTCCTCCTCCTCCAGGGAATCACTACAGGGCACAAACCAAGAGCACAGTGGCAGGCTAGTTCGGGTTTCTTTTTCAGGAACTAAATTTGCATCCTCCTTCTACCATATGTTCAGGCAGCTTCAGTGCTACCTCATGCAGCTGTGTCACTGAATTCCCCGATCTTAATGAATAAACTAATTACAGGCTGAGATGAACTCTTGCAGACTAGCTACCTCCCTCCATAAATCAAGAAGTGAACTTTATTCCCACAGCTACCTACCAATTTGCATTAGCCATAAAAGTGTACCGTATAGCTGCACTCCCAGAATACTGGGCCACCACTGTATGAATTCCTCACGGGTCAAGTGGCAGCAGTAAATACGCCGCTACTGCTAATTTTCAGGTACTAGTAAGCACAACTAGGCAACCCTGATCCACTTGAGTCTGGTGGCAGTCTGGTATAACTGAGTCTCACCGTTCTGAATCAGACAACTAAGCACTATTATCCTTTTGAGTATTGAAGTTCTGTTTGTTTACAAAAGACTTCCAACAAGGTCAAAATAAACCTTTGTCCATTTAGAGCCTTTTAAAATAGTGTAAGAGCTGCTTTATCAAGTGCAAATAAGTCAACTGCAAAGAAACCAAATAGAAACAGATGTCAGATGTGAGCCAGACTTTATGCTCTCAGAATCCAAATGTGAAGTCTGCTGGACCTGTTAATTATAACCCAGGCCAGGATTCAACAACAACACAGCCCTCGGATGGAAATGGCCTGGGAGTGGGTAGCACCTTCTTTACCAAGCAAATGCCTTCTCTCCAGCACCAAATTTCAGGACACAAAAGAGAGAGGCATGGGCTTTTGTGCGTCCTACTTTCTTGGGATGCCTGCAATTTTCTCACTGGAGTTGTAGGGTTTCTAAGAGTTACAGCTATGACCACCTACAGCTAAGGATGCAGGCTGGACTCCAGGCTGTCCGTGGTTACACTGGGGTTAAAGCTGTAGTCCCAGGATTTGGACTTCTTTATCTACAGAGCAGGGTATAGTTAAAAATCCACAAAAACCAGAAATATGAGACTAAACACCTTTGATAGCACATGATAGATACCAGATTTAACTTGGTCTTCTCTATCTAGATTACACCTCCATTGCGGAGTCTGTTCATAATACAAGTAATTCTTATATCCAGAACGTTCTCTTGTTGTCAATATTATCAAGGAAGCATGGCGTTTGCACTTCAGATTTTCTTGCCAGTGCAGCATCTTACTTACCCTTTGAAAATAATCATTTCCCACATGATACTTGTCTTAGGTAGGGTGACTACTGATGTGATGAAACACCAGAACACAAAGCAACTTGCAGAGAGAACTTATACTTCCAAATCACTATTCATCATTGAGGGAAGTCAGGACAGAAGCTCAAACAGGTTATGAAGTAGCTCAGGAGATCGTAAGATCCTCCCTTGCAGCAAATGGGATTAAGCTTCAGTTATCTCAATTAAAAAATTGACTTCTAGCAGGGTTAGATGCAATATGCAGATAGTGAAAGAATTGTGGGAAAATAGTTACTAGCCTAATAACTCCTCTTTATGTCAGATGCTGTTTTTTGCAAATATTCACATATAGTTGCTTCCTATTCAGTGTGCAAATTAGGTAATCTCTACACTTTAGTATCGTGCTGGCTAGTTTTATGTCAAGTTGACACAAGCTATAGTCACCTGAAAGAAGGAACCCTTGATTGAGAAACTACCCCCATCAGATTGAACTGCAGGGATAATTTGACTTCCTCTTATATGGGAAAATGGGGAGATAGAAGGACCCAGAGAGTCCTGGAACCCTACAAGAAGACCATCAAGGCTGGCGGATCTGGACTCAGGGGTGGCCTGCACAACCTGCTGTACCAACCAAGGACAATGTATGCAGTAAACACTGAACCCCTATTCAGATCTAGCCAATGGCCAGCACATTCTCCATAGTTGTGTGGAGAGCAGGGACTGACTCTGACATGAACTCTGGTGCCCCCTATTTGATCACTTCCCCTTGGTGGGGAGGCCTGGTAGCACTCAGAGGAAGGGGAAGCAGGCTACCTGGATGAGACCTGATAGGCTGTCGTCATATGGTGGGGGAGGAGATCTCCTTCTGTCACAGGTCAAAGGGACGGGAATAGGGTGAAAAAGGGAAGGAGGGGAAAACAGGAAGATACAAGTGAGGGGATAACAATCGGGACGTAATCTGAATAAATTATTTAAAAAATAAAAAAAATTAAAAATGATTGAACTGCAAGCAAGCTTGTAGAGCATTTTCTTAATTAGTGATTGGTGAGAAAGGGCCCAGCGCATTGTGAGTGGGACCACCCCCAGAATAATGGTCCTGGATGCTTGTAAGGAATCAAGCTAAATAAGCCATGATGAGCAACCAGCAAGCAGCACCCCTCCACAGCCTCTGCCTCCGGGTTCCTGCCCTGACTTCCCTCAATAATGAACACTGATGTGGCAGTGTGAGCCAAGTAAACCCTTTTCTCCCCAAGGTGCTGCTAGCTATGGTGTTTCATCACAGCAGTGGTGACCCTAAGACAAGCGTCGTCATGTGAGGAAATGAATATTTTCATATAAAGACCTTTATATTGTTCATAACACAAATCCATGTCTTTGCCTTTTTCACGCTGTGTTAGTCAGCCATCTGTCATTGAGAGAAAGTATCTCAAATAATCACCTTCTAAAAAGAGAAGGTTTATTTGGGGTTCACAGTTTCAGAAGTTTCGGTGCACGGTTGCTTGGTCCTATTTATTACCTTGGGACTCTTGGCAAGAGAACATGTCAGGGTGCAGAATGTGTGGTCAAGTAAGCTGCCCTCCTCAGGGCAGCTGGGATGCAAAGATGGAGAAAACAGAGCTGCTGGAGTGCCTCAGGGCACAGTCTCATTGACCTAATTTCCTTCGTTCAGGCTCCCACAGTTACCCTCCTCTCTCCTTCATCTCACTCTTTCCAAAACAACAACAACAACAACAACAAAAATCAAAAAGTCCTCACTCCTATGAATGACCTACACCTCCTACCCACAGCTCTCCTTTCCAAACCATAGTCTTCCCCAACATCTCTGCCTCGTTACCGTCAGTCATTGCTCACAAGCACACCTGACTGTATGATCTCTGCAAAAACTTCTTCAGCATCTCTGTCACCCAGGATACGGATGACAGA
Organism: Acomys percivali; assembly: GCA_907169655.1. Taxonomy (NCBI): domain Eukaryota; kingdom Metazoa; phylum Chordata; class Mammalia; order Rodentia; family Muridae; genus Acomys; species Acomys percivali. Next base: position 20,375,123 of record OU015756.1, on the reverse strand, counting down.
TGCATCGTGGTAGTTCTTGACGTCATTTCCAGAGCCTTATTCTTATCACTAAATGTGTAAATAAACCACATGTGCCTTAAGGAGAGAGAGAGAAAAAAAAAAAAGGGACACCGTCATGAACTTCCCTCAGCTTTCTCCTTCTCCTACACTGACACTCCAGCACAATGATTATTACGCTGTGATATAATGAGGATTTTAAATATCAAGTCAATTTTTCTACTAGATTATGACTTGAATTAGGTGTCAAACGAGGTCTTACTAATCTTTGGCACAATGGTGAGCATAGACTGAACTAAATGCATATGTTCTATAATTTACACATTATCGCTGCCATAGATAGGAAGTCTTATACGTCTTGAAAAGATGAATCTTTTTGCAAATAGATATTTGGGTAGATAAAGAAAGGGACTGGCCCAAGATGTGCAGCCAGCAGCATTCAGCTGAGCCTGGATTTTAGGAGGAATTAGCACACATGGGCTCTGAAACTAAACATCGCAGGTCTATGTTTCCCAGATGGCAGCCAAAGCATGCATTTAAATTTGAGTTTCAAATAAACAATGAAGTGTAGTGAATGCCAAAACATCACAGAAAATGGCAAGTATCACAGAGCTGGCCCTTTTCTGTGTGAGCTTTTCCCTGATCTGACATCTCTACATACAATCAAATCTAAGCACTGAGGTTTCCTGGCTGGACAACCTCAGACAAGTGAATTAAGATCTCAGTCACTGGGCCTGTCCTTCTGAAAGCATGGCCATTAGAAGGAGTCAGTATTGTCCTTACAACACAATCCCAACTTCTTCAAGTCTATAAAATGAGCTCGAAACTGACTCAAAATGCGGTAATCTGCAATCGAGTTTAAATTTTTGGTGATAGAAAACAAAATAACAAATGGTGAAAGAGCATGTTCTCATGTCAGAAAGTGGGAGTGTCACTTTCAGCCAAAAAAAAATAGAAAAAAAAACCTTTTAATTTTAACAGTTTTTATCCATATACATATTGTTGTTATATTATCATCTTAGGGATATTAGACTGGTCCCTAAATCCACTCTAATAGCAAATACTAAAAACTATATCGCAGAGTATTGGGCAAGCATGCAGGGCCCACATTTTCAGAGCATGTATGTAACTCCACACCATCGGTACTGTCCGATCATCGCCTGTGCAGTCAAGCATAGTTCTAAATCAGCTAAACTAAGAAAAGCACAGTCAAGGGACCAGTGAGATGGCTCAGGAGGAAATGGTGCTCTCCACCAAGCCTAAAGACCTGAATTTGATCCTCCAGAGCCCACACGGTGAAAGGAGGGAACCAGTTCCTGCAGGCTGTCCTCAGTCATTCCTGTACTGTGTCACATACATACACACAGTGAATAAATCAAGTAAATATGTGAATAAATATGATAGAACACAGCCAAGTGAAGAGAGAAGTGCGTCAAGTAAGAAGCAATTCTACAAGATTATATTAATATGCTCTAGTGGGAAACACTGTCTCTGGCATTCCTATTAGAAACACATACACACACACACACACACACACACACACACACACACACACACACACATCTCAAAGCAATAAAGGGCCTGCGGAGAAGGAAAGCCAAGTGTGCTTGCTGAGCAATCATTACCGAACAGGGGGAAAGCCGGAAGTCAACAAAGGGCCAGTCAGGAGAAATTTATAAGTTAATATTGGTCACACCTGCAAATTACTACAGTGAGACCCCTGACCAAATCCAGAACACCGTTTAAATGGATTCGCTGAGATGTTTATGTACCCCCTTGGAGTCACTGAAATGCTGTGAATCTAAATTTGTCGGTTAAAGCAATTAAAAGCGAAGGAATTGATGCCTGTCACAGTGCAGATGAAACTGCGTTTTACAGTGCCACACAGAACACCTGGGGAATCTGCATTGCGGTTACTCACATACTTTGTCATCCAGGATGCAAATGTATTGTTTGTATTTAATTGTTTCAAAGCTTTACTTTTTAAAGGCAGCAAGACTCTTAAAGGCCTTTAAAAAAAAAAAAAAAAAAAAAACCCAAGAGGAAACACTGCGAGGGTGCCTTCAGCCAGTTTAGCAAAGCATGTATTTTGAGTCGTTGGCCAAAATAACCCATCTGAGCGACAATTTGCACACATGTCACATCTTCTCATGCCCCTTGTTTCCAAGGAAAAGGTCAAAGCCATCAAGCCGCCATGCTTAGCCAGAGTTGGAGAGAGGCGTCATTTCACAGCCACGAAGTGGAACTCACAGTGAATGAGGCTAATCACTCAGCAACTACGAGGGAAAGAGATTATGTGATCATCATTTTCTCACCAATTGAGAATCACTGTGCATAAAAATAGAAATTACTGGGGAAAATTCACACTACTTAGCAAGGAAATAAGAGCACCAAACAGAAGGATCTCTCAGCTGAGGCTTGACTCCCCATTGCCGGCAAAACAGAACAGTCAGATGCTTGAAAGGCCTGGCAGCAAGGAAGAAACCGCCTCCTGCAAACAATTGAGCTCTTTCTTTATTCACCAGCTACGGTTTGTGGCAGACACCCTCAATGGCCTGGCAGATGCCACTTGCCTGGTGTCAGTCACACACTCTTTCTGCTGGTGAATGGAAAACAGTTCTACTTCTGTGGATTGGCTGCAAATATAAATGTATTGCCCCAAACATGCTTGCAAGAATGCCGCCAAGAGCTGTGAGGCTGACAAGAGGGCAGTGATGTGTACCCACCTGTTAAAGCTTCCCACACATCCCGCTTAACTTTTCCCACATGAGCATCTAATGGCAGAAGCATTCTCCGACAATGCAGAAAGAAGAGAGCCTTTCTCAGCACATAGGCCTCAAGGAATGCCTAGATAGAATTAAATTTTCCATGAAAGAAATATACAATAAATCTTAGGAATATGCTTTTCAATTACAAAATTGTATTAAAGGATGCTAAAGTCTGTTAAAGAAAAACCTAGATGGGCCTTCTGTTGGGCCAAGCACCTTGGTTGATTTTGGTGGTTGGGGGATGGGAGCCTAAGAGTACAGGTGTTGACATCTTCTGAATAAGAGTGAGCAGAAGCTGGTGTTTCTGAAAGCAAGCCTGGAGAGGGGATGAGGGGGAAAAAAAAGTCCAAGAAGCCAGGAAATGGGGAAGACCAACAAGACGTGGTGCACAGTGGGAATCACTGTAACTGGCTGGCCAAAAGCACACACAAGGTAAGGAGTGTTTCATATATGACTAAGCTGTGCTCTCTGTGTGGTGTGGATGGTACTACGGGCCTCCTGTGTGACTCCACCGTCCCCTATAAAGAGTCTGATCACTAAAGCACCATTGATCTAATATGCTTCTTAAGTATCCCCAAAAGCCCATGCTCTAAAAGATTAGCGCCAGCTTGTTTGCTACAGAAATTTAATCTGGGCTAGATGCAGTGGCAAACACCTTTAATCCCAGTCCTGGGGAAGCAGAAGCAGGCAAATCTATCTCTTTGAGTTCAAGTCCATGCTGGTCTTTGCATCGCATGAAGTAAGGAGGCTTCCTTTCTCCATGTCCTTCCACCAGGATACCCCACCCAAAAGCCACTGTGACAACCAACCATTCCTAACACAGTAATGGAAAGCTCTGTGACACAAACTGTGTGGCTGAAGAGCAAGGACCTGCCCTACAAGGAGAAACAAGGGAACATCACAGAAACAGCAGAAGCTGGGCGGCCATAGTCTCTATGGCCTGCAGAAACCACGCAGAGGACAGAGAGTAAAGGGTGAGCCATTCTATGCAGGCTTCAAGGGGCGGTTACTCCAGCTGACTTCCAGATCAGATGGTTCGGTTATTCTCACAGCTGTGTCTTGTAACTGAATACCCATTTGAGCCTTTAAGTCCACGGGGATTCTCTCTGTGAAGTCCCCCACTCCATAACCAAGAACTTAATTAGCCCAAATGCCCTGAGCTGTCATCTACTTACTAGCTGTTACTCTATACTTTTAAAATGTGATTGTTATCCAGGCCACTGACTTCTAACTCAGGCAAGACTGAACACACACACACACACACACACACACACACACACTTATGAAGATAGACTTTGAGGCCAGTTGGTTAGAGCCAGGAGTACATTTTCACCTTAAAAATGATGTTATACACTAGAGGCTGCCAAACACTAATGTGCATCTGAATCTCATAAAGGCTTATTAAAAATAGAGCCCTACAGTCTCACTCTGGAGGTGCTAATTATGGAGTGGGATCCAACAAGCAGCATTTTAATGAAATATCCAGGTAACTTGGGTATGGCCACTTGGAAAAACATTAGTGACTGTGGTTACTGGGGTTTCTTTATGGCCGTCTGTACAGAGCCTAGCTTACCACGTTGTAGCTGTGGTGATTTGAAGGAGAATGCCTCATATGCTTGGATGCTTGGTCTCCATTTGGTGGAACCTTTTGGGAAGGACTAGGAGGTGTGGCCTTATTGGAGGAGCTGTGTCACTGGGGTGGGCTTTGAGGTTTCAAAAGCCAGCCCATTCCCGGTTAGCTCTCTCTGCCTCATGCTTGCGGATCAAGATGTGAGCTCTCGGTAGCTGAGCGCTCGCGCCTGCCTGCCTCTACAATGCTCCTTGCCATGATGGTCATGGATTCTAACCCTCTGGAACCTTGAGCCCCAAATTAAATGTTCTCTTTTTATGTTTCCATGGTCATGGTGTTTTGTAATGACAACATAAAAGTAACAAAATTAGCAGGGAAGAAACGCTCAGTCTGAATATCCTGTCTCCATCTTCAGACCCGTAAGATAAAAGCCAGACAGCTCTGGGTATGAATAGCCACCCAGAGGTCTAGATCAGGAGGTTTACGTGCTTGTGGCTGAGTGTGCAAAGCAAGGAGGGAGCAGCTTCCATTATCAGGAGTTCTCCTTTATTTGGATTTATCACCTTGAGCTTGCTATCCAGACAGAATGCTAACTGAAATGTTCTGGCTTGAAAGAACTAAGAGAGTTCTCCAACTTATTTTACTTACAGCAGCCCCCATACCTGGTGATCATGTTTCCAAATGAGCACAGATCATCTTACAATCTTTTTTTTTCATGGAAATTAATTATACATAATGTTAAATTAACTATCAGCCCAAACAAAGATCAAATTTAATATTGTGAATAAGTACAAGGGAAAGCATGCCAAAGGCTTAAGGTAGAGGTCTTTTCACTAGCATAGTGGCCAGTAGGAGGGGGGAGAGTGTCTGTGTGGTGTATATGGGTCTGTGTTGTATGTATATATGTGTGTATGTGTGATATGTCTGTGCTGTGTCTGTATGTCTGTGGTGTGTGTGTGTGTATCTATGTGCCTGTGGAGTGTGTGTGTGTGTGTGTGTCTGTGTATATCTATATGTCTGTGGTGTGTGTATGAATGTGGTGTGTGTGTGTATCTATGTGTCTGTATTGTGTGTATGACTGTAGTGTGTGTGTGTATGATGTGTTGTGTGTGTGCCTGTGTTGTGTGTATGTGTCTGTGTGGTCTATATGTGTCTGTGGTGTGTTTGTGAGTGTATATGTGTGCCTGTATGATGTGTGTGTATGAGTGTATGTCTGTGGTGTGTGTATGTGTATATGTGTATCTATGTGTCTGTGTGATGTACTGTGTGTGTGTATGTGGTCTATATGTGTCTGTGTGTCTGTAGTGTGCATGTGTGTGCATATGTGTGCCTGTGTGATGTAAGTGTTTATATTCTTGCATGCATGTGTGTTGTTTACAATTTTCCTAGTTGCTGATACAGCTTAGAACTCCCTAATGTGATAATCTGACAGGTCCTCAGTCTAGCAAAGCTTACAAAAAGACGTGAGGCATGGGACATGAGACACGAGCAGGACAATTTTAAACTTTTTAAAACTCTGCTTATAGCAGAGTCACTCGTAGACCTTGAATGACACAACACCACAATTTTATTGGCTGACCTTTCAAAAGAGAGCTCTAATTAGATACTCTGATATGCAGCCCTGAATTACACAGAGTAAGCAGGAGTCCTCACTTCTCCCCCCTTCACAACCAGCCAACCGGGTAATCTTGCTAATTGAAATTCTCGGCAATGGTACCTCAAAGTGGACATCCCCCTGCCGCCCACACTGCCCAGGCCCACTGCGTGGCTCCCTCTCCCTGCTGTGCTGCCTGCTGTGTCCTCTCCCACCACAGAGATTCTGGCTTATGACAATTTACAATGTATTTCTGTAACAGACACCCTGTGTTTACTTGGGTGCCTAGAGACAGGATCTTTCAGGTGGATAATCATTAGAATGAGGAAATTCAAAAAAATCACTGTAATCCCACCTTACCTAGTCCACAAAATAAATTCCATGTAGATTAAAGACTTAAAGTAAAAACAAAAACAAACAAACAAACAAACAAAAAAGAACCAAGCCCACAAAAGACTAGAACAGATGAGCAGGTTTGCCACAGTTTTATAAAAGTGAAACCTGGCTAAAAAAACTAACTTCATCCTTCACCAATGGAGCAACATACAAATATACATTACACTAGTATGACATGGATAATATGCAGCCACTTAATAGCCCTTTTAAAAGGGGTGTTGGCTGTCAAGATGACCCTGTGAGTAGAGTCATCCCTGATATGTGCCTGATGGGAGAGAACAGAGTCCTCCAAACTGTCTTCTGACTTTCATACATGGCATGAAAATATACACACACACACACACACACAAACAAACACACATACACAAACATACACACATGCACACACATATACACACATACATACAAACACACATACGCACAAACGCAATATACACATATACATGCATACATACAAATGCACACATACATAACACACATACACACATACACACACATACACACATAAATTAACATTTGGATTTTGCATAGGAAAGCTATCTGTGTGACTTTGGTAAGTGGAAACAAGAATCAAAGTAAGGTGTGTGCTAAAACAAAGACCCGCTGCATCTAGGGCTGAGACTGCCTGGAACCATCAGTCTCTTCATGCCGGGCTGTGTGCTTTTCAGTACAGTGTGGACGGAACAGTGGAGTAACAGCAGGGAAACCACTGGACTTGTGAAATTCCACTCCACCTCAAGGGGAAAGGACCGGGTCATTATAATAGTCCAGTCCTGGCTGGAAGAGCAGACTTAGCCTTGAAGAGCTAAATGCAGGCCACACTGTGGTACTGCAGACGCCCACCCTGCCACTTCCTAACCCTGCTGGCATTTATCCTCTCAGTGCCCATTTGCTTTCCACACACCAGGTACAGAAACTCATCCTGGTGTTGTAGGAAGTAACACACGTAAGTGTCCCAAAGACCCGACAAGTGCTATTTTCCTTGTTTAGTATGTTAAAGGGTGGGCATGTCACCTTTTTTCCCTTGGTCATATATGAACGTGTTTCTGGATGCCACAGGATTATGAGATTTAAAGATCTATATTTTTGATACTATACAGATCCTAAACACAAATCAATGGCTTTTAGTAGACACCCAAATAAGCAATCATTTGCTTTGATGGCTGGGTGCAGGGTGTTATTTTATACCGAAAAAATATGCTGAAATTTTTTCAGCATGACTTGTAAGTATGGCAATGTCTACCTAGTTTATGTGTAAGTTAAAGAAATTTGTCTATGGGGTGCTTTGTCTAGTTTCAATTCTTTTTCTCTACACACTGACCTCAGAGCTTAGTCACAATAGATGATGCATTTCTTCTTAAAATCTAAATAGCTGATGAGTCCCCAGGCTTCCCATACCACAGACAGAATAATCAGGAGGAGCCCAAGAGATGAGATGACGTCTGTCTGGTTTGACCTCTTTTGGGGTAATTGTGCACTTTTGTGCTGCAGAAGGTTCTGATCTTTTCTGTTCTGGGTTATTTTGTATGTTGGGTTGATGAGGGATGGAAGGGATCCCTGGGGATCAAAGCCCACACAATTACAGTCTCTAGGAGACAAGACACCATCGGACACCATTAGGTCCTGGCAGCTCTGTGGCCTTTCAGGCTCAGCTGTGACTGTGACTGGCACCAGCCACAGAGGTTCTGGTTCAGCAGAGCTCTCGGAGGGCATAAGGAGCTGCTCCCAGGATAAGCATCGTGAGAAGCCATTGCCACCATGACCAAAAGACTTGTCATGAGATGCTAAGGTGCCATGGGGTGGCAGCCTAGAAAATGCCACAAGATGAACAACAGAAATGTAGCACTGGTATGCTTTAAGGAGTCCAGAGGGGCTTCAAATTGAGCATTCCAATAGAGTTTTAGGTAGACCTCAGGGTAGAATGTTAGATTTGGCACTGGACATGGATCTAGGACTCTGTATACTATAATCCCATATACTAAAACAGTAGAGAAAATTCTAAAACGAGCTCAGGGTTCACTTCAGACAACAGGGAAAATGTTCACTGTGTGTAGAAATTATATGCCGTGGAGGTGTACCCCAACCCAAGGGTCATAACTGTCTCCAGAGATGCTCTTCAACCACACCAAGGACCCAGTCGGCTCAGGGAGCCCTGACATTCAGTATTTGACCACCACAAGAACACTTAGGCAGGAATTATAAAGCTATCAAAAAAATATCCTAAAAGAACTTCCCTTAATTGTGTCAAGAAAAAGCAAGTGGTGGAAGTGGTCAGCTGAGGAGGCTGCGAGAGTCTCAAGCACCTCAGTGTCATGGGTGGTCAGCAGACCCAGAGTACACATGAACCTTAGCAGACCTAGTCCTCAGTCCTAAGTTTCATTCATCCTTCTTCCAGGCTCTCCAAAGATACGTTATGTCCTTTAAATGACCTGTCAGCAGTTCCCAAGCCGTGTGTCATGACCCCTTTGACAAATCTTGCCTCCAAGAATATTTACGTTACAATTCATAACAGCAGCAAAGTTAGTTATGAAGTAGCAATGAAAATCATTTTATGGTTGGGGGTCACCACAGCAATGAGGAACCATGTGAAGGGGTTGTAGCATTAGGAAGGTTGGGAGCCATTGATCTATGTAGAAAGGTTATGCCTCATGTTTTTGAATTTTGAGTTTTATTAAATTATTGAAGGTAGGAAGAAGGAAGCACTAGAAAGAAGCTGTTGCTAGTAATATCCATTTACTATAGCTGATGGGATGGGCTCAAAGTTCTTGAGGAGGCCTATTAGTTACTGTCTTAGTTACTTTTCAACAGCTGCTTACAAAACAAAGTGTTTCATTTGGGGTTCTTGGGACTAGAGGTTTGGAGTCCATGACCATCAAAGCAGAAGCACAGCAGCAGGCAGGCAGGAATGGTGCTGGAGCTACAGCTGAGAGCTTACATCCTTATCCAAAAGTAAGAGACAGAGAGAGCTCACTGGGAGTGGTGTAAGCTTTGAAACTTCAAAGCCCACCCCCAGTGACACTCTTCCAATGAGGCCACACCTCCTAATCCTTCCCAAAACAATTCCACCAACAAGGGACCAAGCATTCAAATACATGAGGCTGTGGGGACCACCACAGGGCACTGAAGAGGGCTTCCTCATGGGATTGACCGGTTTCATTGTTGCAACTGCAGCTGCTGTTGTTTAAAAGGTGGTAGGGAAGCCAGGCAAAGGTTCTCAGCAATGCATTTTGAACCTGTAATTGCAGAGCTGGTTGGACAGTTACTCTAGCTCCCACTCCTGATAAACATGAATGTGGATAATAACGAATCAAGGTGATCACCCTTATCAGAGGTTCTGCCTTTTGAAGTCTTATATTGCATTTATTTATTATGTGGGCATGAGGAGGAAGGTCACATGCCACAGTGACCATGTTGGAGTCAGAGGACAACTTTCAGGAGTCAGTTCTCTCCTTCCACCATGTGTGTCCCGGGGGGTTATCCAACATTTATCCAGTGTTGAGTTTAAGAGGAATGATCCACTCCATGACACAGGGTAACAGCTGGATATCTGAGAGGAGTCCCAGCAAGCATACAGTGTTGTAGCAGAAGCCAGAGGCCTTGTACCAGACCAGTGCCTCGTCACAATGAACGTTTGCAAGCAAAGAAGCGAGGACAAAAGAGTACACTGTAGGACACACTGTGACACACCACAGTTTCCACGGAGAGATTTTTTTCCTTTTATAGGGGGTTACAAGGATAGAGGGTGAGTACAAAAAGATGGGGAGATGAGTGGGATTGGGGTGCATGATGTGAAATCCACAAAGAATCAACAAAAAGTTGAGAGAGAGAGAGAGAGAGAGAGAGAGAGAGAGAGAGAGAGAGAGAGAGAGAGAGAGAG
>OU015756.1:20322798-20362134 GCA_907169655.1 Acomys percivali | reverse complement strand
AGAAAGAAAGAAAGAAAGAAAGAAAGAAAGAAAGAAAGAAAGAAAGACAGACAAACATACCCAGATGTGAGCAAATAAAAGAGTGCCTCCATTGGAACAGCAGCCAAGGGATCTGTACCCACCTTGGGTTAAGTCGATGGCTACTGCACAGTGAATGCGCAGCTACACCTATCAGTTCCTTCAGTTTTCACTGTGCTACATCTCTGTGCAATGGGGAGGAACTGTATCATTAAGGAACAAATGGACATTGAAAGGAAAGCCTATTATGAGACAATATTTAAATGAAGATGAAGTGCAGACAGCAGTGTCAGGCCCATTATTCCCTTAAAACAACTCTCGGTATTCAAAGAGATTTTGCTGCCTGGAACAAATTGTGCAGCCTGCCGAGAGCGCACAACTCAACAGAAAGGTAAAAATATGATGGTGCACTACTCTCACCATGGTGGGGACTTTTTCCTCATTGTTTCCTGTTGTTGTTTGGATCAATGACTGCATTAAAAACTCAGAGAAAGTAACTGAATCCCACAGACTCCCTCACTGATGAACATGGCTGAAGAGTGTCTGGCCTATAGGCAGGTCCTGACATTCTCACACGTCCACTCATCCCTGTAGAAACAGTGAGCTGGATTAGCAGATAGTGAAGGCCAGAGTTGCAATTCACCATAATGAAGAAAAGGGCCCATAGGCAAGTCCATGGGCTGTCCCAGAGTTTTGCTTCTCAGCCCATATTCAGGCTTAGCTTCAGGTAAGCTCACAGACCTGCTAGGCAACAGAGGCCATCTCAGTTAGCTATGAGGAAAGAAAAGCTGCAGTGGTCCAGCACTTCCTTCCACAGGGCAATGAAAATGGTAGTCCAAAGAACTAAGGAAGAAGCCGTTCCAAAGCTGTCGGCAGGTAGGGGTGGGGTTGGGGGCATGAGGGGTGGGGGATGGGGTGAGGGTGGCGGCATGAGGGGAGGGGTGGGGGTATGATGGGTGGGAGAGATTATTGTTTTTCTTTTTGAGCAAAGTTTCAAATCTTTTAGACCAAAAGACTTACTTCATTTAGCAAATGCAGTAATATCCATGCTCCCATGGACAGCCCATATTCAGCAATCTGTGGGCAGCACAAATTGAGATTTCTTTCTTAATAAGTAAACAAAGTTGGTGGATTCTGGAAGTGCGAATGACTCTGAGAGTAGTTAAGGGAAGAATAGGGAATGAATGTGATCAAAATACATCATATAAAATTCTCAAAGAATTAATAAAAATAAAATTAAAAGAAAGTAAGACTGAGTGGAAGACAGAGTAATTGTGGTTAAAAGGTGGGGAAGCTGGAGGAGGGGAGCGGGACGTATCTATGAAGACCATGATGAAGCCCAATACTTTGTACCTCAAATATTATTCTTTTAAACTGCAGAAAGGGAAGAAGGGAGGAAGGAAGGAAGGAAAGAAGAAAGGAAGGAAGGATGGGTGGGAGGGAGGAAGGAAGGAAGGAGGGAGGGAGGGAGGAAGGAAGGAGGGAGGGAGGGAGGGAGGGAAGAAGGGTGGGAGGGAGGGAGGAAGGAAGGAAAAAGGAAGGGAGGGAGGGAGGAAGGGAGGAAGGGAGGGAGGAAGAGAGGGTGGGAGGGAGGGAACCTGAACTGTCTCCTCATACACTCTGCTTTGAAATCTCCTCTGCCAATGAAATTAATCCAGAACTCTTCGATTTAGCCTCAAGCAGATTCTTAGGACAAGGAGAAAGATAGTCACATACCTTGCCAAAATATCACAAAAAAAGGTCTTTATCCCAGATGCTAATGCCCCGCTCTAAAACCTCTTGATCTGGAACTCCATAGCCCACAGTGCTGTCGTCCAAGCTCTGGCTACATGGCCTATTGTGTCCCGCTTAAGGCTCTCCACTGCCTTTCCAGTCCAAAGTCCCAAAGTCTTCTCTATTCCTCTAAACATGGTCAGGCTCATCACAGAAATAGCCCAGGACCTTCTACTAACTTCTGTCTTAGTTATGGTGATATTGTCATAAAGAGACACCATGGCCAAGGCAGCTCAAAATAAAGCATTTCATTGAGACCTTCGTTACAGTTTCAGCCATGATCATCATGGCACGAAGCAGACAGACATGACACTGGAGCAATAGCTGAGAGTTTTACTTCCTGATTTATAGGAAGAGAGAGATGCTGGTCCTGACATGAGCTTTTGACCTTCAGACTTATGAGCCTTTGGGGCCATTCTCATTCGACCCACCGCAGTTGCCTAAACACAACCTGCATAGAGAAAACATTAGTTGGCAGGCGTTCGTGGACAGGGTAAGGTGCCAGCTTTAGTTGAAGAGCTACAGGCAATGAACAAACAGCTGTAGAGACAGGGAGGACCAGGTTTCTCCAGAGTTGATCCCCCTAGTAAGTTATCCTATGACTACCCAAGTAATCAATCCTAAGTACATGTACATATAACACTATTTAGACTCATTGTATGTGTGTGTGTGGGTGTGTGGGTGTGTGTGGGCATAACAATAATAATTATAGACTAGGTCATCAGTTTGAGAGGGAGACATGAGGAGACAGGAGGAATTGGAGGAGGGAGAAGAAAGGGCATAAATGATGTAAGTATACTACTTGTGTAAGAATGTCTCAAAAAACCTTCAGAGGTTAAAAAAATAAAAGTATCTTTTTCTATTATTGAAAATAATAGAACCGAGAAGAGACTTGATACCCTATGAGCATATATAGGGGGAGGTAATCCCCCTCAGGAACAGTCATAGGGGAGGGGAATAAGGGGAAAATGGGAGGGAGGGAAGAATGGGAGGATACAAGGGATGGGATAACCATAGAGATGTAACAAGAATAAATTAATAAAAAAATAAAAAATAAATAAAAATAAAAGAAAAAAATAAAATAAAATTTTAATATATACTACATTAATAGGAAAAAAAGAAAATAATAGAAATCTTCCCACATACAATATATCTTGATTATAGTTTTCCCTCCTTTTACTCCTCCCAGTCCCTACCCACCTCCCCTACCCTCCGGATCTACTCCCTTTCTGTCTCTCATTAGAAAAGAACAGGTTTCTAAGAGATAACAACCAAACAGGACAAAATAAAATACAATAAGATAGAGAAGAAACCATCATATCAAAGTTGGACAAGGCAAGCCAACAGAAGGGAAAGAGTCCCAGGAGTGGGCACAAGAATCAAAGACCTGCTTATTCTTACATTCAGGAGTCCCATAAAAATACTAAGCGAAACACTATAATATATACTCAGATGACCTGGCGGAGGGTAACACCCACACAACTCACTGAACATGGAGATGTCCAGCTGGTGCCTAAATGGAGCTTTCACCACCATGTTCTAGTGTCTTTGGTGTGGGAAGGGACTTTGCAGGCTACCAAAAGAGACACATAAACACTAACTCAGCCATAAAACATTTGTCCTACAACCTTCCTTGTCTGAAAAGTAAGCTGTGGCAATGGTTGCTCCGAACCTTTAGGAGTAGCCAATCAACGTCTGACTTAAAGTCCACTCCACAAAATGGAACTCAGACCTGATACTGCTTGGGTGACCAAGAACCAGAGACCAGTTAGGTAAAACCAAACACTACTGGTCTTAACAAATGTATCAATAAAATGCCTTCTAATGATATTCTGCTATACTCATAGATCAGTGCCTTATTCAGCCATCATCAGAGAAGCTTTCTGGGGCAGCAGATGGAACAGATGCAGAGACCCACAGTCAGACTTTATGCTGAGAGTATAAATGCAATGCCTCCATCAAATCCATCCCCTCAGAGCTCAGGGAACCCCACAGATGAGCGCACAGGAAGAGAGTAAGAACCAGAGGGGATGGAGGACACCAGGAGAACAAGGCAAAGGTCATATGACCTCATAGAGACCAAAGCAACAAGCACAGGGCCTCCAAGGCTCTGCACCAGTCGTCTACAGATATAAAAGTGTCCCGGTGAGCACCTAGAATGCATAAATAGGCTCTTGCTGGTGAAAATCGTGAGATCATGCCTTGCTCAAAAGAGCTCTCAGACCCCTTACATTCATGTGAACACATTAGAACTTACAGACACCTATCTATGCTTAAGAGTGAGGCTTCATACCACCGTGCCTTTCCCCACCATTAACAGAAGGGTAAACAGAACAAGCCGGGGCACTGACAGGGGAGTGGGGGGAGTGGGGGAGTGAGGGGAGTGGGGGGGAGGGGGGAGGGGGGAGGGGCAGTGGGGGGAATGGGGGAAGTGGGGCAAGTGGGGGGAGTGGGGGAAGTGGGGGCGCAGGCAAACTCACTGCAGCACAGAGGGGACATGCTCCTTTGCCATATGGGTGCTTCCTGCATATGTCACTGTCATTTGAAAGAACGTATTCATTCACTTACTTATTTGACAAAAAAAAAAAAAAAACTATGTATTTATCATGTAAAACATGGCATTTTTCAAATACATATGCTTATTATAATATGGGTAAATTTAGAAAATTACTATATGTAATTTTCAGTTTCTAAGATCTTGAACTATTTTAGAGTGGCCACTGGTTACCACAAAGCTCACAGCATTCTTTTTTTTTTTTTTTTTTTTTTTTTTTTCTGGGCAAAATGGCTTTATTAGAGTGCCAGGATCACAGTGGGACTTAGGAATTAGCATTGGGGCCCTTCTTCTTGCCAAAGGTGGGCACGACATTGACAAAGCGACGGTTGTACTGCATTCGCCGCTTGGCCCGGCCTGTCTTCTTCTTCTTCTCCTGTTTGGCCACCTTGGGAGTTTGACCTCTCACTTTTCCAGCACGAGCCAGGGAACCATGGACTTTACCTCCCAGCATGCGGCCAGCCACTTACAGAGTGGTCAGGGCCTCTACACCACACTGGCCTAGGGTGGCCTCATCCTCCAGCGGTGAGCCTGCCAGAAGTATGACTTGCTCTTCGGGGGCAATGCCTTCCAGTGAGGCCACATGAGCTTTGATCTGGGCGACCGTCTCCTGGCTGGTCACCTCGAGGGTGTGTAGTTCCTGGGCGCGGACAAAGAGCTGCATGTTGGCGACTAACCCGCGGACGGCGCTACTGCTACCACGAAGATGGAGTCAAGAAAGAGCGCTCTTCTCAGTGACCTGCTGTCCTTCCTCTGAGTGCCACTAGGTCTCCCCCTCCAGGGGACATAGTCGAATGTGAGGCATCAGAGTACATGAGAAAGTCATATCTCTCTCTCTCCACTCAAGTGTGGAGACTGTCCTGTCCATGGGCTAGATCTGGGTAGGGGTTTAAATTTTACCGCCTGTATTGTCCTTGGCTAGTGCCTTAGTTTGAGCGGGACCCCTTGGCCCAAATCTGCCTATCATAATGTTCTACTTGTAGGTTTCTAGGATCCACTGGATCCTTCTACATTGCTATTCTCCCATTGTTCTCTCATCTAGAGTCCCAATAGGATGTCCTCCCCTCGGTCCCAGTTTCCTGGTAAGGGAAGGCTTTCGTGGGACATGCCCATTGGGCTAGTATGCAGATATAAGTGAGTATATACCATTTGAGTCTTTCTGCTTCTGGGTTAACTCACTCATTATGATCATTTCCAGCTCAATCCATTTATCCACAAATTTCGGGAATTCCTTGTTTTTAATAGCTGAGTAGTATTCCATAGTGTATATGTACCACAGTTTCTTTATCCATTCTTCTACTGAGAGACTTGATACCCTATGAGCATATACATGGGGAGGTAATCCCTCTCAGGAACAGTCATAGGGGAGGGGAATAAGGGGAAAATGGGAGGGAGGGGAGAATGGGAGGATACAAGGGATGGGATAACCATAGAGATGTAACAAGAATAAATTAATTTTAAAAAAAAGAATTTAAAATATTCAATAAAAATTAAGCATTCTCATAAAAAGAAAGAAAGAAAGAAAGAGCTCTCACAGCATTCTTAAAGGCAACAGTTAAAGGGAGCACATGACCAGCAGCCCCTCCCTCAACACAAGTTACACTCCCACTCACAGCATGTGACGCCTCAGCATGTGCTGCTCTGTGCCCTGCTTTGTGCTAGATAACTTACCTTAAGTCTATTCCATGGTAGCCTTCATGTGGCAGCTCACTGTAATAATCTGATGATAAATACCTAGCCTGTAGCACTTCTGTATTACATTTTCAAAAGGCATCTCCCATGATTTTTAATTATTTCGACTTGAGTCATTTTTACCTTCTATAAAACCCCCATTTTAAGCAACAGAAGGGGTTTTGTCTGGTACTTTACCACAAATATCTCCAAGAGTTATTTTTAGTGTAACATATTTACTATTCAGTCAGCATGTCCGTTTTCTATTAAGTACCCAGCTAATTGCATTTCTAAACCCTCTGCTGAGCAGCAAGGAAGGCAACATTACAAATCATTGAGCAATAACATAACATTGACAACTGCTGGGGCTCCAACAATATTACATGCCAAAGACGAAGCAGCCAATCACACAGACCTAACCGAGGGTCACTTTGCATAATGAAACGAAATGGCTGCGCTAAAAAGAGAGAGGCAACCCTGACCCAGATTTGTACGGTACGGTGGCTGCCCTAGATGTCTGTCAAGATTGTGCGTCAGAGTGCATTCTTAATCAGTGAGCAATCAAAACAAATATTTCACTTCACTTCATAAAGCCGTGCCGTGTGATTGCATCCGACACATCTAGGGGAAGATAATCCCTTACAGTTCACTTCTTCCTGTTTCTGCAGGGGGTAGGGGGGGCTGGGTTGCCAGAAACTAGACTCTCCACTCTGCCCACACAGTAGACTGAGCATTTCAGAGGATCTGGTGAGGTCATGCTTTCTTACTAGGAATAAGAGTTACAATAACAGTGACTGTTTGCCTAAATAGGACATTCAAAGTCAGTGGAGGGTCTTCTAAATCAGACTCCGTGGAAAACCAAGATGAGATTCTTTTCAATAAAGGTATGGGTGTGCTTAGCTCAACCTTTTGGTGGTTACAGAAAAAAAAAAAAAAAGATGGGAAGAAAAACACTTTACTCACTTCAGTTTGGAAATGGTTGAGTAATTTTCCATCCATTTATTGATGAAGTAGATTGCATGGTGTACGCAGCCAGATTGCCCAGGGGTTCTAACGCTACCACTTCCTAAACTGGATGACACTCACAAATTACCGATTTATCTGGGCCTCCGTTTTGTCAAACAAAAGATCTTGATAATACCGGCAACTTCTTCACAAAGATAATGAAGGGATTAAATACAAGTAAAGCCTTTATAAGAATGATTTGAACATAAGAACCATTCAGAAGGGGCACTATTAATAATTAAATAATCCAATTAAGTCTGCTTAGGACTAGTAACTGATTGGATGCATATCCTTGGCAAAGTCATGTTCAGAGTAAGATAATATTAAAATCTTACCCCATGAATCCTAAGCCTATGCATCTATGTATATTTTCATGAGACAAAAAAAAAAATCTGGAAAGACATACAGCAAATTTTACCACTAGTTTCTTAGGATTGGGTTTGGTTGGAAAAATAAAAGAGAAACTCAACCTTTCCCTCTATAGTCTTGTGTTGAGTGATCCATTATAATCAACACAGATTCCTTAATGTAATTTGATAAATCCAGTAAAATAAGAAAAGTGTGTAGTCGGACCTAAACTTCTGACCTCACAAAGCCAGAGCTACCTAGCATTGGACCTGGTGCAGAAAGCGGAACAGGGGTCAGGAAGAAAGGCTCCTTCATGGCTGCTCTGTGTCTCATGGCAGCCAGGTCCTACAGAACAGTGACTGTGTGGGTAGCTTCAGCTGTGTTGGTGACCACAAAGAATCCATTAATGGATGGTTCTCTCCCCTGTCTCCAAGAGCATGTGAGCCTGTCTGTGGGGACCATGAGGTTACATGGCAGAGGCTTAAGCAATGGAGGTCTCCTTCCCTTTCATGCAACATCTCCAGGACAGATCAGCACAGCTCCATGTTGGACCCCACGGAGAACCCAGGAGGAAGGGCCTCCGCCTCCATCTGGAACAAAGCTGAACTCATGGCAGAGGAAGAGAGAGTGAAGAGCTATACGCTGGCTCTTAAAGTCTTGTCTGTACATGCCTCATCCTTCTGCTTGCATGCCTTCGCCAGAAAAAGGCCATGTGGGTGTGTCCGCACTCAACAGTGATGTGCAGGTTGGTTCGATGGAAGGTTCAAGGGTGAGTGGAGAACGAGGCAGGTAGCCACCCTGTGCTTCTCCGGCACCCTGTGCTTTTCACATAGCTTCTCCCCTTGCTTCTTGAGCACTGGCCCACAATCCACTACTGAACCCTTGGGCTAGTCGGGTTGCAGAATTCTGCAGTCTATGAGTTACCACACATTAGGTAACAGTGCCAGTGAGATTCAGGCGGCATCTGTATAAAACACGTCTGCAGCGAAAACACAAAATAGCCAGACAAAATGAGATAAAACCAGAAATCACCTCGTCTTGTGTAGAACTGATATTTTATTTCCACTAACCAAATTTGCATCAGACTTCTGAAAAAAATAAGGATTTTTTTTTTCAGAGCTGTGTGAGATTGGGATTGTAAATATCATTGAGAATTGGCTACTGAGGAAATCCACTTTCAAGCCCCTTCTTCCAGCAGAAATAAAGCAAAACTCAGAATATAGAGAAAGCAACACAGTCGGCCGATCCAGGAGACATCCCCTCTACTTCCTGTCATGTACATAAAATTATATCAAAATTTAAACTCAACTTCCCAGGTGTACAGTGTCAAAGAATAGGAAGAGGGCGGGAAAATCAACCCAAAATTGAACATCCTTCAGATCTCTCTATCCTGTGGCTTTGACTTGTAATCACACTATAGATAGTTGTTCATGCCAACTACGTAGGCTGAGATTCCAACATGATTTCAGAAATTTGGACCAAATAAATGGCCATATGCTAGGGGATTAGTCTCGAACAAGTATCAAAAGGAGGGAAAAAATTGCATGAAAAGTACATTGCCCTCACCCCTAATCTAAAGCAAGAAAATCGGTTGATGAGTTCCTAACTTCAGAAGGACTATAACAGCCACAGTTCCAGAAAGAGGCTGTGAAAAGAAGCATAAACAGCAGTCAAAAGACCTGGGTATCATTGTGCGCTCTGCCCCTTGCTTGTTGTGTGGGATTTAGCAACACTGCACATTCATCTATTGTACATAAGATAGTTGGTGATCTGCATCTGCAGCATAAGATTGCTGAGTCTCAGGCGAGAAAGCCCTTCCGTGCTCACAGCTGTGCAGGCGTCTTAGCGCTTCTGGTATGGCCACTCCTTTTCCATCTATCCTTTCTCCACATGGACATATAGAGACCACACGAAAAGTGTACTGGGCTTTTCCCATATCCCATTCATTCCTTATTTAACCAGCATTTGCTGGACACCTATTACATAAGAAACATAGGAGTGAGCAAATCCGTGTATTGTTCGCCCACACAGGGCTAAGTCTTACTAAGTTCTAGATTCTGGTGGATACAGATGCTGAAGATGCAGGAGGAGTCAGTAGGTACTAAAGGTCAGCCTTGCCAGATGGGGCTCTGACAAGGCACTTCCAGTGACTTAGGTGAAGGGTAGTGAGCAAGGCTGTGTGATGCCATCAGCCTTCCAAACGGCGCACTCCAGAGTGGTCAGATAAGGATGAGAGGCTCTGTTAGGTTTGCCAACTGTGGACAGGCAGGACACATGGTCTGGAGTTATCATAAAGACCCAGTAAAATAATCAAGAATCAACAGACAGTACCCCCCAAAGCTCCTCAGCTCTCTGCTGCCTGCCAGCCTATACCTTTCACCCAGTTAGGTGTGAACAGCCCTAGCAGAGCCTGTAAAGATGTAAAAAAGCTCATCCGTCCTGAGGTCTGCGGGAAGTTCCAGCCAGATGCAGGGCAGAGCTGCTAGGCTCTCTGGGAGGTCAGAGTGGCAGATGTTAAAGCCGGGGTGGGGGGTGGGGGGGGCTTGTAGCCAGACAAGGAAACCTAGAAGTGGGAACGAACAAGCCACAAGCCCCTGGGTCTGCTCGTGAGGACCATGGACAGTGCAACAGAGACCAACTGCTCTTGGAATGAATGATGCTCATGTATCCCCAGTGACGGAGCAACATGAAAATGTCTTGGGATGAATCCAGTGTCCTGTGCCAAAATGTCACAGACAGCAAGTCCTCCATTATAGTGAGTGGAGGATACACTTTCGGCACTAGGCATTACCAGGAGTTACTTGCTAGGGGTGGTAATGACACAGTAGATGTAGTGCTCCTCTTGACTGTGGGGAGAGGGAATGGATCAAGGAGGAAAATGTACCCAGACAGTCCTTAAAATGCCACCGTGTGGGTGGAAAGCATGATGAGCGGTCATGCCGTGAGTTTGCACTTGGTGCACAGAGATTCAGGGGGCCAGCTGCATATGCGT
Organism: Acomys percivali; assembly: GCA_907169655.1. Classification (NCBI taxonomy): domain Eukaryota; kingdom Metazoa; phylum Chordata; class Mammalia; order Rodentia; family Muridae; genus Acomys; species Acomys percivali. The sequence continues at coordinate 20,351,773 of OU015756.1, read as the reverse complement.
TTGGCATCAGCGTTCTGCTGCCGGCCTGCTCTGCCACACTGGCAGAAGGGCTGGCTGGTTCAAAGCCCAAGAGCCCTACAGAACAGCAGATGAGTCTGGCTGGATCTCAGACACAGCCCATAGCCCACAGCCCCTGTGGGCTTCCCTGTGTAGTTTTGTTCAAGGTCAATATTACTCTCTAAGGCTCGTCCCATATAAGAGTCGGGAAGACAACTTCCTTAGGACAAGACCCTCTGCCGCTTCATTTCTTTGCCTGGTAATGTGTTCCTTACCCACTCACTGTCAGCTTCCTTGGGGCTCTCCTTCTTTGTGACATGAAGGGGACCAAATTAACAACTTCTGATGGCAAACCAGACCTTGCACTCACCACCGTATTTAGAGTTTAATGGATGTGCTGCCTGCCCCTTTAGTCCACATCAGCTGGTGCCAGCATGGTGCCTGGTCAGATGGCCCACGGTGAGTACATCTCAAAAAGTGTGCACTGAAGGCTTCTAAATGAACTGCAGAGCCCAGGGTCCCACTCTCTGCTACTCTCACCCTGGAGGCAAGGTAAAAAGTGCAGGAATCTGCAAGAAAACAAGCACCTAGAATCATTCCACCTCAGGTCCAAAGTGCTACTGTGAAAATCAGAAGATAAAGAGTCCAGAGTGATATCCTGGTATCTGACATTTACTAGGCACAGAAAATGCAAAATCAGTGTGGATTCAAAACCATGGAAATACCGACGTGGGCTTATTCTAGCACCGGTTGGGTTGCCTGTGTTACAAATGTCTTACAGTTCACCTTGAACTTCTCAAACCAGCCACAACAAGCTGTAAATATTTTATGCAAATTACGATTCACAAATGACAGAATAAACTCAATATCTTACGCATGACTGACAAGGACTAGCTTTATGTCGTGTGTAACCCTAAATGTTTCCCCATTTGGGTTGAGACTCCATCATCTTGATCTTACACTTTATTTGGGTGGCACTTAGGAACTAGACTTACGCACCATGGCAATCTGCCATGTGTAATGCAATGCTTGGTTCATAGCTGATGATGCCACACTTAATGCATGAGCTACTTCTGCCGTTGTTGTAACTTCAATTCCTCTTCTGAGCCCAAGTTTACTTTTTACAGATCTATAGATGTTTTCTTTTTTTTCTCTCTCTCTCTATACCATTACTGTTATAAGGTTATTTGGAACATAAAATAAAATATCTCTGCAAAAACTAAAGACAAATGGTGGACAGATAAGAAGGTGAAGAGGAAGAGGAAAAGGAGGTATATGGTACCCAACAGAGGACACTGTTTTCCCTCTGGTCTCTTCCATGATGATTTGCTACTGTTCTTGTGCACTTCTACATTGTTAAGAGGCATCTTGTTCCATCCACCAGCTCCATCTTTCCCTTTCACTTGCCCAGTAACATGAAGTCCCCACCAGTCCTCCCAACCCCAGGGATCAGTGCTGTGTGTATATAAGGGACCATAAAGACTCCAGTCCCAGAGATTCAGCAAGTGCCCTCAAATATACAGCACCCAGCCCCCACATCCTCAGAGATGAGACTACTGCAGGAAAAAGTCACTACTACCCTGTTCTGGGGACATCACAGCCCATGCCACTGATTGGATCTGGTCTCATCACTTCAATCCCCACTCCCACTGGGGGAATCAAGGGTGGTTCAGTGTCTTTCCAAGGTGCCTCAATTCAGCAGCTGGGAACATTGTAAGTATTGACTGGCGCACGTGATGAAAGCTACAGATCTCAGTAGGACTGATGGTGGAATAGGTAGGACAGACGGATAAACCATGCAGCCAGAAGAGCTGATGGAAGATTTCCTGAAAGAAGCGTCGCTGGTAGAGCCTTGAAGTGTGAGTAGGGTTTCCCCAACTGAAAGGAGAACAAAGAAAAAGATGAGGAAGAAGGATGCTCAAAGGCAGCAGGGGTGGCCTCTGGGACAAGGACCCAGTCAGCGGTTTGGCATTGATGGACTTTACGCTGAAAACCTGGAAAGGGACTATACGAAGCTGAAGGCCAAGCAGGGCTCAGGGTGTAAAGGCTATAGATTTATTTTGTGAGTAAGGGATAGTTTTTAATGGAATGTTAGGCCAACTTGCATTGGCTTATCTATTGCTTTTGTTATTATTATTATTATTATTTTAGTACCAGGGACTAAGCCCAGGGCTTTTGCACATGCTAGGCAAGCACTCTATGACTGAGATGTATCTACAACCGGATTTGCATATTGTGAACCTCCTCGGTCAAAGCAGACAGCTGGGGTGCAGTGAGCAGGGCAGGATTAAAGGTGTCAAGAACAGTTCTGAGGCTTCTGAAGGTGTCAAGACCAGACACTGCTGCTGCAGCAATAAGGTCAGGAGTGACCATGAGGAAGGGATGGGTCTGAACAATTCCTGAAAGGACTCTACCATTTGTGTGTGTCCAATAAGGAGAAACGAGAGCCACTCCCAGCTCTCCAGCTGCTGTGACTCAGAAATCACTTTACTAGAGCAAGGGGGGGAGGGGCAAGGAAAAACTGAGCTATAAGTTTGAGGCTGTTTGTGAAGTCATCATAAATCCCAACTCTTGTGTTCCTGAGACAAGCAAGCTCCATAAAAGCTGAAGACGTTTAAGGCGTTACTTACTGTATCATAAAGAACTGTTCCCCCTGGAGGCTTTCTTTGTGGAAGTTTCACTGTCAGCAATTCAGGTTTTTCTTTACTGCCTCCATTACAGTGACTGTCCAAACACACGGAGCAGGTGTTGGCTTCCTGCACTTGGCTTGGCACTCTGCTGGAATCACCCGTGCATCCTGTCAGAGCTTCTGGCGTGAGATTTGCTGCTGAGCTTCCCAAGGCTCGGACTGGCGCTGAGCAGGGAGTGGGGGGGTGGCTTCTGCAGTGGCATCAGGAGAAAATCTTAAGAACAACATCTACAATAGCTTGTTTTGTATTTTGAAAGAAACAAAAATGATTACATACTTATTAACAAGTAATACTTCTGCCAGGCAGTGGTGGCGCACGCCTTTAATCCCAGCAGTTGGGAGGCAGAGGCAAGTGGATCTCTGTGAGTTCGAGGCCAGCCTGGTCTACAAAGTGAGTCCAGGACAGCCACGGCTACACAAGGAAACCCTGTCTCAGAAAAAAAAAAAAAAAAAACTAAGTAATACTTCTAAGTAAGAGATGTGTGGGTGTTTGTCATTTCATTTTATTTGCAATCCTTAAACTTATTCTCTAAAAAACCATAAATTGCCTTTTTCATCTTACCGAACACAAAACTCAGGAAATTGTCTTCCTCCTTAGTAATAGCTGTGGATTCAGCAGCTGAGGAAGAAAAGCAAAAACGCTAAAAATTAATACATTATTCTTTTTCAAATTACCCCCATTGAAAGTCCTTACCAAGATGCTGCAAAGTTATCAGATGTGTATGTAGGTGTGCGTGGTTGTATGCAACATACATTGTAAATAACACACATGTGTTTGTGAGTGTATCCAAACTTTGAGTACTATTTACACTAAGAAACTAGAGAGTCTGTCAGGTCACGATTCCTGGCGCAGTCTGTACTGAAAGTCCTGACTGAGCGTCTGGAGCTCTTCCACCTGTGCCCAGGTCAGCCCTAGAGAGCTGGAATGGATACAGGCACTTGTTAGGAAGAGCTCTCCGTATCAGTATCTAGGGGAAGGTAAGAACCATCACTGGTTGGAGCAGAAGCTGACCGGAGTTCAGTGACAACAGAGACGGCAGCTGATTGGAAAGACCTTTGCGGATGTCCCACTCAGCGCTGAGGGAATCAGTCCTGCATCCGCCAAACTAATCTCAAAAAGGGAAGAGGGCTTTGGGTAAAGAGCCGCTGACACATTCTGGGAGAGTCGGCAGCAGAGAAGCAAGTCCCTGAAGAGGGGTTCCACAGAGTGATCTGTGCAGCCAGCGGTCCCAGCATCAAGGTAGGAGTTATCTACCCTAAGGATGGGGTCTGATAAGAGCAGCACACTGTGTCCTCCTTGTGATCTCCAGGAAAGGGATCAAGGCTGCCAGGGACCTCATTTGAATCTGTGAAAACACCAAGACCTCAGGTAGTACCATGTCCTCAAGCTCCTTCCTTATCTGTCAAATGGGGCAAGATACATATTTCTCAAGTGTCTTCAGTCTTGCAAGTCTATATGGGGGATGAAGAGATAACTCGGCGGTTAAGAGCACTTACAGCTCATGTAAGGACCTGGTTTGGTTTCCAGCACTCATCTGGCGACCCACAAATCATCTATAACTCCAATTCCAGAGAATCTGATACCTTCTTCTGGTGCCATGGGGCACTGAGCTCATGTATGACACACAAACACACATGCAGGCAAACTACCTACACACATAAAATAAAGATAAATGAATCCTTTTTTATGTCTAGATGTGAGCCAAATTAATCACACTATACAAGTGGGATTTTATAAGTCTCCTTTTATGTCTGGTACATGTGTGTTTGTGTGGCTCTGTGGTTTTGGATACTCAGGTATTTTCTGGGAATCAAATCTAGCACCATGCATGTGGTAAGCAAGTGCTATCCCCTGAGCTAAAGTCAGGATCTTAATTAACATTCATATGCACATTTGGATCCCTTTGGGTAGACCATCCTTGCCATGCACTTATGGTCACTTTATGCCACCTAGACTAGTGGAACTATGAAGGGCTCTGTAATGTGCGAATCCCTTGGGAAAGTGATGGAAAGGTATTTCTTTGCTCTGATGGCATTAATTTACCAAATGTATTATTTATTCCAAATCAATTAGAAGGAATATGTAGGTTTTCAACTGTGGCATAAGTCTCATTGGAAAATATATTCTTTTTAATTGGCTTAAGACACAGTCATTAGGAATATGTTGAGTGGGCAGGAGGGAAAAGGCATGTGTGTAGTACATCAGGAGCAGAGAGGACGTAGACGTACCCAGAGTTACAGTGAGAAGAGTGTGACGCAATGTCACTTCTCAGGATAATGAGAAGGAAAGAAGTGCCTCGAGCCCGCACTCATAGGCTAAGACAGGAAAGGGGCTGCCGAGACCGTCCAGCCTGTCATAAAACTGACAGGCGATGACAGAGATCTCCACCGAGAGGGTGTCACTACTGGGCTTAAAGGTCAGAGGTATGTCCAAGCCTTCTATTAGCCAAGGACATGGACAGTAGGGGCTGGGGAGGAGAATAACCCATGTGTCTCAGAACTGTGGGTATCGAGGTGGCACAGTGAGAGGGAGGTTTTTGTGTCTGGGCTCCCTAGAGATGGAGCCAGTGCCCAGAGGCATGATCTGAGCTCAGAGGAGAGGAATGCGCATGTGTGCATGCATGCATGTGTGTGTATGTATATGTGTGTGTGTAATATATATCCTTCCAAAAGAAGGACTTAAAAATAGCAAAATCATGGCTGGAGAGATGACTCAGTGGTATTGGGAGCACTGGCTGCCCTTCCAGAGGACCCAGGTTCAATTCCCAAACACCTGCATGGTGGATCACAACCATGTGTAACTGCAGCCTGGGGAGATCTGACACCCTCTTCTGGCATCCACTGCGCCAGCATGCACAGGGTACACAGACACACATGTAGGGAAAGCACCTATACACACAAAAACCAAGGTAAATTCATTTTTAAACATAAGAGATAGTGTAATGTGAGGCTGAGAAGATGGTTTAGTCCATGATGTGTGTGCCATGTAAGGATAAAACCTGGAAGTCCACCTCTACAGACAACCCACACAGAAAAGCTTGGTATGGGTCAAGGAATGGCTCAGAAGGCAATGTGCTTCCCTTGAAAGCATAAGGACTTTTATGGTCCTCATTAAATGCTGGTTGTCATGTACCTATAATTCCAGCAGTTAAAGACGAGTGGATTCTTGTGAGTTTGAAGGCCAGCTAGCCTGGCCTATCACGTGAGGCTCTAGGACAGTGAGAGACTTAGTTTCAAACAAAAAGATGAGCTCTGGTTTCTGTATCTGCACACACACACACACACACACACACACACACACATAAACATTACACACATGCAAGCATGCGCGTGCATGCACACACATACACACACATACACGCACACACACACACACACACATATATGTGCACCCACACAGACAGGAATCTACCCATAAATATGCATACACATGCATACATACACAAAATTCAAATTTAACATAATCATCACAATACACGGACAGAGATGTAAAAGTTTATAATAGCCAAACCTAGACCTAAAGTTCCAACAGTTAAGGAACATTTAAACCAATTTTAGCATATCCCTATTATGCCATGAACATCCTCACTAAATTATATGGTAAAATATTTGTTGGTGTTTTAAAGTAAATAAAAGTGCTGTCAAGTGGTTCCTATATTACAGTTGCACCTAGTGCAACGTTTATAGAGGTGTTTTTCTCTTTATTTTCTAAGTATTCTGCTTTGAGGACATATTTGCTTTTATGATTTCTTTAAATGTCATATTCAAGGATGTGCAGGAGCGACGGGGGAACGGAGTACACTACAGACTTAGCACCTTCCTCTTCCCACTTACAGCTAAGTCCAAGGTCGGCAGACATGCAGGCTGCCACTGGTCATGTGTAGACCTGGTTAACATCAGCTTCCTAACCATCCCACGAAACAGCCCAGAGAGCAGGAGAGTGGTGGCTCACTGAAGCCACTTTGAGTCACTGACATGAGGAGTCTGCTGAAGACAAGACGTGTGGCACTGCGTGACTGCAGGAAGGACACTTAATTTTACAATTATCATGGGTGCCATAGAGAGATGGCTCAGAGTTAAGAGCGTGGTCTACTCCTTCAGAGGACCTGGGTTCAATTCCTAGCACCCCCATGGTGACTCACAAGCACCTGTAACTCTAGTTTCTGGGGATTCAATGCCCTCTTCCAGCCTCTGTGAGCACCAGACAAATAGGCAGGTAAAACATAAAATAAAGTAAAAGTAACTTTTTAAAAAAAAAATGGACATGGTGGGGCTGGAGAGATGGCTCAGAGGTTAAGAGAACTATTTGCTCTTCCAGAGTTCCTGAGTTCAATTTCCAGCAACTACAGGGTGGCTCACACCCATCTATAATGAGATCTGGTGCCCTCTTCTGCAGGTGTACATGCAGGCAAAACACTGTATACATAATAAATAAATCTTTTTTTTAAATGGACACGGTAAGTTCTAGATTGTATGTATTTGACGACAATTTTTAAAGCGAATTCTACCACAAAGAAAGAACTGTCACCTGCTGATGAGGAGGTTCAGCCTCCAGAGATCCTGTACAAGTCAGCAGGAAGCCAGGGGAGCCGATGCCAGCTGGAGCCAGGCAGTAGGCCTGGTGATGAAGATCTTAGCTGATGGAGTTAGACAGGCAGGGTGGTCCCAGCTCCACCATCCACTGACGTAGCCCTGAGCCAGTTGTGCAGCTGGAACTGAACCCTAAATGTAAAATGAGGCAATAACAGCTATTCCATGCTGGGTTGCTATAGGGATTAAGTAAAAAACAATGCATGAAGCACAGAACAGTGTGTAACGTGATGTCACCGTGCTGTGAAATGGGGGAAATGTTTGAGGGACATTGATGCTCTTTTTGCATTAAAAAAAATCTCTGGGGGAGATTTATAAGACATGAGTAACCGTAAGTATTCCTTTGGGAGATGGTAATAGTGATGGGAAAAGGAATTTTAATTACCCTCTTTTGGTAAAATTTTAACTTTTTAACCATACACATACAGAATGTACTAATACCCACAACCACTACATCGGAAGACACGGTAAAGAGTGGCATCTGCCTGTGTAGGACAGTTATCAGTGATGACACTTATCACTACAGCTGTCACCCTCACCCCTGAGTTAGCAAGCCAGTCAACACTCCCTATGAAGTCAGGGCCCCGAGAGAAGCCGTAGATTTTTGTCCAAGTCTTTAAGATCTGAGACTCCCCGTGGCTGTTCCAGAATTCCCAAGGCATCGCCTCTGCAGCACTGACCACATCTCTGCGGCACTATGCGGCACTCACCATGCCTCTGTGGCCCTGACAACGCCTCTGAGGCACTGACAACGCCTCTGCGGCACTGACCATGCCTCTGCAGCACTGACAACGCCTCTGCGGCACTGGGAGGCACTGGGCGGCACTCACCACATCTCTGCGGCACTGGGCGACACTCACCACATCTCTGCGGCACTGTGCGGCACTCACCATCCCTCTGCGGCACTGACCACGCCTCTGCAGCATCGTGCGGCACTCACCATGCCTCTAACACCTAATAGAGAATCCCTGTAGTATGATTCCAATACTCTCGAAGCCGGAGCTTAAGGAAGATGTTACTAATGCCAACCAAATGAGAATTCCAACTCCGAGAACACAAACTTCGGGAAAGACTAAGAGAGGGCAGGGTGGGTATATCCCTAAGTATAAGCCTAGGCATGGCCGCCTCCCCTCTCCCTTTGGCCCTACAAAATGCATCCATGGCCCCTCCCCTTGAACAGTTTCATGTGGCTAGCCATGTTCTACTCAGTAATAGCAAACAACCTGGCCCCAAATGGGCTAGCGTTAAACTGCCTCTGCCCGGCGTGCCAACCCAGTGTGCTTTGGGATCTGTGAGTTCACAGTCACCCAGAGGCAGCTCGAGCCTGCTTCCCCAACCTCAGGAACCTAGCAAAGCAGAAAGTGCAGGTTCCTATGAACACACAAGACAGTTCCCCAGGGTTTGAGGAGGGGAATTGTACAGATGATTCCCCAAAGCGCTCCTGAGAACATAGCCATCAGATGTAAGGCACGCTTCCACGTCTTTGACTTCCACATCTGACTGGCATCCACTATCTGGTCTAAGTGCCACTGACAGCAAAGAAAGGCACAAAAGTTACTGAGCAGCGTCACAGTCAACATTGCCAGACAGCTGTTCTCAGCATATTCTCCTGTACTGCACAGACAGCCTCGTTGGGCAGTAAGTTATTTAAGCAAATCTGCATTTTTATATCCCACCCTGTACAAAAACAATTGGTTCCGCTTGGGTGCACAAGAATATAGAGAAAAGAAGGAACACATTGTGTTGGTAATATTGGAGCCTACAGATCATTGAAGAGAGCTCAATAGAAGCTCTATTGGCGGCAAAGGTGTTCCCTCACAGCCAAGTTGATGTGCATGACGTTTTTCAGTCCATTCACCATGTTAATCTACAGCTAATTCTCAAAGATTTATTTAATTATGAAGGATCAAGCCTTTCAAAAATAATTAATTATAAAAGCTACTTAATATTCAGAGGTGTCATGCAGGCAGAGAGCTGGCATTCTCTGTTTGTGGTTTAATTAGCCAAGATGATGCAAAAAGCTGTCACTTGAGGGTGGGTGGTTATAGAGAGGAAAGCACTGGGAAGCACCACCAGTTGGCCATCTGCGCCAAACACAAAAGCGTGGCTCTTCAGATGGCTTCCCTCGCCGAAAGCCTCTCACACTTGCAGTCTCGCCCGCCGCCGGCAAGCCTTTTCTGTGACACACGGCTGGAGACGGGAGACAAATGTAAACTGTAATCTCAGAATTGCTGGTTCCTGGTTTCAGAAGGTTAGGGAAAACAAATAACCACTTGGTGCCTCAGTTTCTCCAGCTGAAAGACACGATTTGTAAATGTCATCCGTCCATCTGCCTCCCAGAGCAGCAGCTGTTGAGTATTTTCTTTTACAAATGGCCAGAGCTATGCCAAGTAACAAAACGGCCCCTCCCCGTTGCTCTCTGATTCAATAAGCTGGCAAGGTAAACCAGGTTGGCTTTACACGAGTGTGGATTCCTGCTATTTCAGAGCTGGCTTTGAAGGCTGTAGCTTCTACGAACCATTCCCTGCCTTTGTGTTAAAGATTCATCCTTTCATACCCACTGTGCCCACTCTACGGTGTCATTAGGCAGGTAGCAGTATTGACCAGGGCCACTCCTGTAATTTGTTGGATCTGCGTTCACATTTAAGCCCATGACACATTGAGGTCACTGTTTTTTTTCACTATTATTTCTATTCTAAAGGTGAAAAAACCTGAAGGTTAGAGCACTTGGGTGACCCAATCAGTGGTCCAAAATTAAGTGACAAAATTGGGATTAAAATTCACATCACATTGACTCCAAGCCCCTTACCTTTTCCAGCCTGCCTCTATAGAAGGAAGTAGGTATTCACCCCTCTCCACACACAGAACAGCCAGGACTTGTGCTGTTTAGCAGTCACCACAGAACACAGGAGCAACAGAGACTTCCTAATAAAACGCAGTTCATTTGCAGATAGGTTCCTGGAACAGAAGAAAAATTACATCAGTGGGAAACAATGGAGTCTTCTCAGAGATCAGCACCTCTAAGCAGCTCTTGTCACCTGCCTCTGAACCAGCAAACACATGCCACCACAGTCCTAAGCTAAAAAATTGGTGATGTGTTTGCAAAACTTGATGACATTTAAGTAAAAGGCAGATTTGAATGACTAACTGAAATTCATTGAAAGTCAATCAAAGTTTACCTTAAAAGTCAGGAATTACTTAGTCCATATACAAACACAGATGCTTATTTCATATAACACTTAATTCATAAACCTTAGGTTGTCAGACTTAGGAAAAAGAGCCATCTCACCAGCCTCACAAACCTTTTCTTCATAGTGTTAATGGAAAAAATTGATTTTTGCAAATTTTTACAAATAAAGAGTTCTTTAAGCTACAAAAAAAGAAAAAGCCCAACTTGTACATTTCATATTTGGGATAGAAATTAAAATAGTAATAATTTTTATAATATTCTAACTTATTAAATATTCTATCTCTAATTCTCTTCTTTAAACAAATTTGTTTAATATTATATATAGATTTTTAATATTATTAACAGCCTACAGACTGGGAAAAGATCTTCACCAACTTTACATCCAACAAAGGGCTAATATCCAAAATATATAAGAAACTCAAGAAATTAAACACCACCAAACTAAATAATCCAATGAAAAATGGGGTACAGAGCTAACGAAGGAATCTCAACAGAGGAATATCAAATGGCTGAGAAACATTAAAGAAATGTTCCACATCCTTTGTCACCAGGGAAATGCAAATCAAAACAACTCTGAGATTCCCTCTTACACTTGTTAAAATGGCTAAGATCAAAAACTCAAGTGGCAGCACATGCTGGTGAGAATGTGGAGAAAGGGGAACACTCCTTCATTGCTGGTGGGACTGCAAACTTGTACAACCACTTTGGAAATCAATCTGGTGCTTTCTCAGAAAATTGGGAATAGGGCTACCTCAAGACCCCGCTATACCACCCCTGGGCATATACCCTAAAGATGCTCCACCACACAACAAGGACATTTGCTCACCTGTGTTCATAAGAGTTTTATTCATAATAGCCAGAATCTGGAAACAACCTAGATGTCCCTCAGCCAAAGAATGGATAAAGAAATTGTGGTACATTTACACAATGGAATACTATTCAGCTATCAAAAACAAGGACATTGAATGGGAGTGATAGTGCACACCTTTAATCTCAGCACTTGGAAGGTAGAGGCAGGCGGATCGCTGTGAGTTCAAGGCCAGCCTGGTCTACAAAGCGAGTCCAGGACAGCCAAGGCTAACACAGAGAGACCCTGTCTTGAAACAAAAACAAAACAAAACAAAACAAAAACCCATAAAAACAAAAACAACAACAACAACAAACAAGGACATCTTGAAATATGCAGGCAAATGGATGGAACTAGAAACGACCATCCTGAGTGAGGTAACCCAGACCCAGAAAGACACACATGGAATATACTCACTTATAAGTGGATATTAGCCCAACATAGATGTCCTCTGAGAGACTCCACCCAGTGGGGGATCAGGACAGATACTGGGACTCACAGCTGGACTCTGAGCAAAGCACTGAGAGTTATGTGCAAGACTGGGGGAATGGAAGGAACCAGAGGGGTCAGGAGCCCCCACAAGGAGACCATCAAGCCTAGGGTATCTGGATGCAGGAGGACCTGCACCAACCAGGGACATTGCAAGCAGAGAACCTAGACCCCTGTTCAGACATCAGGTCATTCTCCACGTGGGGGAAGGGGAGTGGGGGACCGCCTCTGACATGAGCTCTGGTGCCCATGATTTGATCGCTGCACCTTAGAGGGGTGGCCTTGTGGGTACACAGAGGAAGGAGAGGCAGGCTATCCTGATGAAACCTGATAGGCTGAGGTCGGACAGTGGGGGATCAGGACAGATGCTGGGACTTGCTGCTGGACTCTGGGTGGAGCGCTGAGAGTGTTATGGAAGAATAGGGGGATGGAAGAACCCAAAGAGTTCAAGAGCTTCAAAAGACCATCAAGGATGGCGGATCTAGACCCAGGGGGACCTGCACAAACTGTTGCACCAACCAAGGACAATGTATGAAGTAAACCTAGACCTCATGTATAGATATAGCTAATGGATAGCTCATTCTCCACCATTGTGAGGAGAGCAGGGACTGCCTCTGACATGAACTCTGGTGCCCCCCATTTGATCACTTCCCCTTGGTGGGGAGGCCCAGCAGGCACACAGAGGAAGGGCAAGCAGGTTATCCGGATGAGACCTGATAGGCTGTGGCCATATGTTTGGGGAGGAGATCCCCTTCTGTCAGAGGTCTAGGGTGGGGGATTCGAGCAAAAAAGGGAGGAAGGGAGGGAGGGTGATAACAGGAAGATACAAGTGAGGGGATAACAATTGGGATGTAATCTGAATAAATTATAATAGATAAAAAAAATTTAACTTCTAGTAAAAATCATTAGTTATAATGATACAAGCTCAAAGTTATATAATTTTTCAATTTTTAAAATGAAAAAGACAACAAAATAAAATGCAATCACGTAAAACTACAAACCATTAAAAATTATAGCTAAATAATTTCTGGTACATTAATGAGCATTTTTGTTTTCCCTTTATTGAATTTCTGGTCAGAATTTTCACATAGCTATCTAATGAAAAACCTTATGTGATTTCCACTTTCACTGTATCCTTGAATAAGCATTGTTAATTTTGTTTTGACAATGGACTTAAATCAAACCTAAATGAACTGTGAAATAAAACCTAGGAAGAACCATATAACGCCTCAGAACACTAAGATAAAGCGAACCTACATATTAATTTTTTTTTCCTGCCTCACAAACCCTGTCAAAGTATGTACTAACAACACAAAGAACAAAAAAACAACAACAGGCCTCAGACAGACGCATTTACATGATGTACTGGAAGAAAATGGGCTCATCCAAATCGACTCTGGATGGAGTCTAAAATAGTAATTGAGGTTAAAAAGCACTGACTGGGGCCCATTTGGTCTCGTTTCTATGAACACTGGCTTTGATTTTTCTGTACTATTACCAAACAATGACAAGGCTATTGGTGTCAATCCTGTTCACTCTCTGGGACTGATTTAGAGACCACCCAAAAAAGAAAAGAAAAGAAAGGAAAAATCTGACTCAACTTCAAGTAATACCAAGTTTATTTTAAGTCTCAGACATGGATGAAATTTTGTATCAAGATGGAAGAGGTTCCATGAAGAAACTGAACCCAGGCAGCCAATGCCCCATCCCATGTGACATAATCCAAAGCTACAGGAGCCAATCACTACAAAGCAGGCACAACCATATCTCATTGTACTGGGCCTGAATCAGGAGGCTGCACCAAAGCAGGGCAGCCTGCCACGTTGTTGCTTCTGAAGAGCGTCTGGCACACTCTGAATTTTGGTGGAGCAAGAGTAAGTTTTTCAGGGCTGCTTTTAATTCTGCAAGCTGTTGAGTGCACAATCAATTACCTAGACGCATTTGGGTGTGAGGTCAAAAGAACTGGACCCATTTGGGTAGGAGAGCTGAAGCTATAGTTTAGTATGAATCATTCTAGGTATGTTTTATGACTTACAATAACAATTGCATGAAGTTTATAACTGATTTCTCTGTCTTGATAGCATCTGCGCCAAGATTCTCGGTCTGAGGAGCCCGTAGGCATGCATGGAAGAGATTGAGGCTTCGTTGTGTGTCTGTAAATTTGCTATGTGAAATTCCCTGAGTAGTGTACCCCTACCTCCTGTTCATTCTCAACAGTATCTCTCACTCAAGAAAGGAAATACCACTATCGGGGAGCCACTGTGTCCCTGTAGGTTCAAGCAACACGACACCACAGAAAGGAAACCTTTGTAACTGCTGTCACAGGCTGAACTGTACGACCCCACCCATACAGCCGCATATATTGAATACTAGCTGGGAGCACTAACCTTAGAATGCCAATCTTGTGGTGAAATGAAAGTGTCCTCAAAACTACACAACCAAGTCATTAGAGGAGGCCCTAATCCATCAGAGCTGAGGTTTGGTTTGGTTTGTAAATAAGGAGAGGAAATTCAGGCCAGACTCAGTGGCACAGGCCTGTGGGCTCAGCTGCTCAGGAGGCTGAGGCAAAAAGGCTCACAAGTTGAGGCAAGCTTTGGGAACTTAGTGGGATCCTACCTCAAAATGCAAAAAGAGAAACAAATCCTGGGATGTTAGAGTTTGGTCTGGTTGCTGCCCAAATGAGCAGAGACTCACATCCCCCAATATGTTTATAACCTTGCCTATGAATTTATTCCTGTCTGACCAATAAAAAGCCAGCACACCCAGGCAGGGAAAATGGGATAGGCATGGCTAAGGCTCCTGGGCTGGTCAGACAGAGAGGTTCTTGGGAAAAGAAGCAGTCAGAGACTGGGAGAAGAAGGAAGAGACAGCAGAGGAAAAGAAGAAAGGCCACACCATGGGTTAGGTGGAGGAGAACCACATGGCCGGTGTGGATGGAGACGTTGGCCCAGATGAAGAACATTAGCAAATATTTGGGATTATGGATGGGAGGTAGCTCGACAGAAATTATTAGAAGCAGATAGCATGAGGCTAGGGCAGGGGATTGGGATACTTGCCCCAATAGGGGAGGTAGTTCAAAGGATTACTATTTACCCTTCCCCAGGTTGACTAAGGCTATGTTAAGATATAACTGCTGTCTGTGTTTTTATTGATTGATAGAGGGTTAGAAAATGCTGCCATAATAATAATTATAGGACTAATAATAAACATTTATTTGTCCCTACCTTAAAATCAACTACAACCCTGGGATGTATGTATCTTAGCTACGTATCTTAGCAATAGAGCTCTTGGTTAGTATGTGTGCATGAGGTGCTAGGTTCCCAGGACTGCACCAAAAGGAAAAAAAAAGTTTACAGACACAGAGAGAAGGGTGATTATGAAGGCACCAGAAGGGACTAACAGTAACACCTTGGACTGTGAGAAAATGAATTTGCCTGTAGCACTTTGTCATGCCACCAGAACAAAGGCAGATATTTGCTGTGTACATTTCAGAAAAATGTCCCTATCTAGAAAAAAAAATGGAAAGGACTATTTGAAAGTAGGAAATTCCCAATACTATACTCTCACTTTGACTTTTATGTACAGGATCAGAAATTTTAAAAACTGGAAATGCTCACCTGTTCAAATAACTCACTGCTAAAAAAAAAAGGGAGAATATAAAATTATTTTTGCTAATATAATTCAAGAATGAGTGAAGGGCCAGTGTGTAAATTGTGAACTAGCATCTTGTAGCCCACACTACTTCCTCCTATCTCTTTTCACAAGTCTCTGAGCACTGCTGAGAAAAACCTGGTGGTTTAAATTCTATTTATTTTTTAACAGAACAATGCGAGATTATTATAATTTTTTATTCTTTTTTATTGAAAATCTATCTTTTGATACAGTATATTCTGGCTACAGTTTCCCCTCCCTCAGCTCTTTCCAGTTATTCCTCACTCTCCGTCTCATCCCAATCTGCACCCTTTCTGTATCTCCTTAGAAAACAAACAGGCATGTAAGAAATAAAATAAAATAAGACAAAATAAACAAGTTGGACTAGAACAAAAAAAAATGGGAGAAAAACAGACAACAAAAAAGCATAAGATCACATGCAGATACAAAACATACACATTTGCACACACAGGAATTTGGGGGGGAAAAGTCACAAAACTGGACCTGCAAAGGACCTGTAAGGTTTTTTTTAATCCCTAACAAGGAACCTCCAAAGATGCCAATGAATTCGTTTTCTGTTGGCATCTACTGCTGAGCATGCAGCCTACCTTTAGGGGTGGTTTGTTTGCCCAGTCAGACTCCCTTGGAGAAAACTAATTTTTTGTTTACATGATGTTATCAACTGGAAGTGGCTTCTAGGATGGTGGCATGTGTCCTCTTCTCCTCTCAGCTCTAGGACCCCATCTGGCACATACCTATGCAGGCCCTATGCATGCTGCCGCAGTCCTGAGTTCATACATGTATTATTCCTATATGTCTGGAAAACACTTTCCTTTGGTATCACCCATCCCCTCTGGCTCTTACAATCTTCCTCAAAGTTCCCTGAGCCCTGATTGGAGGATTTGATGGCAACATCCCATTTAGGACAAGGTCTCTCTATAAATATATTCTCTGGCTGTGTATCTCTATAATTGTTCCCACCTGCTGCAGGAAGAAGCTTCTTTGATGATGGCTGAGCAAGGAGCTGATCTATGAGTATAACAGAATGGTGTTAAAACTCATGTTGTGGGCTGGAGAGATGGCTCAGTGGTTAAGAGCACTGCCTGCTCTTCCAAAGGACCCGGGTTCAATTCCCAGCACCCACATGGCAGCTCACAACTGTCTGTAACTCCAAGATTTGACACCCTCATACTAAGGCACATTAAAATTAAATAAAATATTTAAATAAATAAATAAAAAACAAAAACAAAAAATAAATAAAACTCATGTTGTTGCTGTGTTCCTTTAGCAGAACCATAGTATTTGGTTTTCCCTTAGGTCTGTGGCCTACATAGTCTCTTAACCACCCAAGCCGTGCCATGTATGGGTTCCATCTTATGGAGTGGGCCTTAAATCAAATCATATAGTGGTTGGCTGCTTCTGCAAGCTTTGTGCCACTATTGCAACAGCATATCTTCCAGGCAGGTCATCATTGTAGATGAAGAATTTGTAGCAGGTTGGTGTTTATCTTTCTGCTTTGGTAGCATGCAGAGTACCGTATAGTATCATAAACACTAGTCCATAGGGGTGAAGGCTCCAGGAAGGCATCAGCTTGGCTTCTCGGTGTTGTTAGTTGTACAGGTATTGTCTTCAGCAACAGGGTCTTACCATTCACTTGTGGAGAGAGCAAACAATGCTTTGGCAATAGCCTGGGTTGTTTGGGGTTTCCCCGTGGGACTACTTCAGCCAACAACTTGATTAGATATCCCCAGTACTGGAAGCTTCATTTGGTGGTGATAGACATCCAGTCTTCATTATTTGGCAATTTTGTTTAGATCAACTTCATATATGTAGAATCGTTAGGAGTATTCTATTGTATTATGTTTCCATATCACCCCTGAAATGGCCTTTAGTTTTAGCTGTCCTTCCCTGTACTCTCTACTTCACCCCCTTTGTCCTCTCCCTCCCCATTTGGTCCTCCCATTCCAGTCACCACTACCTTACCAATCCATCCATAATTAATATTCTATTTCTCCTTCCTAGGGAGAGCCATACCTCTCTCCTTATCCCTTACTTTATACCTAAGCTCTGTGGTTCTATGAAGTGTAGCTTGCTTATGAAGGACTTAACACCTATCATCCACATACACAAATACATCCCACATTTGTCTTTCTGGGTCTGTGTTGCCTTACTCAAAATGATTTTTTCCCAGTTCCATCCATTTACCTGCAAGTTTCATGATTTTATTGTTTAATATTCCATTGGGTAAATGTACCACATTTTTTTATCCATTCATATATTGATGGACATGTAGGCTGTTTCTAATTTCAGGCTATTATGAATACAGCAGCAATGTACAAGGTTGAGCAAGTGTCTCTGTAATAGAATAAAGTGCCCTTTGGCTATATACCTAAGAATGATTCAACTATACCTGAGGTAGATCTCTTCCCAGATTCCTGAGGGACTGCCATACTGACTTCTATAGCGGCTGTACAAGTTTGCATTCCCCAGTGATGGATGAGTGTTCCCTCTATTCTGCATCCTCGCCAGCATGAGCTGTCATTTGTTTTATTGATCTTGGCCATTCTGACTGGTGTAAGATGAAATCTCTAAGTAGTTTTGATTTGCGTTTCCCTGATGACTAAGGATGTTAGACATTTTTAGTTCTTCTCAGCCATTTGAGTTTCCTCTTTTGGGAGCTACATTTGGATCTGAACCCAGTTTTTAATTGGGCCATTTGTTTTCTTGATAGCCATTCTTTTTTAGTTCTTTATATATTTTGAGTATCATCCCTCTATTAGATGTATAATCTTTTCCCATTCTGTCGCTTGTCGCTTTGTTGAAATCATGGTTCCCTTTGCCGTACAGGAGCTTTCCCGCTCCATGAGGCCCCACTTATTGCTTGTTGGATTTAGTGCCTGTGCTATCTGTGTTCCGTTCTGAAAGTCTTTTCCTATGCCAGTGAGTTCCCCACTTTCTCTCCTATCAGGTTCAGGGTACCTGGCCTTATGTTGAGGTCCTTGATGCACTCAGAGTTGAGTTTTGTGCTGGGTGATAAATATGAATCTATTTGTATTCTTCTGCCATCCAATTTGACCAGGACCATTTGTTGACGATAGCAAATTTCTTATGTAGGATAAGACCCAATGCTGTAAAGAGTTCAGAGAACAAGGACCATTCATAGGTGCCAGGATATTACAAACATCCTAGTCCCCTCAGAAATCAATAATAGGTGTATTCTCTTTAAATGCTCTAAAAGTACAGCTTAGGAACTGAACATTACTTCTAGGAATGTACTCAAGGATATTGCTCAGCATAGAATGTGCATGGGAAAGCACAGACAGCCCTCCATGTCTGCGAGGTCTACCTTACCAGAGTCAGCCAACTGTGGGTTTGAAACATCTCAGTCCACAGAAATTGCATCTCAGTGAAACATGCCAGCTTCTCCCTCCGTATCATTCTAACACAGACGTCTCATCAGATATTAGAAGTAACATAACAGTGACTAAAGCATAGAGGAGGGTGAGCTTAAGTCATACACCCCATCAAAAGTGCCCCTTTGTACTAGAGACTGGAACATCAATGAGTTTTGAACATAAGAGGTCCTAAAAGCAATATGTCCCATGGGTACCATGGTATGGCAGTTTATATATCATCATTTTCAGTTAAAACAAAAACAAAAACAAACAACAACAAAAAAACCCTGTAACCAACCAAAACCAATAAAGAGCACATTAAGCAAATATATATTTGCTGACATAAATATATACAAGTCTATCTGTTATGTTGTTTTCCTCTGAATTGAATCATCCCCTCCTGCTAGGAAATGAGGAGGCTGATAAGATTAAGGAAGTAACTAAAATTTACTGGGCTGATGAGGCTCATGAAATGTAGATATTCACAAAGGCCTTCCCCCAAGACTATATAAGCTGGAGAGAGAGGAGGAGGGAGACACAGACAGGCAGCCACCTTCCCGCAGGCTAACCAATTGGCAAGTCTTACAGGGAGCTCCAACATTGCAACTATCAAGAATCACCCCCTGTGCCAAAGCCGCCCGGGACACTAACTAATGGTCTGAATGAACATGGCGCCTTAGGGTCAAAGGAGTGGCACTGTTAGAAAGGATTAGAATAAGCGGCCTTGTTGGAGGAAGTACATCACTGAGGGTGGGCTTTGCGATTTCAGAAGCCCAAGCCAGAGCCAGCGTCACTCTCTCTTCCTGTTGCCTATGGATCTGGCTATGGAACTCTCAGCTCTTCTCCAGCACCATGTCTGCCTCTGTGTCACCATGGTTCCCGCCATGATGACAACAGACTGAACTCTGAATAGCAAGCCAGCCTCAATCAAATGTTTTCCTTCATAATAGCTGCCCTGGTCATGGTGTCTCTTCACAGCCATAAAACTGATGAAGGCACTAACACTGCTCTAAGTGACCCAGTAAACTCATTCAGTTCTCTAAGCTAGACTTGGGTGGAGTCTTTTTTTTTTTTTTTAATTTTATTTATTTTTTTTTTTTTAGCCATGGGGGAAGCTAGCATCAATGCCTTCTCTGGAGCAAATAGATGTTTGTTTGCCTCCCTGGGGAGTGGGAGGGGGTGGGGAAATCACACAACACTATCCTTTTCCAAGTATTATACAATGTACATATATTAATTGGGTATACATTTTAATTTGTGGGACTAAAATGCAAATTTTCATGAGGTCTATTTTTCCAGTGGTCAAATTTCTTTCCAAATTTCTTTCTTGAAGCAAGGAGAGACTCAAATTACTGGACGTTTCTGCTTTAGCAAGGTTCTTGCAAGCTAAGCTTTATAAATAAAAATACAATCAATAAGTCATTAATATCTGTCAAGCAAAATCAAAGACAGAAACTGCAAACACAGTTGTGACTTCACAGCTCAGGGGCTCGGTAATGAGCTGTGAAGGCCTCCTCTTCCCCAAGAGGCCATGCATCCACCCCACGCTGGTGATCTGGGCCATGCATCTGCCCCACGATAGTGATCTGAGTAAGAAGCCACAGCCACATCTGTGCAGGGACACACACTTTACCTGCCCCCTACATCCTGTTGACCCCAAAATGGCTAAGGTCTCAGTGTGACTGTGCCCTTACGAGGTTTGCAGAGAGGAGGCAGACCTACTCTCCTGCCTCTGAGACTCCTGAATGGTGGGTGTGAGAATTTCCCAAATGCAGTGACCAACTGAGGTTTCCGGCCATTCCAGCTCCAGGCTGGGAGCAGCTTTGAGGACACTGGCCACTTTCCCTTCAGGATCTCAAGTCTACAGGGCTACAATTGTGTGCCTCTCTGTGGCAGTGAACCTGAAACCGCTGCTGTCTCTGTGATTTTCATACCCATAAGCACCCCAATCCACATGATAAATCTTAGGTTTAAGACATCCCAGTGATTTGCTTTCCTGACTAAGCTGGGCTTGGCTCTCAGTTCAGCACTGATAGCAGCCACTGTAGACTTAGAAGGAAAAGATATGGAAGGTCCTAGGATTTTCCTTAAAGTATCTATAGAAATCTTTTGAAAAGAGGCTTCTTCCTGATTCTCTACTTGGACCAAAGTGTACTCTGGAACACAGGCACTCTTAGGAAAGCACTTGAGCTGGAGAGATGGCTTAGCGGCTATGGGCACTGGCTGCTCTTCCAGAGGTACTGAGTTCAAGTCCCAGCAACTACATAGTGGTTCACAGCCATCTATAATGGGATCTGATACCCTCGTCTGTCATATAGGTGCATATGCAAATAGAGGATATATATATATATATATATATATATATATATATATATATATAGAGAGAGAGAGAGAGAGAGAGAGAGAGAGAGAGAGAGAGAAAGAGAGAGAGAGAGAGAGAGAGAGAGAGATTCCTCCATGGTTTCTGTTTCAATTCTTGCTGGGGTAGGGGAGCACTTACCGGGAAGGACAGAGACCCCAAGTATAGACAGAGTGGGTTTTCCAGCCACTTTGCACATACGAGCTAGACACTTGCTTGGTTAGAAGGGGGCCCTGAAGGGTCCAGAGAGTAACATGGAATCAGAGTGACCACAGCCATTCCTGACTAACAGGGAAACTCTCCGCATAGCCTTCTGGTGTCAGCCTCACAGGCTTCCTCTGCTTTGTGGGTATTTTCCAAACAACTTACACCTGCCTCGGTCCCTCAAAACCCTGTTTTTAACTGTGTGTTCCTTTTCTATCCAGTCACCCCAGTCTCTTAGTGCTTATTTAAATGTCCTAAGTGTCACAGGAATTGAACATAACCAAACCCCACCCATGCTTACAGGCAAAAGAGAATTGCGACATGTATCAATTTCCTAAAGAATCAGAAATAACCAACCAAAAACTGTATTAAGTCCTTTCTTAATTCTTGTGTGTGTGCCAGGTGCGTGGTGCACACCTGTAATCCCAGCACTCAGGGAGGCGGAGGCAGGTGGACCTCTGCAAGTTCAAGGCCAGCTTGGGCTACAAAGCAAGTCCAGGACAGCCAGGGCTACACAGAGAAAGCCAGCCTCAGAAAAAATAATAATAATAATTCTTGTGTGTATGAGTGTGTGTGTGAGAGAGAGTGTGTGTGTGTGTGTGTGCTTCTGTGTTTGTGTGGAGTGTGTACTCCAGGCTAGCCAGCCCACAAGCTTCCTGCGTTTCCCATTTCCACCTCTCACAGGGTATGCTAGGATGACAAATGCCTGCGCTCCTCTGTCCCTCCAGGCTTTTATGTCACTTCTAGGGATCTGAACTCTGGTCATGAAGCTTGGGCAGCAAGTGCTTCACCCAGCAAGCCATCACCCTGGCTTCCTCTCTTAATTCATAAGGAAAAAACCAAAAACCTACTCCAATAGCAGCATGTAATTGCAACAGCAGGCGACTGGCTCTCAGAAGTCCTGAGTCTGAGTCTGAAGTTTGTCTGCTCTATGAAATTGGCTAAGTAAATCGATTTCTCCGAAAGTCCACAAAAACTATAGACAAGAGTCATACAATAGGTCACACATGCTCAGCAGGGCAATGACTTCTTAGGAGACCAGCAGTGGAAGGTAAGATACAAGAATGAGACCCTATCCTGAGCCAGAAAAATCAGAAGGGCAGGGAAGCAGCAAGCTGTAGTCCTCCTGAGATCCGGAGGAGGTGGCCATGGGGGTTTCTATACTATAAAGAACTATGCTAGTAAGAAGGAGGGGCACCAGCAGCACTTGAACACCAATGCTTTGTTATCCAATACAGTTCAGCTCTCAAAGCTTACAGCTGCCTTAACTTCTAAACTAGGAGGGACTAGAGGGAGGATTCCAAAGTTCTGTCCCTCCCTCCACTGTCAGAGCCTCCCTCACTGTCAGCCTCTTCTCCCCCCCCACCCCCCGCCCCATTGCCCTATTGCCAGCTTCTTCTTCCGCTTTCAGCTGCTCCCAGTCTGTGAGCCTCCAACCACCTCCACCCCTATAAGCTCTCCCAACACTGTCAGCTGTCACTTCTCAGTGAGCCGGAGGTCCCTCTGCTCTGTCTGCTGTGACACACATAGTTCTGAGCAACTGCCTGAGGCCATTCCTTCTTCCCTACAGAATGAAGTTCTGAGCAGGGCAGCATCGAGCATCTCTTTGTCTTTTGCCAACTTGCATTCTGAATGAGGGAGAGTGCAGCCAGTCTGACCTCTGCGTGAGGTGGTCTTTTAAGATAAAAATGCGTCTTTTATCTCGAGATATGTGTACATCCGATTTGTAAGGGATGGTGGCACATACTTACAAGCCCCCTGCTCCAGAGGCAGGAAGATCAGGAATTCAAATCCTTTCTCTGCTACTTTTGAGTTTAAATTCAAGGCCAGTCTCAGCTATATGAGACCCTGTCTTTGGAAAAGGAAGGAACAGAAGAGGAAAGGAGGGGAGGGGAGAGGAGGGAAGGGGAGGGGAGGGGAGGGAGAACATGTATGCACCTATAATCTATAGCTCCCAAGTGGTGCCAGTTACTCGGTGGAGATACAAGAACTTTAGATGAATAAGTGTGTGTGTGTATGTCAAAAAAGGATGCACGTATATTCATAGAAAGTGCAGGTTTCCTCTTATACCTCAATCTCTTGTGAGTTATGTCAAGACCTGAGTCTAAAAACACTTGGAAAGTGATGCAAAGTGCTGGTGGGATGTCATTGCTGTGGGGAAAGTGCAGCGTTCCTACAGGGTGATTTGTCGGGTGGTTGAGAGCGCACTCTGGCCATGGCATTCACTAACTAACTTGAAGAGCTGCTATTGCTGAGCATCCTTGCCCCCAGTTCCAGCTATGCGGCCTCTTCTCCCTGAGAACAGGATCCCTTTAAGATTCTGCTTCCTAGATGCCCTGCGTGGTGCTATGAACTGATGGTCCTGTCCCAAGCATTCTATTAGCGCATCCTACAACTGACCTTGACTTAAATTCAGCCCTCCCCCATTGCTCGTCTCCACTGCCTGCAACAGCCCTTGGCCTGTACGACTGCTCGCTTCTCTTTGCTCTGCTGCCTATAATATCAAACTTCATCCCCTGCTCTCCAACAAAGGATGCTTACTCTATGTTGTTCTCTGCCTCAGTTTCCCTGTGATGCACCTTCCACACTGGCATTGCACCTCAGCACTGTGCAGCCAGTCTCCTTTGATTCTCTAAACTGAGAAGTCAGGCCCCATCCCCTGGGCATAACCAAAAGAGCTAGGCCAGTTGTTAATTTTAATCCTGATACGTAGCTCATCGTAGAGAGCAGGTGTTCAATTAATGCTGCCGTCCGTATGAAATCTTACATGTTGAGAACACTGATTCTCAACCAAAATCAGAGGTTGGCTGGGCAAAAGGAAGTCAACCCTGCCCTGAAATAGTCATGCAATCAGCAGAAATTTCTACTACATCAATCAAAAGGGTTCTCAGCAAGTAGTCAGTGAACCGAGTAAAGTGACCTTCACACCCCTCCCGCTCCCACCTCACTCCCTAGTCTTGTTAGTGCCCACTGATTGATGGCTTCCAGAAGAAGATGATCCATCACTGTTCAGACGAGCAGAGCTTTCTGCCAGTATGTGTAGGTCATTCCAGCATTTTGTAAAAGTGAGACAAAAATATGAAGTCTTTTTTTTAAAAAAATGCAAACTCATGGGAAATAAAGAAAAAGCTCCACAGAGTATGGTGTTGCCAGGTACCAATGAAATTAATGTGGGTGGAAGATGGATAGATCTACCTTTGAAAGCAAAGCAGATCTAGTATAGAAAATGTTGGTATTGCACACGCGTTATAAGACCTGGGGAGTGATTTTTAAATTCACACCAGCAAACTTACACAACCAGAATAGCAACTGGGAAAACTTAGTGCCTAAGACAAGTGTCATCTGCAACTTAGATTGCCCTCTGGCAGATGCCAGGCTGTGCGCTGGCACCCTTTCCTGTGTTGTCCAACCCAATCCTTATTTCTGTTGAAGGTAAAAGTATGAGGCTTGGGGTTTGGGTTTGTTTGATGGAATTTTGGTTTGGTTTGGTTTGGTTTGGTTTGGTTTGGTTTGGTTTGGTTTGGTTTGGTTTGGTTTGGTTTGGTTCGGTTTGGTTTGATTTGATTTGGTTTGGTTTGGTTTGGTTTGGTTTTTAAAAGTGAAAACTACTTTCTGGTGATGCGAGGAACTGTTAAATGTGAACACCAGATCCAAGTCAAAAGTCTAGTCTAACGCCCACACTCTTACCACAGCGCATGCAGGTGTCCCTTCCTCCCCAGTTCTCAGAAAGGAGGAATAGGTTGAACTAACAATGGTACTGGAAATGAAAAGATGAGCCTTAAGACATCTACGCTAGTGGTACATACAGATTGGGGAGGGCAGCATTACTCTTTACAGTGACTCTCAAAATGCCTAGGCCCTGTGAAACATCCAGGCAAAGAAATGGTCTTGAGCGTGTGTGACAGCGCATCCTATTTTGAATGAGAAAATACCTGGGAAATTTTCAGTTCTTTCTAAGAGATTTCATGAATTTTGCATAATTTCAATAATATATATATATCATTTTTCTCAAAGCCAGACAAATTAATTATATATTTTATTTGAAAGAACAAATAAGAGTAACCATGGGAACACTAAAACGGTAAAGAAAGGAGACTGTCCCCTCTGCATATTAAAGTGTGCCATAAAGCCTTCGCTGTGAGCAGGCTGGTTAACAGATGGACCGAGAGATGGAAAGATGAAACCCCAAGACACAGCAGACCAAGTACAGCAGTTTAGGGTGTCATAAAGGCTGCATATCTCAGATCAGAAGAGGGAAAGGTAGACTCATGGACAGCTGCTTAGTTATGTAGAGAGAGACATCACACTGAAGCCATGTCGCACAGCACACACCAGAATTAATTCCAAATGAGTCTGAACAATGAATAAATACCCTGCATAAATATCAGGGAGAAGTCAATAGCAGTCCCTTTCTGTGACCTAAAATCCAGAAGTAACAGTGGGGAAAAGATCAATTTGATCACATAAGAATTAAAATATTTACATAAAAGTAACATTAGCAAAATCAAACAACCAGCAGGGATTATGGCGAAGACTTAACCTATTAAGCCACCTACCATATTTCCCATCCCTAATAAGTAGGGAACTTTCTGTGTGAAAATACTGTAGAAAAATGGGCAAATGAGACTATTCACAGAAAAAGAAAAGCAAATGCAAAATCATGTTGAAACACAAGCACACTTCCGAACATTTAAAAGCAGCACGCTGAAGGATCTGATCTAGAATAAGTTTTGTACTTCCACTATTGGCTCAGTAATCCTCCTCCTAGGAATGCTATCAAAGGCACAGTAGGTGAATTTTAAAGGGACATTTGCTGTAGCACTTTTTGTAGCAGCCAAAGACCAGACACAACCCAACGTCCACCAGCAGGGTACAAGCGCAAATAAACTCCAGTATTTTCACAACACGCAGTGCAGTGCAGTGTTCCATTAGCATAAGTGAAAAAGCACTCTGAATTTTCAGAGAACAGTGGTTCTCCACTGCACATGATTTTGCTATATAATATTTTCCCCCCAAAATATACCATTAAGTGGAAAAGAAAAAAAAAACAGGGGCAAAACAATGTCTTAGTTAGGGTTACTATAGGCGCAATGAAAGAACATGACCAACCAAGTCAACTTGGAAAAAAGGATTTAGTCAGCTTATGTTTCCTTATCACAGTTCGCCACTTGCCAGGGGACAGCGGAGCAGCTGCAAGGAGCCTGAACCCCACCCTCACCCCATGGAGGCTGAGCGGACATGAGGAGTCTGCAGAGCTTTTTAAAATGTGGACTCACCAGATGGTAGGTGAGGAAGGCTCCCCCTTTCTGACATGTGGGACCAGGAAGAAATGAGCGAGAGGGCTACAATCGGGATGTAAAGTGAAGAAAATTTTTTAAATGTATATATATATATACATTTAAAAAAATGTGGACTCACGAAATTGGAAGGAAAGATGGCAAAACAGAACACATGCGCAGAGGAGAATGGTGACACTACAGATGCCAAGATGAAGTGTATGGGATTGATATGGGATTATGGCTGCAGTGGACAAAGAACATGGTCCTGATGATATCCATGTTGGCATCCGTGGTCCATGCTACAGCCTCAGAGGCATGTTGATATCTGGGGTCCATGCTACCACTGAGGGCCCTGTCAGTGTCCCTGACCGGGGTGGTCTTGATGTCTGTGGCCCATGTCACCACCAAAGGTCAAAGGGATGCCAGTAGTCTATGCTGCCACCTGAGGCCATGTTGATGTCCATGGTACATGCTGCCCCTGAGGCCATGTTGGGGTCCACTGCTGCAGCTCAGCAGCCATGTTGATATTCGTGGCCTACTTTACCACTGAAGGCCCTGGTCTGCACTGCCGCCTAAATCCATGTCTGAGAGCAGTGGTGCTGCCAGAGGCCATGTTAATATTCACGGCCTGGGCTTCTCCAAGGACTATGATGGTGTCTGTGATCCACACTGCAGCTGAGGTCTGTGTTGATGTCCACGGTCTATGCTGCTGCCAGAGGCCATGTTGAGACCTGTGGCACGTGCTGACACTGGAGGCCATGTGGATGTCCATGGTCCATGCTGACACCACAAACCATATATAAGCTGATGACCCCACTGACTGTAAAGGACAAGGAGGCTTCTTTTGCAGTGGTTCAGATGGCTGCAGACTCACAGTTGATAGAGACATAGAAGGCTTCTATGACAACCCCTGCCTCCTCCACTCCTCCCACCAAAAAAAACAAGTAACAACCTAGACAGGAAGCCATCAAAGAGACTCTTTAAAATTGTCATAAGGAGGCTGGAGTGTAGCTCTCCACAATTGATGGCTTCTTGTGGGGGTGGGCATGGCGAAGGACTCAGTTTGTCTTAGGGCGCTGGCACATGGGAATTTGACCATGCTCCGGCAATTATATGGGCAACACAAAGTGGATTTCTTCTTCTTCTTCTTCTTCTTCTTCTTCTTCTTCTTCTTCTTCTTGATATTGTTCTTCTTCTTCTCCTACTCCTCCTCTTCCATCATCCTCTTCCTCCTCCCTCATATTGCTTGTTGGGGGAGGTCACAAACATGGACAGCTGACCTGGGAGGGTTGGGAAGTAAGTGTGACTGGTGTGTATTACGTTAAATTCCCAAATGGTCAATGAAAATATTGTGTTGGGGAAACCAAAGAAAATGCCTTACAGCTTACAGCTGGATCTTATGGAGGCATTTTCTCAGTTGCAGGTCCCTCCTTCCTCTCTGATGACTCTAGCCAGATCTTATGGAGGAATTTTTCTCAATCGTGGTTCCCTCCTCTCAGATGGCTATAGCTTGTGTCAAGTTGACATGAGACTAGCCAACACCCTGCATGTCTTTGTCACCCAGTCTCCATAGTATTAAAGTAGAGGCTCTCACTGAACCCAGAGCTTTTCAATTCAGCTGGTCTAGGTATCCAGCTTACCCTGAAGGATTCCTTGTCTCTGCTCTCCAAGTGCTGGGACTACAAGATGGGGCCAATTCAGGAGTACTGGGATTACAGAAGGGCTGGCCCTCTGCTTACAGGACAAGTGCTTCCGCCACTGAGGATCTCCCCTTCCCTACAGCAACTCAAATGTTTCCAAGCTTCCTGACTTAGTTTATTTTGTTTGCTGTAACAGAACACCTCAGAATGGATAATGTATAAAGAAATCTACTCATAGTTGAGCATTCAGACACCACCATCCTGTATGAGGCATTCTTACATCATCCACGGAGGAGGGAGGAAGGGTAGGAGAAGGACAAAGGGAGGGAGAGATGGAGGGAGGGAAGGGGGAGAGAGACACAATTTCTCTTAAAACAAACCCCTACCTCATTCTGGCAATAACACACTCACTTCTATGAGCATCCATAGCAATATTAACTCACTCATCTACACCTTAACCATGTCTTAAACATTCCCTTACTCCCTATTGTGCTTTGAGGATTAAATTTCCAACACATAAAACTTAGAGGAAATGTTCAACCCATAGAATATTCATACACATACACACACACACACACACACACACACATACACACATACACACACACACACACACACACACACACACACACACACACACACACA
>OU015756.1:20303465-20322788 GCA_907169655.1 Acomys percivali | reverse complement strand
ACACACACACACACACACACACACACACACACACACACACACACACACGTGAAACCTTTTTTAACTCCTGAAAAGACACACCTCCACTGAGTATGGGGAGTTCCCAGAAAAGGTCAGGAACTGTTAGGAGAAAACAGAGATGGGAACTAAGCTTGTGCTAGAGTCTGAATGCGCATGTTGACATTTACTTGCCGATACCATAGTGTTAAGAGGTGAGGCCTTCAGGAAATGATGATGTCATGAGGTGAGGGTAGAGTTCTTGTGAATAGGAACCGGGCTCTTAGAAAAGGCCAGAGATGTAGGCTCCAGACTTTATAGATGTCTAAAATCACTTGTACAAACAGATGGTCTAAAAGTGAAGGCACATCTGGAACAAATAAGGCTAATAGGGGTGAAGGGCGGGGTTGATAATCTCAGAATGAAAATGACCTTGTGTGATTCTGTAGTGAAATGCAAAGAAAGAAGAGACCGAAGACACAGGCTGGAGAGGGCGGTGGCTTCATCTGCTCTGTTTCTATGTGGAGCACAGAATTCCTTCCTCCCTAGGATGCGGCAAGTGGCCATCTGGGATGCCAAAAGTAGCTCTCACCAAAAGCCAAACCCACCAGCACCTGGACCTTGAACATCTCAGGGTCTGGAATTGTAGAAATAAGCTTTAGCTGTCTGCAAATTACCCGTATTCAGGTGTTTTGTCATAGCAGCACAAACACAAGTAAGACAATTGGTCTTAATATTTTTTTTGCTTATAGGATTTGCTATGGATTCAAATAAATATTTTACACAGTCTGTTATTAAAATTGAATTAGGATACAAAATAAAGCCAGGCACAGTGGCGCACACATGTAATCCAAGCATTCGGGGAAGCAGAGGCAGGAGGATCTCTGTGAGTTTAAGGCCAGCCTGGTCTACAAAGCAAGTTCAGGACAGCCAAGGTTACTCAGGGAAACCATGTCTTGAAAAAACAAAACAACAAAACAAAAAAAAGATACAAAATCAAAGCAAGCCCTCCAATAAAAAAATAAATGAAACAATAGGCCTCTGATTCTTTGTCTCTAAAGAGATATATCCTCAGACTAAAAGTAACTATAGCAAAATTTTACACTAAATTCAATAAAATTCATTGTTAACAATAATAATGGTTATTATCTTTGAAAGCATTATAGATGCTATAAAATAAAGTAGCTAGTTGTTATATCATTAGACATAAAATGCTCAATGTAAGAGAAATGATATTAGGTGGTAAATAAATAAGGAAAATCAATAAAAATAGTCATCATGAGTCCAACATACTTCATGACAAAGATCCCAGAGAAGTTAAAAACATACAGAACATATCTCAACATAATAAAGGCTATATGTGACAGCACCATAGCCAACTTTATCTAAATTGGAAAAACTGAGAGAATTTCCTATAAAATCTCAAAATGTGACAGGGTGCACACTCTCTCTACTCATTCATTACAGTGCCTGGAGCCTCAGAGACAGCAGTAGAATGAGAGAGAGATACAGGGACAGAAATAGAGACAGCAGAAGTAGAATTATCCCTATTCACAGAGAACATGGTTTTATAGCCAAAAGAACTCACAGACTCCACCAAAAAAGGTTTTACAACTGATGAGCACTTTGAGTGAAGTCACAGGGTAGAAAATCAACATACAAAATCCAATAGGTTTTACAAGTACCAATAACAAATGTAGTGAGCAAGAAATTAGGGAAATGTCCCTCTTACGCTGGCTCCAGAAGAAAAGAGAACGTGGGACATCAATGGGAATGAAACTATAATATCAACTATAAAATATTCTTGCCTAAAATAATTAAACATGAATGGGCTCAACCAATTACATAAGTATCTAAATGAGGTAATTTTGTCCCCCAAGCACATGAGGCAATGTCTGGAGACATTTTTAGTTATCACGTTGTGGGAAAATGCTAACACGTAGTAGGTAGAGGCCAGGGCTACTGCTGATGCACAGGACACTGACAACCAAAATGACCCACCTGAATTGCTAATGGCACCAGGGTTGAAGCTCTGCTTGGATCCCCCAGTCTATACGAAACATAGGACCTAAGATGCATATTATCAAAATACAGGCTTACTTGAATCTGTGTTTGGACCTTGCTTGAGTCTTGAATCAGCTGTAAGTATGTATTTATGATTTGGAAAACTTTGAACAATAGCAGTATATTGAAGTGACTGATTTTACATGTAGCACTCCCTAGGGTAGCTCCCTTATCTGTACTTAGAACTATACACTGGAATATTTTCAGATGAAGTGATTTGATATCTGGATGGTATGTCTTAGATACGAAGTGTTCCCCAGAAGGATCAGATGTCAATGACATCTAGTTCATTGAGAAGTGATTGAATTATGAGGGTCCTGAACCAATCAATGGATCAATCCATTAATGAATTCATATCTGAAAAGACTTTTAAGAGAGATGCCCCTATTGAAGGAAGTAGGTCACTGATGTCATAAGTTTGGAGAGGATATCTTATCCCCGCCCCTTCTGATTACCCCTCTGCTTCCATGACATGAGCAACCATGCCCTACCATGTGACACCTGTCATAATGGATCTATCTCACCACAGACTCCAAAGAATAAATCCAAGTGACCACAGCCTGAAATTCAGAAATCATGAGCCAAAATAAATGTTCTCTCCTTTGCCTTGTTTCGGGCAGTTGCCACGGCAGTGAAAGGCTAACACGGTAGGATCTGCTTTAAAACAATGTGTGCAGAAAAAAGAACAGCTAGGGAGGAGGCAGGGAGAGATAATGACGGGCCATGAGCCAACTGTCACTGAACTTGGGTGAGGAGCTCAACCTCTACTTTTGTGTATGTTTTAAAGTAAATGATTACAAACAATGCATTATTGTGTGTATTATACTTCATACAATATATACTGTAGGCATAAAACATAGAGGGCATTTGTAAATGATTGCCCATGAACTGGGGTGCTCCCCAACATCCTGGGTTATCTCTAGAAGCAACTAAGGCTTGACACATAATCCTTAGGCTTCTGATTTTCCATACTGTGATAGTCTAATTTTCCCACCAATGAACTCTTAGGTCCAGGCTGACGTCTATACTTTCTCCTCCATCTTTATTAAGCCTTAACTGAAAATCCCATATGCTTATAGGATGCAGTGTGATATTTTGAAGTACGTATACATTGAAATCACTGAGCCAAGCTAATTAACATATTTGTTACCTCACTTGCTTTTTGTGACCAGAAAACTGAATCTATTCTCAGCAGTTTTCAAGTATACAACACATTATTATTGACTAGTGTTGCCGTGCAATACAAGAGATCCTAGGAACTCATCCAGCCTATGTAACTGTGACTTTGTACTATGGTCTGTGTCTCCCCACCTCAATGGTCTTTGATACAGACAGTCTATGTCAATTCCAGTCACACTCTCTGGACAGGATGCTATTCTAATGAGAGGCCCATATCAGAGGGGTGAGTCACAGGAAAAGAGAAAATGATCCAGTCACTGTTTCCTTCTTTCAATGACAAAGCTTTCTTTTAAAAAAAAAAAAAAAAAAAAAAAGATTTATTTATTATGTATACAGTATGATGAGATCACATTATAGATGGTTGTGAGCCACCATGTGTTTGCTGGGAATTGAACTCAGGACCTCTGGAAAAGCAGTCAGTGCTCTTAACCACTGAGCCATCTCTCCAGCCCCGACAAAGCTTTCTTAAACACTGTGTTATTAATGGGTTCTTATTGGTGGAATTAGCATGCTCCTAATTGTGAAAAGGAGGCTCTCATCTGGAAGATGCACAGCAGTGGAAACTGGAGGCTGGGTAAAACGACCAGCTACGAGCAGCTCGCCAGAACCAGGTGCAGCACTCTGTTGAGCACCAAAACCTTCCTTCTTCAAGACAGAGCCCTGGCTGGATCTCTGAATGTACAGACACTTTATGTGACTGTTTGTGCCTGAATGCGTGTAGGATAATACTTTATATGAGTAGCCGAATTTGGTCTGAGATTTACTCGCCTACACCTGATGTGGGGGTTGAGAGTTGCCAATCACATTCAGCTAGGAGCAACTCCAAAGATCCAAAGAGGAAGGAACCTAATAGTTGTGGGTTCCTAAATGGCTTAAGCCAGTTCTCACCCACAAGAAACGGAAATAACTTAACCGGTGCAAGTCCTGGCCTACCATGAGACAAACTTATCCTGAAATTGATCTCACCTTTAAAGTCAGTACCCGTTTGGCTTATTGCCCCCATCAGTGGTCCATAATGGGCCACAAGTGCAACATTCAACTATCTCCAAATTGACTCTGGCCATGTGACTTCCTTTAAGCAAGGAACACAAAGATGGTACCTTCAGGGGCCTGGTAAGTAGTCACAATAGGCCTTCGCTTTCCTGAACACTTCTCTCAGCATTCTGAGCAACCCTGAAAAATGGTCCTGGACCCAGGAGGAAAAGGTATGTGAAAAGAGAAAATGCCTGACCAGCCTGGCAGCTTTCCAATCCCTGATGGGGAGGCATGAAACACATGAGTACGTTTCCATAAGTATTCCAACTCTGACAGTCATCAGGCATGCCCCATCCAAATTATAGAAATTTCTGGAATGATACCCTGATCTTGAGAAACTGTAACACTTTTTTAATTGTTTATTGGTCTCTGGTTCAGGATTAAACCCAAGACCTTGGAATAACTTGGCAAACACTCCACCACCTTGAAACAATGTTAAACATCTCCCCTCTAAAGCCAGTCACTTCCAGCATCATAAATAGGAAATCCCGTGTTACCGTGGCTCAGAACTGAGATGCAGAAAGATCTATTAATGAGTATACAATATGGGTCCTCTCCAGTTGGGCCCCTGATTAGTCAGAAACTATAGTGAGAATTTTGGTTTCTTTAAAAACCCGGTTATATTATGTGAATATGTTTTTGTTTTAATCCAAGGGTGTGGGAGAAGAGGCTTCTTGACAGCAGGTGATTATGATTATCTCGAGCCCAGGCTGGGACGTGGTTTTGCCAGCTGCAGATAGTTTAATTCTGAGCAGTCTGGAGAGAGTATAAATTCCAGAGGTGGGAGGGGGGTGCTGCTGCTGCTGCTCCCAGTTGTTGTTTTTGTGGTTTGTCAAGAGACGAGGAAGAAGAAATTGGATATCCTGTCAGGGAGGATTAACCCTGCCCCAAGAAACTCAGGAAGTAATTTAAAGAGGTCCATACCCCCTTTCTCCCCTAATCTTCTTTATTACCTACCTAGTGTTGGGGGGTTGGGTGGAATAAGGGTTGGAAGGGAGGTAGGGTATAAGAACCAAATAAAATAGAACAAAAAAAGCCAACAAGTGGGCCTTATCCCACCCTAATCCCTCCCAAACCCCCAACCCTAGGTAGAAGAGAGAGAGGGTTAGAGGGGAAAGGGGGGTTGAGTTCTTTTTAGACTCCTCTCTGCTGATACAGGGCATTTGAGTCCCTGGGCCTAGTCTACTCTTGGTCTTGTCGGGGCATCTTCAGCCCCCTCTTGTCTCTTTTCTCTCAACCGCTTGACAAGCCAGCAACAGCAGCAACAGGAGTAGGAACCAGCAGGAGGAACACCTCTTCTCTTGAGGCTCTGGGTTTCTTTTTTTTTTTTTTTTAATGACCTCTCTAGAGTCCCTAGAATTAAACTATCTTCACCTGGCAGGATCACACCCCTGCCAGAGCACACACCAGGCAAATAGTGTGCTGCTCTGGGCAATGTGAAGCAGCCCCATATCTCACACTTGGGATTAAAACAAAATCATGTTCATATAACATAACTGGGTTTTTAAAGATGCCACAACTCCCACTACAAGGAACCATCACAGGTATAAAAATCAGGACAAGGAGGAGGCGTCCCCTCACATGCTCTAGGGGTATGTTTAGTAATTCCTGGACAACTAGATTCCTTCTATTTTACGGTACCCAAGGAAGTGGGCAGGAAAACCAAATGAGAACATTTAGAAAAGGTAGTGACTTAAGAAGGAAAAAAGAAGCGGTGTAAGTAAAGTACATGTAAGTAAATCCTCATCTTGGCACAGCACTCTATGCTACACCAGCACACAAACCATCAAAGCACAACTTTGCCTGCACCTAGGTATTTATTGTTCCAAGCATACCAGACTCAGAACCTACAGCTGCACCAGCAATCCTGTGCATGCCTGCTGGAGAATCAAAGTCCACCTCAAGAAAGCCACTGTCTTAGTTACTTTCTATAGCTGTGATAAAATGCCCTGACAAAAGCGACTTCAAGAGCCGGGCATGGTGATGCATGCCTTTGATCCCAGCGCTCGGGAGGTGGAGGCAGGTGGATCTCTATAAGTTGAAGACCAGCGAGTTCCAGGATAAGGGCTGTTACACAGAGAAACCCTGTCTCGAGGGGGAAAAAAGGCAACTTCAAAATGGATGGGTTTATTTCCACTCACAGTTCAGATTACAATCCATCATGGCAAAGGAGTCCAGGTAGCCGCACCTCAGAGCAGCTTGTTGTACATGTGCAGTCAGAAGACAGCAGAGATTGCCTGTATTGACGTCATTCTCTCTATCCTATACAGTCCAGAATCAAGTCCTAGGGAATGGTCCCACCCATAGTGGGTGGGTCTCCCCACCTCAATTGATACCCTCAAGGCAATCCTTCACAGGTGCACCCTGCATTTATCTCTTAGCTGATACCAGATCCAACCAAGGTTAACCATTATAATCACCCTGGTGGTCCAGGACAGCCAGGGCTACACAGAAAAACCCTGTCTCCAAAGTTAGAAGGACTGTAAGTTAGGGCATCACTCCTGTAGTATAAAGAGAGGCTTCAGCAGTTAAAAGTACTTCCTGCTCTTCCAGAAGACTCACGTTTGGTTCCCAGCACCCACACCAAGTGCCTCACAACTACTTGAAACTCCAGTCCAAAGGATCCAAGACCCTCCTCTGGCTGCCAGGGGCACCTTCACATACATGACAATCAATCATAGACACACCAATGCACAAATACAAAGAAATCCTTTTTTTTTTTTTTTTTTTTTTTTTAAGCATCACTCCTTGGATTGTATGGGCTAGAAGACATAAGGGAGCTGTCTTACAGCCAAATTCCCAGCAGACACACCTGGAGGAAAACAACACCATGTGCTACAGTCAGATCACTTCAAACTTACAAATCAAAACCTAATTCAAAACAAAATATTCTTTGTAATTCGGTTGGAAAATGTATGAATGGTTCACTGACCTTTCCATCTGTCAGAAAAAAATCAGCCAAAATTTATAATTAAGATAGTTATTTATCCCTTGGGGTTTGAGAGTCATTTTATGTGGTATGGTCTAAATCAGTATATTTTTCAGATAAACAAGACATCCGGAAAGTTCTATCTTTTACACATTAATATTTTACTCACATGAGACACCATAAAATAAAGCAAGAAAATCCAGCTTAAGTGTTCAAGAATGCACGACTAACCAACCAGATGGCATCCCACCCATGGGAGCACAGGACCTCAGGGCCAGTCACAGTTTTTAGAAATACTGATATGGGGTAACAGAATTCGGACTCTCATTGTAGGAATGGAAAGTTAGGTAGAAAGTGTACATAGGAAAGTGGGAAATAAACCTGCACTTCTCTCAATATGCAGCCTTTATGACTAACCAATGGTTCCTTATGCTGAGACCCCCCAACCACAAAATTACTTTTGTTGCTACTGCATAACTAATTTTTCCAATGTTATAGATCATAACATACATTTTTTTTTAACTTCAGAAGAAATTTTCCAAGGTAGGAATTTTAGAAATCCAATTTAAAAGTGTGCATGCTGGTCAATCTCTCATTAATACCATAAACAGAAGGAGAAAGATGTGTAGCTACATACAAACCATGTGCCAACGAAACTCATTTATAGCTGTCTATTGATTAAAAATTTTTAAATATAGAAGCCAGAGGAGATTGGGTTTGGGGTGGGAGTGGACACTGGTGGATCAGGATTAGACAGAAAAATAAGTGAAGATAAACATTGCCTTGTTAAATTAAGAGTAAGAAGTTATAG
Source organism: Acomys percivali (assembly GCA_907169655.1). NCBI lineage: Eukaryota > Metazoa > Chordata > Mammalia > Rodentia > Muridae > Acomys > Acomys percivali. The sequence continues at coordinate 20,314,773 of OU015756.1, read as the reverse complement.
GGTTCCAACTTTGACTAGAAGGAGTTAGTCTATTTTAATGAGAGTCATATTCCAAACTTAAGTTGGAAAACCAGTATGTGGCAAGGAAAAGCTGAAGGAAGTGCAAGGCACCTTACCAGTGTGTTTTTGATGCCTGGGAGCAATTGTGATTAAAAAGCTCAAGAAGAGCTGGAGAGATGGCTCAGCAGCCAAGAGCTTGCTGCTGCTCTTCCAGAGGATCCAAGTTTGGTTCCTAACACCCGCGTCGAGCAGCCCACAACCGCAGTTACTCCAGCTCTAGAGGATCTGACGTCCTCTTCCAGATTCTGCAGGCAGCTGCACACTCATGGCTTGCACACCCGTGACTTGCACACATGCATGCAAAATGAAAATAAGTCCTAAAAAATCAAGAGTCATCTGTACAAGTTGGCAAGTCTAAGCAAAACTGTCTTTCATCTTGATTATAAGCCAGAGATTTTTAACTTCCTCTAGGGACCAGAATCCCACTGTTGGCCAGGGAGGGGCTTTAGATTTGGAGTTCCATGTATCAGACTCCCTCACTTAACAAGGAGAGTAAGTAGGAGTTGGGGAGAGAGTAAGCTTTCTAACTGTTGTTCACTTCCTTCCCACACCCTCTTGCTGGTTCTGATCCCTCATCTGTCGTAGTTACCTAGTTACTAAACTCATCCACCAACAGCAAAAGCATCTCCGGCCGTCTCACTCCTGTAACTTCCTCTTTACTGGCTAAAGTCTAAGAAACTGACCACACCACAGGGAGAGTAGGGATCTTCCCCGCAGGATTGGATTCGATAAGGGTGCAGAGCACACACTATTATTTGTTAAGTGCTGAATTAGCACACGGGCTACACTTCCAGTAGCACTCAGTAAACAAGACAGAAAAGCTCCTGTCATGAAGTGTGTGTGACAGGGGGAGACGAACAAGAAAGTTAAAGAAGTCAGATGCCCACCGTATCAGAAACACTTGGGGACTCTAGCACAGGGCTTTTTAAGCTCTGACCCTGTCACCCAAGAAATTGTTATGTGCTGTCGGGCATACAGGGCTATAAAATAGATGTGCAAATTACGTACTTATTGACAATAAACCATAAGATTATTTTAAATGATTCTTTGGTATATAAATCCAATTTTACTATTTATTACATATTAAAGCAAGTTGGCACAATAATGAGATGATTATGTTTGTTTTTATTTAGCGACTTAGTCTTAGCTGAAGATTTGGTGCTATAAGAGGTAAGCTATCTTCAGAGTTTCTTAGAGTTTGTGTGTGTGTGTGTGTGTATGTGTGTGTGTGTGTGCGCGCACATGCATGCATGGGTGTGTGGGTTTGACGCAGCTACTGGGTTATCTTCCTTTTCAGTGTTCAGATAGCCCAGTTTGGAATATCCAGACCTTATTGTGTAAGCCGATCAATATGCTATATACCTGTGATTTACATGCATACGCGCACGTGTACACACACACACAGGAGATTGGCAGATGAATAGTGTGTGTAACTTTATTTCTTCCAAATGATCCAGAGAAGATTCACTGAAGCATCTTGGAAGATGAGATTTGAATGAAAAAAATTATTTTTAGTTGGAAGCAGAGTCACTGTCGGACCCTCGACTCCCAGAAACACAGCAAACCACTGGCCAGACTGCAGGGCCGGCTCCTGTTCCTAGCGTTTGAAAATAAAACATCCATCCCTAATAGTCTGGTGGGGTTTGGATTTTCACTGCCTAAGCAAAACACTGGCTTTCTTTACAGCCTTTGATATAAACCTTGGTGACGCCCATAGGACTTTGTGCCCTCATATTCTTACTGGAAGAGGCTATGTCAACTGCTCAGTTCAAGGCCTCAAAACTGACTCAGTACTGAGACACTGTCTCCCAGAGGGATTCTCAACAAACTTTCATGAGTGCACATGTAAACGTGGCAAGCATCCAAGTCACATTCACTTAGAGCCTCTACGGAACAAAATGTCACTCCTCTGAAGCAGAGCGGGGACTCTCACAGGAACAAAAAACAGATGCAGACCCTTAGTTCTGTACTCTGTAAAGGTAACAGTGAGTTTTCCTTTCCTTGTCAACAAAGTGTAGGATGTGTCTGGCCTTGTCTCTGAGTCCTGTCCGACTCTCATCACAGGGCTAAAAACCCACCAGAGTCAGGGGAGTGTCGTGATGACACCAACGACAAGCCAGCCGCTGACTTGTACCTCATGTAAGGGAGAGAAAGCAAACAAACGAAATGCCAGCTTGAACATGACTTGAGGCTTTTTGAAATGCTGACCCTCCTTGAGGAGTTACCGGCAGTTGACAGCTGCTGGGGATGGAAGAGACAGGGTTTCTTCAGGGCCGCGGCCCTTGGCAGATGCCTGTGCTCCAGCCCTACATCCATGTGCACATGGGCAGCAGTCATTAGACTCAGCACAGTAATGTGTATCTGTGTCTGTGTGTGTGCTTGTATGTGTGTGTCTGTGTGTATGTCCGTGTATATGTCTGTGTGTTTGTGTCTGTGTATCTGGGTGTGTCTGTGCATATATGTCTGTGTGTGTCCTTGTATGTCTGTGTGTTTGTGTCTGTGTGTCTGTGTGTGTCTGTGTGTATGTGTTTGTGTGTGTGTTAGTATGTCTGTGTGTGTCTGTGTATGTGTGTGCTTGTATGTCTGTGTGTTTGTGTCTGTGTGTCTGTCTGTATGTGTCTGTGTGTGTGTCTGTGTGTATGTCTGTGTGTGTCTGTATGTGTACCTGTATGTCTGTGTTTGTGTCTGTCTGTCTGTATGTGTCTGTGTGTGTGTTTGTATATCTATGTGTATCTATGTGTGTGTCTATGTGTGTATTGTATGTATGTCTGTGTGTGTGTCTGTATGTGTGCTTATATGTCTGTGTGTTTGTGTCTAAGTGTCTGTCTATCTGTGTGTGTCTGTCTATCTGTGTGTGTATGTGTGTATGTGTCTGTGTGTGTTTCTGTGTGTCTGTGTGTGTCTGTGTGTGTGTTTGTATGTCTGTGTGTGTCTGTGTATGTGTCTGTGTGTCTGTCTGTGTATCTGTCTGTGTGTGTCTGTGTGTGTGCTTGTATGTCTGTGTGTGTGCTTGCATGTCTGTGTGTGTGCTTGCATGTCTGTGTGTGTGCTTGCATGTCTGTGTGTTTGTGTCTGTGTGTCTGTCTGTCTGTGTGTGTCTGTGTGTGTGCTTGTATGTCTGTGTGTGTGCTTGTGTCTATGTGTTTGTGTCTGTGTGTCTGTCTGTCTGTGTGTGTCTGTGTGTATGTGTCTGTGTGTGTGTTTGTATGTCTGTGTGTGTCTGTGTATGTGTCTGTGTGTCTGTGTGTATGTGTCTGTGTGTGTTTGTATGTCTGTGTGTGTCTGTGTATGTGTATGTCTGTATATAAGTGTCTGTGTGTATATCTGTCTGTGTGTATGTGTCTGTGTTTGTGTCTGTGTGTGTGTCTGTGTATGTGTGTCTGTGTGTGTGTGATGGTGTTGCAGGAAAATGCAGTAGGGGGGGCATCCTGGAGGAATTAAAGAGGGGGTGGGGGTTATACACACACGCAAAACTCTCAAAGAATAAATTTTGAAATTTTAAGAGCTATCCTGATGACTAGTAGAAAATCAGAAGACCCTAGAGCTCCAGAATATGCAAAAAGCATATTTCTTCCTGTACTTGAGGATAAGCCAATCTCTCTCTCTCTCTGTCTCTCCCTCCCTTCCTCCTTCCCTCCCTGTCCCTCCCTCCTCTTTCCCTACTTCTGAGAACAAGCCTCCACTCAAGCTTGTGCCTGAGCACTCAGTGTCTGAACGCTTTGGTGTTCTTTCTATTACACTGAGATAGAAGTTTCCTTGCATCCTGCATTACTTCTATTCAATCCAAGCTTACTAAAGGACTTGATCATGAACCTATAAAAACAAACTTATTGCAAAATTATACCATAAATATGAAGTCATAGAGAGAATGCTGACAAACTCTCAGTGTTGCTGACCTCTTCTAGTTCAGTCTTCAGGATGCGATGCATTGTCTCACTGTGCCTCACCACAGACATCCACCTCTGTTGAGACACATTCTATTAATGGGTGCTTGCTCCAAACAAGATAACCTATTCCATTTTCAAACACGTGTCCAATTATTGTTTATATTGACACAAGCTTGCTTCCTCACTATTCCTTCTGGAACTAAAACTACACTCCTCTTCCACGTAGTAAATGGTTTTTCCCATCAACACCCTCTCATGGGTGAGGCCTTCCTTAAGGCACACTGTGGCCATCACTCCTCTTGTAAAACTGGACCAGGAATTACATTTGAAGTGGTCTAATCGGATTCTAAACCAACAGTTCTCTGAGTCTCTGCCTTTTTGCTTGTTTTCCTCTTCCTTGTTCACCTGTCACGTGAGCACCCTGTCCAGTGCTCTGCCATTGCCCAGATACCCTCAGGGGTGTATGTTTTCCTAGACAAAATCATCACTCCAGAGTGTGTTCCACGGCTGTGTATGCTCCAGTAACTCCGTTATGCTCTCTATTGCTGACATGCAGACTTGCCTGAGTCAAACTCTGGATGAACACTCTAAGTGACTATCCCTTAGGCTCCTCAAATTCAACATGTCCATAACAAATGTCAACTTTTCATCCATGTACTCTGTCTTCTGTCTATTTCTCCTACTCTGAAAAACAACTCCATTTCCTCCCTACCCAGAAACTACTAGAATATGTTTCAAGGCTCTCAACTCCTGCTATGGCCCTAGTTCAAAAATTCAACAGCTCTTGTCTAGAAAGGAAATCCTATCATCCTTCATTGATTTCTCTGCTATTAGTCCTCCAACCCATTCTGGAAAAGCCTGTTCATTCCTCCGACAAGATGCATAGTGGAGATGCCAGTCTACTGCCAAAAATCTTTGGTGGCAGAGAGTGCTGTTGTGCAGAGAGGCTCTGGTGGGAAATGATGCTGCAGGAGCAGATGTTGGTCACATAGAGTTAAATTAAGGTGACACACACTTACATTCCCAGCATTAGAAAGCTAAGGATGGAGGATAGAGTATTCCAGTGAGACTACCTCTGAAATAAATAGGTGGATAAATTTTTAAAATTATTTTTTAAAGTGATGTTACAGAGAATCCTTTACTGAAGAGGCCTGATAACTAATCAAACCTTTAGAATTCTAAGCCAATAGCTCCTAGACTCTGTCCCATTTTTTTTCTTGGTTTTCTCTAACATTTTCTCAATTCACATGTTAGCTGACAGTGCTCTCTAGGGCTGTGCCGTCACCCCTAACACATTGGGTATGCATGTCACCCCTAGCACATCAGGCATGCGTGTCACCCCCTAACACATTGCGCATGCGTGTCACCCCCCCCCCAACACATTGCGCATGCGTGCCTTCCTAGAACAAGCTCACCAAAACTCACACACAGTTCCTGCACCTTGCTGTGTCACTGTATGTAACAGAAAATAAGAGAGTCCTGTACTGGCCTGGCTGAGTTTTCTAGGGGTAAAAAGGCAGAACTGACTCTAGAGAAAGAAATTAAACCCAGAAAGAAGCATAGTAGAGACCAGAAACTAAGTCAAGCCAAGAAGAGCTATGTTTGAAATTTTGGAGAAGTTCAGGACAGGAACAAATTAGAGCCAAGAGCCTCCTGTAGATTGGACTTGGAGAAGAGGATGGGCAAAGGCTTCTGAAGCTGTTGCATTGTGAATAAAGGCCATAACTATTTGGCACGGCCCAAGAGGTTACAAAAAAGTTAGTGTTTTTCAAATATTTTTTATGTCAGACTGGTGAATTTCTAACAGGGAAAATTCCTGAATTTAGAATAAAGAAGTCCAAGGCCACCAGGAAGATACACACATACATACATACATACATACATACATACATACATACACACACACACACACACGTGCAGTCACACACACTTATATAAATGCCTGCAAACCCTGCTGAATATTTAGGATGCTGTTTAAAAAGTATTTCTTCAAGCTGTCACAGCTAAAGTATGACTTCCCAGTGCCCTGCCCCGCCCAGTTCTCAACCAAAAGTGAAAATTATTGGTCGCATCTTGACAGTACAGTTTAAAGAAAACAGTCTGATTTCAAACTTCCACTGTTCATGCAATGTGTTCTCCCTGCTATGTCTATTTGTTCTGCATCAAAACCTGTGTCAACTATCTTACCCTCGGCGTGCAACTCAGCCACTCTCCCTGGACCTACTCATTATGCCAGCTCTACTATTATGTCTGACCACGACATTCCAAATTGGCTCTATCACAAGAGCTTCCGTCTTCATCTGACCAAGGCCCAACAGGCCACTCCGAGATGGGTAGACAGGACTTCTCAGTAAATGCTGCCTCCGGTATGAGAGAAACATTTCTTCATTTGCATTCTACACCCTCCGAGACATCAAGACAGGCAATTCTGGACGCAGGCATCAGAGTCTAATCCTCTTGCTCCTAGAGGCTTCGTCCTGTCAGGGGCAGCCTTCGGAGGAATGCTTGAAGCTTACCAACTGCAGGCTGAGGAGCACAGCCACGGCTTTAAAGCAGTCCTGATAGAGGCAGACCATCTCTGTAGCTCTCTCTGAGTTCAACAGACAAAGGGACCTGAACCAGACTCTGTGGAGGATCCACCCAGTTAGGAACCACTTGGGCTTGAAGTGAACCTCACTTCTCTGTCAGGAGGGACAAGTTTTGCTACAAGAAAATAGCTTGTCTTATTTAGCAGAACAATTTAGAAAACTTATTAGCTCGTATCCCAAAAAGCAGAGATGACATTTGGGCTATTTCTCTTGAGTTCTCTTCCCATGTGTCTACTCTATGCTAACTGTGCCCATTTCATATCCAACACCATAAACACATGAGGAAAAGCAGGTATTTATCCTGTAGCCTCTCTTAAGAGTCAAAGAAAGGATTCTAGCCCAGGCTCCCAGCATCTGTGAAAATGACTCATAACTGAGCTATAAGCCAATGGTCTACCAGGGGGTGTTGGATCACTGGTATGTCTCTCAGGAATGACTAGGCATTGGGGGTGCCTTTATCTTTCCCTGGAGCTCAAGGACTGTGCCACAAATGCTCAACCCTGCATCTTAAAAGAGGATGCTTCAGTAGGAAGGGGATGGTAAGGCAAAATGGCAGTGACTGAATTTCCTGCAGCAGCTCTGTGTTCTCCAGCCATATCCTCAGTCTATCCATATTCTGAGGACCAGAAAACAGGCAGAAGCCACAGACATAAACAAGAGGAGCCTTGAAGTCTGGAGTGAGCAATAGGCTGTAGCCCTGGCCTGTGTGTTTTTTTTTTTTTTAAATAGACCTGGAAGGCCTCAGACCCACTTCATCTTCTCCAGGGATATGCCCAACTGTCAATTCTGTATTCTGACAGTCTTTTAAAAGCTCTGTTCAACTCTTTAGAATTGAGGATGCTGAGTGATACCGGTAATGAAGTCATATCTTTATAACACCTATCTTTATTCTTCATTGCCATTAGATGGAAAATTCCGCTGTTGGATATGATGATCAGCCTTTGATAAGATTTTTTCCATTTTCTTTTTTTTTGTTAATGCCTCTAAATTGTAATAAAGCTTTAAAGACTAAGGTACCCACAGCTTCATTCATCCGTCCCTTGGGGATAATGAATATATTCAGGCAAAGAAGAAAGGGATACAGGACTTGGTGTAATTCTATAACCCCGCTCATTTCCTTGTGGAAGGTTGAATAATTCCAGAGGAAAATCACATGATGCCAATGAGTTATTGTCTCATTGACACTAAAGAAATATATAACACAATATTCATGTATAAACTGCAGAATGAAACGGCACTCACATATGAAGCAGTCAGTAACCAGTGTAATCAGAAGCTGTGGGTAAGTCTGCGTGCGTGTACACACTTGACCAAATATGGGAAACACTTCTCAGAAAATAGAAGACAAATAGTACAAAGCAAAAAGGCTGAAAATGCCCTACATGTTCTGTCACACGGAACAAGAAATCACCTTTTTTAACTATGTAAGTCCAAATGCTAACAACGTACCTACAAAGGTGGGCGTAAGCTCTTTCATTGGTGTCTGCTTCTAAAGCTTCATTACTCCTCTGCCATTTTTACAATTTCCAGTTTAGTAAACGTGGTTTTTAAAAGAAACAATTAGCTGGGCATGGCACACCTTTAATCCCAGCACTCAGGAGACAAAAGCAGGTGGTTCTCTGTGAGTTCGAGGTCAGCCTCAAAAAAGTGGGTCCAAGATAGCCAAGGCTGTTACACAGAGAAAGCCTGTCTCAAAAAACCAAACAAAAAAATAAAAGGATAAATGACTTTTAATGTGTTTTTTAAATATTTTATTATGAAATATTTAAACCAATAGAAAGATAGGTATGAATATGTTAAACGTCTACATTCGTCTACATTCAGGCTCTAATCATTGATAACGTGTGGCCTGTGTTACTGTATTTATGCCTCTTTCACTGCCCTCTCTTTGTTTTGAAGCTAACGCAGATGTGTGACTTTTGTCTACATACATTTCAGTATTTCTCTAAAGAATAGGACATATAAATGATGAGTAAGTAATCATATTAAACATCTGGTCGATTTTAATTTTTTCATTTTTGAGAGAGGGCCTCATGCTTTGCCTGGCCTGGCCTTGGATTTGGGGCACTTCTCCTACCTCAGCCTTCACAGTACTTGCAAATGTGAACCTCCACGTATGGCCTGCTTTCCATACATTTTGCTTGTCTCCAAACTCCCTGTCTCCTACAATATCATACCCTAAATTTTCTAGTTTTGGAAAGGCAGAAAGAATAAGTCAGCTTGATGAATTGATGGCATAGTGCTGTACATGACAATGCTCGGCAAGGCTAATGCAATTGATAGGTTCAGTGTAATACGATGCACATCATGATGATGATAATAGTAAAAAAATAGTAAGATGATAATGATAATGGTATAATCCACAATGAGCTCTGTCTGCCTAGTGAGCAAAAGAGCTTCAGGAGAGATGGCTCAGTGGTTAAGAGCGCTGTCTGCTCTTCCAGAGGTCCTGAGTTCAATTCCCAGCAACCACATGGTGGCTCACAACCATCTATAATGAGATCTGGTGCCCTCTTCTGGTATGCAGGCACAGAACATTGTATATATAATAAATAAATAAATTTTTTTTAAAAAAAAAAGAAAGAAAGAAAGAAAGAAAATGGTATCTTCACAATAATCAAGAAGAAAGTAGACTCTGGATTAAGTCTGAGTATGAAGTAGAAAAAATGCAAGAAATCTGGTTCCATGTCATTTCCCCTAACATTCAGGAAACACGCTTTCATCTTTAATATTTGGTTCAAACATGGATACAACTAAAATCAATCTCATTCAAGCCCAGACCCAGGCTAATTTCCAAGTGGGGTGTGCCACAGTGCTAATGTGACGTGTCATCATAGGCACAACTGTCTCAACATTTAGTCCCTAGGTAGGTTTTGAGAGGTGGAGACTAGCTGGAGGAAGGCGGTTGCTGGGGACAGGGACGGAGGTTTAGGGGCCAGCTCCACTTCCCGTTTGGTGTCAGCTTCCAGACAGTTGATATGATGCCATATACTCCTGCCACCACGGAGCTGCCTGCCACCATGGCTTTCTTACCACAATGGACTATATCCCCGGCTTTGTAAACCTGACTAAATTTTTCCTTCCTTGCATTATTTCTGCCAAGTATTTAGTCACAGTGACAAGAAAACTAAACATACAGAAAGTGGGTGACAGAATTGGTTTACAAGAGAAATGTTGAGGAGTTTGGAGCCTGGGTTCTAGAGAGGTGCTAAGATGATGTTTAAAAACCAGACGGCCGCTCTTCTGCTTTCCTCCGCATCACGCGCTGCGCATCAAACTCGGCTTCTCGTCACGTCTTCTCACAAGACTTTCAGAATCAAGCGATTCCTGGCCAAGAAACAAAAGCAGAACCAGCCTGTTCCTCAATGGATTCAGATGAAAACTGGTAACAAGATCAGGTACAACTCTAAGAGAAGACACTGGAGGAGAATGAAGCTGGGACTGTAGGGATTCAGAGTGGCGAGACTGAGGCTTTATACTGAATCAATCAATCTTACCAGGTGGAATTCAGTATTTTTAACCCCAGGGGGACTTAGTCCTGTCTAAATTGGAGGTGTGGCTTGTCCAGTAATAAAATGTAGACGTTTCAAGTCAAAACAAAAACAAACAAACAAACAAACCAGACTGCCAACACGAATATTTAAAGTAAAGACTGGGATCTTAAGCTTTCAGAGGTCATTTGTATAAGAAACCAGCAAAAAAAAAAAAAAAAAAATCTGGCTATGTTTTCCCTTGTCCTGAAAATGTGCTAAGCTAAATTCAGTAAGTTGTTTGGTGGAGTAGATTTCAAGATGCATTAATATCCAGGTTCTGTGGTGGTTACTACTTACTTCCATCCAGAGTAACAATAAGCAAGATCATTGAGATCTAAAAAAGCCCAGTTTTGATGAGAAAGGGAGGTAGATGCCAGTTAGAGTTGAGAATAAGTGGCTATGACTTTCAGAGAGATTAGCATCATTAAGCAGAACACACAGGCTTTGCAGCGTATCAATAAAGAAGGTCCAGGGTAGAACAATACAAATTCATTTGAGAAGTGATTGCTTAAACAGGGAGCCTCTATGGTGGCCCCTCTCAGTAAGACACTGACCAAAGGTCCATCTGAAAGGCACCCAGGGGCTACGGTATCTGTAGTCTGGGGGTGTGCAGGGATGGCCATAGCTCAAGACAGAAGTAGAACTTCACACTATCTCTGTGATACTAGTTCTGTAGGCATGAGAAATGCAAGATTAAGGGGCTCTTGGAGGCATGCTCTAAGGTGAGAGAAAGCTTCTGAAGCCAGGTCAGGTTCTCCAAATTGATTTCCACTGTGGGTTACACATAACGCTATGGAGGATGCCTAGACTGTAAGGTAGACCACAGAATATTAGCTACCCCAGAGATAGGGCACATTTTCCAGGAAAACCCATGAGAGAGGCTTCAAATGCTGCCAGTCACAGAGTGGGAGGAGCAGGCAGACCTAAGCCCACTGTATCACAGACGCTGCACACACGGAGGTAGAGTTCGATGTTGGCTTTGCTGGGATTTGATCTTGTTTGGGATGGGCCTTTCCTTGTTATCCTCCTGTTCCTCCCTTCTGTAATGGGAATGTTTGCCCTGTGCCATTGTATGTTGGAAGTATGTAACTGGTTTTTTAAAACACTTTTTATTTTTTACATATATATTTATATTATTACACACATATACAATAAGCTCCCTATAGCGAGAAGAACCATGACACAATCAGGAAATATATATATATATATATATATATATATATATATATATATATATATA
>OU015756.1:20266980-20292794 GCA_907169655.1 Acomys percivali | reverse complement strand
CACACACACACACACACACACACACACACACACACACACACACACACCTCAAAAAGTGTGTCAGAACTCATTTCCGTCCAACAGAGGTGGCATATACTTCTGTGGTGCTTATATGGTAGATCTACACAGAATGTTCTTCATCCTGGAAGAACCATACTCACTTGCACTCATTTTGCCCCTGCATTCACCAACTGTGAAAATACTGTTTTTGTTCCCCTGTGATTCAAAAGCTCTGTTTTCAGCTAACCAAACTAGGAACTGACTATAAGGAAGACTGTGAAAGAGATGGGGTTTGCTTCTCTGTAACCTCTCTGGCTCTTCCCTTCTCTCCTGGAACTCCTCCCTCGACACTTCAACACCAGACAGGCCCTTCAGAGAATGTTCTGATCTTGCTTATTTTTCACTGTTGTGTGACAACGTTTCCTGAGGAGACGCAACACACATTGACTCACCCCAGATAGGAAGCCCACAACAAACCAACCTATGGATACCCCCAAAGTCCACCTTGGTGAACCAATGAGTTTTATTGGGGTTACTTACAGGAATATGGGTGAGGGTTTGGAGGAGCAGAAATTACTCAAAGACATTTTGACATGACAGCTCACAAAGCTGGGAACCTGGAGCACACTGCACAGCCTGCAGGCAGCTCAGCAGCATGAAGAGTGTCCTTCCAGGTGCCTCAGTTGGTCTAAACCTTTTACATGCAGCTTGGTTGGTTTCTGCTTCTTTGACGCAGCTGGTCAGGTCTCAGAGTCTTCTTTGCAGCTTGGCTTTGAGAGTTTCAACCTCTGTTTTGAAGCAGGGTCAGAAAGAGGACAGGCTCTGAGGAATACCCACTCTGCAGAGCTGACAGTTTTAGCTTGAACACACAGGAACTTATGCCACTGGCCCCCACCCCAAGATAGTTACCTCCAGGCTGAGGCATAGTTTTAGAACCACCCAACAGAACTAAAGGTCATGTTAAGTAGCCAATAGGATTGTTACAAATCTGCCTTTAAAAAAGTATAAAAACTCAGTGCTTTGGTTACTCGAGGTCACCTCTCCCTCGGGTGCAGGTGGACCCCATCACTTCGGACCAATAAACTTCCTCTTGCTTTTGCATCGAACTGGCCTCTGGCTCTCATTCAGTCGCCCGATCAGAGTCTTACAGCTTCTCTGAAAGTCTTCCTTGTAGCTCAGTTTTGCTTTGTCTGACAGAGACTCTAAGCTTTTACTGATTACTCTGGCAGGGAGGGTAAATCATCCTGAAGCTATTTTGAGTTACCTTCCTGATTAAGAAGCTTCCCTGCAGAAGGGAATGTTTTAATCTTGAGGAAACTGTTACACAACAGCCACTAATAAAACTTGCGTTTTCATTCACTTAACAGATGCCTAGTGAGCGACTTGGTTTAAGCCTGTCACTGCACAGATATGGAGACATAGAACTATAACTCAGCCCCTGTCTGTAAGAGGTCATGAGTACCGCGATTAAGACATACAGCATAGTAAAGGAACATTGGGGACTTACTACACGGAAGCAGATCTTGAATTGGCAAATGAGAGCCTTTGTGTTTTGTTCAACGTATTTCAAGCATCAGTGAGTAACTAGAAGGGACTGGGGAATGGAAAGAAGCTTCCTGCCCCAAATCCTTAAATCCCACATGGGAGCTGCAGAGAATTCAGGCATTCGGGCACTTTTTTATGCACACGGTGCTGGTCCGTGGCCATGGCCTGCAGAACAAATCGAACATGAGCAGCAAGCAGCAGCATGAGCATGTGCTCCTGAAATCCTGCTGTGTATAAAGGATGGTCTTTAATTTGTTTGCACATCCCCCGCCCACAAAAAAAGGGGGATTCCTACTTATAGGGTAATCCAGCCTTCTGTAATAATGCTCTCTGGTCTCATTATTCAGTGGGAGATTGCCTCCACTTCTGCCTACACCTGTTTGGCGCCTTCATCCCTGAATCACGTGTCAGGGACCCCAAGGCAAGCTCCACGTGGAAAGACTGTGCTGCATCTGTTTCATCTGCAGAAGGAAGGTGGCAACACCTCACAGGGAGGTTGAGAGGGTTGGCTAGACCAGGCGCAGCACAAGTAATTTAGAAAGTTTACTTCTTCCAACAAGCTCCAGGCTTCTCTGAGGCATGGCAATAAAGTCTTATGCTGCGTTTCATAGAATAGTTATGGATAATTATCAAATGCTTACAAGGTCTCTCAGGCAGGAAACAAGAAGGCCCTTGTGAACATGTGCTGTGCTGGAGGCTGCTAAGCTAACGGCCCAACTGTAAAGGAAGCTGTGCAGCCCTGAAATTATCTTCTAAACAGGGTCAGTGAAGTTCCCTGTCAAGGGCTAGACAGTAGACACTTCAGGCTTTGCTGGTCAGGAAATGATAGCCCCAGGGCTGGGGAGATAGCTCGCTGAGCAAGGGCACCTGCTATGCAAACAAGAAAGATGGAGTGTGATTCCCCAGAGCCTATGTAAAAACCATGCATAGCCAGCGCTGTGGGGCAGAGACAGACTGACATTGGAATCTTACTAGCGAGCCATTTCTGCTAGCATGCTTCAAGTTTAGAAAAGGACCTTGTCGCGAAAAATAAGGTGGAGAGCACTAGAGAAGACACCCACCCTATGTGTACATGTGAGCATGCACACAGGCATGCAACCCCACACATGAATGTAAACATATACATCATACAGACACACCAAAAAACAAACATTTTTAATTCTTTTTTTTTCATTTTTAATTATTAAATAAGTGTTCTAATACAAAAGCTAACAGGTTTTTGGTTTGGGATTTTTCTTAAGTTTTATATTATAAAATGTATAAACTATTCCTAGCTCCTGTCAACTGCTGTTCTAAGAGAAAAAAATAGCAACTTGCACATCAGAAATCCCACTAACCAGATCAGGAGCTGTTTGAATGTACACACACATACACACACACACACACACACACACACACACACACACAGAGTCTGTGAATCCTATACCATACTAATTTTCATCATGGCTCCCACCTCAGGTGCCTGCTTTCATCACCACTAGGATACCTTCCAGGTACCAGTGACTTGCAGCTCCAATCTCCTATGGAGATTTTCCTAATTGGGGGAGGGAGAAACAAGGGTCCAAACTCCAGCACCCACTCTCACCATCAGGGGTTATGCTGCTCCAACCTCAAGCCTCCTGACTCTCAGGACCCACAGAAACAGCCCTAGACACAACTCCAAAGCTCAATCCATTCTCTGAGCTCACAGGTATACTCCAAAATGGCTTCTACCAGCAAGCACAGTGTCTGAGCACAGTGTTTGGGAAGTGGGAGCTCATTAACCTTGGAGAAGAAAGCCAGTAACAAGGAAGCTAACACTAGAACGTCCCTTGGCAAGAGGAGGGTCCTCAGGAGCCAACTTGGTCTCCGGGATCATTCATTTAAGGAGAGCTGCAGCCAAGTCCCTGAGAACTACCTGCCAGACAGAGACCATTCCCACCAATCTGAGGAGGGCTCCTGTAGGAACATCCAGCTTCCTACCTAAGGCTCTTCTTGCATCACCACCCAAAACTTCAGTGGACAACAAGATCTACCAGCCAATGCTATAGACAACCAGATGGGTAAAAGCCAGTGTAAAAACACAGTCAACAAAAGCCAGAGCAATATGACATCTTCAGAAGCCAGTTATCCTGCAACAGCAGTCCTGGATTCCCTAGCACAACTGAAACACAAGAAAATGGCATTAAATCTGTGCTTATGAAAATGATAACAGAAGAAATGAAGAAAATTCTTAAAGAAATACAAGAAGGTACAGGCAAACAGTTTGAGGCCTTTAGAGAGGAAATGAATAAATCACTCAAAGAATTACAGGAAAATACAAACAGATGAAGGAATTGAACAAATAATCTAAAGAAATGCAGGAAAATACAAACACACAGAGGAAGAAAACCAATAAAATGGTTCAAGATCTTAAGATGAAAATAGAAACAATAAAGAAAGCACAAACAGGAAATCCTGGAAAGGGAGAATTTAGGGACGAAAATAGGAACCACAGAGGTAAGTGTCATCAACAAAATACAAGAGATGGATGAAAGAATCTCAGCTGTAGAAGGCACAATGAAAGAAATTGATGCATTCATCAAAGAAAATGTTAAATCTAAAAAATCCCTAACAAAAAAATCCAAAAACTCAAGGACACCATGAAAAGATGAAACCTAAGACTAACAGAAAGAGAAGATTCCCAGCTCCAAGGCCCAGAAAATATTCTGAACAAAACCATGGAAGAAAATTTCCCCAATCTTAAGAAAAAGATGTGTATAAGCAGACAAGAAGCCTACAGAACTGCAAATATTTTGGACCAGAAAAGGAAACCCTCCTGCCACATAATAAGCAAACATTAAATGTACAGAACAAACAAAAAATATTAAAAGCTGCAAGGGAAAAATGTCAATTAACATATAATGAAAAACCTGTCAGAATTACACTTGACTTCTCAGCAAAGACTATAAAAGCCAGAAGAGCCTGGCCAGAGGTCTTTCATACCCTAAGAGGCAACAGATGGCAGTCCAGACTACTCTACTGACCAAAACTTTCAATCATCATAGATGGAGAAAACAAGATACTCCATGACAGAGCCAAATTTAAACAATTTCTATGCACAAACCCAGCCCTACAGAAGACACTAGAAGGAAAACTCCCACCCAAGAAGTTACCTACAACCCATAAAAACACAGAATATAAATAACTTCACTACAGCAAAACCAAAAGTAGACAAGTACACAAACACACTTCCACAACCATCATGAAAATAAAAGGTTCTAACAGTCACTAATCATTAATATCTCTCAACACTGATGGACTCAACTCTTCAATAAAAATACCACAGACTAGATGTGTAAACAGGACCCATAATTCTGCTGCAAACAAGAATCACACCTCAGCCACAAAGATAGAAATCACCTGAGAGTAAAGGGCTATAAAAAGGTTTCCAAGCAAATGGACCCAAGAAGCAAGCTGGAGTAGCCATTCTAATATCTAATAAAATAGATTTTTAAACAGAATTAATCAAAAGAGATGAGGAAGGGCACTTCATACTCATCAAAGGAAAAATCCACCAAGATGACATCTCAGTTCTGAACATCTATGTTCCAAATGTAAGGGCATCCACATTTGTAAAATAAATATTAATAAAGCTTAAACCACACATCAATCCCCATACATTAATAGTGGGAGACTTCAAAACTTCATTCTCATCAAAGGACAGAAACTAAACAGAAAAATAATGACACTAATAGATGTCATGAATCAAATGGACCTAACAGAACTTTTGACCCAAACAGAAAAGAATATACCTTCTTCTCAGCACTTCATGGAATCGTCTCGAAAATTGACCATATAGTCGGTCACAAAGCAAGATTCAACAGATACATGAAAATTAAAATAATTCCTTATATCTTATTAGACCACCATGGACTAAAGCTGGACCTCAACAAAAACAGAAATAATAAAAAGCCTACACATGTATGGAAATTGAAAAACTCTTTACTCAATGACAACTGGCTCATGGAAAAAATTAAGAAATTAAATACTTCTTAGCATTCCATGAAAATGAAGGTACAGCATACCCAAACCTATATGGCACAATGAAAGTGCTGCTAAGAGGAAAGTTTATAGCACTAAGTACCTTCATAAAGAAATTGGAGTCATCTCATACCAGAAACATAAAAGCACACCTGAAAGCCCTAGGAAGAAGAAGAAGAAGAAGAAGAAGAAGAAGAAGAAGAAGAAGAAGAAGAAGAAGAAGAAGAAGAAGAAGAAGAAGAAGAAGAAGAAGAAGAAGGAGAAGAAGGAGAAGAAGGAGAAGAAGAAGACACACCAAAGAGAAGTACATGGCTAGAAATAATCAACTCAGGGCTGAAAAAAATAAATTAAAAACAAAGGGAACAATTCAAAGAACCGACAAAACCAAGAGCTGGTTCTTTGAGAAAACCAACAAGATAGACAAATCCTTAGCCAAACTAACTAAAAGGCAGAGGGAGAGTACTCAAATCAATAAAAGCAGAAATAAAAAGGGAGACATAACTATAGACACTGAGGAAATTCAAAGAATCATTGGGTCTTACTTCAAAAGCCTATATACTATAAAATTTGAAAATCTAAATTTAATGGACAATTTTCTTGATAGACTCCACTTACCAAAGTAGAATCAAGATCAGGTAAACAAATCAAATAGTCCTATATCCCCTAAGGAAATAGAAGCAGCCATCAAAAATCTCCCAACTAAAATGGGGTACAGAGCTAAACAGAGAATCTCAACAGGAATATAGAATGGATGAGAAATGATTAAAGAAATACTGAAAGCCCTTAGGCATTAGGGAAATGAAAATCAAAACAACTCTGAGATTTCATCTTACATCCATCAGAATGGCTAAGATCAAAAACTCAAGCAACAACACATGCTGGCAAGGATGGAGAGAAAGGGGCACACTCCCCCACTGCTGGTGGGAGTGCAAACTTGTACAACCACTTTGGAAACCAATCTAGAGCTTTCTCAGAAAATTGAGGATAATGCTACCTCAAGACCCAGGTATACCACTCCTGGGCATATACCTGAAAGATGCTCCACCATACAAGGACATTTGTCCAACTATGTTCATAGCCAGAATCTGGAAAGCTAGAGGTTCCTCAACTGAACCAAAGAATGTATAAAAAAAAAACTGTGGCACGTTTACACAATCAAATACTAATCAGCTATTGAAAACAAGGAAATCTACTACAATCCACAGACCTAAAGAAGCTAAATAACAAAGAGGACTCTAAGGAGGATGTTTAATTCTCATTCAGAAGGGAAAATAGAATAGACACTGGAAGCATTGAAGAGAGGTAACAGGATGAAAGCCCACCATTGATGTCTTCTGAAAGACTCCACCAGGCAGGGGATCAAAGAAGACGCTGATACTCACAGCCAAACTTTGGACAGAGTACAGAGAGTCTTATGGAAGATTTGGGGGATACAAGGACCCAGAGGGAACAGGAGCTCCACAAGTAGACCAACAGAACCAACAAATCTAGCCCCAGGGGGCCTGCTGAGACTGATGCACCAACCAAGGACTATGTATGGAGAGGACCTAGACACCCTGCTCAGATGTAGTCAACAGGCAGCACAGTCTCCATGTGGATCCCATAATATGAGGAGCAGGAACTGTCTCTGACACGGACTCTGTTGCCCACTCATTGATCATTTTCCCCCTGGCAGGGCAGTCTTACAAAGTCACAGAGGAAGAGGATATAGACAGTCCTGATGAGACTTGATAGGCTGGGGTCACATGGTAGGGGAAGAGGGTTCCCTCTTTCTGAGGACTAGGGGAGGGGCGGAGGGGAGTAGGGAGGAAGGGGGCTATAATCAGGAAGTAAAGTAAATACATTTTAAAAATAAATTTAAAAAGAGGAGAATATTTAATTCACTTTTTGGTCTAAGCCCAGATCTCACACATGCTGATTTCATTGATTTGGACTGAGATGTAGCCATCAGCGGTTAGATACTCACTGAAAATATTATAAGTCAAAAAGAAATTTAAGGCAGGTGACTGTCACACATCCATAATACCAATAAAACGGAAGCAGAGGCAAAAGGATTGTGAGTTTAAAACCAGCCTGGTCTACATAAGAAGATCCCATATATGTGTGTGTGTGTGTGTGTATGCATGTGTGTAGTGTGTATATATAAAATTATTATCATTATTATTATTATTATATTATCATCATCATCATTATATTTACCATGTCAAACAACATAGTATAATTCACTCTATCTGTTTTGCTTAAGTTTTATTCTCTACTTGCCTTTTCTAAATTTATATTATCATATACTAATTATACATAATAAATGCTCTCACATCACACTTTTCATGTATGTACATATTTTGACTCATTGCCCACCATCATCTTCCTTGTCCCCTTCCCATGTCTACTGATTCCCTTTCTCTTCTCAATTACTTCTAGTCTTGTTTTAACCCAATGAACTTAGCTAGGGCTGCTTACCAAAGTATGGATAAAGGCTTATTTGCAGGAGGACCGGCAACTTAATAGTAGTTATACCACTGAATATAATGTCTTCCCTATCCCAGGACCATTAAGTGCTTATGGGCAGATCCTTAGGGAGGGATGGAAGCTTCTTCCACATAGTAGTCATTAATCACCAATAAACCTCAGGAGAAGGTGGGACCTGTGATTCTTTCCCAGCATTAGTGACAAGTATTGTTAGCCAAGAGTGTCATGGCTATGTCATGCCTAGAAGTCAAAGTCCACAGCCTTACCCTTTCCTCTGGCTTCCATTCTTTACCCTGTCTCCTTCATGGTGTTATTTGAGCTTTGGAGGGGATGGTAGAGATGTGTCCTTTAGGGCTGAACATTCAACAGTCAGTTATCTCACTGCTTTGGCCAGTTATGATCTCTGCAGGAAACACTGCCCACTGCAGAAGGAAGCTTCTCTAACCAAAGCTGACACAGCACTAGCTTATGAGCATAAGCAGAAATATTTATAAGGTAATTTTAGAGATGCATTATGTCAATTTACCAATAACAATAGTCATATCTCCTCCCAACTATGAACACCTCAGCCACACTTACAGTGCTAGATATGTATTCCCTCTTATTTATCAGGCCTCACAGCTGAGCAGAAAGTGGTTGGTTACTCCCTAAATGGCCATGCCACTACTCTACCAGTGGGCAAAGCTTACATGGCATACCAGAAATGCTTGTATTAGCCAACAGTTGAACAAAATCATCTGCCACATAGCCTGTTTTGTCATAAAGTGCTTAATAACATATGTTTATTAAATGCCTTTTTTAGCGTCAGTCATCAGCTTGACATGCCTGGCAAGAGGGAACCTCTATTGAGAAACTATTATCCATCTGATTCACTCTTGGACATGTCTGTGGGGACTTGCATTGATTGCTAATTATGTGTGAGAGCCTAGCCCACTCTGAGCCTGAGCTGTAAAAGAAAGGCGGCTGAGTGTGCAAGAGAAAGCCAGACAGTGAGCAACATTCTTACATGGTCTCTTGTAAGGATTATTTTTATAAAACTGTGTTTGTTTCTCTATTTCTCTCTTAACCCAGGTATCACACAATTAATTGAGACTCTATTATATTATTTAACAAGATTCACAGCGTAAGAACTGAGCAGTTGTTACTCTATTCTAAACCTTCTAAGCTAATTTGGTTTTCTCCCAGCATACATCCCAGAAATACTTGCATTTTGTAGCTTTCCTCGCTGAGCTCGCTCTCCTGGTCCCTCCTGGACATCTGTGTGTGGGTGACTCCCCTCCTTTCTCCTCTAACTCATTCTGCCCTGGATGGCAGGAAGTCTGGCTCTATTCTCTCCCCTGATCAGTGATTGGCTATAAGACAATTGGAGACTGTGTTTACACAACATTGAGACAGGAGATTCTCAGAACAAGAACTGCAACCGGATATGTGAGGTACAGAAATCAGTATTTGGATTACACAATAACTTTATGCCTATAGTCTCTGCTTCAGTTGCTGCCTTGAGTTTTCCTTCCTTTCTTTCCTCAATGATGGACTGTACCCTGTAACCCAAATAAACTCTTTCCTCCCAAAGTTGGTTTTGGTCAGTTTTATCACAGCAACAGAAAAGCAAAGTACAACACCTATATCCTTCCCCTAGAAAAAACACTGGCAAAACAATATGCTGTGTCTGTTTTTCTTGCAATGGTATGATGGGTTGCTGCTACTCCTCAGAATCTAAAAAGAGTGTCCTGGGGCTGAAGAGAGAGCATTGCAGTTACAAGCACCGGTTGTTCTTCCAGAGGACCTGGGTTCAGTTCCCAGGGCTCACATGGCAGGCAGCTCACAACTTTCTGGAACTCCAATTGCAGGGGATCTGACACACAGACTTACATGCTTGCAAAACACTAATGCACATAAATTAAAATAACTAAGAGAGAGAGAGAGAGAGAGAGAGAGAGAGAGAGAGAGAGAGAGAAAGAGAAAGTCTCCTACCATATCTTGGGAAACAATCAAAATCAGAATTTGGCTTAAGTTCTCCACAGAATGCTTATTGCTTTCTCACTATCATAAAGTCAAATTTTTCTGAACAGAACCACTACCCACCAGGGGCCATCTACATTTTAAAAGATCCTCAGGTTATTATGTCCTCTGTAGCCAGAGCTGTCTCACTAGGCCTGACACCCAGTTAAAACACCAGAGACTGAGCCAACTCCGTGGGTCTCTGTTCTTCTGCATCTGGGGTCATGCCAATGCTGTTAATCAGTAGAACACCAGACACATCTGGAGAAGCACTGGCCTTTCTTGGCTTCCTTGTGAGCCTAAGTCTATGACATTTAGCCCTCTGTTCTTCAGGCCCCTATCAATAAGAGTTAACAATTCTCACAGATTTAAAAATCTATAATCCAGGAATGACTGAACTATGTCTACTGTTATGATGCATAGATAGTATTGATCAAACATTCTGTTGTTTAAATAGGCATGCACTGTGGTTGGAACAGAGCTCATGCAGTCCCCTCTCTATCTGATGTGGACCTCAGAGTGAGCAATGCTATAGGACGTGGTCCTATACCCACGCACATACAGGCAGCACCACATGAACTCAGTGTGTTTAAGTGTTGTGAGTGTGTGTGTATGTGAGTGTGTGTGTGTGTGTGAGAGAGAGAGAGAGAGAGAGAGAGAGAGAGAGAGAGAAAGAGAGAGAGAGGGAGAGAGAGCATGGTTGAGAGGGAAAAGTAAGGGAAGATATAAAGGAGGAGTTGAAGGGAGAAAGCAGGGAGTGGTATGGCTCCAAAAAAACATTATACATGTGTATGAATAGTAAATAAAATACTTCAAATACACAAAATACACAAAAGAAAAAGAGATCATGAATTTGAAAGAAAGCAAGGTGGAGAGGGTTTGGAGAGGAAATGGAAGGCAGAAGTGATGTAATAGTATTATAATCTCAAAAATATTATTAAGAGGATAAATACATGATAATATTTTTTAATTTCTTTATTTTTATTGTATGTGCTTTGGTGTTTTGTCAGGTTCCCTGGAAGTGGAGTTACAGACAGTTGTGAGCCGCCATGCTGGGTGCTGGGAATTGAACCCAGGACCTCTGGAAGAGCAGCCAGTGCTTTTAACCACTGAGCCATCTCTCCAGCACCAATGTTAACGTTTTTAAAATTAAAATAAAGAGTAAATAATTATTCATGCATCAAAATCCTGAGCTGAGCTTCTGAAATGCATCAGACACTGAGCTGTGTGCTCAGACAGTGGTACCTGCCAGTCTTACACATACAGGAACTGTCACCACTAATCTCTAATCACAGGAAGCTTACAGTAAGGACTTTTCCTTGCTTAGAACTGCTTGGTATAGAATTCCATAACTATACTCAGCACAGAGCATTAGAAGAAGCTAAAGGTCCTTGGGATAGGACTATGATACTCTAAAATGAAGACTATACACATTTTAGTGTGAATATACGCCATTGGGGAACAGCACCCCACTGTGTGGCCCAGGCTGGCTTCTAAGTCATAGCGATCCTGCCTCACCTCCCGTGGGTGCCAGGATGCCAGGCAAGCATGCCACACTGAGCCAAGAGGTCTGTTTTGTACACTGAGTGTTGCTCCTGACACATTTGTCCTGGAGGCTGCAGCTAGAACTTCATCATTTACCAGAACCGGAGAGAAATTCTACTGTGAGAAATCGAGTGCCAATCAAAAACGCCACTTTGCAGTTACGCGGCAGGTAACACAACGCAGAACAATACTCGGCGGTATCGTAAGCAGAGCCTGAGGTCGTCACTCAACACCGATTCACTCCGAAGGACTTGGCTCCACACGGTTTCATTCCCTCCCTGCCTCTGTTTTGTTTTCATTACTAAAATTCTATTGGGAAGAAAGGCCTTGATGTCGGATTGTAAATCTCACGTATAATATCTGGGCTATTGGATTTGTCAGCTCTTGAGGAAGGCGGAATAATTGAAGTCCATTTATAAAGCTTCCACGGCCCAAGAGCAGCAATGTCAACTAACAGCTTCAACTGGAAAAGGAAGAAAATTCTCCCGACCTTATATTCACTATGAACGTCCCACACTTACATAAGCCGTTCCAAAAAACAGGAAGCTTGGATTTAGTGTCACTCAATACTATGACAATAGAACAAATCACCCACTGTCCTGTGGCTCCAACGTCACTGAAGAGAAGGCACCGCCCCACATGCCTCATCACACTCTAGTCCAATAGAACTAACACTCCCACCAGGCCTGTGAGATCTTCACCCAGTAAGCAATTGCTTGTTTGGGGAACAATTAAGCCCAGCAATATATGAAACTAAAATAAAATGCCATGAGCCAACTGGGTTTGTTTCAGAAATAGAAGGGTGACTATGAGAAAATCAAACAAGGCAATTAACAGTATTAACAAATAAGGAACAATACAGTATGGTTACCTCAGCAGGTACATTTTTTTTTTAATGTGATAAAAAAAAAAAATCAAAATCCATTCATGTAAAAAAAAAAGAAAGAAACTATTAGAAAACTAGGACTAAAACAGAGCTTCAATTGGTATTTTTCAAAAACCATCGTAGTTACTACTCTGAAATTTTTTAAAAAAAAAAATTATTCCCTTCCCACTACATAATGAAGATTGGATTTCTCCCCTAAAATCACAAGTAATGATGCCTTCTCTCACACTCTCTTTCAACAGCTCACTAAAAGCCGTGGCTGGGAAAAGAAAAATAAAGGAAGAAAAGGCATACAAACTAGGAAAGTTGAAAGTACAACCTCGAGAAGGGTGTATGAACCCATCATATCCGTGAGCTAGCTGAGACGCGGGAGCCCCACTTTTCTTCCCGGAAAGGAGTGTTTCAGTGATTCAGAGGAAATACCTGCAAACACAAGCCATGTCTGCAATATGTGAGATACCCTTTTTGTTTGCTTTGGGGAGGGCCCCACTGCTCTAGACTGGCCTCAAACTCACTATAGAGCCGAAGGGATCTTGACTCCCTGGTCCTCCCACTCACCTCCTCTGTGTTGGCATGACAGACATCAACAGCATGGCTGGCTGAAATAAGTCTCATTACTCATTCAGGAGGCTAGAAATCCAGTTTAAATGTTCATTTAAAAAAAATGCGAGCAAAACCACAGTGGAACACTATCACATCTCTGCTCAGATGGCTAAAATTAAAAGCTAGGGGTATCACATGTTGATGAGACCCTAAATAAAACACAAGGAAGGATGCACTGTTGGATGGTGGATTAGAAAGCTGAGCACCCACAGCACGCAGAAATCCCTCTCTGAGCAGCTTCCACACGCTTCCACTTCCACCTGTTGGTTTGACTTTTGGTTGTTGTTGCTGCTGTCACTATACAGTTCAAGCTGGCCTAGCACTCACTATGTAGACCATGCTGGCTTCCAGCTCACAAACAATTGTCTATCCCTGCCTCCAGACTGCTGGGATTAAAGGTATGCACCACCACATGTGGCTCATTTACAACTTTTAAAGTGCTTTACACACAGGTATTTCTAGTAGCTTTATTCTTAACAACTGCTTCAAACTGAAAACAACACACTTTGAAATTCTTTAAGCTGTGGTTCCAGCTAGGGAAATGGCTTGTTGGTAAAGTCGTGTGCAAGCGTCATGAGCTTGAGTCCCCTTCTCTGGCACCCACATAAGAGCCAGGTGTGATCAAGTATTCTGCAGCCATGGCGCTTTGAAGGTGGAGACAGGGGATCTCCAGAGATTACTGGCAGCCAGCCTAGCCAATCAATGAGCTTTCAATTCAGTGAGTGACCCTGCCTCAAAAGATAAGGTGGAATGCACAAAACTCAAGTCTTGTGATTATTTAAGAGGACAAAGACATACTGTCTTTTTTTAATATAATTTTTCTTTGAGAATTTCATACATGTATACAACAAAATATGATCGTGTTTACCGCCCATTTCTCCCCTCCTACTCTCCTCATATCCCCCCAGCATGTGCCCCTCCTAACTTCATGTGTTGGTGTGTGTGTGTGTGTGTGTATGTGTGTGTGATTGTGCGTCTGTGTGTGTGTGTGTCTGTGTGTGTGTTATAACCACTAAATCCAATCAGTGTTTTCCATGTCATTTTTAGAAGGCATTCTCCACACTCTTCCTCACCTTTCACCTTCTGTATTCTGTCTCCTCTTCTGTAATATCCCTGAGCCTTGATAAATAATGTCCTGCTTACTGCTGAGGACGTGGTCTCTTCTTCTTGGCAATTTGACCAATTATGCATCTTTACATTTACTGATAATCCCTGCAAAAAGACATTCTAAACAATGCTGGGAGCAGACCATGTATATGTATGAGCACAAATATTTTGAAGGCACTTTGAGACCATGACCATTTAGCAAAATTACAATGGCAGGATCTATGGGTCTGTGACCTCCCTAGCCATGGGCTTTTGGCCAGGATTACAAAACCAGGCATGAAATTCCCTGTGGAGCAAGCCTCACATCCAATCAGAAAGCAGTTAGTTACCCCCAAAATGGTCATGCCACTATTGTACCAGACAGTACATGTTACCACTGTAGCATTCAGGGTCTATTACTGGATAAGACCACTGATGTCTTTTCTCCCTCAACAGCCTGAAGAGCACCTTCCAGCACTGTGAAATCCAGCCAGGAGGGAAGAGATTTTCCTGGTCAGTTTGAAGTTGGTTTCTCTATGTCCTGAAGCCAAAGCATGTGCTATCTTCAGCAATAAAACCTTACCATGTAATTTTGTGCCAATAGCCTGTGTTGTTCTGGAGACCTCTGGGCCTGCCCTGACCAATAATGTGGGCGGGGGGGGGGGTATCCCACGCCTTTGTGCTGTTTCTATTGTGAATACATGGGTCAAAATTCACAGAAACATGCCATCGTTGGTTAGGTGATTAACTGGTTTAGTTTTAGGTACATGCTGATCTTTGGTATACCTAACTATATTATGACACCATCGATATAATAAAGAGGCAATGAATAAAGAGACTATGAATCACTCAAAATTACGGTTTTTTGTTTTTTTTGTTTTGTTTTGTTTTGTTTTTTTTTGTATGTTAGAATCTGTTCCCAGCACTTTAAAATAACTTTCTCATTTCATTCAACCAAAAGCTGAGCCATTGTCCCTGGCCCCACTTTACAGATGAGGAGATTAAGACTTGGAAATTCTGGCAGTTAATACGTAGCATAATTGGCTTAAAAAGCAGTCAGGACTATCTGTCTTCAAGCTGGCCTGATGCTCTCAGCGCTACGCTGTGCTCTCTCCAACAGGGAAAGCATTATGCATCCAATACAACAAAACACTCCTAACAAGATGCCAGCAAAGGGTGAAATAAGTGGATTTGTCACTCGGGCAGAATAGGGACATGATAATAAATCATCAGGCTTTTCAGGAACCACTAATGTCAACAGACCATCAAATCTGAACTGATGGGGCAGCAAATGTAATTATTGAACCAGGACAATTCCAGTTTAAGATACTGATTAATCTCAAAGACACAAAGGTCCTTGTTATTATTCACTTGAGAAGGGAAATTAACTTACAAAGAAGATCAGGCATTGGCAGAGAGTAAAAAAAAAATTCACGCTGTGTTTCTTCTCACACTTGTCCCATTTACCACAATGGCTTTCTCTGGCAACATTTACAAGCAAATTCTTACACATATTCAATCTCATATTGAGCAAATGGATTCGGCTCCAGAACACAAAGAAATGGAAACAACCTAATTAATTCTAGAAAAGCAAATACAGCCCAAATATGAAAAGTTAACAAAGACAGTACAAACAACAACTTTGTAAATGGCAAAGACACAGATGCAGAGAGAGAGAGAGAGAGCAAGTACTGTAGAAAAATCTTATCAAAGAATAAAACCATTACATTACAAATAATATGGTAGTAAATATAATAATATAATTCAACAAAATATCATAAAAGGTTAGCAAATACAATTAGACAAGGACAGCTAGTGGTGTACCTCAGTGGTAAAGCACTTGCCTAGGTGTATAAAACCCTCAGTTAAATCCCTAACAGAGAGGTGACGTTCCGGGACTTGGCTTTTTTTTTTTTTTTTTTTTTTTTGGTTTTTCGAGACAAGGTCTCTCTGTGCAGCCTTGGCTGTCCTGGACTTGCTTTGTAGACCAGGCTGGCCTCGAACTCACAGCAATCCACCTGTCTCTGCCTCCTGAGTGCTGGGATTAAAGGCATGCGCCACCACCGCCCAGCTGGGATTTGGCTTTTATTTGCTAGCACAGGGTGTCTATTTAAGGTGCCCCTCTTAGCTGTAGGGTAACTCCAGAAGCCTCTTTTTATACACATATATGGATGTTTCATGAATCTTCTACAGTAGTCGGATTCCAAACAGCTTTTTCAAAAGGAATCAGTCTTCTGTAAGGGTGTGACCCCTAATAGGTCAACTATGCTCCAATGGTGACCCCATACCAATGAGAATGTAAGCAGAACAAATTTGGGTTTGGTAGGTGAGGGGTGAAGCTGGGAGAGAAAGAGTTGGGAAGGAGAGGATGAGTATAATCAAAATAAACTGTTGAAGAAATAATTTTTTAAAATTTTAAAGGTGCTTACCACCAAGCCTAAATGACCTAAGTTCAATACCAGAAACACACATGGTAGAGGAAAGAAACAGTTCCCAAAAGTTGCCCTCTGACCTCCCGCCACATGCACACCATCACATATGCACACACACATGCACGAGCACATGTGCAACCACACACAAAACCAGCGTGGCAAGATATGCCCACAGAAGTAGCACGAATGTTGTAAGGATAACAAACCACTTCTGATTGGACGTATGATCTACTCTCCAAGAGGAAACACTCGTCTGGGGCTGTAAATCCCACCAACAGCCCATAGTCGGGGAGCATATAGGCCCCAGGGTGAATGTTCTACTGTTCCTTTGCTAAATAGGCATAAAATCAAACCATTCTCTAAATTCTTCTCTATACCAGAGACTACTTAGCTCTCAGGCCTCATCTGAAAAGCTTCCTTATCCAGTGGATAGAGGTTAATGAAGAAACTCACCATTGGTCAAAGTTGCAGAGAATATGTTATCTGCAGAGGGCTCAACCACAAATGGGACCTCTCTATCAGAACCCACCAGGGACCACCTCAGAAGAATGAGGAAGAAGACTGTGAGAGCCAGAAGTTGGACAGGGCTGGAGTGAAACCGTCTCCTGGACAAGGCAAGGACCCTGTGCTCACAAACTCACAGAAGCTGCCTCCACAAGACACGCACAGGATTGAGCCATCGGTGTTCCGAAATGAAGTGGGAGGGGCTCACAAGCCCACCCTGCCTCAGGGGCTGTAGTGAGGAGCTCAGCCGAAGATGCTGAGGTAAGACAAAGAAGTGAAAGGCACCGTCATAGTGTTCATAAATGTATTCAAGGCCTTTCTAACTTAATACTTTGTATTTACATATGTATGAATAATGACCAGCATGAATTCCAGTTGGTGGGGTTAGTTTTTTGTTTTTTGTTTTTTTTTTTAATCAAGATGACATTAAGTTGGTAGGAGGCAGGAATGAGGTGTGGATCTGGGAGGAGCTAAGGGGAGGAGTTAGTGGATATGATTAAAATACATTTTATGCATGTATAAAATTTTCAGAGAACTAATGAAAGTATTTTAAAAATGTGTTTAAAGCTGAATATGCAATCTCAGACCCTGGTCTTTTGGTTCCAAGCTGATGAGATACACTTTCTCAAAAGGAACTTGACAGAAGAATATTCAAGGTTGCCTTTTGGCCTCCACACATATGTACACACACATACACATGCACCTGCACACATGCACACATACACACACACACACACACACACACACACACACAAATCCAATGTATAGAAAATTATAAAACCTCTATAGTTAAAAAAAAAAGAATCACTAAATAAAAAAGTAATGAAATAAATAGCAACAGTTTACTATAAGTTGAAATTTTCTTCAAATTAAAAAATATTAAAATGTAGCAGGGCATGGTGGCACACGCTTTAATCCCAGCACTTGGGAGGCAGAGGCAGGTGGATCACTGTGAGTTCGAGGCCAACCTGGTCTACAAAGTGAGTTCAGGACAGCCAAGGCTACACAGAGAAACCCTGTCTTGAAAAACCAAAAAAGAAATTTTTAATGTATAGACTGTTAACTTTTAGCTTATGTAGCAGATATGAGTGCTCTATAACTTACAGTATTTGTACATACAATTGGGGTGTTGCATCATTTATACTAATTGTTAGCAATTATGCTATTATAGCCTAATACACCAAAGAAAATGCAACCAACAAACACTGGGATATGTTCCCAATGAAATCAAAGAAATGCAAAATAAAACACAGCAGATAACGTACTACTGTGATCATGGAACTGGCAAGCGCCTTGCTGAATGGCGGGTTTCCATCCCAAGCATTGTGAGCCTGGCACATTCATACGCCACTGATGAAAATCAGATACCTTTAAAACGTTCTAAAAATGCCTTAAGTTTATTCACAGCCTTTGATCCAGTGACCCTATTTCACGTCTCCTTATGACATACGTATAAGCAAAGCTTTATGTGGGTGATACTCACTGACCTGTGTTTTGTAACAGCAAAACTGGAAGAAAATTCTCAACTGTTCGATAATAATGAAAAACCTCGGAATAAGCTCTGCCTATGCCAACTGAACAGACCAGAAATAAGTACTTAGAGTGATGGACAAAACAGTTAAACACATTAATTTCTGGGAGGTAAAACTGTATAAAGAATCTTCATTATGTGCTTAATGAACTTCACAAGGGTTGAATGGGCTGCTATCTTTACTACTGTAATGAGAAAGAAGATATGAAAGCATTTCCATTTTGAAAAGAGAATTGAAATAACGGTTATGAGGCTTATGCCAGTGAGGGAACGAGCTGGTTCTCCTTGAGGGAGGAAATCCTGCAATGGGACAACCACAGACAGCCACGGCAGAGGTGCTCACACAGGCCATAGATAACTCATTGTTCTGTTTGGTAAATTGCTTTTACTGAGCCCAGCAAACATTTATCCAGATCCTAAATTAAAGATTCTGAATGAGAACAAAGATGTAAAAGGTGCTGGCATGCTGCTCATAAACGCGCGAGTGTATTCTTTACCTACTGCTTTGTATTGGTTCTGAGAATTCCATACGTGTACAGAATGTATTTGATCACATCCATGCCTCACTCCTAATTCCCCCAGAACACATCCACTTACATCATGTCCTCTGCTTTAAAAAAAAATCTACCAAACCCAGTTGCTGCTGCCCATATGCACGTGGATAAACGGCTACCCACGGGATCATGGGAAGTCCACCAGTGGCCACACACACAAAGAAAAAGGACTCTCCCTCTCTTAGCTCACATAGACTGGCAATATCTCCTCAAGTTGGGGTGAGTCTCTGCCAGCCCCTCCCTCAGCCACACTGCGTCGTTGACTGACTTGATCCTTGTGCGGGTAAGCCCACAGCTGCTGTAAGTTCACGAACGCCATATCAGGCCCAGAAGACAGCGTCTCACAGTCCCCCTCCCATCCTCTGGCCCTCACAGTCTTTCTGGCCCCTCTTCCTTTCTGGGCCCCAGAACTTTGATCATTTCGGGGATCTCTACATTAACCAGTGTCCACTGCAAAAAGAAGCTCTTGTGACTAGGGCTGCAATCGGTACAAAAGGATGGACTAAACTGCTGGTATAGTTGCATGGAACTAAAAGATGAAGCTCGGAGATGCCCCTGGCTCTATCAGGTTGCATGCAGGGGAGGAGAAGAGGGTGGGAGCCATTGGTCTCTGCAGCCTCATGTTCATAGAGTTCTGGCATGGCAGTTCAATAGATTTTCTCTCAGTGGTTCCCTCAGACTTCCGCAGTCTGCCATGATCTCTTCTGGTCCTGTAGGTCCAGGGTGTGAGGCGTACCTCTCGCATTGGAGTTTCCATTGCTCTCTTCTCAAATTCTTTTTACAATATTCTAAATGGTCATTGTCTGCCTGGAAGAGTTCTCAGAGAACATTGTATGATAGATACATCATAAATCTTTCTTCTAGAGAGTTTACTACTATGTGCACTTTGGTTTATAAAACTGTAAAATACATTCTCAAACCTGAGTACAAGAATACCGTTACCATCCAATGACTTCAGTGTCACAATAACAGCATCCAAATATCAGACACAAGAAAAGAGAGACAAGAATGCCTTTGTTCCCTCAGATGTCTAGATTATAAAACCTGCCCTGAGACAGTAAAATTTTTTCAATAAGAAGAAGTTGCATTTAGTTAACTAAAAATGAGTGTGACTGTGTGGGTGTCCAGAATATATTTTGCGGACCAGAATAATGTCTGGACACTGAGAGACAATTTCATATCTTTTTTTTTTCTTTAGTTGAGTGAGTTTGCTGTGCACACACAGCACTTAAGTACCCAGCATGCTGTAAGTGCGACACAAAGCTCAGTATTATGTTGAACAATTTAACAAACATTTCCCAGCAACTACCATGTGCCTAGCATGATGCTACACTGTTCACTCAAGCTGAGTGGCAGGGTATGCGAACCCACACTGTAGTCTCAGATACCTAGCTGGCTGAGGCAAGAGGATCACTTGAGCTTATGCGTTTGAGGACAGCCAAGGCAAAACCGCAATACTGTCTCTAAAACATAAGATTATGAACTGGAGAACATTTCTTTTTTGCTTTAGCATGCTCCAGGGCTCACATCAAATTCCCGTAATCAATAACACATAGAAGCAGCTGCTTACTGTTGAAGAGAACAGAGAAATACAGTTTCCTTGGTGTCTGCAGAAAAGAGAGGGTCTCAGCAGGTTAGTAATTGGCCACAGTAGGAAGATGGTGGTGGTGTGAAACAGAACTGTAAAAGCCAAGGGGGTAGCAAGAGTGGCAGTGTCCTCACAGATGACATGGGGAGTCACACTGACTGAAATATGGGGGTGCGAGGACAAAGTTACCAGTTTGTCTGCATAGACCTCCCTCAAGTTACCTCTGACACATGCTAATAGCAGAGTGACAGCACACAGAAGAACATGGCACTCTCTGAGGCTGAGTGCGAAGGGCAGCTTTAAAAAGCACACTGAACAAAAGTAGCTATGCTAATAAAAACTGAATCAAATGTCACATAGGAACAAGCACAAATCATAGTCAGATTCCATTTCTGAGAAGATGTAATTGTGGTGGGAGTTTTTGGTCTCTTTAAAAACTCAGTTCTGTTATGTGAACATATTTTTTGTTTTAATTCCAAGTGTAGGATATAGGGCTGCTTTAGACTGTCCACAGTAGCTGACTATTTGCCTCATGCAGGGGCTGAGAGGGGCATGATCTTTGCCAGCTGTGGATAGTTTAATTTTGGGGACTCTGAGAGGCATAAATGTCAGAGCCCAGAGAGGGACAAGGGGTTGAAGGAGAGATAAACATGTTTTTTGTTTGGATCACAAGTCAGGGGTGAGAAAAGACTTGTGAGAGAGCAGGTTATGTTTATCCCCTTAGAAGTTGAACCACCATGTGGGGGAGATTGGTTATTAACCAGCTAAAAAACATCCTTGAACAAATTCTGAGAGGAAGTATAAAAATGAGCCAAAAACAAGAGGTGAGGCCTTTGGGGACTTGGGATAGTTTGGGCTGTTCATCGCTCCACTTCGAGGTGCTCCTAGAGAGAACCGCTCGAGGGAAGGCTTCGGGGCTCTGGGCCCCGGCTAAGGTGCCAGCAGAAGAAATCATGCTGACTATGCCAGGAGAATTGTTCCTCGGAACTGATATCCTTATGGTTTCATTATTGTATTCTTTTATCTTCTTTTCCTATTGTCTAGGTTAGTTGGGTTATAAGGGAGGTACTCTTGGTTAATAAGCTTGTAATAAAATATATATTTGTTAAGAAAATTGACCCTACATGGGGTGGAGAAGGGCAGCTCAAAAGAAAAAAAATGCTGCTCCACACTGCTGCTCTTGGTTGTTGTTGATGCAGTTTGATGAGAATTTGGAGATATCCTGAAATGAAAATTGGACTTGCAGGCTGGAGAGATGGCTCAGTGGTTAAGAGCACCGCCTGCTCTTCTAGAGGCCCTGAGTTCAATTCCCAGCAACCACATGGTGGCTCACAACCATCTATAATGCGATCTGATACCCTCTTCTGCAGATAAAGCACTCATATGCAATAAATAAAAAATAAGTAAATCTTTAAGAAAGAAAGAAAGAAAGAAAGAAAGAAAGAAAGAAAGAAAGAAAAGAAAGAAAAAAAATTGGACCTGTCTCAAGGAATCTGACGACCCTAACCAGCAGGAAGTAGCTAAGGAGACCTATGTCCCCTCTTACCACTAACCTTCTTTCTCTGCTCCCTGGTGTTGGGTATTGGAAGTGATTGGGGTGGAGAAATGATGTAGAGGCATAAGAACCCAAATAAAAGTCAAAACACATACCCACATGTAATTTCAGAGTCAAATTCAACAGGCCTATTGGCTTTGGGCCTCCTTGCCTCATCACTGCCATGCATGTCACTGAGGGCTCGGCATACACTTATAACACCATAGATCTGGTAGGAATTTTAATTTAATACATCAATTTTTCCATTGTGTCATCTGGTGAGGGTGGGTCAGAGGACCTTTCTGGCTGTGGCAATTCTCTACAAGCAGCTTGGGAAGTGAGGGAGGCCCGAAGCCTTCAAGGGTCTTCCTAAGCCTACCTCAGCTGGACAAGGAACCACTCTCTCTGTTTCCTCAGGCAGATTTCTGAAACAAGAGCCTTGCATTTTCTCAAGCACATATTATGAATGAAACAGAGATCATTATTAAACCCACCTTTTAAAGGAAGGATGGAGGGAGGGAGGGAGGGAGGGAGGGAGGGAGGGAGGGACTATGCTGTTACAGACAGATCCACACTGTTTTGAGCCAAATTTAGAAGTGTTTACTTCTGAGGAAAACACTTTCTCCCCCTCACTGAGACATTTCTCACTCAGTCGAAACCCTCAGAGGATCTTCAAAGTGAAGATGCCTCAACTGTCATGAAAATCAGAGTCAAATATTTGAGTAAAATGAAACCAGCTGTTGAGCCACCAAACAGAGTGGTGTCCTGTGTTATCTAGCTCAGGAGGGAGTGGGCGCTGTACATGTTTGTTTATGTACATGCTCAAGCGCCTGGGGGTGTGTCCTCTTAGCTACATCCCAGTGACACGTAAATGCATATATTTAACAGCTTCTTTAACGATTCCAATATGTCCAGTCTCCTACTAGTTACCCACACCTGGGCACTTACAGAACTGGGCCAGGTTTCTGGCCATGCAGTGAGTAATGCTCTACCCTCTTCCCTGACAATCCGAGAGAAACACCAGGGGCCACTAGGGACTTGCGCCTAATTTACTTACAAATCTGAAGGCCAGCACTGATGAGTTCTATCTATTATTGATAAAGAAATGGCTCATTAATATGGCCCCTCAAGGTGACATCAGTTTTTATGCAGCAGGATCACTAGGCAGTGTCAGAAAGAACTCTCACTCTGAAATCGGCCTGCACGTTGGCTCCCTAGGAGCACACAGCAGCCAGGCATTTGCTGTCAGGAATACAAAGAAATGAGCATGCATACAGAAGTTATCAAAGTTAAATTGTCCACTAACCATCCTCATCAGCCCTTCAAAGAGACCAGAAGGCTTAACTCACACAGCACCCTTCATACGCTTCGGTTGGGGCAGCAGGATTCAAAATCCACGCACCAAACCAGAAAGGGTTTCACTAATTTAAATTACTACTATCTTAGCCTTTTATGAAGAGATGACTCAGGAAAAAAAGAAACTAAAATCATAGATTGCACAGAAAAGCTAGCCACAGACTTCTA
Source organism: Acomys percivali (assembly GCA_907169655.1). NCBI lineage: Eukaryota > Metazoa > Chordata > Mammalia > Rodentia > Muridae > Acomys > Acomys percivali. The sequence goes on along the minus strand of OU015756.1, from coordinate 20,268,990 downwards.
ATTTCTGTTCAACAAGTAAAAATAATTATTATAATTCACGTTTTTTAAATGTTGGGTTTTATAGCTAACTAAAAGCACTAAATGTTATTCTGTATTTGAGCTTCATGGTGTCATACTTAATATTAGATTATACTATTCCAATTATTAGATGTCATGCAGCCAGGTAAATGAGAACTTTTGTCAAGAAAATACAGTCATAATGTACCAAGTACAATGGTGTGGTTTCAAAGCTCGTGATTTCTCTGTCTCTTTTAAAGATCTCTCTCCCTCTCTCTCTGCCTCTGTCTCTCTCTCTCTCCCTCTCCCTCCCCCCGCCGTGTGTGTGTGTGTGTGTGTGTGTGTGTGTGTGTGTGTGTGTGTGTGTGTACATGCACACACGCAGGTATTGGGAGCATTATGTGCACATGAATGCAATGCCCAAAGAGGCCAGAAGAGAGCTGGAACCACAGGCAGCTGTCAGTCACCCAGCCAGGGGGGAATTGCTCAGGTCGTCAGCAAGAGCAGCACAGCAAGATGAGCACACATTCTTAACTGCTGAGCCATCTCTCCAATGCTTCAGTCTCATTTTTTGTAGAAAGATAATATGTATGCACATGTCCATGGAAAAGTGCCAGTGTATGTCTACAGTTAATGTTCTTTATGTGTCTGATGACGGGGTGGTCATGATTTTTTTAGGTGAGATCTTGCCATGCTCCTCAAACTGGCTCTGAACCCTCAGACTCAAGCAATCCCTCATCTCACCCTAGGACAACAGTTGTGCACCACAGTGACTGGTATTTAGTTATTTGACTTTTTGAGGCAGGATCTCACTCTGTAACCTAGGCTGGCCCTAAAGTCTCAACTTCTTGCCTCTGTCTCCTGAGTACTAGGTTTACAGGCCATGTGTCACTGTGCCACGCTGAAATCATGTGATTACAAAAAAGGCTCAGTGGATTTCAACACCCAAGCCTAATACAAAGGGAAAACAGACCTTTAATATAAATGTTTTTATAAGCTATGCTTTACTGGCACTTGATTTCTGCCTGAGTGATGGGAAAATTAATTATTTCAATAGAGTGACTGACCTGTGGGTGTACTAATCACATCCCAGGGCAGGTCCCACACCCAGGAGTAGTAGGCCAATAGATGTAGGAACCAGGCCCGGCTGGGCTGCCTGACTATCTTGCTGTTTCATGTCCTGTTTCTAGCAGCTTCCATGTCTGTGTTTATCTTGGTTAGCTAGTCATGTTTTCTGCTCTGAGAATGCACCCCTCCCTTCCTCGAGACTTTTCCTCCTGTGTGCAATCACCTCTTGAGGGATTTCACCTGGGAGGAGGAGTCCTGTTTTGCTGCCTATAAGAAGGCTCTTTGGAACTCTGGACGGGAGAATAATAAACCGCTGCCATGGCTGCTGCTGCTGCGGCTGCTGCTCTCTTAGCATGAAGGACCCACTGTGTTATTCTGTGTGTGTGCGTGTATGTGTGCATGAGTTAAATCCACAAATAGAAACTGGACACTGTGGGGTTTTGTTTGTTGTTTGTTTGTTTGGAGAGAAAGAGAGAGAGAGACAGAGAGAGACAGAGAGAGAGAGAGAGAGAGAGAGAGAGAGAGAGAGAGAGGGAGGGAGGGAGGACATGATGTTGGATAGCTAAGAAATTGGGGAAGATCTTGAAAAAGTTTTGGGTGAGATAAAAAATAAATATGATCAAAATATATTGTATTAAATTCTGAAAGAATAAGTAAAAATATATTCTTGGGAGCACCGTTAAGTCATGATCTTACAATCTTCCATCTTGTGAGCATGAACAACATACTGCTAGTGTTGTTGTTAGTCAGAGAAATAAGAAAATGATCTAAGCATCATCATTAGAGACAGTTGAGAGACAATGAAACAACTTTTTAAAAACTATCCCATGGAATGCTATGTGTCTATTAATCTTTATATGCTAAAGTATAAACATAATTGAAAAGTGTTGGTCAAAAGTGTGTGTGTGTGTGTGTGTGTGTGTGTGTGTGTGTGTGTGTGTGTGT
>OU015756.1:20235264-20266970 GCA_907169655.1 Acomys percivali | reverse complement strand
TGTGTGTGTGTGTGTGTGTGTGTGTGTGTGTGTGTGTGTGTGTGTGTAAAGGATCAGTTAGAATGACAGATTTAGAGATCACTGGGGCTTTTCTGCATCTCCATCAGATGGAAACACAACAACATGAATGTGGCTACAGAGAGAGATGGAGAGTACCAGAAAGTGCTGGAGTGCAAAGGTGTGTGGCAACAGTAACTGCAGTGAGTCCACGCACTGGTAAGTGCAAAACCAAAGCAAGCACAGCCAAGCTGAGAAAGGCAAAAACACATGGGAGTTATTTCCAAAGCGATGTCCTCCTCAAGGAAAGAGCCATGGAGTTTTTACTCAGGGATCTCGCACAAGCTCATGTAGGACCAAACCTTGGGAATGAACACATTCCAGGACATTCTCAGGTAAAGAAAATATTCCTGACAGTCAGTTTAAGGTCACAGTTCAAGAAAGACAGTAGGCTCAGGCTCCATTTTGGACATGATTAGCTCCAGGCCATGGACTCTCTCAGAAGTTAAAAAAACGGTAGTCTGGAATGCCTCAAGGCATGTTCACTTTGCATCATAAAGTTCTAGCTGGAAACTAAAGGGACTTAGTGTAGTTACCTTCCATTGTCAATGTATATTAAGAAACACCTAGGGCATTAGTCGATAAAACACTCCATTGAATGTGTGTGCCAGGGTATCTCCAAAGAGGTTTAACCAAGGAAAGACAACCTTGAGTGTGGGTGGCACCATCCTATAGGCTGGGGTTGAGTGTGGGTGGTACCGTTCTATAGGCTGGGGTTGAGTGTGGGTGGTACCATCCTCTAGGCTGGGGTTGAGTGTGGGTGGTACCATCCTATAGGCTGGGGTTGAGTGTGGGTGGGACCGTCCTATAGGCTAGGGTTGAGTGTAGGTGGCACTGTCCTATAGACTGGAGTTCCATCTGAAGAATAGGAAAAAGGAGAATGCTAGGTGGCACCAGCTGATTCTTGATCTGCCCAAATGTGAACCAGAAGCCCCATGCTCCTACTGCCACGGTCACAAGCTCCTCCCACAACCATGCGTTTTATGCCAGGATGGACTGGACCCTCAAACCATGAAGCAAATTTTCACTGCATTAAATTGTCTCTTATCAGGTTCAGTCACAGCAGTGAGAGAATAACTCAGATAAGACACCTTGAAAGTACATTAATGCAGGAGTTTGCACTAAAGGGGCCTGCCTCACTCAGCAGCCCACATAGACAGATGAAACTCAGATACACCATGCTTCAGAATTGTAAAGGAACAGAGAGCAGCCACAACTCAGCACCATGCTGAGCAAAACAGACGCCCCTTGGCAGGGTAACAGACACAGGACAGAAGGACATGTTCACAGGCTCCCTGTGGCTGAATGTGTCGTTGCTAACATTCATGCTAAGATTGTGACTACCTCTTCCACCTTAGGCAGAGATACTGGAACCAGGGAGTTGTTTTGAGATGGTTTGGTCATGGTGATGGTGGTGGTGGTTGGTTGGTTGGTTCACTGGTTTCTTTTATTTGTTCACTTTACATCACAATGGTAGTCTCTCCTCTCATCTCCTCCTGGACCCCCTCCTTCCCTCTTCCCTTTCTCCCTCCCCTAGTCCTCAAAAAGGGGATTCCTCCTCCCCTACCATCTGACTTCAGCCTACCAAGTCTCATCTGGACTGCCTGCATCCTCTTTCTCTGTGGCATGGCATGGCTGTCCCACCAGGGAGGAAGTGATCAATGAGTGGGCAACAGAGTTGATGTCAGAGAGAGCCCCTACTCCTCATAATAGGAGGAAGGAGGACTCATGTGGAGACTGAGCTGCCTATCAACTACTTCTGAGTAGGGGGTCTAGGCCCTCTCCATGCATGGTCTTGGTTGGTGCATCAGTCTCTGCAGGGCCCTCTGGACCCAGATTTGTTGGCTCGGTTGTTCTTCTTGTGAAGCTCTTGTCTGCTTCAGGTCCTTCTATCCTCCCATTCTTCCCTAAGTCTCCCTGTGCTCTGCCTCTAAGTTTGGGTATTAGTCTCAGTATTAGCTTCAAGCCCCTGCTGGGTGGAGCCTTTCGGAGGACCTCTATGGTAGGCTCCCATCCTGTTCCTTCTCTTCAATTGCTTCCAATGTCTATTCTATTTGCCCTTCTGAATGAGAGTTAAGCATCCTCCCTAGGGTTCTCCTTGTTATTTAGCTTCTTTAGGTCTGCGGATTGTAGTGTGGTTATCTTGTATTATATGGCTAATATCCGCTCACAAGTGAGCCTATACCATGCATACTTACCACCAGAGGGACGCTACATCTTTACATGTGCAAATCCCAAAGACTTCTCCCTTCTCCCCTTCTCCTGACTAAAAGGAAAGCCACACCAGAGGCCAGTGTGGGGCCTTAGACACAGATTAAACTTAGACACAAGCTCATACACACACATCTATGTGGTGAGAAATGTCTTCATTACAGCGTGAAGACACTTCCTTCTAAAAGCAGTAGCCTGAGCTGGGGAGATGGCTCAGCTGGTAAAGTGCTTGCCACACAAGCAAGAGGACCTGAGTTCAGTCCCCAGAACCCACGAAAAAAAATGTCAGAGACAAGGGTGCACACCTGTGAACCCAGAGCTGGGGAGCTGGAAACGAGAGAATCCCTGGAGTTCCCTTCGCCAGTCTCGACAAAGTGATGAGCTCCATGTTCAGCAAGAGACCCTCAAAAAACAAGGTGGAACGTGATTAATGGGTACCTGATGCCAATTTTCAGCCTCCACACATGTGTGCATACATATGCATATGCATTTGTATGCACATACACATACATGAACACACATACATAATAAATATATATTGATCAAAGCCTGAGAGTCTGAAACCACTAGAGGAAAGCACTGTAAGATACAGGCGTATGCAGGGACTTTCTGAGATAGATGCTAATCGTTCAGAAAACTATAGCAAGAATAGACGAAAGGGACTGCACAGAATTAAGAGGCTCTGCACGGCAAAAAGAAGAAAGCAAGGGAGGGAAGGGAGGGAGGGAGGAGGGACAAAGGCAGGCATACTGGTGTCCATACACCTGTAATCTCAGTACTTGGGAGACAGAAGTTTAAGGATGTCCTTGGATGTATCACGAGTTCCAGGCCAGCTGGGACTTGTCTAAAATAACAAAAACAAACAACAAAACAGAAAGCTGGGGGCGTAATCCAGTGGTGGATGCTCCTATCATAAATAACATTCTGAGTCAGAGACAGAAGGAAAATATCAAATCAATAATGTAATAATATATCTCAAGATCTTTGCCAGGAAAACAAAAATAAGACTATGCCAAGGCTAAAGTTATTACAAGAAAAGAAATAGTAAGTACCAGAGCTGAGATGGAAACTAAAATAACAGTAGGAGTGACCAATAAACAAAGAGTTTGATTTTGAAAGGCTAATAAACCTTTAGCCAAACTGAGAAGATAGGGAAAGGGAGAGGAGAGGGGACAGGAGGAAGGGGAGGGGGATAGGGAAAGGGGGAGGGGAGAGGGGGAAGGGGGCAAGAGGGAAGGAGAGAGATCAAGTTATATATCCATAGGGCCATTAGGGATTATTTTGAGAAATTATGTTCCAACAAGTTTAAAAATCTAAAATAAATACATTTCTAAACCTAGAAAACCTGTTAAAATTGAACTAAAATGTTTTGTTTTTTTTTTTTAATAAATGAATAAGCAGTGTAGAAGGAACTCTTGGCAGGCCTCTATTCCTTTTTTTAAAAATATTTTTAGTTCAGTTTATTTTTACTTAATCTTAATTTAATTAAAATATAATACATCATTTTCCTCCTTCTCTTTCCTCCCTCTAACTTTTCCCATGTCCCCCAACTTCATCTCTTTACCTACACATAAGTATATACATACGACATGATTGGTCCATTTAGTGTTGCTTGTATGTATATAATTTCAGGGCCCGCCACTTGGTGTTGGTTAATCAGTTAGGGGGTCAGGAAGGGAAGACTTAGGAAGACTAACCCTCCCTCGCTCCGCACTCGTTCTTTGTCTGTAGTTCCTTGTCTAGAGGTGGGCGCTGTGCCAGCTCCCCCTTCCCCACTATCACATCTGTCTGTGTTGTCATTGTTCAGGTCTTATTTGGGCAGCCACATTGTTAAGTCGTGATGGCAGCTTCCCTATCCTTTCTGGGATGTGCAGGTTTACAGCACACTTCCTGGTCCTCTGGCTCTTACAATCTTTCTACCGCCTCTTCCTGGATGTTCCCTGGGCCTTAGGTGCAAGAGTTGTGTTTAGATGTATCTATTGGGGCTAGACACCTCATAATTAATTGGTCTGCATTTTGACCATCTGTGGCTTCCTCTATTCATTTTTTATTGCAAATAGCATCACAAAGCTTTCCAAGTGGACCTTGGAAATTTTGGCAGCCCGCATACATAGTGAAGGAAGTGGATGTTAAAGATCGTGAGGTGGACCCACCTAGCTAGTACACTTCCAGTTCCTGCCCCCTGAACAATGGCTCACCATAACCAGCCCAGATTACTTCCTGGTGTTTCAGTCCCGTGCCTAGGAAGACTAGTTCTCTGTAATGGACCCAAGGACCACACAATGAAAGTCTCATGCCCAAAATACTAATCAGGACCAAAAAAGGATGGAAAGGCACCCTGCTTCAGAAGATTTACAAATGTCACAGTTGATGACAAAGGTCAAAATCTATACACAGATATAGGCATAGTTGTATACACAAGCATACACAGATACACACAAACATACATAAACACTTATGCATACATACACATACTAGCTTTTTAAAAAGTTGAAAGTTCTTTTAGAAAATCATATGAACCTATTTGCCCCATGAGCCAGTGGTATAAGAAACAGGATCACTTTCATCTCTTCACTCCCAAAAATAGCTGAGCAGCTTCAGAGGAGACCACCTACCCTATATTCAGTTCTTTAATTTTAGTTTTTGGTCTTTCAACTACCAAATTATTTTTGAGATTTATTTTGTTAGTTAACTATGTGGGGTGAGGTGTGCATGTGTGTTTAGGTGCCCTCAGAGGCCATCAGATGCACTAGAGCTGGGGTTACAGGCAGTAGTCAGCTGCCTGTCATAGATGCTGGGAATTGAACTCAGGTCCTCTACAAGAGTAGAAAGTACCTGCTTTTAGCCAGTCAGTGACATCACACTTCTTTAATCCCAGCACTCAGGAGGCAGAGCAGGTGGATCTCTGTGAGTTCAAGGCCAGCCTGGTCTACAAAAGTGAGTCCAGAACACCCAGGGCTACACAGAGAAAACCTGTCTCAAAAAAAAGGAAAGAAAGAACATGTTTTAACAGCTGAGCCATCTCTCTAGTCCCAGAGAAATTATTAATAAGCCAAATCATATTAAGGGGAAAATGGGACTGATCTAGGTTTTTTTATCTAGGTATTTTTTATTACAATCCTACACATTATCATCATGAGACCATATTTATTAGGAAGAGAATTAAAGGAAAAAAACTAAATTAAAAAAATCATGAATAATGAAAACTAATTTCTCCCATTTAATTTTCCCTACATCTGTCTAGATGAAATTACACCTACTAAATATTGACTTTACTTCTAAGGACCTGAAGGCATGTGACATATTTTATTTGACAGAGATCACTACATTTAACCTTCAGATAAGGATGAGGCTAGCACATCTCATTCAGTGACACAGAAGGAAGGAAGCGGTGCTGAAAGTGGTGAAGTGATGAATGTGAGCTCACGAGTCACAGAGTAATTGCCTTATATAGATCCCTCTGCCACCTAGGCAGGAGAGGCCTGGCTGATGAGTGTGCAGCCACTGTTCTGCAGCCAGCTCATACTTACATACACACACACACACACACACACACACACACACACTCACATGTACAAGTGTTCCTCTTGTAGAGCACTGTAAACTTGGATGGGGGAAATCTTTCTTTCACAAAATTCTAACTTGTTTTCTCCCATTTAAATGCAGAATACAAAGCACAACGTATTAGCACCACTTATGAATTTGCTTCCAACTGGGTATTTGTGAGCTGTGGTGTTTTCATACCTATCATATTGCTGCTGACTCCTTGACAAAGTATTATACGCATCACTACGTCATAGCGGCAGCAGCCACTGGGCTTACTGTGTTGTGGTAACTGGATTTTGATGAAATTGGTTTGTTCATAATTTATATATTTCCATCATCAGACCCACTGACAGACATTGTGTCTGCCCCATGACCTAGTACAAGCCTATAATAAATCAGGCCTCAACTCTCCACTCAAGACTTTTCTCCTTGGGTGACCTTCACCCTCACTGCTCTCAGGGTACAGACTCTCACACACTTCTTGGGGCACATACAGTGCCATTCTTCCAACACAGGCTCTGCAGCAGTGCGTATTCTAAGACACATAGCAGAACCCACGATAAATGTTTTAAAAACTATCCATGTTTTCTCTTTAGTTGTTCAAACAGTCCCTGGCTAGAGAGAAATCCGCATTTCTTCCATGCACAAATCAGCTGTCTCTCTGGTATTTTCCTCCAGACACTGAAGTCAGACTAATGGTTTCCACCTGGCTCTTCAGCCTTCACTGTGGGTAATCTCAGGTACACAGCATTCTAGAGCATTGGGTTTTTCCAACTGGCCAACCCTTGCAGGGCTGTGCCTTCCTTTACTCATGCACTCATTAAACAACGAATACTTCTAGACATTGCTGTCTCTGTGAGTCCTTCATAAAGTGGGAAGAGAAGACTCTAAAGCAAAACTCTTGGAGGTTTAGAAACAGCCACATCGAGTCTCCGAACAAAACAAATGGGGATTTCACAGCAGCCCAGCAGGGAGTGGGGAGAGAGAGACATAAGGTTCTAGCAGACAGGGGAGGACTGTCACCAGAAGCCAGACCAGCCAGCACAGGAGCATAGGCTGAGGACAATGGAAAGAGCATGAGCTGTCAAAACAAAAAGCAGCAAAGGAGCCCAAGAGTGAAAAGGTGCTCAGAGCACGCTGGGAAGGAACTGCAGTCACAAATCTAGAGTCTAGAAAGACTCGTGAGTAAAAAGCTAATGTCTTGGTGTTTATAGTGAGTGCCTAGCAATTTTAAAGCACCCAAGGGTAACCTTCTGCTATTTAGCCAGGGGATCACAGATCCTCCATGACCAAGCTGGAAGGCTGAGGCAGCCCCTGAGAGGAAGGCTGGAAAGAGGACAGCAGGTTACCAGGCCCCAGGGCTGACTTCAGAGACAGAGAAGATGGCAGGAGGCTCTCTGCCACATCCTCCTCTTCCTCCCAACCAAGGTCTCCCACCTTGCAAACAAACCAACCAGGGCCCTCCGTCAGGATAAGCCAACCTGATTTACCTCACCAATTTCCTAGTGTTTTTTATATCTCTTCTCTTGACAGGCCCAAGTCAAATGTCTTTTAAAGTTGGCTGGCTGGTATTTTTCAAAGGAACTATGTTTGAGCTACAAAAATGGTTTACCTTCATAAGGAAATAATTAACCTTAAATCCTACATTGTAAGTGCAGCGATGAACATGTTTGTATGCAGTTTCTGAGATTAGGGAAGAAAGGTAAATTTTTCTTTAGTGCTGTTACATCTGTTGGCTAGAACCCCTGCTCAGCCTTGCACAAGCTAGGAAACTCCACCTGCCTTCCTTGCCAGCAACACTGCTTGCACTCAGAAGCCTCTGAACAAAGGAGGGGCACCGGGAGCCCAGTCCACATTCTTGGCAGCTGTCGCCACCTCCTCCCCTGATGCTGCCAGCCACCCAAATGCCCCCTAAATGCTCAGCTGTTGACGTACGTGGGCACAAACCCAGCTGTGGCTGACACATCATCATCCTTCTCCTGTGATCTATAAAACTTCCCTGCCCTATTGGATGCAGACACATGACACACAGACACACTTCTCTCTGGCCCTCTTCTCCCCGACCGGTGAGCCCACCTGAGAGCAGTACTTTATAAACCAGCATTTATCTGCTCTTAATCTGGTCTGATCTGGCATATACTTGTAAGAGAGGGAGCGGGCGACTACTAACATCATCTTTTTTAAGGATGAATAAATGGATAATGGTAAGAAAGAAATGAGGAAAGAAAGAAGATTGGTAGATACTAGGTTATAGATAATAGACAGATAAATATTGTAATACCCTACTTAAGAGGAATTTTTTTTTTTAATTCATGTCATAGGGGCTGAAGAGATGGTTCAAGGCTTAAAGAGCACTGTCTGCTCTTCCAGGGGTCCTGAGTTCAATGCCCAGCAACCACATGGTAGCTCACAACCACCTATGCCCTCTAATGCCCTCTTCTGGCATGCAGGTGTATATACAGATAGAGCACTCCTATGCATAAAATAAATATTTTTTTTAATTCATGTCATATATGTCTGTAAAAATGTATGCCACATGTGTGTAGGTGCCCACAGATTCCAGAAGAACATACACACACACACACACACACACACACACACACACACACACACACACAGGACTCCTAACTCTGGAAGAGCAACTCCTAATTCTGGACACCCTCCCAGCCCCATCTTCAGAGCCCTGGGCCCTCTTCTACAAGCTACTACCAGTGACCAGTCTAAAGAGTCCCCCAGATCACTTCAAGATAAAAACGCTGTGTAATTATCTTAAGAGTCGTGAGAGCTTACATCTCCTTCACCTTTGTTGAGATAATTATACAAGAAATCACTCAGAGAACTATGAGAGGCCCCTCCTGGCCTTCAGAGGAACCCTGAGCTGACCACACACCTGGGAATCCATGCCTGACACAGATTTTTCCTTTAAAAACACAACTTGGATCAGCGATGAGCAATAATTAGGATCTATCGGGGGGTTTTTTGTTTTGTTTTTCATTTTGTTTTGTCTGACAACCATGGGATCCACCCACACACAGCTCTGAGGACTACAGGTCCCCTTCCTCTCCCGGGTCTGAGACCCCTTGACAAAAACTGACCTGGAGCAAGAGGCTGGTCTTCCCAAAGGGCGGTGACTCATGGGTTTCCGTGGAGGGCTGAAGAGCACAATCTGCCTTACACTCAGGAGACAAACATCTGCTTGATTAGCACAGCCATCCCCAGAGCATCTTCTGCACAGTCAGCTGTGGCTGCAGGGCGCAGATGTAAAGCTTACATTCCAGAACCCGCATATAATTTCCTATTTGCTCTTGAACAAAAGCCAACTGAGAGCAGTCCAGTGGGGGCCAATTTGAGCAGTATTTGTACTTGTAAGTGGGAAATAGCAAAACAACTACAGTAAAAACTGTGTTCTGTTTTAAACATAAAATTAAAGGTGTCAGGCAATCATATCTGTTATGTTAAGTGCTCCCAAGAAAAATACACCGGTGTCCTAACCATTGGTTCCCACAAAAGTGACCCTCTGGAGAATGGGTTCTTTGCAGATGGAATCAAGCTAAAATGAGGCATGGACAAGAGTCCTAACATAATATGACTGAGAAACTGAGAGATGGTGAAGACAGAGGCAGACACCAAACCGCTAAGCCTTGAACCACAACAGGAAGTGCTGCCTGCAGGGCACAGAACCTAGGAAGGGGCAGGCAAGTGAGAGTTCCTCTAGCTTTCTTGAGTGGGAGCCAGGTGCTGTTGCATCTCGATTTCAGACTTCAAACCTTCAGAACTGTAGCAATAAACACCTGTGGTCTTGAGCCGCTCAGTTGGGCTGTTTTGTTATAGCAACGGTGGGAAGCTGCCAAAATATTTCTCAGTTGGCTCTGTGTGTGTGCATGTGGTATGTGTGTATATGCTCTGGGGGGGGGGGGGGGGGGGGGGGTGGGGTGGGGGGGTATTGTCTGGGGGGGGGGGGGGGGGGGGGGGGGGGGGGGGGGGTTTGGCTGGGGGGGGGGGGGGGGGGTGCATGGGATGTGTGTGTGTGTCTTTCTGTACTGTGGTGGGGTGTGTGTATGTGTGTGTATGTGTGTGTGTGTGTGTGTGTGCACATATGGTATGTGTGTATATGCTTTGTGGTGGGGAATGAGGGTGGGAGTGGGGGTGCATGGGTATGTGTGTATGTATGTGTGTGTGTATCTATGTCTGCTATGGTAGGCATGGAGTGAGGGGTGTGTGTGTGTGTGTGTGCGTGTGCGCGTGCGTGCTGTGGGGGTGGGGGTTAGGGGGTTGCCTGCATGTGAGCATGCAGTGGCCTGCATCCATGCCTACCCAGAACATGAGGGTAGGAGGCCACAGCAGGACATCAGATAAACTCCTCTACTGCTTTCCACTGTGTTGCCTTGAGACAAAGATCTCAAAAATCACTGAACAAACGCCACTAGTTTAGGCTGGCTGGCTGTCCAGCAGGTGAGCTCTCAGAATTCACCTCACCTGCCTCTGCCCCTAGTGTGGGGCCACAGACACTCGAAGGCATGCACAGCTCTTTCCATGGCCCCAGGGACTCAAATTCAGGACCTAAGATTTGCAGAACAAGTGCTCTTGCCCACCCAGACTTCTCCCTAGCAAAATATTCCTGTGTGTGGTCATAAATTCCAAATAGAAGATTCCTGGTGCACTCTTCTTTGAAATTATCCTGTTCCTTCATTCACTGAGGTGAAAAGGAACAACCTTGTACAATAAATGCAATGAATGGAGTTAGTATTTAATATGTGTTATAAATGGTCTCTCTTGCTAGGTTGCCAGATCAAACACAGATTGCTTTGTTAAATTTGAATTTCAGATAAATGAATAATTTTTAATACAAGTATGTCTCAAATGATGCATAGGATATAATTACATTAAAAAATAGTCACTATTTATCTGAAACTCAAATTTAACTAGCTATCCCACATTTTTATTTGTTAAATTGACACTATATTCTGCCTCATAGACACAAGATGCCCCTTTTGAATATTCAGTTATTTTCTATTTGCTTTTGTCCTTGAGCCAATAAACAAACTACCACATTTTGAATACTATACGGCCTATTCTTGGCCTTCAGTTGCAAGGGCCTCTAGTTAATTTGTGGATGCCATTAACAATTATAGATGGATGCTGGCGGCTGCAGTGAGTTTGCTTTGGGTAAGCACCATGACATCCATATAGCTTTTATAAAATGCTACACAATCAATAAAAAGAAATTAGAGCCATCAATTCTGGGTGTAAAGATGCAATCAGCACTTGGAGGCAGGCTTAATTCCTTATTTCAATGTTGTAGCAAGCATAAGAATAGAAGAGGGATTTTTTCCCTTTTGCCAGCACTAAATTAATTGTTTCTTTATAAAAATACGATACATGCCCTTACAGATAGCGTTACTGTAAGGAGACTTCATAGTCTGCAGCTTTAGTCTTGTTTCCGGTTCACCACGGCCACTGCTCCTCTGTAGAATGGAGGGGACAGAAGATAGAATTCCAAGGTGTCATGACTCTGGAACTGGCTGCAGGCTTCCTCAGCCCCTCCCTGCCTGCTCCCTTTGTCTTTGCAAGTGACCAAGCGTCAGTGAAGCTCCTCCCCAGGGTTGGAAAGGCCTTCCCAAGCATGACAGAAACCATTTTCAAACCATCTGACTACATACATCAAAAGATTCCACGAACAACACTGAAAGGCAAACAAACACAAAAAGCTGGGAGGAATTATCTGCACTTTACAACACAGGAAAATTTAAATATGCCAGGAAGAAATGGACAAGGACATGTTAGTTTACACAGAAAGAGAGGGGAAGGTGACAAATACAAAAATATTTCTATGTACTAGTGTTTAGAGATAGATGTGTTAAAGAGGGAAACAGGCACTATTTGCCTGTCAAATTAATGGAATTCCTTTAGGATAACAACCCAATGTTAGACGACAGCAGTCTCAGACATTGCTGACATAAGACTGTATATAAGATAATGCAATAATTTTATAAACCAATTTACTATAGTTCCATCTCCCTTGGTTAAAAAAAAAAAATTGGAAAACTAAGCTACATAATACTTTCAGCACAACTACAGACAACTCAGCTGGAAGCTCAGGGTGCCCAGCAGCAAAACACCTCTACCCTGCTGAGGGGCTGGCTGGGGACAAGGCAAGATGGACCGGGGCATTGGCTGGCCGAAGTTATAAATAAACACTGACCCCTGTCTTAGGGCCAGTTATACAAATAAAGGCATTTTCTTCCTGTTTTTGATCCTTACCAGTCTACCTTTATCCAATTTTACAAAGATTATAGATATAGTTAGCTTTAAAACATAGTTTTATTTTACAGAAAACTGGGTTGGGGTTCTGCCTAAACAAGATTATCTCTCAAAAGCAAAGATGAGAACCCATCCTGAACCAAGGAGGGGACGCTCACAGTAAAGGAAGCGTAGTCCAAAAGGAATGACCAACTAGCCTATCCCCCCTAGGCAAACCACCAACTGATCAGATAATAGGTTTTCCTTTTCTGAGGGTAGGTGTTTCCCGCGCCAAATGTCAGATGATAAGGCAGTTGCTGTGGAAGTTTAAATAGGGTAGAAGTCTTTAGATGCCAAGTATACAACATTCTGCCACATGGATAAACCACAAATGTGCTATAGGTCATGTAGCTGGAAAACACAGGACAATCCTTTCAGGGTGGCATCTAAATCCTTTCCAGTGCTGATCATCACAAATTATGTAATGACAACACACTCCGTGTCTTGCAATTTGTATAGAGTCATAGAATGGGGCTGGACATGGTGCTACACACCCAGGATCCCAGAAGTCCGGAGGGAGGCGTTGGGGGAGGGGGGGTGGGTTATGAGTGCTGGGCTAGCCAGGGATCTGTGGTAGGACCCCGTCTCCAAAAAAAGGAGAAGAAGAAAACAACAAGAAAATTTCACTTATTTGGCACCTGGGAACTGGTTTTCAACCTCTGTGGCCCTCTTAATTTCTGCCACAAAGGCCAACACAGAGCCTCAGAGTCACAAAACTCATAAAGGTGGTCACAAGGGTGTCCTGGTCTCATTAACCATGCCTCATTAAAACCTTCCTACTTGAGATGGGGGAAAAGAGGGTCTCCTTCCCACTTCCCAGCCATTCAACAAGCTTTCTCGGGGGCTGCTGGGGTTTGCTAGCTGTACTTTCTTCTACAGAGTACACCTGATTTTTAAGACAAGCTTCTATGTGAAACAGCAGCCTTCATCCTGTTTCCCCTTTTCCTCCTCACTGGCCTCATGACTCGCCTACGTCACAGGGTTAGGTTCTATAATCATATCGCGAAGTGTCTTAAGCCCTTTCTGAGACAAGGAAGAATAGGATTAATTAAGAGTGCATCTATATATTTTGACTGAAATAAACAGAATGCCCAACTTAGAGTGGTTTAAGTAATAAAGACACCAATTATTTCAAGTAATAGTAAGTCTGAAGTCATGCAGTTTAGTAATTGCTCCAGCAATCAGCACTATTGTTCGGGACCCAGGCTCCTTTCACCTTTTTACTGTGGTCTACTCACCACACTGGATTTTTATCTCTGACTGGTTCCTTCACAGTCATAAGGAAACTTCAATTATGCTTCCATGCCACAGTGCATAAAAATGGAAGAAAATAGCCTTTATAAATCTGTTTAACACAGGGAAATCCTCAAAAACACGCAGTAGATCATTCTACATCTCACTGTCCAAAACTGAGGTAGGTTAAGTACCACTGGCTGTAAATACACTGAGAGGCACACTGCAGAGACAGCTCCGTGGGTAAGAGGATCGGAGTTCGGGTCTTAGCACCCACATAACAAGCCAAGCATCACCACAGGTGCCTGTAACCCCAACTCCCTGAGACAGGAGGATGGAGGGAGTTTGCTGGGTAAAAATCTAGCTAAGAAATTGGGAACCCCAGATGAGAGAGAGATAATAAATCTTCAGTCGGAAAAGTGGGATTCCCAATGAAGAGGAGACAGGTCGTGTGAGCTGACTGGACAACCAAGTGTCTGTGTGGATAAGATGGAGGAGTAACGTGAGTGTGCACACACTAAAGTAAGTAGGTACTCTTTTTTAGTTCTAAGCTCAATTCTTGCATTCAAGACGTTTGCAACTATGTGTCAAAAAAACCCATAATATATACATTCTTTTTCCTCATCCCCCCACCCCCTTGTGTGTGCTCACATGTGTGTTTGTGCATGTGCGTGCATGTGTGCAGATGTGTGTTGTATGTGGAGACTACAGGTCAGCACCAGGTATCTCCCTCGGTCGCTGTTACCTTATCTTTTGAAACAGTCACTCCTGAACCTGGAGCTCACTGAGTCAGCCATACTGCCTGGCCTGCATGTCTCTAGATCCTGTAACTCTGACTCTCTGGCACTGGGATATGCAACTGTGCCCAGATCTTTTATGTGGATTCTGTGACATAGGTCCGCCTCCCTGACTGAGCCATCTCCTCAGCACACCTCCCCGCCACTTCTCTTACACATAGAACACTTCCTAGAGTATTCCTACAACAAATGTCCTAATCCGTGTGTCTCAGTACTTACTGTCAAAGCAGTGCTCAGTTGTTCTTTGGCTAAAGGGGTGTTGGCATTACCCAGACGCGTTGACAGAATTTCATCCTTGCATGTCACACCTTTTTCTCAGTAACTACCAAGCTTCTCTAGAAGTCTCACTATGATATAGCTTGCTATATGTGATTCAGTCAGAAAACAAATTCCAACAGGAGCCTTGTATTTAGTATGTATGTATGTATGTAGGTAGTAGTAGTATGTAAGAAGTATGAAATGCCTGCTGACTAACAGTGCTCCACCATGGGCCAGCCACACGCATATTCATTGTCTTATTTAACCTTGTGAGGTCAGTACTATTATTAGTATTTCATGTATCAAACACATTTATAACTGTATTAATAATTAATATTAAGTGGTTTTGGCCAGCCAGAGATAATAAGTGATAGACTGGGTATTTGATCCACTTATCAAATGGCATTAAGCCATTTATTTTTAGGCTCTATATAAGGAAGAAGGAATCCAGTGTTTGTCATATTTTATCATGTGATTGCACGTCTAAGAATCATGAGAGTTCATGAATGTTATTTAAGTTCACCATGAACCTTAGTGTTTTGTTCTATGAAACAAGAAGCACAGCAGTTCAAAGGTACCCAGAGAATGATACAGCATCAAGGCAAGGGCAAGAGAGTAAATAAGTAAATAAGAGAATAAGTGTCGGAGCCTTTCCCAAATAACAGGTAAACAATGAGAGCTGCTGTACCGCCTTCTCCTTCCAGCCTAACTGGAAGCATGGTCTTCTTTGTTCATACATTCATTTGGGAAATACTTTGGAGCCAGGAGTTTTCAGTACAAAGACACTGGAACAAAGTTCTCCTTAAATGCCTTATCTTCACTGTAAGTGACTCTGTCACAGTTCAGATTAGCAAATTTCTATGGAGAGATTTAAAGTGGTATGCTTCTGTCCTTTAAGCTTGGGAAATCAAATTAATAATTAAAACCCGGGCGTGGTAACATATACCTGTAATCCCAGCACTCAGGAAGGTGAGGCAGGATAGCAGTGAGTTTGAGATCAGCCTGGGATATATAGTGAATTCTAAACCATTCTGTACTACAGAGTCGGACCCCATCTCAAGAGAAATAGTAACTACAGTAAAGAGAGATCTGTAGTGAGAGGATAATCAGAGAAAGAAAGGATGACATATAATATCATCAGAGAAAGAATAATAAATAGATAAAAATAATAAAAGATACCATATAATATAATCAGAGGAAGAAAGAAGCATAAATAACAGCTCAGTTTCCACCAGCATTCTTCAGATGACACAAAACCCTGAGTGGGTCCATATAGAACCAGCACTTCACAGACCCAAGCATGGCCTAGCTTACAACTCATGGCTGCATCAATTTCAAAGCTTGGTGGTCTGAGCCCAGTTTGGATTACAGGATCCACTGGGACGCTGGACGCAGCCTTGATTTCCCAGTGGCAAAGATGAGTGGTGATGGATGCTTAGGACACCAGGGGGCCATGATGAAGATTAATGACTTAGCTTCTGCAAAGTGTTTTAACATCCTCACTTGAAAGCCGCTCATACAGCTGACTGCTGTGCGATTAGCATTTGCTTGCTTCAAGTTGGTTATTCCCCACCATATTTCAAGACCCTTAAAAAGACCTCGATGAAAGGCGATGCCCAGGACCTCACTGATGGCTGTTAGACGGCACTTCCCCAGAGGCGACGAGCTGACGGAGACAGAGTACCCCTATTCAGCACCTCTTTTTGAGACCCACACTGCATCCTTACTTTCTGACGTGGGATCCAGAGCATAAAAGTCACATTTGATCTGACATCTGATGTCTCCCTCGAGGCCATGCTGCAGACTGCCACCACACTGTTGTATTTTTGGAACACTTCCAGGCTAATAGCAAAATGATTTCTTATGGGACCATCAGATGGGGAAAGACTGAGTGGAGATTTATCTTGCTATTTAGAAAACTAATTAGTAAATAAATTTGAGTGATAATCACAGAAAACTGTCTTAAAATGTGTGGCTTCTTGTCCTCTCTAAATGAAGTAAAAAAAAAAAACTATACATATAATCTGATTATCCTTAGAAAACTGGAACAAAGCTTAGTTTTTAAATTCTATATAACTATTTCCTCTAAGAGTGCTTTTTATTTTATTTTATTAGTTGGCAATTGGATACATGCTTTACAGGGTAAAAACATTCATCTGCCCAATAAGGAGAAAAGGCTGGACTGTTCTCCCCTTTTAAAGCATCTTCGTAGTCCTTTTGAGTTTTGTTGAAGAATATCAAAATAAGGAAGCTGTCTCGTTTATAATTATTGGCCTATGCACAACTCTCGGAGATTTCCATGCCATGACTGGGCAGCTCTATAAGCCAGCCGTGACGTGATAACCAGAGCTATGAGAATCTTTATTTGGACAGTTCTAGTAGTGCTCTGAATCAGAATTTTCACAATAATGAACAAGAGTAAATCTTTCCCCTATAGACAAATCTGACTTTAAATAAATAGCTCACAAAATGTCTCAGGTAGTGTCATAAGTATTATCAAATATTGACTATCAGAACCAAATTTACAAGTGAAATGCGAAAAAAATGATGACTTTATCAAGACCTGTTTTGAATTTTCAATTTTCTTCTTATTTGGTTATGGTGAAGAAACAGTAAATTTCGCAGCCTTGGGCTTCCAGGATATTCTGAGTATGTTCTTCAGTCTTTACTGAGAGATAGAAGGATAAATGCATAGAGGCCGCCCTCATGCAACATATTCCCCCTCTCCTCAAATAAATCTCAAAGTGGCTAGAAGCAATATTGAATGGCTTGTCCTCAGTAAGTTAGTCAAAGATTGCCCTCCCTCTGGCCAGAGGAAAAAAAGGCCAGGGGGGGGGGGGGGGGGGGGGGGGGGGAGTTCTGCCATTTAGTGACAGTAACTCTTCAGCATTAGCAGAAGTGACAGTTACACAGCAAAGAGGGTAAAGGATGAGGCTGTGCTTGGTGGCTTCTCAGTTTTGTTCCCTGCTTCGAACTGGGAAGCTGGCCCTTACATAAGGGAGGTGTCACAGAAGCAGCTGGTGATCACGGATATCCCAGGAAGCACACTGTCTCGGACCCAGTGGTATGGCTTTGAGACCTACGACCTAAGTGTCAACCAGGTTAGAAGTCTTGGAAAACAGCAAAAATGGCCAATAATAATCATCATCACCTTGTCTTGCATACCTGCCATATGAAAGTTACCTTGTAGATATTACTGTTAATAGCTCCAATAGCTCCATAAGATTAGAATGATTGACGCCCATCTTATAGATGAAAAAGCCAAATGTCAAGAAATTAGGTCCCAAGGCCAAGTACATGTAGCTAGTACAGTGCAGAAAGAAAGCAGAGCTCAAACTCAAGCCAAGCTGTCAGCCACGCTCACACAAACCCAGGTAACCTGAACTGTGGGACTGAAAATACTTCTATAACATTTACATACTTCTTAGATACTCGGGTCCCTGTTAGGTGTGCAGTCTTTGAAACACACAGAAATCATATAAGATGTTGGCTACCTTTACATAGTTGCTACATGACAAAACTTTTCCTGGGAAGTGGCAACACACGTCTATTAGCCCAGATAGGGAATCCACAATAGACCAGAGTATGGATACCACCAAAGTCCAACTTGGTGAACCAATGAATTTTATTGGAATTACTTACAAAAATATGGATGGCGGCTTAGTTACAGAAGCAGGAATGACTCAAAAACAGCTGCATCACCAAAGCCCACCTGAGCACAGGTGACAAGTCACAAAGCTGGGAACCTGGAGCACACTGCACAACATGCAGGAAGATCAACAGGTTAGGGTGTGTTCTTTTCGTGTGACTCAGCAAGTCTAAACCTCTTTCAGGCAGTTCAGCTGGTTTTGGCTTCTTCCGGGCAGCTGGTCTGTCTCAGAGACTTCTTTGGAGCTTGCCTTGTCTGAGAGGGACCTCAATACTCTCTATTGTTTACTCTTGGGAGGGAGAAGCCAAGTCACTCTGGTCAGTTTCAGGGACTTCCTGAAACTATTTTGAGTTGCTTACCTTCCTGTTTAAGTAGATTCCCTGCAGAATGGAATCTCTGAAGAAGCTGTTAACAACACTCCCCCCCACACCCCTTTCTCTGATTCTTACATTCTTTCCAACCCCTCTTCCATAATGATCCCTCAGCCTTAGCAGGGGTTACTATAGATATCCACATATAGCTAAGAATTAGGCCACCCACTATCTGGTCATAGGCTATCAAGTCTCATCTTGGTAGTCTGCTTAGTCTTTTTCTAAGTGCCACCAGGCTTCCCCACCAAGGAGAGGTGATCAAATATGGAGCATCACAGTTCATGTCAAAGTCAGTCCCCGCTCTCCACATAACTGGGGAGAATATCCCGTCCATTGGGTAGATCAGAGTAATCTGAATAAATTAATAAAAAATTTTTTTAATTGAAAAAAAAAAAAAGAATTAGGTCACTGTGCCATAGCTACAGTCCTTTGTTCTCAGGGCATCGCCAGTGGTTATGAGTTGAGGTTGACAACCACGGATCTATGGGTGCAAGCACACGTTTAGAAGGCATCTGACCATAGAAGTTCCTTCTGCATTGAAACTTACAACCTCCCTAGGCACAAATTTTTGTTCTGCTTACAGTACCAGGAAGTGAACTCCCTCGTATGGAGCAGAACTTAAATCCAATCAAAAGGCTGCTGGTCTCACCCATGATAGCCAAGCCACTACTATGAAAGCGGGCACATCCTGCCTGATAGGTTGGTATTTTAACATGCAAGATCCATAGCCGAACAGGAATGTTGGTTGGTAACAGCCTATGTTACGACCAGGTCTGGAGATTCCCCAAGAACCGCTCAAGAGTCGCTTCCGATGCAAGTGCACTAGAGTTGTTTATTCAAGCTTAAGCAGGGACTCTCACCTGTCACAACACTGGGACTAAGGAATGAGAGTACGGGGCTTCAGATAAGGAAAGGTTTTTATTGAGGTTACAACAGGCTGGAGAAATTCCACTAGAGAGTATTACTCATTGGCTACAGCTTAGGTGAGACTCCCTTAGGTAATGGCGGTCTCGTTTTCTTATAATTGGCTGCTACATGTAGCCTTAGCCACAACTGGTCACAATGTACACAGAGTCCCTTGTCGTGGCTGGATTTGGGGCCATCTGGCCTTCAGGACGTACCTGACATTCTCCGTTAGACTGTTACTAGGGGCAGTTACTAGAAAACGGCTGATTAGGCCATCTTGTGGTTTTCTTTGAGACTGAAGTTGCATTTCTTGGGGAAATTGTGAGGCATTAATCAAAACTAAAGCCTTTTATGGAGTCTGCTAGCCTTTTAACAGAATGGAGTCAGACTCCACATTCACTTGAAAATAGAGTTTCCTTTTCAGAAATGGGGTTACACAGGCTTTACACCTAGGTGGCCACTTCCGGCACCATGGAAGCCAGCCAGCAGGGTGGGAGTTTTCCGTTCAGTCCCAGATTGGTTTGCCCATGTGCAAATGTTTTTACTTCCTCAGATGGAGGGATGAGGTGAGAGCCATACTCAAGCCTTACTGATGCATTCCTTGGGCTAAGCCCGGAGTGTTTCTACCTAACTATTCCTTGGCCTAGGCCTGGATGTTTCTAGCCTCTGTACAATCTAATCTTGTACAAGCCTGGACCTAGAAGGCTTCAACTTACAGCCTCTGCCTGCTAACCTAGGCCTGGAATATTTTCAGCCTCTGAGACTTGCTGCTGAATAAGCTCTAGTTCTTCCTGCACTCTGGCTGGCTGGTTCAGCACAGCTGTTCTGGCTCAAACTCCTCTCCAAGCTGACCAAGCAAGCCACTGTGTGGGGACCAAACAAAAGCCATCTTGCACCAAGCCTCTGTCTTACCCCCATGGTGAACTTACCTTCTTTCCCCATATTCCCCAAGTTCTTGGAAATCCCACAAAAGTATTCCTGGTAACATCTCCCTTGCACCCGGGGGGCCAACTAATCAGGTACAAAACCCACAATGTCACAGTAAATAAAAATTAGGTAAGATTCCCTTTGTGGCTTGGCCTAAACCCCCTACCCTATCATACCCTATCAGTGTTAAGACCAACTTCCCTGTAACCCCCTTACCCAATTATGTAATGGCAAGGCTTGGAACGCCCCGATTGCAGTTTTTGCCTTTATAAACCTTGGACCCTAAGGAGTCGGGGCCGCCAATTTCCTCTAGTTACTGGGGAACTAATGGTCCTTGCTCCAGAGCTTGCTTAATAAAGGAGCCTGTGTAAATTGCATCTGGCTGGTCTCTGGTGGTCTTCTGGGGTCTCGTGATTTGGGCATAACAACTGAATTGCTCTGCTTGGAAAAACTGCCTGTGAAGGTCACGAAACTGAACTATAAAATCTCAACTGTACTCAAGTGAACGGCACCAAACTGTACTGTACTCCCAACTCAACAGTACTGTCTCCAGGAACTCTACTCTAATGTCTACTCTCTCTGCACTGTGTAGAGTCTGACTAACTCCATTCTGTGAAAGGGCTACCAGATTGCATTGTATCACAAAAGACCTCCAACTCTAGCCCAGTAAGAACTCCCTGGATGAGGTCAAGCTGACTAAGAGCCAATGTTTTTGTTCTAAGGAAAACTAGTTTATACCTCCAGGTCTGGGTAAAAGTCCCTGCACCAGGTTACTTCAACCACAAAATGAACCATTGCATTCCTTAGGTGCTCACCTAGCAACAGCCAATCAGCTCGTTTTGGGAAAGCACCCAGAGTCCAAATATACTTTCTGCTAGTCAAACTGATTGCAAATTCTCTGGAACATAACAACAGCCAATCAGAGTTTCCTTCTAAGTCAACTCTAAAATTCTGTTGTTTGTGAGATCAAGAATCTGCCCGGGGACCATTGAAGAGTTTGATGGGCCCAGCAGACACCATGACAGGGTTCAGTTTTATGAAGCCTAAGTTTCTGTTTCCGGAGAATAGAAACTTCAGTTCCAGAGAAAACCACAGAATGGCCAGCCACTCTTTCCCCAGACATTGCCCCTAGCAACAGTCAATTCAGGAATGACAAGATCTGGCTCAAGGTCCAGATGTACTTTTAGATAAGTTAAACAACATTGTGCAGTCAGTTGTGGCTAAGTACACAGTTAGAAGCCAATCAGAAAGTTACAAGACCCATTTACCTAAGTTCTAACCAATGATTAACATACCCATGTGGAAATCCCCCAGCCTGCTGTAACCACAACAGAAATCTTACTTTTCTGAGTTCTGGCCCTTTAGTTCCCAGCCACTTTGTAGGTGAAGATTGAGAGCCCTACCTTGGGCTTGAATACGCGACCCTCATGCACTTGCATTAAAAGTGGCTCCTGAGTGGTCTTTGGGGGTCTCGTGATCTGGGCATAACACATTGCTCTTATGTAGCTTCTCTTTCCTGTCTGCCCTCCCATGAGTTGCACATAGTCTATCTCTGACTCATTCTGTCAAATCTTTCTCTGATTCATCACTTTGTCTGTCCCTCAATTACACATCATTCTTTGGGATTAAAAGGTGTGTACTAAAGGCATGTCTATATTCCAGCCAGAAGAGCTAAAGGTATATACTAAGGGTGTGTCTTTATTCCAGCTGGATCACACAGATCTAGGCCTTTGGATGTGATCCCTTGCTAGTGTAGCCATGTTTCTGGTGTGAAATTCCTCTACATCCATGTCCTGCAGTTAAAGCATGCATATGCAGTGTCTTCAGCAATAGAGTCTTACTCTAGTTCCAGAATACAATAGCAATATTTTTAACAACTCACAGAAAGGCTTCTTCCTGGCTTTGGGGTTCTCATTCCATAATCTTATGACTTCCGGGAGCATCCTTTTCTACTCATGTAGGGAACTTTTGGATTTTTTTTCTTTTAACCCAACCCTTGTAGGTTGTAAAATAAGTAGAAGCACCACTGTACCTAGTTGTCTTTCCAGTGGCTTTCCAAATCTACCAAATGTTAGAGGTTAGCATGATGTCATCTATGCAACAAAACCTTTTCCAGATGATGGGCAGGACAAAGCAACATCCCCAACCACCATCCAATATCCAATAGTGGGTTGCAAAGATACCCCTGGTGATGCTCTCTGAAAGCCTGATGTCATCTGTACTCAGCAAATGTCAGAAGAGCCCAGAGGTTCATAATAAGAAGATACTAAAGTAGAACATAGCAAGATCTAGTACAATACAGAAAGGTTTCATCCATTTGTATCAGTTTCTTCCTCCACAGATCAAGGTTGGATACAAAGCACAGGTAGGAGCTCTAACTTAATTAACTCCCTGTAATGATGCTCTGTCATTTTTTCTGAACACATTTCTATATCCTGGAGCTCTTCCATGGAGCCCCCTTACATTTCACATCATAAGTTAATTTGCCTGACTTAATCAGTTCAGACCTACTCAAGGCCAAAAGTGAACATGGCCCTGCTCACCCCTGCTCTCCTCTGCTAGACTTGCTGGTTCCCTGGGCCACAGTGGCCCTGGCTTGTCCCTGTAGCTGGTATCTCCCAATTCACCACACCTAGTTGTTGGAAGAGATCCCGGCTGGGTAAACCATCTCCACCCCTAGAATAAAGAGGGAAATTTACCCTCTTTAGTCTGGGGAAAATAATTACATGCCCCTGGGAGAGGCTTGGTCGCCTTTGCCTGTATTGTTCTACCATGATGGCTTCTGTGAACTGCACCTCTGGCTTCAAAGCCTTCCAGAAGATTCTCAGCATACAGTGTGACTTTCTCTTACTCCTAGATCCCTTAGCAGCATCTGTGCCTCCTCCATTGTTTTCCATTCCTGGGCTTTATGGGGAACTTTAACTGCAGACCAAGCAAGTGTTCCTAGTGGCTCTGATAGGCCAGTCTGTCAGGACTGATTTCCCTCACACTGTCCTTGCATTTGCCTTAGGGAGGGATAGGCGGTCACGTCACTCACTCAGCTTTCCTGGTCCAAGGCAGCCAGACTGATCCCATCAGCCACCGTGTGCCACAGCCTCATAAGCCATCATGCGCTGGCTCTTTCACTGCTTATTTAAAAGCCTTCCCCGATTCTAGCAGCCTGAACACAGTGTTTCCTAGCCGCATTAGTGTCTTGTACTGGACCACTGTTCATGCACTCATCTGCATGCTGGACTACAGCCTCCCCTCCTCCACCCCGGGCCCCCATTAAAGGTCAGGCCCATGGGGCTATCTTCTGCTCTTTGTAACAAGTTCTCTTCACTCTCTGAATCTTCACACGGCTCCCAAGTTCTTGGATGCCAGGAAGGGCTTCTGAGCACAAATCTAACTTGTACTACCTTTTCCTTCTGGTCCTCCAGTCTTAAGAAACAGAAGCCGGCACCTCCATCTCATCTTTTCATTTATCTGATTTGCTCACCAGATCAGTGGCTAACAGGGTGCTGCATACCTCCCTTTCTTGTTGCAATTGCTCTTTTACACAAGCAAGTTCCTTCCTGGCCTCCATCTCAGCCTCAGATGCATTCCTAACTTCATACAGCACAGGCCAGGCAACCACTGCCACTGCCGCTCACGATCTCACCCTTGGGCACTAATCTCAGACTGCAAACTTTCCTCTAAACCTTTAACTGTTTTCAAGGCATCTGCTTATTCATATGGTAAACCCCACACATCATGTGGGTATGCCACCCCATAACATGCAGACAAAGACTGCCATCCTGGGACTCCTCCCACAGACACTCTTATTTCTAATGGCCCAGCCTTAGTTGTAAGTCTCACTACATATAGAACTATGCAACCGCTGCCACAGCACAAAGGCATGCTAATGCACCCAGGAAAGGACAACTGTACCAGAATTTCCTCCACTGATGCCCTCCTCCCTAGGCTCTTCAGCCTCCGTTGCATGCCTTGCTACCCATAGCCAGAGCCATGCACTCACTCCTCATCTTTGGGTCTGTCAGGTCCCTGTTCAAGCACCAATTACGTGGTGCAACAAAACTTTTACTGTGGATCAGCAATACACATGTCTCTATTCACCCCAGATAGGGAACCCACAATAGACCAGAGTATGAATACCACAAGAGTCCAATTTGATGAACCAATGAACTTAATTGGGATTACTACAGAAATATGAGTGAGGGCTTAGTTTATAGGAGCAGAAGTGTCACAAAGACAGCTGCATCCTCAAAGTCTACCCCAGCATGAATGACCATTCACAAAGCTGTAAACCTGGAGTACACTGCACAGCCTGCAGGCAATTCAGCAGGTGGAACAGTATCTTTCCATGTGCCTCAATTGGTATGAACCTCTTCCAGACAGCTAGGCTGGTTTCTGCTTCTTCAGGCAGCTGGTCTAATCTCATATCTTCTTTGCAGTTTGGCTTGTCTGAGAGTGACTCTCTGCAGTCTTTATTGCTTACTGTTAGAAGAAAGGGGTCTAGTGAATCTGATCATTTTAAGGACTTCCTAAAGCTATTTTAAGATGTTTTCACCTTCTATTTAAGGAGATTCTCTGCAAGAAAGAATGCTTTGATCTCAGAGCAAACTGTTACACAGTAAGCGTTCATATTGGAATTTCTGATTTAAAAACATTATTGGCATCACTTCCCAATATAATGTTCAATCTGTACAAATAATGTGGATTGCAGCATGTATTGGAGTTCTCCATAGGAACAGAACTAGTGTATCAAATTAGTTTACACCATAGGAACTGGGTAGTCCAACAATGAATACGGCGTAGATCTTATCCAGTCTACACCGTTAAATGCCTCAATAATCCCAATCTCATGCTGAAGGCCTAAACGGTTCCTGAAGATGTTAGTCCACAGTGGACATCCAAAACAGCTGAATTCCATTGTCAGTGAAGGACAGTGGTGTGGCAGCTGCAACAGAGTAGATACAGTTGCCAGCAAGGAGCAAAAGAACAGCAGGCAAAAGTAGCACTTCTTTCCCCTCAGGTCTCTCTATATCTGGTTTATCCGAAGGTGCTGCCCAGTCTAGGGGAGGGCCATTACCTCAGTTAATCCTTCCTGGAAATGCCTTCACAAAATCCACCAGAGGCATCTATTAGTTGATTCCAGATGGGATCAAGTTGACAATCAAAATTAACCATCCCACAGTGTATTGGAAATGCGTTATGTATTGCAGCAGCTACAATTAAAATTTTAACTCATTGTATAGACATAGTACATGTTTTAGACAACTAAAATAGAGAGCCCCTGTTTGTATACTACTTTCACGCAAAAATAAATTCACAAAATAATTAAATAAAAATACTAAGCTATTCCAAGTGTTAAATGGCTAGTATGTTGAATGGCTTCTATGCTACTTAGTATATAGCATGTAAGTAACATTATATAAGTGAGTAAAGAGCTACTTACACTGTTCTCTTCTGCACTTAATACACCAGTTTAATGTAAGAGCCAATTATACAGAGGTGTTACATAATACTAAGTATTATTACTGAACTTCCAACTGTGAGCAATTTTTCAAAGCATTTAATAAAACATGGTTGGCCCTTTAAATGAAAGGCTGAGAGCCCCAATTGGTAATGGACACTCTGAGAGTCACTCTGTGTGAAAGTGACACTGACTGGAGGCAGCACTGATGTTGTCTCTTAGTGTGAAGGAATCACTGGAACTGTGTGAACTTGGGCCAAGAGCTAGTTGAGGCATCAGAGGTCAGAGGAACTAAGAAGTGAGCATTTTCAAGAGATAAGAAACATAGGACTCAGCTCCACGTGAAGTATGAATTGTCCTCTCCCATTAGAAAAGAAAACCTCTGAAAAATGGCGGATGAGGTGGAATAAACTTCTAAAACGAAAATGACTCATTCTGGTTCTGTGCTAAATGAAAGAAGAAAAAATGAGCCCTAAGAATTTTGTGTCCTCCATTTGACCCTATAGAGGAGCCTAAATTTTTAATGCCAGATCTAAAATATTTATCACCACTAAAACTTGAAATAGACCAAGCTTTTGGTAATTGCAGCTGACTGACACAACAGCAAATAATTTGAAGTAATCTGCCTTCAACACGAGCTACCAAGAATTGTCAAAAGTAAATCCCAGCAAGCATGCCTGATGAGAACAAAACAGGCATGGAAACCATGCATTATCCTAGAAAAGAGGTGTGTTGTCTAGGTGTTTCCTCTGCATTAAGATGGTCCCTCTGTTGGGGGGAGGGACTCTAGGAGTTAAGGAAGCTCACAAGGTTCAGGAAGTTCAGAAAGTTACAGGATTCACAAGTCTCTTCCCTTTGGCTGTATAATCAATAAACAATGAGACTCTCTCCTGTGGAAGCTGCCTGGAAGTTAGGCAGGCATCTCCAGCCATCCCACTTGGTGAGTTGTCACCCACATGGTGTGAGCTTTTTGGTGATGCATCTGACTTCGTAGCATTCCTACTCCTGGATGGAATCTCTCTCATCCTCCTACAAAAAGTCCCATTAAACAGTGCCTGGAGAGACACTGTTGCATGACCACTGTAGTGGGTGACAAGACACAACTGAGGTTGATCTCTGTGAGGGTAGAGTGTCCTTGGGGATAATCCCGATATAGCTACATTTCCCCTTGTGGTACAAGATGGTGTGCCTCAGCTGGGAGTGGTGGCACACATCTTTAATCCCAGCACTCTGGAGACCTAGGTAGGTGGATCTCTGCAAAGTGAGTACAGGGCAGCCAAGGCTACACAGAGAAAAACAAAAACAAAAACAAGATGGTGTATCTTTTGCTATAGTGACACCTACATGTTCCCTGCATGCTTTACGAGAGACATGCAACCAAGGCTAACCTGTCTAAGTGTGAAACATCTTTAGGAAGAATCTCACAGTGGCCATCTTCCTCCTGGTACAGAGCATCGTGACTCCTTGATGAATGGAATCCAGGTCATGAATATATGGACATTTCCTCAAATGGCCAATAGACCAGAAAATACACTATGATAATAGAGGTAAAATTATGGGGTGGGATCATAAGTGAGTTGTGCCAACTGGTGAGTGATCTCTACTATGGAAATAAGATTTGCAACTGAGGGTCAGATGTCTTCCCAGAAACAATTTACCCACACAAGGAAGGAATTATAAGATTGATGTATATGGAGGCATATCTTCTGCACCTTTCTCCAACTTGACAGGAAAGGTAGAAACAGGAAACTATGGCAGCCAGAGGAAAGTCTTAGCAAATATTGAAACAGATTCTTATGGCATAATTCATTAGACTGAGGGACACGGGGCAGAGAGGACTAGGCTGAGTGTTATGGAAGCAGAAGAAGCGAGGAACATCTCACCCCTCCCTTCAACAAAGGCTATATGTAATGTGCTGTAATATGAGGAAACACGAGGAACATCAGCCCCATTGACCAGCTCCTAGGAGCCATTAGGGACACTTGGTTGTAACTGGCCAATGTCCCCCCTGAATAACAGAGACTGGAAGACAATAGAGAAGGACGAGCAGTAATTACTGAGGAAACTGGACATGGAGAGAGTGGTTGATAACCAGCTCACCTGGCAGACGGGGCCTGTGCCCACAGGACAGTTAAGAAGTTAACAGGCAGGGTCCTCAGGACACTGTGAGGCTGGTGCCTTTGCTGAATCTTGTGGTGGGATGTGATGTTTGCGAGATAGCCAGAGTTCTAACACATCTGAATCATTTAAGGCAACAGGTAAACTGGGTTTTTTTTTTAATGATAAAGCAATCAATACAACATGCAAAGTAGACAAATAAGTCTCTCTGGGAAACTTGAAGGCAAATATGGTAAGATTTCTGTTGAGCCAGAGTTACTAGGGGGAGATTAACAGAAACCTTTTAAACCCTAATCAGTCAGTGAAAAAGAGTCAGCTTCTCCTAGCAGTGGGCAAGGTCCCCCAGAGCACACTGTGTACATTTCTCCCATGAAAGAAAGTGCAATGGGGGTGAAGATTATTTGTCCATCCTGGGATCCTTTCAGCAGCCTGGTGTGACCAGTGGTAAGCAAGGGCCATGGTGCTACCTTCGTACTTGCAGGAAGTGGGAAGACCTGTTCCAGAAGCAGTCATGTCAGACTAGAAGGTAGCACTCTTCCCATCTGGGCCTGACCTTGCCTGAGCAGTACAACCCAACCCTACCAAAACTGTTTTGGGTAGAGAGATACAGAGGCTCTGTGGTAGCTGCAGTCCCCCAGATAAAGAGGTTGAGTGTCTCATGAAAGATGGCTGTGCATTATGAGAAAGCATCTTCCATCAGTGCCAGTCTACCCACCATTGCCCTTTTAACAAAACAGTTGATATATGGGATGGATCGTTTTTATGGTATATTAGACTTTGCTAGTCTCCTTCCAATCCTCTTAGTTTCCTAAGACCAGTTAAGGCACTTGCTTAGAACAGATGGTGGTGAGCCTTCAGAGAGCCTGCTCCCCATCTGTAAAAGTTTTCATCATATACTACTAACCCTTGAGTGTCTTAGAGAGTTGGAAAACACATCTGGAAGAATAGTAAAAATAGCAATTGAAGAGTTTGAATGAAGGCACAGTGACTGGCAGAAAGGGCACTTCCAGAGGCTATAAGGCTGTTGGATGAGAATTCCAGTGGGCTACCCCCACGAATTATTGGCTGGTGGATGACATTACTCTCTGTTGCAGAACATGGAAAGCTCAAACTGGGGCTGAGCTGGATGTTCCCACCTTCTGAGTGGCTTTCAAAATAGTGGGACACACTGTGTAAGCTGCTGGTAAAGAATTGTCACCCACCATCTTGCTCAGTTGTGTACTCTCTGTGCTATGCCATCAACATGCCAGACAAGATGTGCTCACTAGCGAGTCAGTGGCACAGCCAACTGCTTTGGTTTTACCTAGACTTAAAGCCCCAGGACAAAACTCATGTCTGGTACTATAAGCCAATGCAAAATCTCATGGCTTGGGAGGTCATGAGCCCAGTAGGAAACAAACTGCTTTTGTTCTCCTAAATAGGTGTGGTGTATCTGTCAAATAGCCTTCTAAACATTTTTATTTATGCCTATAGTGTATTCTTACTGTCAGCTCTGGTCACAGACATAAATTTCCTCTTTCCAGTGGGTGGTGGATACAGCAGAGACTCATAACTGCTTACTATGCTAAAAAGTGACTATTGCTGCTATGGCACAGTGGCCCAATGCTCAGCCATAGTGTATGGCTATGCTCTCCCACTATAGGCATAAATATATCACAACACACACACACACACACACACACACACACACACACACACGCACACAGGGAGGAGAGGCTGTAGGAAGGTCAGAGTCAGATGAGAGGCAGAATGCTATGTAGCTGTGTCCTCCAAATTGAAACACGGCCTTCTATAGGACGCTGGAAGGTTCATAGGAAGGAAAAAGATAACAAAGGTATAAGATTTGGGTCATTGTAAATATAATCAAGTTAAGATGAGATAATATTGAATCAGGATGGGCCACCATCCATCTTAATACCTAAAGAATGCCATTTGACTACAGAGGCAGAGACTGGAGTGATACATCTATCAATCAACTCATTTTATTATGAGTCCAACAAAACCCAGTTCTAAACACTGTCAGAAGAGAAAATAAATCATAGCCCAATGTTCGCACCACAGATGCAAATATCCTAAAGAAATTACTACCAAGTACTAGAACCATGAAGATAAAGAGAAAACATCAAATTGGATTAACCTTAACAATGAAACATTACTTAACACTAGACAATTTAAAATATTACTCACCATATTAAAGATTAACAGAACTATATAAGCATCTCAACAGAATAAAAAATAAAAAAACAAGTATTTGATAAAGCTTATGGTAATAACTCTCAACAAGCCAGAAAATCTTAATATAGTACAGAATAACCTTTAAACCCTCTATCAAACACTGTACAAATCATAAAACACTGAAAGAATAATCTTAAGACAAGAGTGCCTGCTGTTTGCACCCCTACTCCTCATTGGTTACGTATCCTAATCATTACAGCAAAGTGATAGATAGGAGATGATAGATAGATAATAGATCAAATGTTTGAGAATCAAAAGGAAGAAACAGTTTAATAAAGATGATACTAAAAAAGAAAAAAATAAAGATGATATGACTACATTAAGAATGAAAAATTGAGCTGAGTGCTATGGCAAATGCCTTTAATCCCAGGAGGCAGAAGAAGACAGATATCACTGAGTTCAAGCCCAGGTTGGTCTACCTAATGAGTTCCAGGCCCACCAGGGCTGTATGGTGAGATTCTTTCTCAAAAAATGAATGAATGAATGAATGAATGAATGAAAGAAATTAAATAAACCATGTGATGAATAAAAGATTCTTAGCAGGGCTGAATCATATAAATCAAGCCATAAGAATCTACTGCATTTCCATTAAGTACTAACAGATAGGAAATATTTACTAAGTAAGGTCTAGGAAGTTAGTAACGTGCCTGTCATGCAAGCATGAGGACCTGAGATTGTATGCTCAGCCTCTGCACAGAATGGAGGAAGACAGGCAAGGGGCACAGCTGTATGTGCGGTTAATTCCCACACTGGAGAGGCAGAGACAGAAACACCCAGGAGTTGGGTGGCCAATTAGTCTAGCCAAATTGATGAGCTGCATGTTCAGTGTGAGATAAATAGGAGGAAGGAGGGCTGGGGAGATGGCTCAGTGGTTGGAAGCACTGACTGCTAGTCCAGAGGACCCAGGTTCAGTTCCCAGCACCAACATGGCAGCTCACAACAGTCTGTAACTCCAGTTCCAGGTGATCTGACATTCTCACACAGAAAACGCAGGCAAAACACCAGTGCACATAAAATAAAAATAAATAAATCTTTAAAAATATTCAGGAGGAAGGAAAAGTTGCTGGGAATAAAGGAATGAGATTAGTAAGACAGCCTTGGAACCTACATAACCTTCAACTCCCACTCTTCTCTCTGGGAAGCCCAAATGTAAGGAAAGCAAACTTGGTGAGAATGAGTGGTCCCAATTATTCTCTCAGGTTTACAAAAATTAGGCTACAATACAGACTATCTATAGGACGCAGAATGTCAATATCTCTACAAAGATGCCCAGGGCTAAATGTGTTCCAGAGCTGGTTCCTTGGTGGCACAATGGCTAGACATCTTCGTGAGCTCAGATCCTCTTAGGCTTCCACTTAGTCTGCAATCCTCATTATATCAACCAGCTCAGAGTTACTGAATCAGAGACTCTAGAGTTGGGGGTCAGCAAAGTGTGTATTAGTGTGGGCTGCTGACGTCTAC
This sequence comes from Acomys percivali, assembly GCA_907169655.1. Taxonomy (NCBI): domain Eukaryota; kingdom Metazoa; phylum Chordata; class Mammalia; order Rodentia; family Muridae; genus Acomys; species Acomys percivali. The sequence goes on along the minus strand of OU015756.1, from coordinate 20,235,446 downwards.
TGACATGTGAGCATCACGGCTCAGGGTTAGTTCAGTCCCGCTTGGGACACGGAGACTAGAGGTGACTTTACATGCCTGAGAACACAGGATGGGAAGGAAAACCCATACAAATCGGGACTCTTCATTAACATACATACACACACACACACACACACACACACACACACACACACACACACACA
>OU015756.1:20217235-20235254 GCA_907169655.1 Acomys percivali | reverse complement strand
CACACACACACACACACACACACACACACACACACACACACACACACCCCTGTTATCAAACATCCCTGAAGAATTCCCCAGGGACGAGAAAAGGGTTAAAAGCCACAAAAGAAGCCAAATGTGACTCCGTTAGGATGGGAGGGCATCACAGGCCTGAAAGGCCTTTCCAAAACTAGAAAGAAAATAAGAAAAAGAAATCACAGTAGCCCAAAGCCACTTAACTGATTTGGACTCAATTGATGCAGATGAAGTAAAAATTCATTTTCCCAAATGTCAATCTAATAAACATTTTTTAAAAAACCAACTACTTTTCCAATTACAAATATACCTACAGGGGAATTGTAATTTTAAAGTGCCTTGGTGTGAACAAGGCAACTAATTCCCTTGTGGATATTTTTCATACTTAGATTAACTGAGACTCGATATAACCCACACCATAATTCCTCTGTGTTGTGATTATTGCTTTTCTAAAAAAAAAAGTTTACCAACAGTTCCTAAAGTCATAGTTTTAACTACTGCTTTGGGAGTTTTCCAAGGTAAACAAGAAATGAATACCAAAAGATGGCAAATAAACAATTTAAATGTAAGTAACAGACTATGGCAAATATTTGCAACATGTAGAATAGAAGAAGAGTCAATATTTATGATAGAGAATGCCTACTAATAAAAAAAGACACAACCAAAGACTGAGCAAAGGATGCCAAAGGGACACTCATCCATGCATCTGTTAATTATTTGTAATTGATATTGTTTGCATCCTTGTTCCACACTTCTTAGTAGTTTGATCTGGAACAATCTATCTAACTTCCCAGTGACTCCATTTTCCCACCAAGAATAAGCAGACAACAACAACACTTATTTCAAAGGAATGATATGCAATGTAATGTAAAATAAAGCACAAGACAGTGCAAAAAAACGTTAGATGGCAGCCAGTAGCCCAGCAGCCCCTAGTCCTGCCAAGTCGTGCCCCACGGCTTCACGAACATGCTAGCCATCAAGTGATCTGTCTCCAGCTCTTCCTCTTCCTTGCCACTCAGTGTGCCTGCACCTGAAAGGAGGAGGCTCCATGGCCCTTTCCTGTGTCTGCTGCAAGTTGCCACTACAGCCACCAGCCTCACCACCACTTCCCTTCTCCCACCTCCTCAAGAAAAGCAAACTTGCCTTTTGCTGCTGGGAAAACAGAAATTAGTGGAGAGGGGAGGCAGGCACCACTATTCCTACCACTAGTGTTAGTCTGGAAACAGTAGAACATTTATTTCACATTATGGGATGCAGTGACTAAGATTTTTATAGTATATAGCTACCATTGTGAAAGAATCAGAAAAGAACAGGTATATACAGACAATGCATCTGGAAGATGAGCTACAAAATGTAAGGCTGCTGCTTTCTGCAAACAAACAAGATTTGACGCATGCCATAAGTCATCAGTGAAATGATAGGTAAACTAGGTTTTTAGTCTTTTTGAAATAGTATGTTGGGCTGGAGAGATTGCTCAGAGTTTAAGAGCACTGGCTGAAGCCGGGCGGTGGTGGCACACGCCTTTAATCCCAGCACTCGGGAGGCAGAGGCAGGTAGATCGATGTGAGTTTGAGGCCAGCGTGGTCTACAAAGTGAGTCCAGGACAGCCAAGGCTATACAGAGAAACCCTGTCTCGAAAACAAACAAACAAACAAACAAAAACAACAACAACAGCAATAGCAACAAAAGAGCACTGGCTGTTCTTGCAAAGGTCCTGAGTTCAATTCCCAGCAACCACATTGTGGTTCACAAGCATCTACAATGAGATCTGGTGCCCTCTTCTGGCCTGCAGACACACATGCAGGCAGAACACTGTATAAAAGTAAGTAAATCTTTGAAAGAGAGAGAGAGAGAGAGAGAGAGAGAGAGAGAGAGAGAGAGAGAGAGAGAGAGAGAGAGAATGAGCATATCCAAGCCATTTGTGCTACTAGCTGACATAGAGGATTCAAATTGCTGTCAAATGAGCTTTCAAAACATTAAATGTTACAGGTGATCTAACCAAGGACATGGGTCATAGAATCAGTTTAAACTTGCTATGACTAAATTTTAGTTTGCCTCTTGACTATTAAACCATGTGGGACCAGTTTAGGCCAACTTTTTAAAGTGCTAGATATATATATATTTATAAGAAAAGAATACATATATATATATATTCTTTTCTTATAAATTATTTATAAGAAAAGAATACATATATATATATATATTCTTTTCTTATAAATTATAAAATTGGCAATCTAGTCACCACTACTAAGCCTCAAAAAAAGAAAAGTAAAGGCAAAGCAAAATAAAGGCGGCTTCCTATCAAAGATATGCCAAGTTCATAGCTAAAAGTCAGTGTGTGTGTGTGTGTGTGTGTGTGTGTGTGTGTGTGTGTGTGTGTTTCTGTGTGTGCACTGGAACAGACTATGAACCAGAGGCCGTGGCATAGCTCAGTGGAGGAGCACCCGCCCAGCACGTGCAAGGCCCTACATCCCATCCCAGCACCACACAAAGGGAGAGGCTATGGGACAAGTGGCACCATTTGATGCCAAATTTCCTAACCCTACAGATTTACCTAGGGGAACTCACAAAAAGCTTAAAAACATGTTTTATAATGGAAAAAAATCTGGAAATATCCTAAATGTCCATCCATGGAGATAGGCTAAATGAAACATTTGTATTATGGAACATGCATTCACAAGAAGAGGATAGATATGCATAATGATATAAAGATATCTTCAAAATATATAATATTGCTGTTTTATATGTTTGTTCTTTGTTTGTTTGTTTGTTTCAGTACTGGAGAGTCTACAGAGACCCTCACACATACTGATCAAGAGTCCTTCTACTAAACAGTAACCCCAGCCCTCCTTTTACTGAAAGAAAGAAAGAAAGAAAGAAAGAAAGATAGGAAGAAAGCCTTTGAGATAGTCTCTCACTAACCTGCCCAGCCTGGCCTTTAACTGTCAGTCCCTTGCCTCAACTGTCCAAATAGCTGGAGTTATAGGCCTGCACCACAAGGGCCAACTCTAATAATGTCTTTGCAATGAACATGATTCTTTTATGAAAACCTAAGTGGAAATACAGATACACACACATATGTATATATATTATATAAACGACACATATATGCACGGTATGGCCATACTGACATGACATATAGATCAGATAGTTAGTCTCTTCATAACACAGCATGGAGTTTCCAAGCCACTGTGCTACACAAGAAACTGGACTGTACAAAGCACTCAAATAGATGAGATTGATATAAATATAAATGATATATATATGTGTGTGTAGATATAGATACAGTTGATATAGATATATAGATAATGATATAGATATATCGTGTATAAAAATTCTGGAAGAAGAACTTGTTCCCTTGGAGAATAAGAGCTAGAGTTCATGGATGGAAGAAGGGGAGCTATTTTTGTCTTATATTAAATATTAAAGTTTTTCTGTGAATAAGTATGCTTTTCATGTAGTAAGATGGGGAATTTGCTCTTTTCTTTCTTATGTTACTGTTACTGCTGCTACTCTTAGGAGTTTGTGGTTCTTTATTTGAGACGGGTCTTACTACATAGTCCATACTCTAATCTCCAGCTCCTGATCACAAGCATCTTATTTCTTTTCTTATTTGTTTTGTTTCTGAACATTTTTGTAAATCTAATATTTTAAAATAAACAAACAGCTCACAGTATTAAAAAGTCAGAAATCCAGACTGGAACTGGTGATACATACCCAGCACTCAAGAGACAGAGGCAGTCTGATTGTGAATTCAAGGCCACCCTGGTCTACAAAGCAAGTTCTGGGCTAGCCAGGACTACATAGTGAGACTGTCAAAAAGTAAGTTATAAATCAAACAGCAGCTTCATAGGGCACTGCAGTCCTTGTTCTGGAGCCTTCCTAAGCACAGTGAGGTTGCTGCTGGCGAGGCTGCGTTCTCATCTGACTCTCTCAGGGTGTCTGGCTATACAGTCCCTCAGTCTGTCAGCAAGGGAATGCTGTTGTCACTACACAATCACTACACAAGCCCATTCCTAGAACTGCTCACAACAGTGCAGCTGGATTTCCCCAGAGCAAGTGATCATTCTACAAGAAATAGGGAATTAAGTAGAAAGTCATATTGACTTTCATGAAAGGGCTTTTGAAGTTACATACCACCATCCTACTTTATTTCAATTCATTGCTCAATTATCAGCTCAATGGAACATGGTGACACATACCTATATATACCTAATATATAGGGAGGTGGAGGCAGAGGATCGTGAGTTCAAGGCCAGCCTAAGCTACAGAACAAGATCTTGTCTCCAAAAAGAAAAAGAAAAACAAAGAGAAAGAAACCACAGAGACCACTACAGTCTCCAGTGAGGACTTAGACTCTGCTAAGACTATAAAAACAAGACTGTCATCCAAAGAAGATGGGTGAGTATGGCATAATTCTAACTGGGCACTTCCTTTCACATCTCCCAAACATGGGCAGAAATACACACTACTGTTGAGAATCTTTTCTCGACTCTACTGGGCATCTCACCTAATGGCCAGCCTTTCTCAGAATGTCTTATTCATGTCAGTTCTATTTTAGCCCTTTCTCTGTAGTACTTAGAGAGATAAAAAGCAGAGAAGGAACACAGGATAAGTTTAAAATGTCAGTTTAAATGAAAACACTTCCCAGAAGGCTCATACATGTTGGGCGGGTGCTCTGTTCAGCACTGAAACGCAATACGTTCATCAGATCGCTGTCAATGCTTCTCTGAGGATCCCATAATCCACTGACACAAAAAGGCAAATTTAAAAAACTATCTGAAATCTCCAAAGTAATATAAATTTTTACTAGTAAAATCTTACATATAAAAATAAACTGGGGCAGACGAAAGCATTAAGGGGGAAAGGATAGACAGGTGAATTCTATCATTTCAGGTGCCAGCGTGTCTGTTTTCCTACCTGTCCTCCTGGGCTCAATCCATGGGCTAATATGTGTCATTCTGAGCAGCTCCTGCACCTGACCTGCAGACCTTCTCCCTGCGAGCCTGCCTAGACGGTGGAGTGCTGGGTCCCAGAGTAACCCGAGCTCTCTGAGTTATTATGATGAGTTCCTGCTCTCAGGGCCACGTGTGGGAATTTTTCTTCGGTCTCTATTTCAAGCTACTGTTCTTTCTAGTCATGATTCCTCCCCATCTTGCCTCCCCTAGACCAAGTAAAAAACACATCTAACCCCTAAAGTTGGATCTTAATACCACCTATATTTTATATTACTGAATGTGTATGAAATATCAAATAACAATAAATGCATGGTATTTTGTCAGTTAAGAAAGCAAATGAAATTTTTTCTACAAGTTCAGTTTTTTAACAGTTAAAGTCAGAGGAATAATCAAAGTCTTAGGATCAAAGGACATTCTCGAAGAAATGTGCTGGAGGTTGGTCTGATGTATTTTGCACTGCTTGCTGTCTCTGCCCCACCTGTACCTTCCCTAAGAGCCTAACCTATTTGATCAATAAAAGGCCATCACACCTCGGCAGGGCAAATGGGATAGACATGGCTAAGGTTCCTGGGCTCAGGGAGAGAGGGAGAATCATGGGACGAGAGAGACAGGAGGAGAGGAGAGGAGAGGAGGTCACACCCAAATGGGTTAGATGGATAGAGAAGCACATGGCTGGCATGGATGGAGACTTGGCCCAGATGAAGAACAGCAGCAAGCATATGGGATTATGGATGGGAGGTAGCTTGATAGACATTATTAGAACCAGATGGCATGGGACTGGGACAGGTACTCCATACCTGCCCCACTATGGGAAGTAGTTTACAGGATTAATATCTGCCCTGCCCAGGCTAAATAAGGCTATTTTTTTTCCTATTTCATAGCTTAACTAAGGCTATTTTAAAATATATAACAGGTGTCTGTGTCTTGATTGATTGCTAGTGGGTTAGAAAATACTGCCATAATAATTATAAGCCTAATAATAACCATTATTAGGCCATACTGGCAAATTAACCACAACAGAAATGGTCAGGCCATATGCTATGTGGTGTCCTACAATGTCCCATTGTGTGAGGAAACTGACATGTAAGGAAGCAGGTAACTTACTCCATTCCCAGGATAGAAAGTGCAGAGTCATTGCTATCTGGCATCGAAGGGGTGAGTAAAGTAATGCATTCAATGCTTAGATCTGATGTGGGCAAAGTGAATCTAACCAGCCTATAAATGTGCAGTAGGACACACAAGCAGAACGCAGGGATAACGTTTCCATCAGCAAGTCAAGGAAAAGAAAGGTACAGCTCATTTTGGGAGTCAGACAGATGTTTCAACAGGCTAATCTCAGCACTGAGCACATGCTCAGGGGAACCCCATGGATGTGACATGTGTGAGGGCCACAGGGGAAGGAGTATACCAGCTCTCGATGGCCTCCTCAGCACTGGACAGAGCCAGCCTCGCCACACAACCCCACATGCCACCTCCAGAATCAGAATGAAGTTCATGCTGACTTTGGATGTTTTCTCACTATTTTAAATATGAACAGCAGTGTCTTCAAACCAAGGGAAAGGCAAGGTTACAGTGCTTTTCACAGATGTTTTTAAAATGAGAAATAGCCTATTTGGTTTGAAAGAAGTGCATTCACGTACTCATTTACTTTAGCAAATTTTGACATTAACTAGATTGAACTTCGGTTTTTCAAGCCATGCATTGAGTAAGAGCACCCTCATCAGGCCACACCAGCATGATGTTATATTAACATTGTTAAGCTGTTCCTTGGCTTCCACAATAGGAAAATTATGCAAGAAGAAGTGAAAATTGCAGAAGTATATGCCAGCTTCCCAAAATTTTTCTCCAAAGCCATATTACCCAAATTGCCATTTAATAAAGGCAAAATGTTTTATGTGAAGGTAGAGAAAATTCTAAGGTATTAAAATGTTTCTGTTTAAGCCCCACATCTACGATCTTGAACATGTCTCTTAGCCTCTTTTTTACTCATCTTTAAGATGGGACCTTTAGTAAGTCTCTCTCTTCCGAAGCAGAGCATTTGAAAGGTCCCTAGTCATTACATGTGACTTAGTGGGGATGGTTGCGTACATGCCACAGTGCACATGTTGGGGCCAGAGAACAACTTGTGGCAGTTGGTTCTCTCCTCCCACCATGTGGGTTCTGGGAATTGAACTCAGAACATCAGGCTTGGCAATGGCTACCTTTACCCACAGAGCCTTTTTGATGACACCCCAAATAACTTTAAAGTGCTTTAAGATAAAATATAAAGTAACCATCATATATTATAAATACTGTGTTTTGAAATGACTCCAAATCACTTCATTTGCTTAGATGCTGAGGGAGCAGTTAACAGAACAAAGACGTCTGTTATTTCTACACACATTCTTCTAGCCACTCCTGGAAGTTTCTCTGAAGCAGCTCATATGATAGGACATAAAGCAAGCCTCAACAAATATGTGAAATTATTTACTCTATCCAAAAGTGCATCAAATAGATCCCTCATCACGATCCAGCAAAGCAGGGATGACTCAACATGTACAAATCAATAAGTATAATGCTTCCTTCAGATGGAGTCAGGAGCACAAACTCCACTCTTACTCAATCCAGTGCTTGAAGTCTTAGCTGGAGCCACAGTGAGAGAGGGAAGGAAATAAGAGAGAAATATGAAAGAAGCAAACATATACATATTTGCACATGCTATTTTGTGAATGTTATTTTTTTTTAAAGAGGGCAAGCAGTTAGGAGAGGCGGACCTGGGAGGAGTGAAGAGAAAGAGAGGGATACACGGGATGAAGTACATTACATGAAATGCTCAGAGAATGTAAATACTACTTTAAATGTTTTGAAACCCTAAAAAAAAAAAACTAGAAATAGATCTGCCATATGGCTCGGCTATACAGCTCCTGAGTATTTAGCCAAAGTGTTCCAAGTCAACGTGTCACAGAGACACCTGCACACAGAAGCGTATTGCAGCACTCGTCACGGTGGCCATTTTGTGGAATAAACTAGGTGTGTAACAGCAGAGAAATGGATAAAGAAAATGCCATTTGCATTATACAATGCAATCTTTTTTTAATTGTTTGTAAATTTCATAGTACATACAATGTATTTTGTTCATAGTTACCTCGACTCCCTTTCTCCAACACCCCAGAACTGTCTCCAACATGGTTCCATTCAATTCATGTCCTCTTTCCTTTTTCAATTATAATAATGATGTCCACAATGGAATCATTTTATTCATAAATGAGAATGAAGTAGTGGCATGTGCAGCCAGTGTCTATAACTGGAGATAATCATGTTACATGAATTAAATCAATCCAAAAAAAGACAAATATTAGGTGTTTTCACTCATTTCTTGCTTGTAGATTATATATAAAAGCATATACATGGCAAGAAGGTAGAAGCAAACTAGGCATGCCCGACCTTTTGACATTGTAACAGGGCCCTGTCATCTACAGAATTCACGCTCAATCACCAAGCAATTGAGGTAAAAAAGAAGAAACAAAAAGTCTCATGCTGTAAGTATGCTTACAATTTTGTGACGGGCTGTATTTACAACTGTCCTCAGCTGTGTGCAGCCACAGATGACCCATGGCACACAGGTTGGATACACCTGGAGGGGAACACAGGAGACTGTGAGAGGGAGGAAAGGCATGAAAGGGAAGTATGGGGGATATTCCCAACATAAATACATATTCATATGAAGCTGTCCTTATATAACATGTACAATGAGCACACACAATGGGAACTAAAAATAATATTTTTTAAAGTATAAATTCAACTCTATTGTTTTTCTTTTTTTCTTTTTTTAATATATTTTATTAATTTATTCATATTACATCCCTTGTATCCTCCCATTCCTCTCTCCCTCACATTTTCCCCTTACTCCCCTCCCCTACGACTGTGACTGAGGGGGACCTCTTCCCCCTGTATATGCTCATACGGTATCAAGTCTCCTCTTGGTAAAAAATAATAATAATAATAATAACAATATTTTAATCATATTTAAAAGCTTAAAAGGCTACACCATTTATTTTCCTCCTTTACCTCTGACTAAACCACTCAGGGATTCAGGCATGAAACTACTCAAGGAATTTTAAGCAGGAAAAGAGTTAATATAGACACTGTATTCTTACTGGAGTCATTGCCACAAGTTCAAAATGGGCTTCCAAAAGTCTCATAGACAGAGGAGTGGTTGTCCATGGTAGAGGGGCCACCATGGATGTAGAGAGAGACTTCCTAGAGTGAACAACTTTGCTGGAACAAAGCCTTAGCCATTCATTAATGGACTGTCTACCATGAGGGAGGTCTGAGCACTTACAGCAGGCTAAGTTATTTAAACCCTACAATGGGTCCTCTCTGGCCCTTCAGAAGTTTGCCAGCACAGCTTCCATTCAGAGGGGCAATGTCCAACTGTCAGAAATAGACGCGAAGCCTTCACTTTGGCTCAAGGAAGCACTTAGCCATGAAACTGAGGCGAACAAGGGGGCTGGAGAGATGGCTCAGAGGTTAAGAGCACTGGCTGCTCTTCCAGAAGTCCGGAGTTCAATTCCCAGCAACCACATGGTGGCTCACAACCATCTATAATGTGATCTGATGCCCTTTTCTGACCTGCAGGTGTACATGCAGGCAGAGCACTGTATACATAATAATAAATAAATACATCTTTTAAAAAAAAAGAAACTGAGGAGAACAAGTCTTTGGCCACCCCACGTCCCAGTGTAAGAAAGCGAGTGCTGCTCCACCCTGCAGGTTGGGGTTTCCCAATGTGCTTTTTATTTGAAATATATTAATCTAAAATAAACAATAGCTTTTGTCAAATGACAGTATTTAAATATGACAATCATGACACTCTTTACAACTATTTAAGTTTACAGTTTAAAAACTTTAATGTCAGCCTAGCAGTATGTGGTGTACAGGGCTTGTTTGTTTACAAATATATAGAGAGGGCATTCAATCAAAACAGTTTGAGGATTTCTGACATAAAGAAGAAAGTCAAAAATGGCTGTGACCAGTCAAAGAAACTTCGATGGAAATTTTGAGGCACTGGATCTTACAGAATTAACTAAAAAAGCAACCATGATGGCATAAGCTGGTTTGGGCAGGAATCTGGGCCGTCAGCTGAAAAGTATAGTGTATCAACCCAGCTGTTAATTGGAGATGTTACTGGATGGTTGCACTGGTTTCATATTCCAAAGATTGGAAAATTGCCTGCAACAGCTGTAGGAGGTGGATTCTTTCTCCTTCAGCTGGCAAACCCTACTGGGTACATCAAAGTTGACTGGAAACGAGTAAAAAAGGACATGAAAAAAGCCAAAGGGCAGTTTAAAATTTGTAAGAATAATCAAATACCAACAGAGGTCAATAGTAAAGCTGAGGAGGTTGTGCCATTGGTAAAGGAGAATGTTCTAGTGACTGGAGGATTTTTTGGGAGGCTTTCTGCTTCTTAGCATGGCATCCTAAGAAAAAGTTCACTTCAGTGTTGTTTTTGTTGTTGTTGTTGTTGTTGTTGTTGTTTGTTTGTTTGTTTCTTGCCAGCAGCTTCTATACTCCAACATAGGACAGTTGACACTCCTCTTCTCCTGTGCCTTCCTCCTGTTGTGGCAAATCTGAATGGCTTCCATGGGCTTCTCCTGGTACAGGGTTAATACAGGCCTTCTCATGAGCTTGACGTGTTGGAAGAGACAATAGATGTTAACTCTTCCAGTACACTCCTTACTTGGTTGATGTGTAGCTTAGCAACATATACCTTTTCCCCTGTGTAAAATCCTTTCCCAAACTTGATTTGGAATACCAGCACGTAGTTACCTTAGTATATGTTACATGAAAAGGAACCAAATACATTTGCCTTTAAGCATGTAAGATTTTGGTATCTTGGTGTATGCTTTCTTTTTTAGTTGGTTGTGGGCTATAGAAAGAAAAGTATTTATACTTGCTATAATTGTCCTGCCAAAATGGCAGTGTAAGTACTACAACTAAAAAGATTGACTATGAAATGAACTTCTGCTAAAGATGTGTGAAGTAATGCAGGTATTGTATTTGGTAGGTGCATTTTTACAGAAACTAACTACAAGAAATTTATTGTTTGATGGTCAGATGAGCCACTTATGGGTATTAAGATCCAGTCTGGAAATGTTTTCCACCATACAACATACTGCATCTTATGGCTGTATTCAAGAGATTTAGGTGGGAGAAGGAAAAAAACTGTTGGATACTTATTTCATAGAAAGGGTTCTATGCTTTGAAATTTGAATTGTTTTTCACATTTGTTAAAATATTAGGGGCAGAAGTATTTCTTTATGAAAATTCTGTTTCTTTACCCAATTTGTATGAAATACAACATTTAAGCAAGAGTTTTAAAGAGATGTTCTAGACATTCATAATTGAGAAAGCACATGTGAAATAAACTATTTCCATCAAATGCAAAAGAAGAAGGAGGAGGAGAAAGAGAAGGAGAAGGAGGTCATCTGGTTTTGGCAAGAGCCTCAGTTGAGTATTCACCTCCCCAATCAGAATGACCCTGATAGGTAAGTGTTAATATTAGTAACAAAGGTGATGTTAAGGCACACAGTATTTCTACTCATGAGCTATGATCTATTACAGAAGTTTACAGAAGCAAAGGTCTAGACACAGTATTCTGGATATACAAGTAAAAGGTAAATGCATATTTATTATATTTTACTTATTACACTCCACATAAATTATCCTATTAATTCCCCACAATTGCATTCTAAGATACACATTATTATTACTATCATCGTCATTATCATTATCATCATCATCATTATTATTTCCATCACCTCATTTTTCAGGTTAAAAAGGAAAACAGTACCAGGTAAGTCTAGGTAATATATTCAAAGAGATCTAGCACACAAAGCCAAGACTCTTGAACACGAAAGCCCATGTTCACTGAAGCTCAAGTGACTTCACTCCTACCCAGTCAGGCTCATCTTTCTTACATCTCAGGTCCACAGTCACATGTGTTGGAGTCTGTGGCAACAAAGCATTCTGAAATCCACAGCGCATCACTCTTAACCGCCGGAAGTACTTAGTTTCCCTACAGCCATCATTTGACAAGGATAGTGAAACAACTTAACAAGCAGTATGCACCGGCACCACTCAGAACACAAGCCAGCCTGGAGACAGGTGCAGGCTTACCTGTGTCTCCAGCAGAGTCATTAGTCTTGCACAACGCCTACAAGTGTACTGTATTGCCAAAATCTGGAAGACAGTAAGCCTGCCCAACCATCTCACTTCTGACAAAGAATCAAAAGACCAAATAATCTCCTGCCAATGACACAAACAGAATCTCCAGTATCATAACTGACTGATGGGCTTGTGGATGAGTGACACACACTGTAGGCAGCTTCTTACACACATCCCCATCACTGGACAAGCATTCTGTAGCTTCCAAAAATGCAACTGAAGGTTCAGAATAAATGTCATCTCTTGCCTTTGGCCTTAACCACTGATTGTATTTGCCAGTACCAGGGTGCATCTACCTCAAGCTGCACACAAGTCACTGTGAGATCATCCTAGCTAAACTACAGTCTGACTCAGTCAGGGAGGAAGCACAAGATTCTGGCGCCATTTTTAACATGTTCCCAAGTTGATGAGAACAGACAACATTTGTAGAAAACACTGTAAGAGTTTTTATATGAGGATTTTCCTAAACTCAAAAGGAGAAATGTGGGGATCAGGCAGTGTACAACACTGATGCAACTTGAAAAAGAACTCAGAGCTACATAGTATATGAATCCAGTTAACATGAAATGTGCAGGTAAGCACACTCAGAAACAGGACACAATGCAGGCAAGGGGCTAAAGGTTACCTGGGCCAAGGCAGCCTCAAAGCCCTGATCTTGTGAACGCTAACCAGTCAGGATAGAAGACTATTCTAGAGTCACAGCCACCTTAGGGCCACCTCACCTCTTCTGCTTAGTTAGAGTTGCACTGCTCCTGACTGGGCCACTAAGGTATGTGCAGCATTTTTCTCATGGTAAGAATTCATGAGCAACTAATTCTCTTGGTTCATTACTCTCTACATTGCTTTTTAAACAGAACTCTACCACCAAGTGGACAATACAAAGTCAATTTATATAATGTTCATATTTTTTCCAAGTCCTTCCTCTAAATTCACGTTACTGAAAATCTATTAGCCTTAGTCTAGTATATAGTCCCCCAAACGCACTCCACGAAGACAGAACACCACAAAAGATGAGCTATAGTAATGAATCTTTTTGTGGTGCATGCCTTCAGCCCCAGCCCCCAGAGGCAGGAAGATCCCTGAATTCACCAGCCTGATCTCCATAGTGAGCTCTAGGACAGCCAGAAGCACACAGAGAGACCCTGTCTCAAAACAACAAAACATAAGGGGCTAGAGAGGTGCCTCAGATGCTTAGAGCATAGGCTGCTCTTCTAGAAGGTTCAATTCCCAGCCCACATGGCAGCTCACAATTGTCTGTAATCCCAGTTCCAGGGCATCTGATACCACATACAGACACACATGCAGGCAAAGCACCAATACACATAAAAATAAATTAATTTTTAACAGAAACTCCTCCCTCTTTTTTTTTTTTTTTTTTTAGAAACTCCTCTTTAAAAAAAAAAAAGAAGAAGAAGAAAGAAAGAAAGGCCAAATAGTACCAGGAGTCCTCCTGCCTCTGTCTCCGCAGTGTTGAGGCTACAGGTGCACACCACCATATATGGCTTTTAATGTGAGTACTTAGGATCTGAATTCGGATCCTCAGAATTTCACATCAAGCACTTGACCCACCATGCCACTTCCCAGCTATGCCTTGGCTTTTATGCTTTCAACTCTGGGATTTCTATGTGTTTTCTTTTTATAATGTTTTGTAATGTCCTCTACTTGAGGAGATGTCATAGCACATTAACCCTCTGCTCATGGCTTCGTTTTGCTAGATGTATTTTGAAGTGGAGTGTTTGTCTAGTAAACCCAACATCTGAGGTGCCATAAGAATAGTGCCTATTGATTGTTTTTCTTTCTATGCAAGTTTCATTTTTCCCCAAATAACTAGACATTAAAAAATAAAATGTGGGGGCTGGAGAGGTGGCTCAGTGGTTAAGAGCACTGATGACCTGGGTTCAATTCCCAGCACCCATATGGCAACTCACAACTGTCTGTAACTCCAAGATCTGATACCCTCACACCAATGTACATAGATTAAAGTTAAATAAAATATTTTTTAAAAATAAAAATAATAAAATGTGGGGCTGGAGAGATGGCTCAGTGGTTAAGAGCACCGCCTGTTCTTCCAGAGGACCTGAGTTCAGTTCCCAGCAACCACATGGTGACTCACAACCATCTATAATGTAATCTGATACCCTCTTCTGCAGATAAAGCACTCATATGCAATAAATAAAATAAATAAATCTTTAAAAAAATAAAATAAAATGTGGGCTGGAAAGACAGCTCATAAGTAAAGAGCACACACTGCTCTTGCACAAGACTTAAGTTCAGCTCACAGCATCCATTTAGAGACTCTGAAGTTACACACACACACACACACACACACACACACACACACACTTAAAAAGTAAAATTAAAATAATGTGAAAATGCTTCCAATCAGATCCCACCTCCACATACAGAACTTATGATGGTCTGTTTAGTGCCTTTTGTGAAGTTATTCTGTAAAACCTCTACTCTTTGCCATGTTCACTTTTCTACTTGGTTAGCTTACTGGCCAGCCAATGAAACTTCCTTAAAGGCCCACAATTAATAAACCCTCTAGCCTTGCTGAATGGTTTTGTACAGGTGTGGATGTAGACCTTCAAACTTTGACTATTTAAAACTTAACTGTCCATTCTTGTTTGGGCAGAGTCTCGAGCGAGCTCCGAGTTGAGGGTTTAAGGTGAGCGCCATCCTTTGCCTGGCTGACTCACTGCCCATTCATCGACACGAGCAGCTACAGTCTCAAAAGCACATCTGAGCTTCTCACGGCCCTTAGAGAGACCTCACTCCACAGCTGATCCTCCTTAGTTTTGAGGTAATCTAGTGTTTGCCACGGGTTAACTCGGGCTTCTCCAAAGTTAAAATACTTGCCTCTACTGACTTTTGACAATGTCTTCCTCCCCCTTAGGAGGCATACATTTCTAATATTGAATGAGAAATGGATCAAGCTTATCAAGTGTGGTTTGGCTGGACTGCACTGTGCTTGCTTTGGTTTTGAGACAGGGTCTTGTTGTGTCACCTGGATTGACCTCAACCTCGTAAACTCCCTGCTCCCCCCACCTCCTGTGTACTGGACTCAAATATGTGAGACACTGTGTCTCAGGGAGAATGAGTTCCAAATACAGTCTTCATTCTTTGGTAGCTAACAAGCTTCCCTGAAGCAGGGGCTATTGTTTCTAATAGTGGCTGGAAGTGTGGGAGGGACTAGAACACATCAGAAACCACAGAGTCCACTGTCCATAGAGACGTAGCCATTTCTCTTCAAAAAAAATATCCCTGAGATACTAAAAGCCATTGGTAAATTTTTAGAGCTCTAAAAATGTTACCTTTGAAAAATTTTTTTGCAATTTTTTTATTGCTCTTATGGAGGGAAATTTTTCTGGCCCTCCTCATTCTGTCATTTTTCTGCCACTCTTGCATGATTTTAAGCTAAAAATAATCGAAATTTATGGTTAAGAACAAAAGCACGAGGAAGTAGCCAATCACCCCTACCACAGAAACGGAAATCTAGGAGTTGTGAAGTGCTACAGATATAAGAGAATCTGCAAAACTGGCCTGAGGCCCATTCAGAATGTGTCCTAATTCCCAGCCCCCTCCAGTCCTCCTTAATTACATTTTCTTTTCCTTCAACAACAGTACCAAGATAAATGAAAGCAGGCTGAATCAGTCTCGTTGACCACACTCTAGTACTAAAGAAGTATGTTCTACATTTCACAGCATCAGTTTATAAACTCTAAAGACAACAGAATGACAGAGGGTTGGCTGGGAAGGAAAGGGACTAGCACAGCTGGGTGAGGCACTGTGGGCTTGTGAAGGAAATGGCCATTTAGAGACTGGGTGGGTGATGAGGAGAATATGGGAAAGATGACGCGGCTCGTAATTGGCATCAGATTGATCACTGGACTTCAATTGGCCACCATAGTAGTTAATATAAAGAGAGTAAAGTTAGAAAGGTAATGGAGTTGGGGAAGATGAAGGAGAGCCTTGAACAGCATGCAGATGTTAATCCCAACCTACAGGAGACTGGCTAACAACTGGCTTGGCTCCTCCACTAGACCTGAAAGATGAGTTCATTCCTAGTCATAGGAGAGGCTCAGTGCTCAGGGTAACAGACTGTTATCCCTGAGTTAGGGAAGGAGACAGAGGGATATGAGGGATTTCAAAGCACCCCACTCAAGGTCTGAACTGCGTTCCTTCAGCACTTCAGAGACCTTTTTCATACTTCCTCCAATGGGGAGAGGAAGCCAAACTCAGCCTTAGAAAATGCTGCCCCTTTTGAAAGTGCTGCATGGTTGCATTTCATGAACCAGTTACCTAACTTCCAAACTAGACAATCCAAAATTGTAAGTCACAGAGCCTTGTCCCACAAGCTACCTACCATCCATTTAAACTTTCCAGTGCCACCCGTTTGCATTTCTTTTCTACTGGAGGTTCACGTACTATGTTAACTTATTAAAGACCTCAGAATTGCCACAGTTAAAGAGATCTGCTTCTACCTGGGCAAGGTGGCAGAGGCAGGCGTATTTCTGAGAGTTCAAGGCCAGCCTGGTCTACAACGTGAGTCCAGGACAGGCAAGGCTACACAGAGAAACCCTATGGGGGCGAGGGGTGGAATAAGGTGAGAGCTGTACTGTCTACACTGAATGAGAAACCGATGTGAACACAGAAGGTAAGATGAAAATGAAGACTGGCCTTCCTCCCAGAGCTCATTTCCTTTCCTGGATGAAATCCCTAGAGGACTTCGTAGGTTTTCCTTGGCAGCTCCGGTTGGCTTCAAAGCTGTGCTCTGTGCTCCCTCTGCTGGCTGTGACACAGCAGCGAGGTTTCAAACAACTACAGCGAAGTAACTGGCAACGCTGGGGTGGCCCTCAAGAACCTGTGCCACTTCTCAGACATTTGGCTATACTTTCCACAAAGTTGGGAGCTCAACCTTTTCTCTATTGTTCTTAAATGAAGTTAAAGGCGAGTGGTTGATTAATCACTGTACTTTACTCCATGAACTGCAGCCATTGTGTGTGTGTGGTGTCCTATGGATAAAAAGATGAGAAGCCTTAGCCTGTTCTCTTAGGAATTCAGTAGTTAAATGGGAAAGAGAGTGGCACAGAACACATTCTCAGAATAACTAGGTCGTGCTGTAACATGCGCTTTAAGTGATGACTCAGATATGATCATGGATGTATGGAGACGTAACTCACATCGGCCAGAACAGGCTACGGGAAACTCATCTCATTGGGCAGATTTGGTTACATGGCAAAAATCAGATCATGATCACAGCAGCCATCCGTTCTGAAATGCCTGCAGGAGCCTGCCGCAGTATGTTTATACACTTTAGTTTATGAACTGGGCTCAAAGAGATGAAGTTTGGAGAAGCCAAGGTCAAACAACTAGAAAGTAGCAAAGTCAGCAAGGACTCCAAAGCATCTTCTGCTTCTTCCCGCCACACTACCCTGAAAGCTGTTTCCAATAAAGGAAAAAGGGGGAGGGGCACAAAGGAAGGAAACGGAGGTTCAAATCTGGACCAGCTCTCAGGCTACAGTGCCTTCTCTCTCTGGGGCCTTTCTCTTCATCTATAAAGTAAGGAGTTGGGCTAGATAATTCCTAGGGCTTCTCTGAAAGGGAGATAGTTGAGGTGAAGGTGCTTGCCACCAAGTCTAACAACCTGAGTTTGATCCCAGGCACCCACATGGAGGAAGGAGAGAACCAACTCCCAAGAGCTGTCTGGCCTCCACATTAGTGTTTTCTCATAGATAGATAGATAGATAGATAGATAGATAGATAGATAGATAGATAGATAGATCACACACACACACACACACACACACACACACACACACACACACACACACACA
>OU015756.1:20193637-20217225 GCA_907169655.1 Acomys percivali | reverse complement strand
ACACACACACACACACACACACACACACACACACACACACACACACAAATAAAATGTAAGAAAAGGAAAATAGTTTTTAAAGCATTCATTCCACGCTTGAGCCTGCCGGATAACTGAGAGCAGGGTAAAGCTGGGTCTCTGCCTTCATTCCCTTTACTTTGGGGCACCTGTTTACCTCTGCACACAGACTAGAGCAGCATCTCTCTAAAAGCCGGGCACATCTAAATGCTGCGTTCCCCTTCACGCCTGTCTTAATTAAGTTACTATGGCTATGATGAAACACCATGATGGAAAGCAAGTTGTGGGCTGGTGGTATTGCACTCACAGTTACGTGTAAACAGTTCATCAAAAGCAGTAAGGGCAGGAACTCCAGGGGAGCAGGAACCTGGAGGCAGGAGCCGATGCAGAGGCCATGGAAGAGAGCTGCTTACTAGCTTGCTTCCCATCGCTTGCTCAGCCTGCTTAGAGAACTCAGGGAAACATCAATCACTAATTAAGAAAATGCCCTACAGGCTTGTCTAAAACCCAATCCTATGGAGGCATTTTTTTTTTAAGATAACTTTTATATTTAAGAAATCCAGGATCAGTACAGGTATTTGTTATGGAAAAAAAAAACAGTTAACAGTTTTTATCCACTAATACTTATTTAAAAGCATTTAACTTTAAACGGTGTCTTAGCAATTACCTCCTTCAACAGTGTGTTCATTCAGGGACTGTTTGAGCATCTAAGCATGTAAAAATTGACTCTTCACTATTGACTCACCCCAAGCAGTGAGGCTAAGTTTAGGTGGATTGAAGAAAATTCGGAAGATCCAAACAGGGTGGCAAGGGAACTTTGGGAGTTTGCACTCAGATGTAGTGCAAACAAAGCACTCCTCTTTTTTTTATTACTAAAGCAAGCAAAACAAGATGTGACTTTACAGTTGGCTTAAGCACATACATTAAAGGAGCACACCTGGTGTTATGCCTTATGAATATGATCTTGGTCCTCCCAGGCTGTCACCTTTCCCATAGAGATAGTGTGAACATGCCGAGGTATCCCCTTCATGTCCTTATTTTCAAGGGCATTTAGCTTATCATTGTTTATGCAATTCTTTCTGTCATATGGGCACTCTGCACTGCGGTCTGCCCTTAGGTCACATTAGGGTCACAACTTTCTTACACAGGCTGCCACAGTACACAGGCTGCATGCATTTCAAAGTTGCACGGTCTGTGCCTTTTCTCTGTCTTTGTTTAGAGAGAGCATCCATCGTGTTCTAGAAGTACAGAAGTTGTCTCCAGCTGACCCCACCTCTGACAGCATGGTGGAGAATAGTGTCCCTGCCACTGTCCTTCCTGTCTGGGTCAGCACCGTGTTCAAACAGATCATGGGAGGTCTCCTCTTGGAGGCTTTGGGCAGCCTATGAGTTTTATAACTTCAGGAGCACTATTTGAAGGATTCGGATAAGCATTCCACACACACCCTAATCACTTGTATATTTTATTTCTTTTTGATACCTCCCCAACACAGTTTCTCCTCCCTCTACTTCTCCATTTCCAAAAAAAACAAAAAAACAAAAGCAGGCCTCCCAGGAATATATACGGAACATGGCATATAACAAGAAAATATAAAGACTAAGCACAAACACTAATATATCAAGGCTGGGTGAGGAAACCCAAGAGGAGGAAAAGGGTCCCAAGAACATAGGAAGGAGTCAGATACACCCCCAGTTCCCACTATTAGGAGTCCCACAAAAACACCAAGCTAACAACCATAACATATATGCAGAGGACCTAGTGCAGACCCATGGAGACATTTTCTTAACTGAGGTTCCCTCTTCTCAGATGACTTTAGCTTGTGTCAAGTTGACATAAAACCAGCCAGCACACCAGGCTGCAGGCACAAATGTCAAAGTAACTGAGGCATCCTATTGTCAGTTCATAGAAGTCCAGTTTCTCTCTCTCTCTCTCTCTCTCTCTCTCTCTCACACACACACACACACACACACACACACACACACACACACACACACGGCGCCTAAAGGTCAGAAATTGACCCAAAGTTCAAGTCACCTTGGATTTCAGGAATAGGAGGGCCTTGCAGGATAAACAAGGCCCATTCACCCACTCCACACACCCTCAGTCCCACTCAACATAAGGCAGAGCAAAGCTAATCCTGTAAAAGGCAGCTGTCCCTGCAGCCGTAAGGGCATCTCTGAAGAAGCAGAAAAAAAGACGGATCAACCAGACTGACCAGGACTGCTCAGTTAAGCCTGTTCTTTCTCTGTCTAAACCTAAAGCTCATGTCAGTGTCTTGATGAGGGGTTCCGGGTCACCAGACCCTTTTTCTCTTCCTAATGCATACTGATTAAATTTCCTTTCTCTGCTTTTCACCATTACTCTCTCTTTAACTTGAATACTGGGGTAGAGGGAGCAGGCCTAGCCTGTTGGGCTTTGGACCCTAACCCTAATTTTCCAGCCCACAGCCTTCTCTCCAGCCCACAGATGCTTGCTGCCGCTATTACGGCCCATGGCTTCTTTGCCCAGTAACTAACTAATCTCCCATTGGATTTGAGGCCCGCTCCACAGGTGAAAGTTCCATGTCTAGTACCATACTCCTGTCAAAAGCCTGCAGCTGGGGAAGTCATGGGCTCTAGGGTAGAAGCTACTGTTGTTACTTTGCTAAATGGTTATGTTCTCAAAGTGCCTCCTAAATTCTTGAGTTCACACCTATCGACCTGGGCTGCTCTCAGCCTTAGTCAGAGAATCTTCATTTTGCAATAGGCAGGAGTCAGTGGACAGATGGACTCAAGACCTCCCTCCCGCTTCCCTGGTGCACTGACGGCAATGGAGCGTTTCTAGGGAGAGAGAATCGTTCTATTTCAAGGATGTAGCCTCTAACAGGATTCTAATATGACAGTGTGCGGCCCCACACCCATGCACATATGAGAATTCTAGCTCATGAAGTTGAAAGGGGACGTGTTGGGGGAGGAACAGAGTTGGAGTGGGGAAATGAAATTTAAATATGGTCCTCTTTTATTGTACACATGTATGAAATTCTCAAAAATAAACTAAGAGTTTTCATTAATGTATATACCACAAGCCAGAATGCTGCATCCAGTATATGCTAGCACATTATATAGATTAGGATACTGAGTCTCAAAAAAAAGTCTACATACAGTAGAAGCAAAGAAGCCGGGCCGTGGTGGCGCACGCCTTTAATTCCAGCACTCAGGAGGCAGAGGCAGGCGGATCGCTGTGAGTTAGAAGCCAGTCTGGTCTACAACGGGAGTCCAGGACAGCCAAGGCTACACAGAGAAACCCTGTCTCAAAAAACAAAAAAAAAAACAAAACAAGCAAAGAGTATTCTGCTCACTTTTCTTGGCTTTCTCACTTATATCCATTCCCCCAAACCACCTGTCTTTTACAGATTCCATCTTTTTGTTTTGTTTTGTTTTTTGTTTTTTCGAGACAAGATTTCTCTGTATAGCCTTGGCTGTCCTGGACTCGCTTTGTAGACAAAGCTGGCCTCGAACTCACAGCGATCCACCTGCCTCTGCCTCTGCTGGGATTAAAGGTGTGCGCCACCAGCATTTTCTGAGACCTCGACTCCCCTACACACCACACACACACACACACACAAACACACACACACACACACACACACACACACACACACACACACACGCCCCGCTGGACCTACAGGTGGCCCCGCCTCCTCCCCTGCCAATCAACCGTTCCTCGCGCCTGCGCGGACTGCGCCCGGGCTGCGGCGGGCGGTTAGGTCAGGCGAGCCCTTTCTCTCACTGGCCTGCCAGCTATGACGATCACCTACAGCTGCGTTGCTAATGGCCGAGCGGTCCTGGCGGAGCTGGCCTTGACCGGCGGCTCGTATCAGGTACCTGCGGGTCGCGCCTCAGCATCAGAGGGTTCGGCTCCTCGAGGCTGGCGCCCGCGGGGCCTCGCCTCAAGGCGCCGGGTGACCTCGGAGGACTCCGGGAGGCCCCGCCCCCTTCAGAAGCTCGGCCTCGTAGGCGGGAGCCACGCGTGCGCCGCCCAGGGGTTAGGACTGGTACTGCACGCGGGCGTCTGATGGGGATTTGTAGACATCTCCCACTTGATAGTCCTTTTACTAGAGTTTCTCTGCCCAGAAGTGACTTGCACACACTAAGTGAACATATAGTAGTTGCAAAACCGCGGAGTAAAGAAAGTGGGGTCCACCTGACAGCGCAGCTTGGAATCTCAGCCCTCAGGGCGGGAGGGCCACGGACTACAGAGACAACTGGCTCAAAAAAGTGAGAGCGCTTCCTCAGAATGTTGGAGGCCCTGAGTTCTGTCCCCACCCCACCCCCCGCGCGCGCACACGCACACACACACACTTCCCACCCCTAAAACTTGTCAGGTGCCATCTGTATTGTATCTGGACCTTAGATTCACACAGCTATCCCAGAGAGTCAAGTGTTGCACCAGAGTACAGAGAAACTACTCCTCCTACCTAGCCTAGCACAGGAAAGGGAAGTGAAGACGCCAGAAAGAGAACCGGCACGGTATTTGGAGATTCCCAAGAACCTCATTGTGGCTAGGGCCCAGGGTCTCTGTGTAGGGGCTGGAGATGAAGGCAGGAAACTGACCAAAAAAAAAAAAATGGGGGGGGGGGGGGGGGGGGGGGGGGGGGGTGTGCCCTAGTAGACTGAAGAGCAATTAAAGACGTACAAATGGAAGTAAAGGCAGAGATGACTATTTGGTTACAACATAAAGGGTGGGTTGGAAGAGAAACAACCAGTTAAGATGATTTGGTTACAGTTTATAAATAAACCCTAAGGCTCTGGGCAAGGCAGTTGCGGCTCAGGGGTCACAGAGCATCAGATCCAGAAGAACTTAGTAAAATGCCTCCCCCCCCCCCCACCAGCATTGGTGCCTGGCTGAGTATGTGAAATGATGGGTGTGGCTGGGCTTAGGAAGGTTCTCACCGCTGATTTCTCTGGTGGCGTTAAAAAGCAGAGAACATACATAGAAAGATAGGCGTTACAGAAAGAAGGGTGTGTTATAGTCTGGAACATACTGAATTGTGTTTGTTGCTTGTTAAAAATCCAACGCCTTTTATATGGTTGGTTGGTTGGGTTTTTGCCTTATTTCTGAAAACCAGAATATGCCCAGTAGGTCATGAGTGTGTCAGCCTAGGACCCAGAAGGCCCATCTGGCAGCTCAATAGGAGAACCGTGTAAGGTTGCCCAGGAAGTGTACGGTGACAAAAAAAAACAAAGGTGAAAGCAGAAATCCCTGCTTGAGAGGAGAGTGACGAGGTGGCCTGCCTACCGTGGAGTAGACAGCAGGAGGATGACAGTCGGCGCTCTGTGGGGCCTCTGGAGGAAGTAGTAGAGGGGGTCGAAGCCAGAATACTTTGGGCCGACTGAGTGGGAAGTGAGGCACCATCCCCTGTGAAATGTATATAGAACACGAGGAAGAGTGGATGCTTCAGGAAGCATGCCCCAGGAAGGGCCCTCGTTTGTTATGTGGTGACATTCCCATGGGTGTTACTCTTACGGGAAGAATATGTATAGGACAGGACTATTATGAGCAAGGCCCACAGGGCACAGAGAACCATCAAGAGAGGTGTGAGGTTGGGTGGGGCCCAACCGGCTTGCTTGGAGGGGGGCTGGGAGTGCGGGCAACGGTTCGGTTCCGCCTCTTTCTGGTGCTCTTCTCTTTGCCCGTCCCTTGCACAGTGGGGTTCTTAGTGCAGTCCTTCTCAGCCTCACACAGACATCCGCTCGGCACTTCCAAAGTTACCTCCCTTCAGAGGCCTCGTAACAGCCCCCTACTGGTTTTTCCTCAGGTGTTTCCGATCATGGTGAGTTTCCCTATAGAGACACTCGGGCTGGACATTGGGGGTGTCCTCCTCCATCTTCTCTGCTTTACACATCTGTTCATCCATTACACGTGTGTTCTAGCCTCCTGGACATACCCTGACCTCATCTCTCTTTCTGAACCGTATTTTCTTTTTTGTTTTGAAATCACATGCAATTGTATTTTATTTCTTAAATATTTTTATTATTTAATTAATTTATTCAGATTACAACTCAATTGTTAATCCCCTCACTTGTATCCTCCCGTTCCTCCCTCCCTCCCGCTTTCATCCTATTCCCCTCCCCTAGGTCTATGCACTTCAGCCTTAATTACTTCTCACCAAGCCTACGGAAGTACCTTCTGAGGTGTCTTCCTCAAAGGCTGCTTCCACACTGCTGCTCAGGCGAGCCATTCCCCAGGGTACCTGCCAGCGCTACCATCCCGCTCACCACGTTCTCTGGCCTCCTGTGTGCATGGGCTTTACCACGCCTCTCTCCTTCCTCTATGCACTTGGCCCTGCCCTCTGCTACCTTGAATTTCACTTCATACTCTCTCACCAACGACCCCCAAGGTCGCCTCAGTACTTCTTGGCCCTCTACCTGGAAACCAGTTTTCTCCACTTTGAGACTTTTCTCAATTTTTCCTGGACTCTATGCCTAAGCTAACCAGCATCTCTCTACCAAATGGCTTAGCCACGCTAAACTGGAATCCTCTTTCTCTTGCATGTCTCTGCCATCAAATTTCAGGACAGGAATGCTTCAACTCTGTCTCCAGTCAAATGCAAAGCCTAAGACACTGTAAATCCTCAACACACTTTGTTAAGTGGGAAAGAAGTCGAAGGTTGTGAGAAGTCAAATGGCCTCTCCTTTGTAGCACATAGAAGGTAAGATGACAGAGCAGGGAGCAAGCTGCAATCCAGGAGTGGATTTCAGGTGCAGACTGCGTGCTGTGAAGAGAGCGAACCACAAAGGCACAAAGTACAGCACAGAGCTAAGGGACTAAGGTTAGGATTAAAAGAAAAGAAATGGCCGCGATATCATGGCTTCCCACAGTGCCAAAGATATTCATATTCCCTGTCTCTGTCTCTGTCTGTCTGTCCGTCCGTCTGTCTGTCTGTCTGTCTGTCTCTCTCTCTCTCTCTCTCTCTCTCTCTCTCTCTCTCTCTCTCTCTCTCTCTCTGTCACACATACACACACACACACACACACTTTTTATTTGAAAAAAAATTAGTACCAAACTTAATCACAACAGCCAATCAGCTGTTACAGGGTTCCAAGGTTAGACTGAATTCTGGAAGTCACCTCTTCACTGTCTTCACCCAAAGGGAACAGAGCCTGAGAAGTCAGTGGGCCTGCAGCGTATGAATTTCAGAAATACAAGAGCCCACTTTGTCACATACGCTGTCTCATGTTGTCCTTTGTTTTCAGTCTTGCTGTGGTATCATAGTTTATATTATGCAAAAGAAACACTGGGGGGAAGCTGTAGAAGTGTGTTTCATTACTAATAGTGAAGCAATAAAAAAAAAGTTATATCCCTTTAATTCTTCAAGCGTCTTAGGAAATTCTACCCTAGAAACTGTCTCCTTGACATTTCAGGTGGTAGTAATTACTTTCTACCACTAAAAGGCTTTACTTGGCCATAAAAGTTTCTATTTTAAGTGTAAGTTTGTGAAGAATGAAAACGTTAATGAGGAGTGTGGCTAGCTAAAGCTTCTTAGGGAACTTTCAGATTCTATTCATGCTTCCAGCAAAATGCTGGGATTCCACTCAATAGACTATAAGGTAGTCTGTGTAATTATAATGTCTTACATTTTCCCCCAAGGAATTGCACTTATAAGGAATATGTGGGTAAGAGTTTTTGGCAAATGTTAGTTTTTGAAAGAGCTGAGTTGGACTGGTGAGATGGCTCAGTGGGTAATGGCACTTGCTACCAAGCCTGATGACCTGAGTTAGACCCTAGAACCTGGAGCCCACATAAAGGCAGAAGGAGAGAACCAACTCTCAAAAGAAGTCCTCTCCATGCCACATGAGAGCCAGCCACAGGTAGTGAATACTGTTTAACAGTCATGGGTAAGAGCTTGCTAAATGTACTCAGAGAATAAAAGATGCATGTGCTTCATCCGTTATGTAGTTTGGAGCCGATAAGATGGCTCGATGGGTAAAAGTACTTGCTGTGTGCATGCAAGGACCTGAGCTCACAGCTCCAGAACGCAAGTAAAAGCCACACGCACAGCTTGAGAGCATCTGTAATCGTAGCTCGCCTGTGCAGAGATAGGTCACAGAGGCAGGAGAATTCCCAGAAACACATGTGTATCTGACACATATGCTGCAGTATTCACATACACACAAATGCAGGCATATACATACAACTTATTGTGCGTGTGTGTGTGTGTGTGTGTGTGTGTGTGTGTGTGCGCGCGTGAATGCATACGTTCACGCATGCATGTGTGACTGTATGTATGAAAGGTGTGTGCTCACTTCTGTGCCCGCAAAGGCCAGAGAGAAGCATCAGAATGTCTTACCTATCGCTGTACCTTATTCTTTTTGAGGCAAGGTCTCTCCTTGAACTTGGAGTTTGCACTCAGCAAGCTGTAGGCATCTCTCTTCCTCCCTTTTTACTCCCCACATGTCATGTGGGCATGCCTGGGGCCATTCCCGGCTTCTTACACGAGTGCTGGGATCTGAGCTGAGCCTCATGTTTGCATGAGTGATCTTGACTGTTGAGCTCTCTCTCCAGCGCCAAGACATTTTACATACAGTTTTATAAGATAGCTGGTATAGAAAAGATCCTTGAGGGCTTGGGGTTTAGCTCAGTGGCGGAGTGCTTGCCTACACCCTGGGTTCAGTCCTCGGCCCTGGAAAGAAGAAAGAAAGAAGATACTTGATTGACTGTTGCTTCCCAGCCTTAAAGCCATACATGAGATCTGACTGTAAAGATAAAAGTCATCTAATGCAGGCTGTCTCTGCACGCTTACATGTGTATAGATAATGTGTTTTCCTTGAACTCATAAAATATTTCATGGCATTTTGCCTCTTATCATACATGAGTCATAGTAATTAACTCTCTTAGGGAGAGAGTTTTCCTTAATAAACTAATCAGACATTGGTAAACACAGGAGGAGAACACTGGGGAGACACTGCAGTGTTCTACAAAATAAACGCTGAGTGTTTTTTCCTAGGAAGCGGCGGCAAAGGTGCTTAGACAAGTGCTCCTGAAAGCTGAACCGACAACCATAATACGAATAGGAAGGTAAGGTGTGCTCCATCATAAGTCCTCGCGTGGCAACTCTGATCCTAGCTAATAAGCCTGGTGATGACATGAGGAGAAGAACACTCATTGCACACACTGTTAGCTGGCCTCACGGGAAGGGAAGTTTGTGTATGCAAAAGTATAAAACCATGCGGGGAAATGGCATTTGTAGAATTCAGTATAATGGCTCCCTGTGCAGAGGGAAGAGAGGAGCGTGCAGCTGAAGAAGGGTATGAAGGGGACATCACTGTATCTACAGCTAAAACTATGCTCTGTTATTCTCCATGGTTTTTGGTGTGCCTAAATATTTCATTCATCAGAGTTAAAAAAGAAAACTTTTGAAGCATATTTAGTAATAGCAATAAAAGTAGCCATTGCAGTTAAATTTTACTTGGGATATTACATATATTCTAAACCAGTATTGAAACACCACTAAATTAACATAGGGTGAATCAATACCATGCTTGCTATCATTGTTTGAGATAGGGTAGCCCAGACTAGCCTCGAACTCATGGCAATCATCCTGCCTCAGTGCTAGGATGACTGGTGTGGGCCACTATACTTGGCCAGCCTTACTTATTTTTTAAATGATTTTATTTTAACCTTTCAAAAAAATAAAATAGTTACAAATCCAGGCCAGGTGGTGCATGTGGCCCCAGCTACTTGGGAGTTACAGACCAATGTGGGAAACTTAACGACATCTATGTCAAAGGAAATAAAAATGAAAGCATATAGCTTTTGAAATATTATAAGGAACTTCTCCCAGTAGTAGCCTAAAAAGCAGTCCCATGCCAGACACCTGAAATCTCCCACCACGTGACTGGATCCCGGCACCACTTACTCCCCTCCTGAGCATCAGCCGCCATTTCTGCTTCTCTCAGAGTCAGTTTCTTCATTGCCCCTGTACCTGAAAATGCATCTTCAGTGACAGACCAGCGCTGCCTGCCTCCAGTTTTATTTCTCTTAGGCTTCCTCACACCTGCGCTTTCTCCATCTTGCAGATTATTGTTAGAGAAAGTTCCCTATAGTCTAAGTTTGCCAACTGCTCAAGCATGGATCACCAAGCTCCAAGGAACTGGATTGAGCCTGAATTCCCTGCTAGACTGTTGGTGTTTGGTGGTATTGGTTTCTGGTTACAGGGCGTGTGAAATGGCTGCAGCCAAGCATACTCGGCTCCTAGTGCCTACAACCTTCCACATCTTTGGCTTCTTCTGTATCCACATCCGGTCTAGCTGCAAACTGTGTGCTTCTCCCTTCCTGAGAGCAAGCAACCACTATCATCATCCTCTGCTACTCTGTACCGTCGTATTCCTCATTTGTTCTATTTCTGATGATGGTGTTTTTAAAAAGCCTTCACTGAGCAACTTCCACATGTATGCAAAACAGCATGTACTTCCAAAGTGAAGGGCACAAAACACGTTTCCTTCCAGGCACTAATTTTCATTCCTATTTGTCCATACTGTCTTTCTCCCTGTAGGTAGACAAGCACTTTGAACAAGGTTGGGATCTATAATTTTCTTTTGTCTTTCTTATTTGTTTCCTATAAGGAATGCTTTTTTAAAAATATGTTATGTAACAAATACAGGCATTCATAGTTCTCCCATTGTAGCATGAGGGAGTGGGAGACTTTAACGTGCCTTTGTCAGTTCACATACATCCTAGATACCGAGTGTTTGCATTTTTAAATGTTAAAAATAGCCTCCAGGTGTTATTAATAATGTTCTTAGCATAAATTTAAAACATCTCTCCTTTTCACATCAGGTATCAGGGTACTTAAAAGCACACTCTAAAGTAGATTGGTAGAAGTAGCATTCTTTTTCAGCACATTCTTCCAAGATCATCAAACATAAATAGATATGGTAGCTTACGCTGAAAGCACAGCACAGGAAAAGGAGGGCAGGGGTGTGGAGAGTTAGGGCCGTCCTGGGCTGCACATTCTACTCCTGTCAGCTGGTTTTTAACTTCTCAGTCTCACTGTGACAAGTGTCTTTCTCCTCTCCTCAGCTTGTCCTGTCCTCTTGACTACTTGGCATTAAGAGTTCACAGGTTAAAGTCCTAATCTATCACACTGGAAAGCCAAGAAGTACAAAATTGACTATGTCTACCCAAAAAGGTATGGAGAGTAAAAGTCAATGGACATGTTATTCCTACTTGGTCAGATTATCAACTCAGACTTGTTATTTTACTTTGGTTTAAAAAAATTTTTTTTTCAAGTCATTGTAAAAGATATAATCATATATTCACATTTCCCTTTGAATGTAATTTCTTTACATTGATGCAACTTTACATATATATTTAAACCCTACACATTTTTGACTTAACATAGTCTAGTTTTTGAAACATGTGAAAGCTCCCCTAGCTACTGTGTGGTGCTGCACATCTGCAACCACAGTGCCTGGGAGGCCAAGGCAGGAGGACTGCTATGAGTTCGATGCCAGCCTGAGCCACAAAGCAAGGCCCTGAAAACCAAACAAATTACCTGTATTTCCAGGTATGATGGTATGTGCTGTAACTCAAGCACTCAGGAAGCAGTGCTGTCAAAAGTCTGAGGCTAACCTAAGCTGTAGAAAGTCAGCCTGGGCTACATAGTGAAATTATGTCTCAAAAAAAAAATAGTTACATATAAATTATGTATGTAGTATTATACCACAGTAACTGCTTGTAAACGGAAAACAAGTAATTCAGTGTGGAGGTACTTAATTTCTTCAATATTATAAATAGATGCATTCTTTTCAAAGCTATGTCTACCATACTCTCTTTATTGATGGAATCACTTATTTGTGTGCTACAGACAGTGGCTTGGATACTATGGCCCCATCTGCATTTCTTAAAAAAGTAAGTAACTGTTTACACTGCTGTGCTGACATTTTAAGCTACTGAAGTTACAAGGTCTCTGCCCTACAGTTCATTAGTAATGGTGTCACTCACTCCCCTCCCACCCCTTTGCGGAGCCCTCACTGACCTCAGAGACGCCTTAACCCAATTCTTTGTCTGTCTCCTGGTTTCATACTGTCCCCAACTCTGATGTGGGGTCTACAAAGACCCTCCACTGAATTCTATTAGAACTTCTCCTTATATTCTTTTTCTTTTTAAACTTAAGAGATTAAACTACAGCTGTATGGCGGTGGCACACACCTGTAATCCCAGCACTGGGGAGGAAGAGGCAGGTTGATCTCTGTGAGTTTGAGGCCAACCTGGTCAACAAAGTGAGTCCAGGACAGTCAGGACTACTTAGAGAAACCCTGTCTCAAAAAAAAAAACAAAAACAAAAACAAAAACAAAAACAAAAAAAAAGAAAAGAAAAGAAAAAGAAAGGAAGGAAGGAAATTAAACTACAGTAGCACATACACTTTACAAGTAACTATATGCGTAGAGAGGTCAGTGACAAAAAAAATTTAAAACAATATTCTAGAGACATTTCTGCTATAGTATATAAATCAATAAAAGAGCTAATGAAAATAAATATGATTTTTATATTTTTTATTCTTTGAGAATTTTATATGTTCATGCAATGTATTTCAATCATATTCACGTCCCACGCCCTCCAGCCACTCCTAGATCCCCCAGCACATTTTCCACAAGAAATATTGTTTTTAAATGAAGATGTAGTATCTCTAGGGAACAGAGTTGCCAGCAAGTATAAACTGGTGGAGTGAACCTTTTACAGTTCTGAGAGGTCAATTGCAGTAGATATCACCTATTGCTCCAAATCTACTCTCAGCCAATAGGAGGTTTCAGAAAAGGCCATCTAAAGACTACTAGAGCTAATCCATTGTCCTGGAAATGTCTATGGTACCTTCTTATTTTTATTTGGATTCATTTTTTTATTTTATGTGTGTCAATCTTTTGCCTGCATGTATGCAAGTGCACCACATGTGTGCAGTCCCACTGGAGTTCAGAAGAGGGCGCCAGATCACCTAGAACTGTAACTACAGATGGTTGTGAGCCTCCATGTAAGTGCTAGGAACTGACCCTGGATCCTCCGCAAGAGCAGCAAGTGCTCTTGACTGCTGAGCCATCTCTCCAATCCGTTTCTTATTCTTAAAAGTAAATGTTCCTAATCTTCACATTTATAAATTTACAAATATATAACTAAGATAAATATTTTAGTAAGAACATTGTCTCCATTAGTTCTACTACAGTTACTAATAGTTATTGCCCCATCACATTTGTGAATCAAGCACATATTTTATCTGTTCAGAGCACATATAACATGTCAGCTCCCACTGTTCCTATCTATAAAGTCATATGGTACAGCCTAAATCTTGTCATCCTCTCCGCATTGGCAATTGCTAGAGTTCAGAGAATAAAGCATTTTAGTCATTTTATTTAACATAATCTATTTTTTCTTGTCTGCCCAAGTTTACCACCCTTCTGAAAACCAGGTGACACAAAACTGCTAACCAGGTCATTTTACTGATACTTCTGAGGGATTTAACACCAACTCCAGACAATTGTTGGGATTCTTTTCTGAGGTGTTGGAGTAACTTATTACTAACATGTGATAGAAAGGCAAGGCACTCAGCATTGTTCTGTAATTTCTGAATATTTTGAAGACAAGGGCAGGAGAGGAAAAAAACGAGAGCTCAATTTAGAAAATGCCACGGGAGTCTGCTTCCCCTGTTCTCACTCTGTGTCCTTGGATGTACCAATGGAACAAGACAATGCCTGCAGTCATGCTATGTGACTCTCTGGTTTGTACTAGAGCCCTGGGTAGGCCAGTGTCACATATAGTGTTCATAATTACCATGTCTTAAAGCAGAAAGGATGCCCTGCCACTAAAAGGCCAGCAGTGTTTCAAGCTTATGCCATGTGTTGCTTCAAATGAACATTTACCCTGTTGTTCCGTTGGAATTAACCATAGACGTTTTATATTTCATTAATTTCTCCAGGTTAGTGATATTTGTACAAGAATTCCTTTGATGTCACAAGAACATTTTTTGCCTTCAAATGCACTTGCTACAGATTTTCAACAAATACTAGCACAGAACATGGTATGTACCTCAACTTGTATCCTAAGCTCATCGATGCTACCAAGAGTTAGTCATAAGAGGAGGAGGGACGGATGAGAACTGTGTGTGTGAAGTGCTAAGGTTCACTCTGGAGATGTCCACTGGACAGCAGAAAATAGGTGTGGCATGCTGCTGGGTCACTCACACTCTTACATCCAGCCATTTTGTGATGAGTGAGTAAATACAAATGTGTGTATTTGTTTTAGTTTAACAGTAAAAAGATAAACCAAAAATGCTTAAATGGCTCCCTGTATGGGATTGGTAAAAACAAGGAAGGGCTGAGCTGTCAGATGAGAAAGTAGGCATGTCTGTATAAAACCTGTGTTGAAAACTTGACTTTTAAACCACATAAATGTTTTATATGATTATAAAATACTATTAAAATAAAATTTTTAACTAGTCCTTATTGGGTGAAATAAGATGTCACTAATGGGAAAATACTGTGTAATTTCATTTACATGAGGTGCTAGGAACAATCAAATTGCTTGAGATGGAAAGTGAGGTATCTGCAAAGGATGGAGAAAAGGGGAGTGAGCAGGCGATAGTGATGTGTATGTTCAGTGTGTATGTCCAGTTCATAAAAATGAGAGCTCTGCAGATGGATGGTGATGTCCATTACATAACAACGAAATGCATGAATGCCACCAAAACGTGCACTTGACATTGTTACAATGGTACAATTTTATGTGTTAAATGAAACAGTCATTTGATCGTTCATTTCTAGTGGGATTACAGCCTAGTGAAAACACCTGAAAAATACATTTTGAGACATTTGTTTCCAAGAGTCACATTACTGGTATTGCTATTCTGAAACTGGTTTATATAGATATGTTAATTTGCTTAAGAGTCAAGATTCTTAGCTATAAATATTCTTGGTTATAAAGAGAAAAATCAAAGAAATTCAGTGGTATCTTCTCCCAAGCCTCCAAAGAAAAGGAACTTTCAGTCTGTACCTGTCCACTTAAAGAACTGAGGAAGAGTGACCAAGTCAGCAGAGGGAAGGACATAAGTGATGAGATTACGGTCTCTAATGTCCTCCTCTGAATGCAGTCAGGCCTGATTCCAGGTATAGAACATAAAACATATAACCCTGAGCATGTTGCCAAGCCTGAAACAGTGAGGCTATCAAAAGCAGCGGGCACAGCCAAACAACAGAGGCCAACCCGAAGAGCCAACTGCCACCGGCCAGTGATGGAAGAATTCATGCATCAAAGACAATATAAATATGTTAAATTCCATGATTCCTAGGTGATAGCAAAGTGGGCAGCTCTCACCGTCCAGCCTTGGAAGACAGTAGAGCCGTGCGGTGTCCCATTGCTCTGAAAGCTTAAATGAAAGGGAAGGCTCAAACACTCACTTTGACTTCCTCAAAGGAAGCCAATAGTCGATGGTTAAAAGTTCTATATATTTTTCTTGTGGTTTTGGTGAATAGGAGTTTGTTTACTTTGTTTAGTTTGAGACAGGGTCTTAGTCCATAGCCCAGGCTGTCCTCAGACTTGTGGCAGGCACTGTTCTTGCTTCAACCTCCTAAGTGCTGAGACTATACACGTGAGCCAACATGTCCAGCTAAATTAACTATGCTACATTTTTCTTTATGGATCTCTTCCAGCTAATTATGATGAAGTGGTGATACTATTTTTTTTATCAAAAAAAATTTATTTATCAAAAAAATAATGGACCTAGATTATTACCACCACTAACTGCCGTGATCCCCCAGCCATAACCGAGAAGTCACAAACAGTTGTGGCTTCTCTGGGAGGAAGAGTGTGTTTTCCCTTAAGGATGTGGCTCCTGTTGGGTAGACTGATCCAGCAGATGATCACACACCCAGGAATATATGAGCCGCACAAACTGGACTAGGTGTGTTACAAAATAAAGAACATGAAAGTTGGCTGACTACAGAGTTAGATATGAGAGGTGTCGAGTGTGAATATGATCAAAATATATTGCATAGAATTCTCAAAGAATTAATAAATATATTCTGCTTAAAAATAAATACATGGGCTGGAAAGATGGCTCAGTGGTTTAGAGCACCGCATGCTCTTCTGGAGGTCCTGAGTTCAATTTCCAGCAACCACATAGTGGCTCACAACCATCTATAGAGTGATCTGATGCCCTCTTCTGCAGATAAAATGTTCATATACAATAAATAATAAATAAATCTTAAAATAAATAAATAAATACATTATCAGAAATAAATTAAAAGCTGATTTGGAACCTAATAGTTAATAGGCCTGAAACACCTAACCCCACTAATTTGTCTTTTTCTTTTTAAGATTTATTTATTTTACATGAGTGCTCTGCCTGCATGTACACCTGCAGGCCAGAAGAGGGCATCAGATCACATTATAGATGGTTGTGAGCCACCATGTGGTTGCTGGGAATTGAGCTCAGGACCTCTGGAAGAATAGACAATGCTCTTAACCTCTGAGCCATCTCTTCAACCCCTTTCTTTTGCTTTTTAAGAAGATTTTATTTGATTTTTTATGATATGTGTCTGTGCCTGTGAATGTACATGAGTGCAATGCCCATAGGGACCAGAAGAGGGCACTGAATCCCATAGAGCTGGAGTTGGAGGCAGTCGTGAGCTGCAGGGATCAGGCCTGACATCCACTGCCAGTGCAACAGCAAGCACTAACCCAACCCTGAACCATCTCTGCAGACCCCTCAGTTTTTACAAAAGTGGAACAAATAACAAATGTCTTCTAGTTTTAGTAAATGCTGCCAAAATGGGTGCCTCACCGGTTCTTCCTAAGCTTAAAATGAGAGAACATTACCAATCCGCCTTCGGATGGGCACAGAAGTACAGAGCACACATCTGAACCTTGCTACTCAGAAACACCAGACCTGAATCTGACCAACTGCTGTCTGTAACTCCAGTTCCCTGGAAACAGAGAGGTCACCATGTCCTAACACGCATGTGACTAGTCAACAAGTCAAAATAGAATACCTATGACAGATTGCAAGGCAGGAAAAAAAAAGACTGTAGCCTAAATGAAACTGAAGCGACGTCTCCATCAAATCCACCATGGACCTTTTAGATGCTGGTATCACAAGAAAAGAACTCTGGTTTGCTTTTGATAAATTTGTCTGAAAACTAGATATTTGGAAAATAATAATGGATGTTTTAGATAATAATGATACTATGGTTTGTTTTCTAAAAAAAAAAATGAGACTGTATCTTATAGAAAGTAAAAGTAAAGGCTTCGCAGGTTGAAATAGTGGAATGACTGGGACTGGATTTAAAACAGTAAGCTTAAAAAATAAAATAATAATAAAAAATTTTTTAAAAATTTAAAAAAAAAACAGTAAGCTTGGGGAACGTAGTAGCAGAGGTGAGACAAGTTTGGTCACATGCATATGCTGGTGAAACCACAAAATGGCTACAAAAATTATTTATTTATTTATTTATTTATTTATTTATTATCATGTATACAATGTTCTGCCTGCACATATACCTGCAGACCAGAAGAGGGCATCAGATCTCATTATAGATGGTTGTGAGCCACCATGTGGTTGCTGGGAATTGAGGACCTCTGGAGGAGCAGGTAGTGCCCTTAACCTGTGAGCCATCTCTCCAGCCCTACAAAAAATCTTTTTCACTTTTTTGTTTCAGTTTTCAAATGGCCAGATCCTTACTTTTGCACTTCTAGGCCCTGGGTCATCCTTTTTTTTTTTTTTTTTTTTTTTTTTTTGGTTTTTTTTTGAGACAGGGTTTCTCTGTGTAGCCTTGGCTGTCCTAGACTCACTTTGTAGACCAGGCTGGCCTTGAACTCAGTGATCCGCCTGCCTCTGCCTCCCGAGTGCTGGGATTAAAGACGTGCGCCACCACGCCCGGCCTCTGGGTCATCCTTTAAAAGATCTTCTCTACTCATTTTTAAATATATTTGTCAATTCTTTGAATAATTCACTGTCTTTTGATCATATTCCTCTGCCACTCCTTCCCATAACTCCTCTCTGATTAGCCTCTACCACCCTCGACTTCACCCTTAACTTTACCCTAGCTTTGCCCTACCCTCGTGTCCTCTGATTTTTTTTTCCTCATTTTTTTTTTTTATAAAAAGTATTATAGTTTTGTCTTGTGGGCATTTTGATTTCATATTTTTAAAGGTTATTCTTGTGTAGCTACCCTGTCCAATGCCCCACTCACCACTGCTTCCCAACACTGTAGTGGGGGGGTGGGGTCATAGCCAGTGCATGAATGCAGAAAGAAAATAGGAGATTTGCAAACTGGGAGTAAGATCTAAAATGGACTTTGTTTGGGGACGACATGGTTGTATAAGAAACCAAAAAGAGTTGGCCAGGACATTCTGGGACCTTAAAAGCACGTATAGCAAACTAACAAAATGCTATAAAGTCAGCTAGCAACAAATGAGTAGAGTTTAAAATTAAGAACAATAGCATTTACATTTTCACCCAAAAATAAAATACTTCTATAAAATTTAGCAAATTAAGTGTAAAAATCCCCATACAAAAAGGGAAGAAATTTAATAACTACATGGGCATTTTACCTTGTCTTATTTTAAAAAACCAAAAGCAGAAAAAAAAAAAAAAAACTAGAGGATCCAATACCCTCTTCTGGACTTCACAAGTATTGCATCAGTTTGGCCCTGGAAACCTGACTCAAGGAATGAAGAAAGAACAGACACACAGAAAGAGGTACAGAAAAGCTAGGACCAGGCGGGCCATACTCTCTGTAATGGAGTGGCACCAACTATATAACAACCCAGAAGCTCAGTGTGGCTATAGCATATAGCACACGGAAGAGGGGTGAGCTAGTCTCAATAGGAGGTGTCTGTAGGGGAGCAGTCTTGGGCTGTAACATAAGAAGGAAAAACTTCAGTTGCTTTATCTTTGCACACAGTGGTCAACAAGTTGCAAATGCTCACACTTGAACCAGAGGAAGGCTCTGGCAATTCCCATGGTCTGAGGCATTCATTTGCTCCCTACACGCTCACTCACGACTTCCTCTGCTCCCTGCACACAGGCACCTGCACACACTTGCACATAGTCTCCTGCAAGCACATACATACATGTAGCTTGCCTTTGCTACTTTGTGGGCTCTTATTTGTCTCATTCTTTATCCCCTCAGTTTTACAGCCTATCACTAGATAGAAGAGGAAGAAGGATAGAGGGAAAAGAGAGATACTTGAATCTAATTCTTTCTTTGTGTTTCTTCTTTGCTTGTTGTGGTAGTGGGCCTTTGCTACTTTGTGGGTTCTGCTTTTTTCTCAGCCTTTAACCCACCAGTTTCACCCCCTACCACTAGATAGGAGCAAAAAGATAGAATTGAGAAAGAAAGATAGAAATCCTTGAATCTAATGTTTTCTTCTTTGAGCACAACTACTAACAATCTGCAGCCAATGCCCCTGAACAACCAACAACCACCAACTCTTCCTTTCAGAGTCCTAGCAGTTACAAACCCCCTGAAAAGTCCCAGAATTTCAAACATCACATAATCACAGAAACTATCTGCAGCTAGCAAGACCACACTTCTGGCTGAGCATGAGGCAAGTCACAGTCAGCTGCTTTGGACAGTCCAAAGCAGCCCTATATCTTCACACCTGGCATTAAAAAGAAAACATACTCATAACATGTGGTTTTTAAAGAAACCAAAATTCTACAATTCTCACTACATTGCCCCCCTTCTGTTTTAAGCCATTAACTGTGCTGGATGTAGCAGGAAATTATAAGCAGAGACACTTTAAATGAACTGAATGCTTTTCAGGTCAGTGGGCAAGGTTTTCTGGAGGCTTCTACTGCTCAATTCTAATCTTCATAAGTTTAAATTTTATTATAATTTATTCAGATTACATCCCAATTGTTATCCCACTTGTATCTTCCTGTTCCCAAACTCTCTCCCTCTTCTGCCCTATTCCCCTCCCCTAGGCCTCATAGCCTATCAGGTCTCATCTGGATAGCCTGCTTCCTCTTCCTCTGTATTCCAGCTGGGCCTCCCCACCAAAGGGAAGTGATCAGATATGGGGCACCAGAGCTCATGTCAGAGGCAGTCACCACTCCCAATACAAAGTTTTATAGGTTTCCATTCTGATGTTAACACATCCTTGCAATATATAGTCCAATTTAATTCCACGTTGCTTTTTTGGCTTTGGTTTGGTTTGGTTTGGCTTGGTTTTAATCTGTAAGCCAGCGTCTCTCTGATGCTGTTGTTCCTTTCTCATTAACGATCAGAAATTTTAAAGTTAACAGAGCACTATTTAGTCTATATAACCTTGGGGCCTTTATTTTTCCTTTTTATTTCATAAGCGTTTCCTTCAAGGTGCTATTAGATCTTTCTACAGCTGCTGGTTGTGTAGGATTGTGTGGCATATCCATAATGTGCTTTATTTTATAATATGTAAAGAATTGCTTCATCTTCCTGGAGATATATGCAGGACATTGTCAGTCTTAATTTGTACGAGTATCGTCATAATAGTAATTACTTCCAGTAAATGTGTAATTACAGAATTAGCCTGCTCAGAACTCAAAGTTAATTACCCAATGAAACTTTGAATATGTATCAGCAGTATAGTGTATAAACCATAGCTTTCCAAATTCTGCAAAATGAAACACATCCATCTGCCAGATTTCATTTCTTTTGTTACCTCTAGGGTTACTTCCAGCAGGCAATGGAGTTTAGTTATATGAAGAACAAGTAGGACATCTTCTTACAATTTTCATAGCTTCTTGCACACTGATAGAAATTTTTTTCTTTAAACCTTTACTGTTAACATTGTGTTCTTCATAACGTTTTGAGGCTTCTAACACATTTCCTATTAATATTTGGTCAATTTTTCATTTCCTTGTGCCAATGGACCTGGTAAGCCTGTATTAATCTGAATATGGGTAGTTTCTATTTTCTGATTGCCTGTTGCAACTGCATAAATAACAAAGTTAATTCTGAATTATCAAGAATAAACCGAGCAACTTCTATAGGCAAAACAACTCTTTCTACATATTGAGAGTCAGTAACCATATTATGAGATTCAGAAAAATCTAATAATGCCATAAGAATTGCATAGAGCTCTGATTTTTTTAAACTGAAGTTTTTGGGCTTTAAATACTTTGTTTTGTCTGACTTGTTGGCTGCCATACCCAACTTATTTGCATCAGTATAGAATGTAGGTACTTCAAGAATTGGCATTCCTTTACAATATGTGGGAGAATCCAAATAGTTCTTTTTACAAACTAGAGACACTTGCTTTTAGGATATTTACTGTTAATTTCTCCCAAATAGTTGCTACAAGCTCTTTGCCAATCTTCATTAATTACCCATAATGACATAATTTCAGCATTAGTATAAAGTACTATGATTTCTTCTGGGTTCGTTACTGACAAGTGACATAGACTTATTTTACCTTTTATGATTAAATCAGAAACTTTTTCTATGTAAGTCATCAATTTTTTATTTTGTGTGCCAAGAAATCCATTCCATAATACTATCTTCCCTTTGCATAATGATCACAGTAGGAGAATGAGTTGACGCCAAAATAACCAAAATATAATCAAGTTTTGGATCTACACGATCCACATCTTGTAGTCTCTGTTCTATCAGAGGTAATTCTCTCTCTGCTTCAGCTGTTAACCATCTTGAACTGTTTGATTCTGAACCTCCTTGTAACATTTGAAACAAATTACTTAACTCTTGAGTTAATCCAATGGTAGGCCATGGCTAATTAATATCTCCCACTAATTTTTGAAAATCATTGAGTTTGCTACTGATATATTACCATCTATACATTTTGCAGTTGAATTTTTGGTTGACTTATTTTATAACCCAAATAGATAATAGACTCTCCTCTCTGTAGTTTTTCAGGAGCAATCGGTAGCCCTCAGCATGGCAGAAGTCTCTGTTTCCTTAAACATTTTCTCTAAAGTATATGCATCAGAATCAGCCAACATGTGGCCAGACAGTGTGGTGGGAGTTGCACCCCATCCCCATCAGAGAGGTCTACGGGAGGGGAATATGGCAGAAGAGGGAAGAAGGGTGGGAACAGGAAGAGAAGAGTGAGGGGACAACCATCAGGTTGTAATGTGTGAATAAATTATACATAAAATACATTTTTAAATGTTAAAAAAAAGAATTGGCCAACAAAATATCATCCATGTAATGGTAAATAATGGATTGAGGAAATTGCCTAGTGGTTGTTGCACAAAATATTGACGTTAAGTTGGGCTTTTTAACATTCCCTATGGAAGAACTTTCCACTAATATCTTTTTACAGGTTGACTATTATTATAAGTAGGTACTGTAAAAGCAGACGTTTCCCTATCCTGCTCATGGAAGGGGATAATAAAAAAGCAATCTTTTAAGCCAATTACAATCATGGGTCATGCCTTCGGTAATGATGAAGGTGAAGGTTCCAGGCTAACAGTACGATAATAGACCCTTTGGTTGAATTTCTCCTTTCAACACCCTTTTTGGGTTTTTTGTTTTTGTTTTTTTTAAGATTTATTTATTATTATTATGTATACAGTGTTCTGCCTGCATGTACACCTGCATGCCAGAAGAAGGCATCAGATCACAGATGGTTGTGAACCACCATGTGGTTGCTGGGAATTGAACTCAGGACCTTTGGAAGAGCAGGTGGTACTCTTAACCACTGAGCCATTGTTTTTTGTTTTTTGAGACAGGGTTTCACTGTGTAGCCTTGGCTGTCCTGGACTCATTTTGTAGACCAGGCTGTCCTCGAAATCACAGAGATCTGCCTGCCTCTGCCTCCCCAAGTACTGGGATTAAAGGCGTGTGCCACTACCACCCAGCTTTCTTTCACAACTCTTAAGTCAGTTAACAGCCTCCATTTTCCTGATTTTTTTTTTTTTAAATAACTACAGAGGAATTCCATGGGCTGGTAAACTCTGCTATATGTTGAGCCTTCAGCTGCCCTTATACCAGCAGCTCTGGTGCCTGTAATTTTTTCTTAGTTAAGGTCCATTGCTTTAGCTACACAGGCTTGTTAATCAACCATTTTAAGGGTAGAGCTGTTGATATTTTCACAGTGCCCCCCCCTTATATATTTGGAAATTCAATCCCCATTATGTCCTGTGTTTGGATAAACGGCACAGTCTGGGTTTGTTTTTGATGTCATATACCAATACCTTCCCCAAGATCATATACCATTTCACCCTTATTTCATTATGGGCAAAGATCCATTCCACAAAAATTATGGCTATATCAGCCACATAGACCTTAACTTTCCTTTTTGACCTTCAGTCTAACACATTTAACCCATTGCACACTTTATTTTATCTGAGATAACTTTCCAATTCCTAGAAACTTGGGTATATACCTTTTGAAGTGGCCATTCTGAATTCCAAGACCTTTGTGAAATGATGGTTACATCAGCCTCTGTATCTACCAAACCTTCTATTTCCATATGATTTGCTTGCCATTTTAATTTTGGCTTCCAATCATTAACAACTGTTTGCCAGAACACATTTTCTAGTGCTTCCAAGCGCTCCTGTTCTTTTTACTGACATGGCTTTGCCTTTGATGTAGGG
>OU015756.1:20165775-20193627 GCA_907169655.1 Acomys percivali | reverse complement strand
GGCCAGCAGTCCTCAGGAACAAGGGAACAGAGGTGATGAACTGAGGATTCAGTGACAGATGAGCATGAACTGAAATAACCTTCCAGGATCTGCTGCAGGGAGGCAAGTCAATTTTATTCAGGGTAAAGGAGGGTCATATAGAACTTTGGGGCAGGGGTGGGGATTTCCAGGATGGGTGAATGTCACTGGCTGAAAGACTAAGGTACTGAGATGCCTCATTTACATTGGGGAGACATTTCAGGAATCCCAGGTGCTTGCTGAACAGGTTCTACTAGAAACTGGACTGTAATTTCCCTAAGGGCTATGGCATTCCTCAGGTAGAGGATATGGGAATTTGGGCTCCCCAAATCAGGCAGAGAAGAGGGATCCCTGCTGACAAAGAGAGTCCTCATTTCACCAAGCTCAGGGCTTTCCAGTAGTGACAGACTGTGACCTTAGCAGCAGGGTTTCCTGGAAGTCCCTGAAAATAAGTGATTATAAACTCCAGTAACTACTTTATAACATTGAATTTTGGGAGATAGAGTTAGATGTTAAATAGAGTTAGTCTAGAGCCATGCTTCCTACAGTAGCATGTATTAGAAATCTCCAATTCTGAGTGAAGGTTTTTCAGTCTACGTGTCATTCCTTGGCTAAAAGAGCTCATACTTTTTGCTGCAGGGCCTGGAGTTAGGCCCCCAAGGCTACTTCCTGACAGTAAGAAATTACCTTGAACATCTCTTTTAGACCTATACTCATTGTTCCCTTGGCAAGCCTTATCACATTGCCTGCAAACCCCTGGAAGCCTAGGCCTTTTTTCTGGTTTATATTTAGAAAAACCGTTGCCCTTAGAGATGCCTTGTTCATGATTTTGCAAATGACCAATTGTCCCACAGTTGAAGCACTGAGCATTTTGAGATCTGAGACATTTATCAGTTTGGTCACAAGTCTCTTTGTAAATGACCATATTTGCTGCAATTGAAGCCCCAAGCATTTTGATATTGGAAACCTCTAGCTATAGCTTGCCTGTGCTATTAGCATCGTACACATTAGAACTGATATCAGTCGTATTCCTTATCCATGCATCCATAGGCACTACTCATGCCTCTAATGGTCTTAATAACTTTTTTATGTTCAGCATTTGCATTTTCAAATTCCAAGGTTTCCATCAACACCTGTCTTATGTTAGTGTCAGAAATGGTTTTGTTCACAGCTGGAAAAAAAATTGTTTAAAAAAAAAATCAGTGAAGACTTCTCCAGAGCCTTATATAATCTTTGTAAATGAGGTGGACCTTTTCCTGGGTTCTTCAACGTTGTCCGAAGCTCTTAAAGTCACTAAGCAACATTGTTCTATACTAGCATCATCAAATTGCATCCATTCTTGGATATCAGAGCATTGCCCTTCTCCTAGCACTCAATCTTCTGCTACATTCATTCCCTTCCTTCTATTTCACTATTCAATATCCGTGGCTTTTTCATGCCACCATATTAACCCTTGCAACTGTGGGCTGGTCTCTAGTACAGCTATCACCAATCCCTTCTGATCTTGGAAATTATTCTATTTTGAGTAGCCCAGGTATTTAGAATTTGTTTCACATAAAGTAAGTGCCTTAGATCTATCATCTCTATAGGTTGCCATCCTGCCTCATTATAGTCTTGTTGTACAGCATTAGTGGCATATGCTGTATACTACTGGGAAAGCTGATGGTGGTGATCTCATAGCCCCGGCCATCCCTCCTCCCACCCTGGCGAGGTTGGTTCAAGATTAGCCATTTCTTTCAAAATGGACCACTTCATCGGATTGTCCTCCCACTTCTTTAGCTTTTCTCTGACCCAGCTTCTCTCTGGCACAGTTTCTTTCCCTCTTTCCTCCTGTGGGGGACTCCTGCTCTCCTGAGCACTCCCTGGGACTAAGCCTTTTGTTCTCTTTTTTCCAGTGCTCCTCCATTCCCAAGAGCTTCCATTCCCAGCTGCCCCATCCCCAGCTGGACCGCCAACCCTACACCCCTTTCAGAAAAGAGAGAGTAGAGTGACCCCTTTTGTTTTCCCGTTTCAGCCATGTACCCCCTTCCTCTGGCCCCTCCATTTCCACCAGCAACTTTTCTAGCTGTTCAGACAGTTCAAACTTTTTTAAAAAAAAACAAAATATATAAAGAAGAAAAAAGAAAAACAGAACATCGCCTCTGGGAGCAAAGTGAGGAGTATCCCAGCAGGAGCAGCCACAAATGTTTTGTTGGCCTCTTCAAAGAACAATCCGCTCCTTTGTCCCCTGCTTTTTCCTCTATGGCATTTGAAATCAAATTTCCCATTTTCATCTTTAACTTTTGAGCCCCACATTGAGGCACCACTTGTTGCTTGCCTTTGCTACTTTGTGGTTTCTTCTTTTTTCCCACCTACCCCCTCTTGATTTCATTCCCTATCACTAGATAGGGGAGAGAGAAGGGGGCGCGGGGAATCCTTGAATCTGATTACTTCTTGTTTCTTCTTAAAGCATGACTACTAACAAATTGCAAACAACCCCCCTGAACAGCCACCAACCACCAACCACCAACCACCAACCCCACCTCTCAGGGCTCTAGCACTTATATACCTTCTGAAAAGTTCCCAGAATTCCAAATATCACACAACCTCAGAAACAATCTGTATCTAGTAAAGCCATACCTCTGCTAGAGCAGGAGGCAAACCAGAGTCAGCTACTGTGGACAGTCCAAAGCAGCCTTACAGCCCCACACCTGGGATTAAAATGAAAACATAGTCTTATAATATTTCTGTGGTATTTTTTAAAGAACCCAAAATTCTAGAATTGTCACTGCACATACACACTTTAAGGAAGCTGGAGAGGTGGTCAGAGATGGGTTGTACAGAAGACTTGGGTTCTGTTTCCAGCGCCATTTGGTGGCTTAAAACAAGGGATCCTACATACTCACCTCACCTCTGTGGCATTAGGCACTCACATGGTTTGCATACAGCCAAGACAACAAAACACTCATACACATAAAGTAATATAAATAAATATGAGCAATTTCAGCAGACACCTTAACAAAAAACATGACAAGATGGCAAGCCTAAGATGCTGTATTCCATACATCAATAATAAGTCGCAAACTAACAAAGAATGTCTACGATACAATTATTGAAATTATTATTAAATACCGACATTACCAAATGCCAGCAAAGATGTGGAGCAGTGCAAACATGCTTTCAGGG
The DNA here is from genome assembly GCA_907169655.1 of Acomys percivali. NCBI lineage: Eukaryota > Metazoa > Chordata > Mammalia > Rodentia > Muridae > Acomys > Acomys percivali. The sequence goes on along the minus strand of OU015756.1, from coordinate 20,190,444 downwards.
CTGGTGGGAATGCAAGTACAGCCAAGTAGATAAACAATTTGGCAGTTTCCTTAAAAACTAAACATACAGAGGCTATAGATTTAGCTCCGTAAGCACTGGCTGCTCTTCCAGAAGTTTAATTCCTAGTACCCATATTGAGTTGTTTACAACATCTGTAATTCCATTCCAGAGAATCCAAAGCCTTCTGGTCTCTAGGAGCGCCTACACCCCATTGCATATAGTCATGGGAGAACACACATACATGTAGAGGAAAATACATCTTCAACGTGAAGTCAGTGAGATGGCTCAGCAGCTAAAGCTAGTCATCATCAAGCCTGAGGCCCTGAGTTCCATCCCAGCGTTCACACAGTGGATGAAAGAATCACCTTCTGGAAATTGTCTTCTGACTTCTATGTTTGTGCCATGGCAGCACACTCTTCCTAAAAAACTAATAAATAAATATAATTTTTTAAAAGCTAATAATTCTCCTTGATATTTTACCAAATAATTTGAAATTGCTACTATACAGAAACCTATAAATGGATGTTTCTGTAAGTTCCATTTAAAATTGCACAAATTGGAAGCAATCAAGATGTCCTTCAGTAGATGACTGGAAATGTAACATCCAAATAGTGGGCTGAGCATGGTGGCTCACGCCTTAAATCCCAGCACTCGGAAGGTGGAGGCAAGTGGATCGCTGTGAGTTCAAGGTCAGCCTGGTCTACAAAGTGAGTCCAGGATAGCCAAGGCTACACAGAGAAACCCTGTCTCGAAAAATCAAAAAAAAAAATCCAAATAGTGGGATGTTATTCACAGATGAGCTATCAAGCTACAGAAAGCCACATAAGGACTCCCTGGTAACATGGCAGACTAGAGCTGATATTGTGTGAGCCAGTGAAGATGAGAGTCAAATAAGGAAACATACCTTTTAACACTGAGCAGTCCAAGGTCTCTCACTCTCTGTACATTGTCCAGTTATGGGTCTATATTTGTTCCCATCTGCAGCAGGAAGAAGCTTCTCTGATGATGGTTGAGTGAGATACTGATCAATGTACAAAACATTCCATCCAACAAAAATAACATCTATTGAACACATGGAACCTTCTCAAAAACACACCATTTTCTAGCCTACAAGTCAGATCTTAAATACAAAGGAAGTCATCTCTTGCACCTTTCCAGATCAGTGTAATAAACTAGAAATCAGTAACAAGAAAAACTATAGAGATGACACAAAGACATGAATACTGAACCTCTTAACAGTAGATCACTGAAGAAATCATATAGGAAATCTTAAAGTTCTTAGAAAAGAATTAAAAAGAAAGCATAATTGCCAGAATCTTTGAGATATAGCTAAGACAGTTTTTTTTTAACATTTTAAGATTTTATTTGTTTGTTTAACAGTGTTGGGTCTTGTGCATACTAGGCAAGCACTTGACCAGTGAATCAAACTATAAGCCCAAGCTAAGGCAATTCTAAGAGGAAAAGTTATCACTCTGCGTGCTTACCTTGGAAAAGTAGATCTCAGTGAGATGGCTCAGCTGATAAAGGGACCTGCCAGCAAGTCTTATGAACCCACGTTCAACCCCCAGAACTTATGTAGAGGAAAGAGAAAACAAACTGCTACCAGTTTTCTGTCATGGTGCATGTTCTCGTATAGAAGAGGAGGAGGAAGAAGAAGAAATAAAAAGAAAAAAAAATGAATGTAGTTTCAAACTTTAAAAATCATATCTTAAATAAATGACCTATCTATATGTATATCTTTGTACATCATGACACTAGAAAGGGAACTATAAAGGGGGAGGAAAAGACCTTACTGGAGGAGGGTATATAAAGGGTAATTAAATACTAAATACATGTAATAATAGGAAAGGGAAGCAGAAAGGGGGACTCACAGAAGGCAGCAGGAGAAAGGAAACTATTTGAGGTGGGTAAGGAGATGAGAGGCTAATGAGGGAGGGGAATGAATAACAACAGTATAATGAAGGTGTATGAAGATGCTGTGATGCAGCCCAACTTTGTATGCTAGCCCAAAACTTAACTTAAATGTAACTTAAAAAATAAAGTTCAAGCCGGGCGTGGTGGCGCACACCTATAATCCCAGCACTCGGAAGTCAGAGGCAGGTGGATCGCTGTGAGTTCGAGGCCAGCCTGGTCTACAAAGTGACTCCAGGACAGCCAAGGCTACACAGAGAAACTCTGTCTCGAAAAACCAAAAAAAAATAAAAATAAAAATAAATAAAGTTCAAATCAAAGGCAAAAAGAAAACAAGGTACTTCTGGCAGTGGTGACATCTTTTTTTTTTTTTTTTTAACTAGACTTATGATACTAGACATGAATTTCCTCCTCTTTTTTTTTACATTTATTTATTATTTATTACTTATACAGTATTCAGCCTGTATGTGTGCTTCCATGCCGGAAGAAGACACCAGATCTCATTATAGATGGTTGTGAGCTACCATGTGGATGCTGGGGATTGAACCGAGGACCTTTGGAAGAACAGCCAGTGCTCTTAGCCTGTGAGCCATCTCTCCAGCCCCAGTGGTGACATCGTAATGAGGACAGGACCAGTCCCTCTACCAGGGACCTGTCTGTGCTGAGTGCAAAGGGGAAAACAGCCAGTGTACTGGAGAGAAGAAAACTAAACAGTAATGTAAACAACAGTAAAGATAGGGAACTCGGCAGCCAAACTAATGAGGCTTTGGGAGTCCAGTCGTTAATGTGAGTGTTAAGGTGTCCTTGTTAGACCAAAGAAACTGGGACATTTAGGTTACAGAAAGATTAAAGAAAATAAGAAAGCTAGGAAATGAGGTATCATTTGCAGACTGTCTGTTCAAAAATCTCTCTCATGCAAAGTCAGTAATGATTTTCTGAGTCTTATTTCAGGTTGCCATAGTTATTAGAAAATGTCAGGTAAAACTACATAAGTTATTTCTGATGGAAGAACCTAAAATATGTATTAGTAAATGAAAGAAGTCGGTGTGAAAAGGCCAGATTCTTTTCTGTTCAAATTACATAACACGCAGGAAATCATCACACTGTGCACATAAGAGTTGCAGTGGTTTCCAGAACTTTGGGGACGAAATAGTAAAAACATGTAGACAATCAGAGTGTTTTCCTGGACATAAAACTATTCTGCGTGGCACTTGGAGAACAGATTTATTAGGGCTGGAGGGATGGCTCAACAATCAAGAGCATGTGATGCCCCTTGCAGGACTCAGGTTCAGGCCCCAGCACCCACAGGGTAGCTCACAACTGTCCATAATAACCCTAGTGCCAGGGGCTCCAGGGCTCTCTTCTGGTCTCCAAGGGTATAGTCACACACACACACACACACACACACACACACACACACGAATGCAGGCAAAATACACATAAAATGAAAATAGTTTTAAAATAACAGTTATATTATATGTCTGTCCAAACCTAACCAATGTACACCGCTAACCATGAGCTGGTTGATATGGGTGAAAGTAGGTATCACTGAAAGCAACAGAGGCTTTCTTGCCTGAGGTGAGGATAACTTGGGGTGCCAGGGTCTGAGGTGATCAATCGCTACCAAAGCTACTCCAAGCCAGTATCTTTCCAGACCTTTGTCTTCCAAACTTGAAGGGTAAGCTTTAGAAAGGAGTTGTGTTAAGGTGATGTGAGAGAAAAAGAAGGTAAGTTTAAAAGAAAGAAAGCAAACAGAGTTCCTAGATAGATTGTCTCAGGATTAATGAGCCATTTATGGATTTAGTATTCACTTATTTATTTATTTATTTTGATTGAGGGGATGTAGTAAGAATTTTGGAATTTTTGTTTCTTTAAAAATCATAGAACTAGCCAGCAGTGATGGTGCACACCTTTAATCCCAGCACTCCAGAGGCAGAGACAGATGATCTCTGTGAGTTCAAGTCCAACCTGGTCTGCATAGTGAGTTCCAGGACAGCCAGAGCTACATAGTGAAACCCTGTCTCAGAAAACAATAACAACAAAAAGAAAAAAAACCACAAAAATAATATAAGAATGTGTTTTCATTTTAATTCCAGGTGTGGGGATATAGAGCTGCATAGCAGCAGCTGACTGTGATTTTCCTGGGGCTCCAGCAGAGGTGTGATTTTGCCAGCTGCAGATAGCTGTGCGATTGCATGACATTTGGAATTCTGGACTTTCAGAGGGTATATAAATGCTAGACCCTTGAGAGGCATGGTTGGTTGTTGTTGGTCAAGGTTTGCTAAGTAGTCATCTGCAAAGAAGAAAGAAGACTAGGACAATTTGTGGCTTAATTGATTCCTTATAAAAGTGAGATGTGCCTTGACAATACTGTGTTTCAGTAATACAAATTAAGTTGTTGTTTTATTTCATTTCTATATAGTTGGAATACAATAAAAATCAAAGTGACAGCACAGTGTCTACAGTGAAGAGTCAGGTGACTGACGTAAAAAATATTATGTTGAAAAACATGGACACAGTTTTAAAAAGAGAGACAGAAACAGTGAGTGTCATCACTGAAGGAGCAGATGACCTCCAGGCAACTGTAAGTAATTTGCATGCGTGCTGACCTCCAGTAAGGAAAAACACAATGTTGCTACCCTGAAAACAGCTTCCTCTAGGCAAAGACACACAAGGCTATTGGGAGATAATACTTTGTAACCAAACAGAAAGAAAACGGAGTGCAATAGAAACATTAAAGAATAATTTCAGGGCTGCAAGCTGCCTCACAGGCAAAGGTACTTGCTACAAAGTCTGCACTTGAGTTCCACCTTCACAATAAAAAGAGTAGAGGAAAAGATGCAAGTCCAGCAACCTGTCCTAACTCCTACATTGGCCCTGTGACCTGTAGGCGCACACACACATACACATGCATGCACACAAGATAAGTAACCTGTAAAAAAGAATAATTAGATTGTAAATGACATGCAAGGATTATTATTCACTATTAGGTAATGCTTTATTTATGGTTTTAAAAGTCATTTAGAAAGATCATACTAAAATGTTGATGGCTGAAATTATATAATGTATGAGTGTTTGCATCAGGATAACAGGCGAAAAGGAAAGCAGAGCGGGTTGGAGATGAAGCAAAACTGATCCCACTGCTAACTACTCACACTGTGCTGAGTACATAGGGGCTCATCTTGTCGTTCTGTTGACTTTTGCATGTTCCTAAATTTTAATACTTTGGAAACTAATCTGGACAGCTTCCTTCCAGTATTTTTTTACACACTGAGTTCTGTTAGTTAATGCCATTTTTTCCCTTCATCTATTTTTTAATTAATTTTTAAAGATTTATTTATTACATATACAGTATTCTGCCTGCATGTACTCTTGAGCACCAGATCTCGGTATAGATTATTGTGAGCCACCATGTGGTTGATGGAAATTGAACTCAGGACCTTTGTAAAAGCAGCCAGTGCTCTTAACATCTGAGCCATCTCTCCAACTTTAAATTCTCTAGTTAATTTTTGGGGGGGTTGGTTTGGTTTTGGTTTTTGGTTTGGTTTGGTTTGGTTTGGTTTGGTTTGGTTTGGTTTGGTTTGGCTTTTTCAGAGACAGGGTTTCTCTGTGTAGCCTTGGCTATCCTCGACTTGCTTATAGACCAAGCTGTCCTCGAACTCACCTGCCTCTGCCTCCCCAAGTGCTGGGATTACAGACGTGTGCCACCACACCCAGTTCCATCCATTTTTTACCAGATCAGAATGTTTTTAACTTATATTTATTGGTTGGGGGTGGGGGTGGGCATGTGAAATCCACAGATGTGTGTGGTTGTCAGAGGACAACTTCCTAAGCCAGTTCTCTCCTTCCACCACGTGAATTCCAGGAACTTGCCACCAAGTGCCTTTCCTTTCCTCAGCTGAGCATGCTGCAATCTCCTCTTTGGCCCTAGGGACAGCCACACCTAGCCTCTCAGCCGGTTGTTGCTGTTGCTGTTGTTGTTGTTGTTGCTGCTGTTGCTGCTTTGTATTGTTTTTTGGGTTTTGTTTTTGTCTCTGGCTACTTTCACACTAAAATGAAGGCTTGAGTAGTCACAACAGAGGCCATGTGGCTTGATCCTTCCTCAGGACACATTTACATATCCCCACACTCCATTTCAAGTGCTTTTACTGCACTTGAGAGTTTGTAACCACAATCAAGATGTGAGCTGCCGTTATCTAGGTCTTGCTCATGTGTTTGGATAGTAACTTTCCCAACCCTTGCCCAGTGAGCCGTGGGTCTGTTTTGTGCTCCCACAGTTTTGAATTGTGACACAAAATTGAACTCTGTAGTCAGGCTGGTCAGCAAGCACCTTTACCCAGTAAAGCCATCTAGTAGGCTCCGATGTGTTTTTATTTTATACGAATGAAATCTAATTTACCTATTCTGCAACCTGGTTTTGTAGTTCCACCCTTTTTCTGAAATATCCATTTACTCTCTTATAGCACATCATTACTTCTTTAAAGCACTATTTTCTTGGCCTTTGTCATTTTAATAAACAGTAATGTTGGCTCTTTTTAAGTAGCTTACAAAGAATTATGTTTTACTACAGCATTTGTCAAACCAAACTTGTTTCTATTGGTACTCCTCACTCCCTCCACCCAAGGGCCTCCTTCCACCCTTGTGTCACCCCTCATCTTTTGCTGTTCCCCATTCTGAGTTTTTTGTATTATGAGCAATATTGCATTAAGTACACTGTCTCAAAAAATGAATAAAAAAACAAATTAATCAGTAAAATATTAGTGAGACTACATTTAAATATGTACATAAATTATGTGTACATACAAGTTTATAATAATGTCACATTACTATAATAAAATATACATAGAACCAAAGTTAAAATATAATAAAGATGAAATAAAATGTTAAATAAATTTTAAGAAAAACTTTACTCACAGAAAAATGATGTATTTATTGATAATGTGGTTAATATTACAGCAAATTAAATATTGCTTTTTTTTACGTCTAAGTAAGCAGATAGCATACTCAGATTACAGGCACTTGTGTATACATTCTCATCGAATTGTATGTGTCTACACTTTTCCTAGTTTAAATTAGTCAGGAACTAGACAGGAATGACAGTTTCTGAAATATTCATTTCATCCCTAATGACATGAATATTGAAAGAAATACTTCCCAGTTGGCTATTGATTTTACATTCAGACTTTGGTCCAATCCATCAACCACTTTATTATAGTTCCTCTGTACTCCTATCCACTTGATAGAAATTTTACCCCAAACAGTGGTAAACGTTATCCAGTGCCTTTTCTACATTGATAATTATTTTTCTTCTTTAATCTAATATGATAAAATACTGTTTGGATTCAATGTGTCTAGTTGGATGTCTTGTAAGAGTCAACATTTTGTAATTTTGTGGTTATTATCTCCAAAGACTACTTCTAACCATTTATACAAACTATTTATAAAATAGCATGTGGCATACATATTTCTATATTATTTGGTGTGCACTGTGCCCCTTAGAAGTTCTATTTTTTTTCTTCCTAACTGTTTGTGATTGTGAGTAACTGGAAGCACATGGCTTGGACAGGAGGCCTACACACTTGATCTCTACCACAGGTTAGAATTTTCAATTTTTTTTTCTTTTTTTTCCGAGACAGGGTTTCTCTGGGTAGCCTTGGCTGTCCTGGACTCACTTTGTAGACCAGGCTGGCCTCGAACTCACAGCGATCTGCCTGCGTCTGCCTCCCGAGTGCTAGGATTAAAGGCATGTGCCATCACGTCCGGCTTTAGAATTTTCTATTGATGTATCATTTGTATGTGGATGTGCACATTTGTGCACTTGTACACACGAAGAAGCCACCAACTGTGTTCCTCTTCACTCTCTTCCTGTTCCTTTGAGGCAGGGTCTCTCTCTCTCTGAACCTGGGGCTCACTTCTTCTCAGCTGTGCTGGAGCCAGCAAGTTCCATGATCCTACCCCGACCCCGACCCCAACCCCTCAGAGCTGGAGTACACGGGGTGTACTGGACATGGGTGGTGAAGTTCTCAAGACTGCAGTGCAGGAAATGCTCCTAACCACTGAATCATCTCTCCAGCCTCCAAAAGATTATTCTCAAATGAAGATAAAATGCACCTAGTATAATATTAGCAGATGAAGTGTGTCGCTAAAGACAATACATTTACAGTATCATATGCCCATCACTTCTGTGTAGCTTTGGAACATTTTCACCTCCCCTGAAAGGAAGTCTCACCACTTGGTCACTCCCCAGCCTTCTGTCTCAATGGCCTACACGTTCCATGTATCCCAAACCATATACTAACTTTTGTAGTTGTATTTTCACTTTGTGGGCTTGAACTTTATCTAGGTTGAAAGATGAATAATTTCTTTACTACTTTTTTCTTACTGAAAAATATTTTATTATCTTAACATTCCAAGTACCCCCATTTGCTTATCCATTGATGAAACTGATGTGCGTTTGGGACTTTGTATGTGCTGTTTTGTTTGATGGTACTGCACCCAACTCCAAGCCCCAGCACATGCTTGGCAAGCACGTCAGCACTGCATTATACTTGCAGTTCTGTGTGGCTCAGGCTGGCCTCCTGCTCAACATTGCTCCTGTCTCAGCCTCCCAGTTGCTGAGTTATAATCGCATGACATTGTATCCTCTGTTGTGAATAGCAAAGCTACAAAGTTTACCTAAGGCTTGTTCTTTTTTTTTTTTTTTTTTTCTTTTTTTTTTTTTTTTTCTTTTTTTTTTTTTTTTTTTTTTTTTAGTTTTTTTTATTAATTTATTCAGATTACAACTCAATTGTTCTCCCATCACTTGTATCCTCCTGTTCCTCCCTCCCTCCCATCCCCACCCTATTGCTCTCCCCTAGGTCCATGCCCAAGGGGGATTTCCTCCCCCACTTTATGGTCACAGGCTATCAAGTCTCATCTTGGTAGCCTGCCTATTCTTTCTTTGAGTGCCACCAGGGCTCCCCACCAAGGGGAGGTCGTCAAATATGGGGCACCAGAGTTCATGTCTGAGTCCCTGTTCTCTACATAACTGTGGAAAATGTCCTGTCCGTTGGGTAGATCAGAGTAGAAGCAGAAAGACTCACATGGTATATACTCACTTATAATTGGACACTAGCCCAAAAGGCATGTCCCCTGGAAGTCTTCACTTACCAGGAGATTGGGATAGATGTGAGGACATCCTACTAGGACTCTAGGTTAGAGAAATATAGGAGATAGGGAAATAGAAGGACCCAGAGGATCTTAGAAACCTACAAGAAGAACATCGTGATGGGTGGATCAGGACCCAGGGATGTCTGCTCAAACTACTGCACTAAGAAGGACAATACAAGCAGTAAACATCAAACCCCTACTCTGATCTAGCCAATGAACAGGCTTGTTCTTAACACATTTACTGTGCGTGTGTGCCTGCGTGCTCCTTCTATTGTATGGGGTCTGGGGACTCTTGCCAGCAACAGCTCTGCATGATGGAAAGGACCCATTCCAAGGTCGGGAACCATCAGAGGCTAGGTAGGTCTTGACATCTGCACCAAAGGAAACCTAAAAGAAATATGGAAATGGTTCAAGTAGATGATTGCAAATGAAAAGCCTGATGTGCATGTGTGCATGTGCGTGTGTATGTGTGTGTGTGTGTGTGTGTGTGTGTGTGTGTACATATACATATATGTATATCCACTTTCTTTGGTTACCTGAAGGAACCAAACCTACTTGAAGTCAGCCACTTGACATGATCATTGAGTGCAGCGCTGCTGGTGAGAAGTGGTTGGATCCTGGATACAACTATGACGTGTTTAGCAGGGTTAGAACTGCTGAAATCCTGAAGGGGAGGGAGAAAGCAAGCCGAGGAGAACTCAGTGCTTTGGACCTTGTGAACAGAAGGGATGGAGACACCATCCTCCTCTGCGTCAGAGCAGCAAGCACCACTCCTAGCCTCCAGCTCTTCCTCAAATGTTTATGGTCTTTCAAATGCAGCCATATGGTTACGTTTATTATTTTATCTGGCATTTCTGGGTGATATTACTTGGCAAGATTACAGGAATACTTAGTCCACCATATCAAAAGAGGAGACACCTTAATCTCAGAAAACAATGGCAGAAAAAGCATTTTTTTTCCAAGGATTTTATTTCGCTTCACTGTCTTACCTTACAGACCCCAACTTCATGTGCACTTACACCTTCACTGCAGGAAAAAGTCGCCTCTTTCTGATGCAAGTTTAATAGAAGCAGTTCAGAAAAATGGAGACTTTTATTGTAGTGGCTGTTTAAAGACAGGACCTCACTACAGAGCCACCTGACTCTGCCCTCACACTCACATGGGTAGGGATTACAAGCATGCGCATCCTGCAAGCCAAAAGATGAAACTGGTATGCTGTGCTTTACGGCACCTCCTGGAGAGCAGACACTGCTCACTGAGTTCTGCTTTGCTGCCTGTACTAGCTTTGTCTCTTTTTCATTTTTTCTTTCTGTAAAGATTCCATTGGATGCTCTTTAAAGAAAAGACTTGAGGGGCCGGAGAGACGGCTGAGCATCTGAGAGCAGTTGTGGCTCTCGCAGAGGATCCAGGTTTGGTTTCCAGCACCCACAAGGTGGTTCACAACCACCTATAACTTCAGTTCCAGGGAATTCCACCCCTGTTATGACCTCCAAGGCCTCTAGGTATACCAAACAAGCAAAGTGCTCATACACACAAATAAAATGGGAGAAAAAATCCTTTTACATGCAGATATTTTTGATAGGATCTTGTTGTGTGGCCCTAGCTGACCTGGAACTCTATTTGTAGAACCAGGTTGGTCTTGAACTCACTGAACTCCACCTGCCGCTGACTCCTGAATGCTACTACTAAAGGCACTTACCACCACTTCCAACTATTTGTAAAAAGCAGATTTTCCAGATGTGTTGTGACTGCGCATGTGCATGCATGCACACCTGCAAGTGCACCTGTGAGAACAGGGGCCATTGAGAAGCCTGAGGTAGAGCCCACAGATCTTCCTCCATTGCCCTCCACCTTATTTTCTTGAGACAAGACCTCTCAGTGAACCAAGAGCTTACTCTTTGGTTGGACTGTCTGGTCAGCAAGCTCTAAGGAACAGCTTGTCTCCGAGCCCCCCAGGGCTATGGGTAAAGACAAAAGCTACCACACCCTGCTGTTGTGTGGGTGCTAGCAATCTGAACTCAGATCTTCCTGTTTGCTAAACAGTCATCTTATCACTGTGCCATCCCCTAGTGTCCATATTTTATTTATTTTTAATGAAAAGTAGGTCAATAAGTGGTCAGTTTTCCTAAAAATAAATATAGATCATACATTTTTAGCAGGTTACATGTAAACCTTCAGGTATTCCCTCAAATATAAATTCCAATGTAAAATAGGTAAAACAAATACTTTAAACATGCATAAACCACTAGGATGACAAACAAGAGTAGGTGGAAATCAACAGCACTTTTAGAACCAAATAAATGCATGAGTAGTTACTGACCTCAGTAAAGGAGAACAATGAACCATAAGATTTTTACCGGCATCCCTGGCTTCTCTGTGCTAGAAGCTGGTCATATTCCCCCTAGTTGTGACAATTCAAAAATGTTTCTAGAAATTGTCAAATGTTTCGTAGAGGGCAAAAATTGCCTTCCAGTTGAGAACTCCTATTTTATATATGAGGAATATGGCATCATACAAAACAAGTAAAAATACCTCTGAGAAAAGGTCAAGACTGAGAAAGTCAAGACTACACAAACATTCAACAAAACTGAAGGTCCCGCCCTGAGAGCCCAGGGCTGTGAAAGGGCCTGCCAGGCTGCCTTTATTGTACATGTTGTAGAGCCTGAGATTCAAACCATATAGACTCATTCCACAGATTACAAATTACCAGGAGGGCAGTGGTGGTGCACACCTTTAATTGCAGCACTCAGGAGGCAGAGGGAGGTGGATTGCTGTGAGTTCAAGGCCAGCTGGGTCTACAGAACTAGTTACAGAGCAGCCAGGGCTACACAGAAAAACCTCATCTTGGGGAGGGGGGTGGAGGAGAAAAAAAGAAGGAAAAAAAAAGGGAAAGAAAGAAGTGAACAAAGGAAAAAGGAAAAAAAATTACCTAAGAGAATGCAGAGTCTGGCTATGTCTTCCTCCCCCCACCCCAGACAGGGTTTCTCTGTATAGCCTTGGCTGTCCTGGACTCGTTTTATAGGCCAGGCTGACCTCGAACTCACAGCAGTCCACCTGCCTCTTTCTCCTGAGTGCTGGGATTAAAGGCGTACGCCACCACTGCCAGGCCCAATAAATTCTAAAAAGTATATTCTGAAAAGTATATTAGTCACCTAGCTTCATAGCAGATGCTTAGAAATAGCCAACAATCTCTTGGGTACATAAGCCTGGGCTCTTTTTCATAATTGTTCTTACATTAGAAATATGAGGCTGTGGCTGGAAAGATAGCTCAGTGGTTGAGTATTTGTTGCTCTTGCAGAGAAACCGGGCTTGATTCCCAGCACCTACATGGAGGCTCAAAACCATATGTAACTCCAGTTCTAGGGCATCCACCACCTTCTTTCTGACCTCTGGGGGACCGCAGGCATGCATGTTGTGAACATATGTACATGTAGGCAAACATGCAAAGGCATAAAATAAATCTAAAAATTTAAGCATACATAACTAAGGAGCCCTGTAAGGTAAGGGATGGAGAGATGGCTCAGAGGTTAAGAACAGCAGCTGTGAGCCGGGCGTGGTGGCACACGCCTGTAATCCCAGCACTCGGGAGGCAGAGGCAAGGCAGATCGCTGTGAGTTCGAGGCCAGCCTGGTCTACAAAGTGACTCCAGGACAGCCAAGGCTAACACAGAGAAACCCTGTCTCAAAAAAAAGACCCTGGCTCAATTTTTAGCACCCACATGGCAGCTCTCAGCCAGTTCCAGGGATCCAATGCCCTCTTCTGGCCTTCACAGACACTGCGCTTACATGGGACACAGATATGTAGGCAAAACACCCTACATAGTAAATAAACTTAAATACATATATATTTAACATGCCACACGTGTATGATAATGCACTAAGCATAATTCACATCTGTATTTGTATATATCTCTGTGACCACATTACCTGACAGAAACCAGGAAGAAAATGTTTGGTTTTGGCTCAGAGCTTTTGAGGGTCTCAGTTCAGGAGTGAATTGCGGAGCAGTTCAGCACAGGTGATGTGGGCCAGCAGACTGGGAACGAGAGCCAGCAATGGAGGCTGGACATAATCTCCGACGTCTCACCTCTAACAAGCTTTCAATGGCTAATGACACCTCCAAAAGACACCCCAGTTCTTCCAGCTCGCACCCCTAACTGGGGAACAGCATGGGTGTGTAGGGACACTACAGATTCAAATCCTACCATTATGGTGTTATGAAAATTGCCAGTAAAAGACGAAATTCTCATAAGGCAGTCATCTTAGATGTGCTATGTTCACTCAGTTAATCGGTACAGCCTGGGAGCCAGGGGAGGGGGCGCACATCTGTAATCCCAGCACTGGGGAGGCAGAGGCAGGCAGATCTCTGTGAGGTTTGAGGCCAGCCTGGTCTACAAAGTAAGTCCAGGATAGCCAGGTCTACACAGAGAAACTTTGTTTCTCTTTTAAATATTTATTTTTATTTCACATGTATTGCATGTATGTCTGTGTAAAGGTGTAGGCTTAGAGTCAGCTGTGAGCTCCTGTGTAGAACTGGGAATTGAAATCTGGTCCTCTTGAAGAGCAGCCAGTGCTCTTTTTTGTTGTTGTTGTTGTTGTTGGTGGTGGTGGTGGTGGTGGTGGTGGTGGTGGTGGTGGTGGTGGTTTTTCAAGACAGTGTTTCCCTGTGTAGCCTTGGCTGTCCTGGACTTGCTTGCTTTGTAGACCAGGCTGGCCTTGAATTCACAGCATTCTGCCTGCCTCTGCCTCCCGGGTGCTGGGATTAAAGGCGTGAGCCACCACTGCCCGGCTCAGCCAGTGCTCTTAATCACAGAGTCATCTCTCCAGCCCAAAACCTTGTCTCAAAAACTAAAATAATAAATAATAAATAAACAAATCACTACAGACCTTCAAGGCACTTCACAGTAGATATGATTGTCCTCATTTAAATTGTCATTAATTCAATAAATATTTAGTTTACTGTATGTCATGCATTGTCCCACACTGAGAAAATAAAATGCAGCAAAATAGGCAAGAATGCATGCGTAGAGCTTTCTCTTATTTAGCATCATATGACATTTACTGACTGATTAACTAGAAAATAATCAAGAACTAGCTCAGCAGTTAACAGTGCATGCAGCTCTTCCAGAGGACCCAAGTTTGGTCCCCTTGGCCACCTGTAACTTGAGCTCCATCCAGGGAACCCAATGCTACACTCAAGCAAATAACTCTTTCAAAAGCTGGAAAGGTGGCTCAGCAGCTAAGAGCTGCTAATGCCCTCTTCTGGAGTACAGGTGTACATGCAGGCAGAGCACTGTATATGTAATAATAAATTAATTAATTTTTAAAAAAAGAATTGAGACTACACAGAAAAACCCTGTCTTGAAAAACAAACAACAAGAATTGAGAGCAAGGTGTCTAGAACAGAAATGTGATCAAATTTAAATTGGATCATAACATAATTCAGTAAACCACAAAGAAAATGAAGATGAGAAAACATGTTCAAGGTCCCAACAGTGAGAAAGTCATAGCTCCGCACAGGTGCCTGGACCCGTGGTGCTTCCCTTTACCAGTCTACTGGGTCCTCCTGACTGCTTTTAGAACTGGCTAAAACTAACCTAAATCTATTCTTTCAGATGTTTCCTTGAGTATTTGAGTGTGCCGTTGAGTTCAGACATGGACAGAAAATTCTAAGTTTGTGTTTATTTTTATTTCAGGATGAAGAATTTGAAAACAAAAGGAAGATTCCCAAGAGGATATGGTGGAAATGCTTCAAGATTGTAATTACCACCCTTGCAATTCCCCTGTCAATCATTATCATTCTTTTAAGTACACACATAATACCCACCTGACCAATAAAGTGTTACATGGAATTACAGAGTTCTGCACCCAGTAACTATGAGCTCACTTAGTGGTAGAGACTGAGGAAAGGATGGACCAGTTCCTGACCCTTTGGCATCTTCTGACTCCTTTCTGTTTCTGTATCTCTATGTCCCTAACACTGCTTTGCTACTGTTGCCCTTCCTCCTTGGCCTCCCTCACTTGGAAGACCAAGTGATGCGTGCACCTGTAACCCTAGCACTCAGGAGGCTGAGGTGGGCAGATCCCAGCTCAAGGCTAGCTCATCTACACACCACGTCCAGGCCAGCCAATCTAGACCAAGAGCCTAGCTCAAAACAAGGGACAAACAGCCCGGTGACTTGTGCCTCTAATCCCAGCACTGAAGGGATGATGCTGTAATCCCAAGACTGGAACGGCTCAAGGCTACCCTAAACTGCAGCGTTTTCCAGGGTAAACCTGAGCTTGCTTAACAGTGTGAGAACTTGTTCAAAAGTAGAATTTTTAAAAAGCACAAACCCTCGGATTACACTACTGAAGCTCAACTCAACTGTGCCACATGGTGACCTAGGTGTCTCACGACACATTACACCATGTCCTGATCTTCACCTGGCAGCTGATACTGACAGAATATTCATGTTTCCTACAGAGTAAATGTCATCTAAGTCTTATCTACTAATAGTGGGTTACTGAATTAATGCCATTAACTACTGATCATACTGAAACCCACAATTAACCGTAAAATGCCCTTAGAAATGAGGATTTTTAATATGGGCATACAGTCTCATCTTCCATAGAGTTTCATTTGAAATGAAAATTCAAACATTGTGTTTTATGGGAGGCAATTCCTTATATAAGGATCAGGAAACTACTAAGCCTTATTCTGTGTTACAGGTCACAGGCCTTGTCCTATCTTACCGCCCTGAGCATGCTTTGTTGTTGCTTAAAGTGCACCTCATCTGTCAACTTCAAATCCCAAGGATGCTGACAATCAGAGCACCCAGCTCTACTCCGCAGTTCTGAGCAAGGGGCTTCAGTGGTGTCCTCCAAAGAGGATTAAGGTCTTTTTCCTGTGACCTTTGCTCAGTGTGGCTGTCTATGTATGCATATGCCCCTGTGTCTGTCTATGGAGGTCAAGGGATAGCTGTAGGAGAGCTGGTTCCCTCCTCCCACCATGCACACTCCAAGGACTGAGCTCAGGTCAGCAAAGTTGGCAGCAAGCACCTTTCCCAGCTGAGCCATCTCACTAATTCAAGATCTTAAAAGTTATCAAAAGAATTTAATTTCGTGCATGTAAGTGCAGCTCTTAGAAGGCTGAAGAAGATTTATTTTAGGTCAGCCTAGACTACATAGTGAGTTCTGTGCCAGCCAGGGCTACATAAACACCAAAAAATAAAACCATGAAAAATGAATAAAGGAAAAAAGAAAAATAGAAAAGTAAGCCAGGTGGTGTTGCATTCCTTTAGTCCCAGAACTTAGGAGGTGGAGGTAGGCAACCTCTGAGCCTGAGGCCCACCTGGTCTACACAGTGAGTTCTATGCCAGCTAGGACTACATAAAGACAAAAGAATTAAAAGACCAATTAAAATAACATAGCAACCAACAAGGAACTAGACCAGTTGATGCTTTAAAGAATTGTGATAATGGGGCCAGAGAAATGGCTGCTCTTCCAGAGGAACTGAGTTCAATTCTTGGCAACCACCTGGTGGCTCATAACCATCTATAATGTGATCTAATGCCCTCTTCTGGACTGCAAGGGTACATACATGTAGAGCCCTCATATACATAAAATAGGTCTTTTAAAGGACTGTGGTAATGACCAGTTGGCTGACATTTCCAATACCCACCTTGCTTGTTTATCCCTCCACTCCATTCACAATATGTAATCCTTGATAGCTCACACAGGGAAGTATGCTGCACCTTAATACTGTCTCTCATACAACATACTAATGGCCTGGGGTGCAGTACATCACCTAACTCTACTGTGACACTAACAAAAACCCTTTAAGCATATTAGCATAAGGTAAAGATTATAGGTCACTGGTAGGCACATAAAGGCCACCATATGTTTTTATTTTAGTTATTTCCTGAATCAAGCATTCATTGGCATATAGTCACAAGACCCATTTGACTTATGAGTTTGTATGACCTCTTAATTGTAGGTCAGATAGGACAATCAGTAGTTTGTTGCCAGACATTGTTTTTATGTGAAAGAATTTGAATAGTAAGGAAAATTGTCACATATCTCACTGACACTATTTTTGAAACCATACAAAATTTGTGGTTTATAATTCTGTAAATAAAAGATTATTGTTTGTTTTGTTTTTCGAGACAGGGTTTCTCTGTTGTAGCCTTGGCTGATCTGGACTCACTTTGTAAACCAGGCTGGCCTCAAAGTCACAGAGATCCACCTGTCTCTGCTTCCCAAGTGCTGTGATTACAGGTGTGTGTCACCTCGTTCAGCTAAACATGTGAATTCTAATAGTACATATTAGCACAATTATTACTAGACAGTTAGGCATCATCTAATCTAGTTTTCTCATTACATATTAGAAAGCCAAGAATGAAAAGCCTCTTTAGGAGGTGGGTAGGAGTTAGGAATCAAACCAAGGATCGTGCACCACAAGGCAAATACTATCCCTGAGCTACAGCCCCAGCCTTGAATTTTGAGTTTTTTAAGCTCATCTCCATTAAGCATCATGATAAAAGCACGTTATCACCCTGATTCCAGGCAGGAGTCTCAATACTTCCTTTCCTACACAATCAAGCAGAGTTTAAGGGTTTTTCAAGACAAAAATGAATGTGTGTGTTGAAGAAAACTGCCTGGAGGAAAGAGCATTGCTTAGAAATGGCTCACAGCCTGGTGTTTGTACTCAGGCTGCCAGCAGAACCTTAGCAGGAAGACATTTGAGGGCCTCACAGGCCTTCCTCATCTAGGTTCCTCCAACTGGCTGGCTCGCTGCTCTGCACCAACCAAGCAGCTTGGAAGCATTACCACAGAGAACTCAAGACAAAACAGATTTTTTTTTTTTTAAATCCTAAATTAAGGGAAGTAGGAAAAATGATATCAACATGTTCAAACGGCATCTACATAAGTAGCATACTGCACAGCAGAGAATAAATTCAAGGAGTGACCAAGACAAGCACAAGTCACTACATGTCATGAATTATAAAGGAGTTGAGACTTAGATCCTACAAGTCTCATGTATATCAACAGTCAGAAGCAGCCCAGTCAGCAGTGACACAGTGTGCTGGTAGCTAGAGTCAATCTTGCCAACAACTCTGAAATAATTTCACTGTCCACCCAAGATGACTGAAGGCCAAGTTGTCAGAGGCCCTTGGATTATTATGAGAAGAAAGCCAATGATTGAACGCTGCTGGAGGTATAGTCTGTCTCATGGAACACAATCATGCAAGCAATTGTTCAGTTGCCAACAGCCCAATTTCTTCGTTCTCTTTATTGCTGATTCCCTAGGGTGCTTTTCTTCACCCCTCGCCTAGTGCACTCTCAGGCTGAAGACTCTGAATACCAACTTCTCAACTCCCAGTTACTACAGCTACTTGGATATGCAAGCACCTCAAAATTTAGATTCCCTAACTCAATTGTATTTTCCTTTCTTTCTTCACAAGCCTACTTAATTTGACTATTTCTGGTTTCAGCACATGGAATTTCAACTACCCAGTAATCTGAAACCATAAAAATCTTGAACTCCTCCCTTTGGCTCTTCTTTCCCATTCAATCAGCAACATTATAAGACTTCTTTGTCAGTGTTCTGTAAGGTTCCTAACTCAGGGAATCTCAGACCTACAGAAACAAAAGTAGAGTTCCTTCAGAGCACCCAAAGGCATTTGTCCTGTTCTGGTGATGCTAACTGTACATCATATTCCTCTGTTCTGTGCCCAGCAGAGGCACTTAACACCAGCTACTTTCTCACTTTTAAACTTCATAGATACACACAGCAACAAACATGAAGCTTAATTCCCAGGCCTCAACATGACAATCAGAAATCTGGCTGGTCTTAAACTCAGGTTATCTGCCTCTGCCTCTCAAAATGGGATTAACAGTGGCTCTCAACCTTCAGGGGTCAACTGGCCCTTTCACAAGGGCTATATATCAGATATTTACATTATGATTCGTCAGAGTAGCAAAATGAGTTATTAAGTAACAAAAATAATAATTTCATGGTTTAGAGTCACAGCATGAGGATCTGTAGGCTGCAGCATTAGGAAGGTTGAGAACCACTCAAGTAAAGGAATATGCCACTATCAGGCTGAATTCAGAAATCTTAACAGGCACCTGGGCACTACCTCAGAAGATACTGCTACTCTGGGATGGAACCTGTGTGTGTATCATTGTAAGGTG
This sequence comes from Acomys percivali, assembly GCA_907169655.1. NCBI lineage: Eukaryota > Metazoa > Chordata > Mammalia > Rodentia > Muridae > Acomys > Acomys percivali. The sequence continues at coordinate 20,171,206 of OU015756.1, read as the reverse complement.
AAGAAGTGCTAACTTCAAAGCACTGAAGTATGCCTCAATTATGTCCATGGGCAAGGAAATTATATTACAGCTGGGAAAAAAACAAAACAAAACAAGACGGATGTTTGGAGTTTAATTCACCCAACATCAGTAGGCAAACTACAGAACTTGCACACAATTCCCATTCAGTGTATTAAACTACAAGCCTAACAATCCACTAAACAGAAAGCTGCACTGTATGTTCCATGTTCAAAACTCACAAGTCTCTAGAGAAGCTCATTATGTGTGAATTACGGCAAAACCTATTATTTTATTCTGCCTTTTTTCTTTTTTTCCCTTTTAACAAAACTGGTTCTCTGTTAAGACCTGAAAGTGCCTTGGCAAGGTCAAAAGTAATTAACCACATTGCTGTAAACACGTTGGGCTAATGGTGCAAGGCTGCAATCCCATTGCTTGGGAGAGGCTTACACAAGATAAGCTGACATTCAGGACTGCATGGTCTACATAATGAATTCCAGGCCAACTAGGAATACACAGCAAGACCCCCATCTCAAAAAGGCAAGAAACAAGACAAAATGCCATTTTGCTTCCTAAATTTACCACTACTGAGAACATCTTTGTCAATGTTGCTGCCGTTAAGCATCTTATTAAATTTACTGTTATCTAGGGGGGAAAAACAACAAAAAACCAAACAACCAACCAGTGGTCTAATACAGAAGCTAAAAAGCAAACGCCTCCAGTACAAAGTCTCACCACCCTTACATCCTTCCTCATGAGTGTTCTGAAAAACTAAAACAGCCCTTTTCTATCAATCTACTGATTCTTCAATGTGTAATATACATTTTTGACTGCTTATGTATAAACCTTTAATTTTCAAAGGATCCATCATTTAAAGTTCTTATGTAATGTTTACAGTCTCTTGAGTAAAAACAAAATCTTAATTTAAAGGTATTCATCCAAGAGAATAACTTAAACTAGGGGGAAAAAAGACAGTGCAAAAATGCATGAGTGCTGTAAGCGTTTAATTGTAAAACAAAAGCACTACATAGTAAACATAAGTGATCTTTCAGAAAATAAAATTTAGTGCAAATGAAAACCCATTGAAAGCCCACTATAAGCTTCAACTGAAGATCTGTAAGGAAACTTCTACAATGGAAACAATTTCAGTGGAATCTGCCTGGGAAGAGAAAGTCCTGGAAATGTTAATGTTAAAAGGTACAGAGAACATCTTTATAATTTAAAATGAAGTCAACCAAGTACTGAAAAAGGCATGCTGATGGGTCTTAATACATAAAAATGATCGGCAGTAGCATGCTTTATAGACCAGTGATTGTAGAAGCAATTTACAATTTTGTTTCAAAGTTTTCTTTACCAATTTAGGCATATCTCAACTGTAATACTCAAAAAGCCATCTTCCAAAATTTTTACTAAGTATTCCACTTCAGTCTCACACACCTGTTTTATAAAAAATGTGATTAAGCTCAATATAATCACTTCCATTCATACAACAAAAAAAAGGCAATTATGTATTTATTCAAAGCAGTTTCCATGACATGTTAAATGTCACATTCAGGTACTGGCATTAACAGGTAAGTTTCTTCCAGTATTTTTTGCTAAAAGAAATTAAAAAGCAAGGAGGTAACCTTGCCTTCAAATTCTAGAGTGCAAACAGAATACAACCAATTCAATTACAAATATATACAAATTAACTTTGAAGTGTTGTTGCCAGCATTGTTTCCTAGAATAGAATTCTAAAGCCTTCTGCAGTGTAGTTAAATAAGTGCCTACTTGTATTTTTGAGATCTTTAAAAATTCTTTCCAAGTTGACAGGAACAAATTTGGATCACCTCACATAGAATCTAATTCTGAAACACTGTTAAGTACTCTTTTTTAAACTGGGGAACAAACCCCAGGGATTCCCTCCATAGGCACATGTCCAGCCCTAATGCAATTTTCTAGGTCTTTCCCCTGCCCCTAGAAGCACCATTCTTCACCTGCCTAGGCTCCTCTAACGCTTTACCTAAGGCTGTTGACAAGGAACGTGCCACAACCAGACATCCTTGAGGTGCCAAGTATGCATAACCAGCAAACTCCAGACTTGAGCAGCAAGTTAATTTACAATGCAATGGAGGGCTGACATCACTGAGATGGGGCAAGATGCACACAGTAGAAATGTATACTGCCTGCAGAGAACGTAAAAACCATTGTCATGTCCTCAACTATGGCCACTCACTGCTCTTCTCCCACTTAGTGCAGCTGTCACCTTTATACTCACTAGAATGCTAACATCATTTGAATATTTTTTCCTCCATACTAGATGTAGGATGTGTGACTAAACCTCTTAAAACATGTACTCGTCTTTATAGGAGATAAAAGGAAAAACTCAAAAACCTTATGGAACAGTATGTTTATTCTAGCTCTGAGCAATGGTCTTTAATATATTAGCACAGCTAAGAAAGAACACGGGGAGTTTATGTAAAATGAAGAATCGCAGGCAACACTGCCTTACAGATATAGATGCAGATATAGATGGTCTACAGATCTCTTTGAAATACATTATAATACTTAACTTTCACCGAATTTATGAGATTACAGGCAATTTGAGAGCAAATTATAATGACAATAAATTTGCACAACTCAGTATTTAGGTGGCTAGAATTTTACCGGAGGAAATTCAGACAAGACTTCTGAACTGTGCTAACCTATTAACAGCGTTTAATGTGGCCAGCAGTGAATATAGGATGCACCCTTCACTTTCAGCCTTGCCAAAATTTGGTTTAAAAAGAGAAAAATGCCCACACACGCCTTTAATCCCAGCACTCAGGAGGCAGAAGTGGAGCATTTCTCTGTGAGTTCAAGGCCAGGCTGGTCTACAGAGGGAGTTTCAAGACAGGGCTACACAGAGAAACCTTTGGGGGAAGGGGGTGGATGAGAAAAAATGAAAAAAAAAAATCACTCCATGAACATGTTAATAAATCATACACACTATTAGGAAATTGAACTTCATCACTTGTTAAGCATGGATGTAGTTTGAGAAGGATGGTTGAAACAAACCCCAAATCCAAAAAGCGTACTAACGCAAATACTGTGCTAGATACTGAATTCAGTCCTTCTGGTTACCAAGAATCCTAATACCTCAACATTCTAAACTCAAAATACTAAGTAGAAGGCAGTCTTTAAAATAAAAAGAAAGAAAGAAAACCGGGCAGTGGTACCGCACGCCATTAATCCCAGCGCTTGGGAGGCAGAGACAGGCGGATCGCTGTGAGTTCAAGGCCAGTCCAGGACAGCCAAGGCTACACAGAGAAACCCTGTCTCAGGAAAAAAAAAAAAAAAAAAAAAAAGCTCCAAACATGCAAAACATAAAACCTGGCAAGTGGAACTTACTTAGGAGGAACTGCCATCCGTGTAACACACTGAATTCTAATTTGGGAAGAGTATATTATGAAGCAATTGTTCTGCTACTGAAAAGGCCTAACTTTGCAGTACATATTAAGTTTGGGGAAAGTTTTAAAAAGGAGAAGCAGAACTCCAGAAGAGAAGCAGCTCACCTAGTAGAAGATACCTAGTACACCACAATACAAAATGGATTCAGGGCAACAGACCTAGAACTTGTTGACTGAAGATTGGCAGTACTACCAGGTCTGCCCAGAACTACAATCAAAACTACGCAACAATCAGCAAGAAAAGTGTTTCTCTAACTGAACTACAATTCTAAAGGGGTAATGAGTTGTCAACATTTAAATTTACCTCTTTTACTCCCCTCAAGCTTTTCACCAAACACCGCGCGCGCGCACACACACACACACACATACACATTACTCTTCTGAAATTCTACTAAATACCATGGATTTCTATATGCAGACATGGAGGGCTTCAAATGAGAGAATAAGCTTTACAAACTCATGTGCAAATGTAAAGAAAACAGTATTCTGTCAGCATGGAGGAGGGGATCTCAAATCTCCCCTAGACCCCAGTGGCATAAGAAGTGGTAGTCCAAGTGCCAATTGACACATGGGTAATGAAAAAAGAACTGAAGTCTGATCACAATGTAAGACTGCTAGATCTTCTAGCAGCCAACGGGTTCTCCCATCCTGGCAAGAAACAAGTCTCTGAAGAAGTTGCAATGGTTCGCCGGATATATCCATCTGCCTTCTTCCCAGATTTTTACCCTTCAGGAAGGGTGGGGAAACTCCAATAACTCAGACAAGAGAATACAAATTATCTAGAGGTGCTTTTTCTGTTTTTTTTCCAGACAGGGTTTCTTTTGTAGTCCTAGCTGTCCTAGACTCACTTTGTAGACCAGGCTAGCCTTGAACTCAAGAGATCTGCCTGCCTCTGCCTCCTGAGTGTTGGGATTAAAGGTGTGCACCACCACACCCAGCTTCCAGAGGAACATTTTTTAAAAGTGCTCCACTCCTTAGTGTAAGCCAAGGATCACCTAACATCCTTTAGGTAAGGTAAAGTGCCTTGCATTTGTCTAAGCTGGGTTCTTGCCAATGCCCAGGTCAGCCTTGAAATGAGCTCCAGTGATCCACTTCAGCCTTCTGAGGGTTGAGGTTACAGGATTATACTACCAATAAAAGCCTCAGAGAGAAACAGATGACGGGTACACATAAAACCGAGGACAGGTTAGAAGAGAGGGTGAGAAACTCTAAGATGAAAAAAAATTTTTTTTTAAGATTTATTTATTACATACACAGCATTTTGCCTGTATATAAGCCTGCAGGCCAGAAGAGGGCATTAGATCACATTATAGATGGCTGTGAGCCACCATGTGGTTGCTGGGAATTGAACTCAGGACCTCTAGATGAGCAGCCAGTGCTCTTAACCACTGAGTCATCTCTCCAGCTCCCAAATTTTATTTTTAACTTAAACCACAAAAACTAGTAAATAGGAAAAAAGGTTAAGCCCAGGGCTCATGACCAACAACAAATAACCAAAACAACAAAAACCAAAATCCCATCCCAGGAAACAGCTCATAAAGTATTAACATTTCCCAGAAATTAAGAGTTAAGTTTGCACAATAGAGAAGCCACTGGGCACTTAGACTGGACAATTTAGCAACAAGGTGAAATCCTACTTCAAAGACTTCTTGTAAGACCTAGACTCAGGGTTACATCTAACCTCCTCACCAAACCTTTCTATCCAGCCCCAACTTTAGTGTTGAAGACACATGTGTCAAAACAAGCCAAGGATGTAAGAAACAAAGGATCTAATTGAGAGGCAAAAGGAATTCCTGAAAAGGCAACTAGTTCAGACTGGAAGACGTAAAACAAGCTGACAATAGTAAGATGTACACAAATGGCAAAAGCCCAAGAAATAAATCAGTGGCCAAAAAAATGTCCATGTCAACAGTTAACACCTCAAGTGGTTTTAACTGTATTAGGAATAGAATTTTAAATGTGACTTAATGGAAACAAAATTAAGATAAAGACCAAGTTATTTGTAT
>OU015756.1:20128275-20160775 GCA_907169655.1 Acomys percivali | reverse complement strand
TGGCTCCTCTTCCTTGAAGGTGATGAAGCAGAAGCCACGCCTCTTGTTGGTCTTGTTGTCCACAGGCAGCTCTATGGACTCCACCTGACAGGCAGAACAAAGACACAGCACGCTAGTGTGCGTTCTCATGTTAGTGTAACAGCTTCCACAGTGGGGGAGGGCGGCACAAAGAAACACACTTAACCCTCACGCTCTAGTCCGCTGTCTCTCCCCATTTTTCTAGTCTTTTCAATTAGAATCTCCAAACTCCAAGGCCTCACACACCTAATCACAAAATCAATCTTCAGTATTTACCAATATTTCTACCTAACTCAAGATTCACAAACCCAGAGTCCACAAAGATCGACGAGACAACAGTCACTTTAGAAGAAACAAGACAGACTCTGCATTTGAAAATAAAAATGTGATCTGGCAACAATACTGCAAACTGGCAAACTTGTAGTTAACTCCAGGTAGAAGCTACAATTCCAATCTTACTGCTGCTATACAAGACAGCTTGTTCTTACAATTACAGAAGAAAAAAAATCTATATCCAGGTTTTTGTGTATAATATTTACAGGCATTAGGCATTCCATTTCTAAGTCACAGCATGCATGTATTCCTTTTTTTGTTGGTGTGTTGGTGTGTGTGTGTGTGTGTGTGTGTGTGTGTGTGTGTGTGTGTGTGTGTGTGTGTAGACAGAGTTTCTCTGTGTAGCCTTGGCTGTCCTGGGCTCACTTTGTAAACCAGGCTAGCCTCGAACTCACAGTGATCCACCTGCCTCTGCCTCCCGGGTGCTGGGATTACAGGAGTGCGCCACCACACCTGCCTCAGCATGTATTCAAGTCAAGAAATGCCATCATGCAATCCTTGGAGACCACGGCCCAAAACACCTCAGGTTAAGTTTAATTATTAATTTATGAAAGGGAACTGGTAGGTCACTTTTCATATAGTCTACAGTCTCATTAAGCTGGCACTTACACATATTTAAATTGGTAACCTACTATATACTATTCTGATCTTATTACGTCCTATTCTTAAGTGTTTCCGTCTATATTTCAGGTAACTCAATCATGACTTCCTCCTCATATTGCCTATACTTTTCCTCCCTGTACTAAATTTTGATTAAACTGCTGTCCAATTCAGACATACAGGTGACTCCTATAGTCTATGTGGGACAGAGGTAGGAGATGACAATTTCAGTTTACAGAGAAAAAGAAAAAGCTCAAGACAGCCTGGATTACCTAGCAAGACCCTTCTCTGGGGTTGTGGGTGCAGTTGTCTATTCCACCTATATATCTAATACTTGAAACACACAGATGCTCAACAAGTAAGAAAAATGTTACCTAGTCTTCAGATCTGCTCATAACAGTATCATTATCAAAAATATTTTGCAACTCTGAAAAAAACCAATGGCCAGGTGCACTTAATGTACAATCACACACTAAGTTTGACATAAACTGGATCAAAACACAACATACCTCACCAAAACCACCAAAGTACTCTCTTATTTTCTCTTCGGGTGTATCTGGAGAAAGGCCACCAACAAAAATTTTTTTGACAGGCTCTTTTGTTTTCATGGCTTTGGCCCTTTTAGGATCAATGACTTTCCCATTCAATTTATGTTCTTTCTGATCCATGACCTAAAGAAATTAAGTGTTTCACTTTAAAATGTAAAGCTTAACTTATGTTTAGAAATAAATTACTTAAAAATAATTTACACAATGCACCTAATGCCAACATTAGGTTAACTGGCTTAAGATTAACTATCATAGAATAACATGACATCAGCTAATACAGACTAGTGCCCAAGGATAGAAGTCACTGAGACCTGATGGAGGGGAAGTGCCACAGCAACTGAGCTGACTACTAGGTAAACATCACCTTTAACTGATAACAACATCCCTACTTCCCCTCAGCCCAGAACCAAAATAATTTCTTTTTTTTTTTTTTTGGTTTTTCGAGACAGGGTTTCTCTGTGTAGCCTTGGCTGTCCTGGACTCGCTTTGTAGACCAGGCTGGCCTCGAACTCACAGCGATCCGCCTGCCTCTGCCTCCCAAGTGCTGGGATTAAAGGCGTGCGCCACCACATCCGGCTTCCAAAATAATTTCTTAATCCAAAGTAAATCATTATGCATTTATTTGTCTGCTCTATTCTGAGAATCATGGGTAAAGGAGGAAAACTGCTTGCCTAACAGAACTGTGAAGTAGGCACTTTTCTGCCAACTTGTCATACTGTATCTTTGTTTGGTTTTTCTAGATAGGATTTCTCTGTACAGCCTTGGCTGTCCTCCAACTCAGAGATCCACCTACCTCTGCCTCCCTAGTGCTGAGATTAAAGGTGTGTACCACCACTGTCGAGCCATACTGTATCTTTTAAAATTATATTTAAAAAATCCTCCTCTACCCTCTTGGAGGGGTCTGCTAGGACTAAACACAGACCATATACATACTAAGCATGAACTAGCCCCAGCCAAGTCTCAAGTCTTCTTCAAGTTCCTTTTAGTTTAAAAAGGCTGATACATGGAAAGCAGTCAGTAAATAATCCGTGATTCTGCCTCTCCTTTCAAATAAGATAGAGAAAGAACAGGGTGTGCTAGTAGTGTACCTCCGCTGTCCTAGCACTTGGAAAGCTGAGGCAAGCAGTCAAAGATAATCCTCAGCTACCTGTGCAAGCTTGAGACCAGCCCAAGCTACTTGGAACCTTGTTTCACACAACAAAAACTATGTAAGAAATGTATCTCTTTTTTCTTATAAAAGGGGACCCACAAGTAACACAAGTTTATTGTATCAAACTGTCCATGTTTCATTAATCAGAATATATGTAACACACTACCTTATCTACACTCTCCGACTCTTTAAATAGCACAAAGCCAAAACCCCTTGATCGCCCTGTGATAGGATCTAACTTCAGAGTGCAGTCTACAACTTCACCAAATTTGGAAAAGTAGTCCTTCAGATCTTTCTTTGTAGTGTCCCAGCTAAGGCCTCCTATAAACATTTTCCTGTAAAGACAAAAAGCAGTATTAAAATGCTAAGAAGAAAAATAAACTTTGCCTTACATTACTCACATCAGTAACACACCTTTTTCAAACTGCATTTTTTAGTACAATAAATTGTTACTCTTACAGACACATATAAAAACCCTACTGTTTAAAGTCTCACTTAGCACTGTTCCTTCTGATAAAAACAATAGTAAGCAAGAGGAGATGGAGAGATGGCTCAGAGGTTAAGAACACTGTCTGTCTGATCTTCCAAAGGTCCTGAGTTCAATTCCCAGCAACCACATAGTGGCTCATAACCATCTGTGATGAGATCTAGTGCCCTCTTTTGGTGTATAGGCGCATGGAGGCAGAATACTGTGTAATAACAAATAAATCTTTTTAAAAAAATACTGAGCAAGAAACAATTTGCTGATATGTATTTGCATGCCAAATAAAAGCATTAGGTTTTTTTTTTTTACAGATAAAATCTTAGCTTCTAAAGTCTACTAAATCCTCATTGCCCCCAGAATCCTGTCTATGCTGACACTTCTTTTCTACTTTTAATAGCTCTCCCAGTTGCAGAACTCTTAGCACATAAAATGGAAAAATTGCTAAATCCTCTAATCTGTGATCTAGCCCTTTTCATGTGTAGAGGTCCTTACAAAAGGACCAAAGTTAGTCATGTAAACAGAATGGCAAAAATAATTACCCACCGAATCACATCTAACTTAGATCATTTACTGACAGTAGAACGTGAGTTAACAAGTAATAACTGTTTAGGCCTGTAACATGTTAAGTGCAAAACACCCAAGAAAAGACCATCTATAGCCGGGCGTCGTGGCACAGGCCTTTAATCCCAGCACTCGGGAGGCAGAGGCAGGTGGATCGCTGTGAGTTCGAGGCCAGCCTGGTCTACAAAGTGAGTCCAGGACAGCCAAGGATACACAGAGAAACCCTGTCTCGAAAAACAGAACAAAACAAGAAAAGACCATCTATAAGGGCAAATTATGTCTCAACAGCAAAAGGCCAAGAGTTCTGGCAGTAGCTGTGATTATTTCTCTATCTGCTTGTTCTATCAATAAGCTAATAGTAGCAATAAAAGCAAAACTGTACCTTTTACCCTTTAAAAAAGTCAAACTGGAAACTTAGTAGTAAATTGTTATAATTAGTCATAAAAGGGCTAAAAATTTTACTACCAAGATAAAATCGTGCTTGTTTGGGAGGGAGGGGGTCATGAAAAGAGAGGATGAGGGGAAGATGAGGCAGCAGCCATCAGCTCTGGAAAGAACGCATCTCCATGTCACAGGCTTTTAACAACGGCCACTACAGCCCACTGGGAAGGTAGGCGGCTCCTTATCTTCACCTCTGCTGTGTCTGCTTAGCTGTAGTGCTGCGCATTCTTACTGCCAAGTTTAACTTGATACTGACAACAAAGCCAATTCTGAGTACAAACAAACTCTTACTTCAGGTAGCATGTTGAGTTTTCCATTTAAAGTTTAACCTAGAACATATTATAAAGCAGGCCCCAATTTTCAAGACTTCCTCAAAGTGTCTAGTCCTAAAGACTTATAACCATACAGTAATGTTATAATCAAATGAATATAACCAAAACTCACATGTTCATTTTAAGTGTCTGCTTATTGCCAATTCAATGAAAAGCTTAAGACTTCTCAATACACATATTTCAATTGAATAATGCAACTCCCAAAATACAACTCTTATTTAAATAACCACTGCTATAAATAGCATTTTTTTAAACTACAGGTCCAAAATACTACTTTCATGAATGAAAACTCATTACCAACATTCACCCTTTTAAGGTTAGATAGATTCTAGGTTTTTGGTTTTTTGTCTTTTGTTTTTCAAAGAAGACACTGACTACCAAAGCAATGGCCTCTTGCTTAGGTATCCATTAACAGCAAATTCAGCTGAGATTTAACTACCTGATAACCATCTGTGATTACAGAAATTTCCCATTGCTGAATAATTTAAAATTATTTCAGTCTAAAGAAAATTATAATAAAAAATAGTGTAGAAGGGTAAACTTGAAGAATAGAAAATTTCTGTCTTGACAAGTATCAAGACAGAATTCATTTTTACTTCATAAAAGCAATGTATAGGGAAAATGTCGCCAATTTAAAATTGTTATATATACTTCCTAAAAATAAAAATAGTAACATAACACATAGAATGAGGTATCTACTATTTTCAAGCCATGTAACTGCTTTTTAGATAGGAAGTTAATTTTCTGAATATCAGCTATACATACCAATTATCAACTGACCCAATAAAGTGCTCTTAAAAAAGCAAAAACTTTCCCACCCTCAACAGAGCTGAAAATGTTCACTGCAAACACCCTTCTGTTAACAAATATGCCTTTTATCCGGAATAATATTCCAGTCAACTGTTACTTTTACATATTGTGTAGTATTGCACTGTTCTTCAAGTACTGCTTGCCCTGCCTAATCCCCTGTTTCTTTTTAATCTGTAACTTTTTTGAACCAAATGTTTTAAGACTGTTTCTGACAGGGTCTTATACTACAGCTCAAGAGTGCCTTATATTGGTGGCAATTCTCCAACCTCCACCTGTAGTGGAGCTGCCACAACTGGCTTCAAGGAATGATATATTCTTCTACAAACTATACTCCTGGCCTTCAGTTCAACAGTCATGATTTAACAGCCTATGGATCTGCTATCCCTATTAAACTACATTAGTATGCTCATTCTCTCTGAATATAGTTATTTAACTAGTACATTAGGTGCATTTGAGTTGCTTAGCTTTTAAAACACATTTTCTTTAAGTTTTGCCAGCAATTCAATTCACCAACAAGCAACTAACTACATGTTAATGAGCCAGGTACCAAGTTTTCCAAATCCTGTGGGAAGCACAACAGCTTCTGAGCTAGAGCCTATGACAAATTTATCAGTGTTTTGGTATCACAAAAGCACTCCGGATTTTTTTCTGCTTTAAGAAAAGCTAAAGGGGGAGTGGAGAGATGGCTCAGAGGTTTAGAGCACACTGACTGTTGTTTCAAAGGTCCTAAGTTCAATTCCCAGCAACCAAATGTTGGCTCACAACCATCTATAATAAGATCCGGTGCCCTCTTTGGGCCTGTGGGTATATGTGCAGGCAAAACATTATATACATAATAAATTAATAAATCTTAAAAAAAAAAAGGAAAGAAAAAAGAAAAGCTAAAGAGATAAACAGAAAACACAATACATTATAAAAAAAACAATATTGTATTTTACCTTTACTGAACAGGAGTATGAAATCCACCCCATTTTTATTCTGTAAGGACAGCAAGGCTTAACTATACAGTGGGAGAATGTCTGCTAACCTTTATGAACACAAGCATGAACTTCCTTATTCTGAGATCACTTAAGAGTAAGTAACATTAGCTTGGACTACTTTATACAGCCGTATTTTGTGTAAAGTACCTACTGCCTGTCCAATATAAAGCCTTACACGAGAGGTTTATTTTCAAGTTGCTATTCACCCTTGCAGAGATGTAAACACTTTTTAGTAAGTCAAAAGAACTTTGAAATTTCTCAGCCATTTAAAATTATCAAGAGAACCAGGTGTAAAGAGGGACGTGGTGGTGCACGCCTGTAATCCCAGCACTTGGGAGGCAGAGGCAGGGGGGATCTGAGCTCAAAGCCAGCCTGGACAACGATACAAAGTGAGTTCAGGACAGCCAGAGTGACATAGAGAAATCCTGTCTCAAAAACAAAAAAACTATCAAAAGAACTGTTCAAGAAAAAACAAACAAAATGATTCCGATGCTGCAATATAAATTTAAATGTGATCCTTAGTTGTAGGTGAACCAATAATTGCAACTAAAGAATTTAATCTACCATGGTCATCTATCCCTCCCTACTCCATGTATGAAGTCTCATATAATACTGCCTGGCCTCAAATTTGTGGCAATCTTTGTGCCTCAATCGCTCCAGTGCTGAGTACTGGAGTAATATATGTGCATCACCATACCTAATTAACTTATTAAGCAAACAAATATAAGCAAAGTATTTCAGTGGCCAGAAGAAAATACAGAAGTCCATTTAAACAGCTACTCAATAATGTGCTTTCATAGCTATGTGTGTCAAGCATAGTTACACAACTCAGGACAGAAGACTGTCCAGCTCTCAATTGTCACTCAGGTAGACCTTTGTAGAACATTTTACTGATTTTTTTCTACAAGGCTAGAGACAGTGAATCAACTGCCTGGTTTTATATGCTAGTTCCGCCACCTACTAACTATACAGTCCTAAAGGGGATAGACGATAATATTCAAACTGTTAACATTATCTGCAGTCACTGATAAAAATGGCCTTAACATAATTTAAAGGAATAATGTATTTAAATTCAATTAAAGTTATCTTTAAAGGCAAAACACAATCTAAACATAACTTAAAATTTCATTAACATGCTTCCAACTTCAAATGGAAAGGCTTCATAAATTTAAACACTTTTTTAAAAGTTTTAGGTAAGAACTGGGCATAATACATGTCTATAATCCCAGTGCTCTGGAGGCAGAGGCAGGCAGATCTCTGTGACAAGGCCAGCCTGGTCTACAAAGTTCAGGACAGCAAAGGCTACAACAGAGAAACCCTGTCTCAAAAAAGCCTAAAAAAGTTTTAATATAATCATGTATGCTCAATTCTCGAATTTTAAAATACAGTAGAAAACATTTAAATACCTATAGGTTAAAACACATAGCCTAAAAATACTTCTCTTTTTTAAAAAAAAGGGGGGCTATTGTGTATGGTTTTGTACACGTGTTTTTGAGAGCTGTGTACATGTACAAGTGCAGGTGCACCTGGAGCTGGGTACAGGTGGTGTGACCTACCTGACTTTGATTCTGATAGAATAAATGTAGCTTCTAAAGCCCTCTCAGTAACAACGCTAGCCTACACATACGCCAGTACTTTTGAGTAAGTACAGCATGCAAAGCAATACCTAACAAGCAGTGAGGGCTGACAGAAAGCCCCTGGATAAATCCTAATTAGCAGAGTATGGTGGTCCATGACTATAATCCTAGTACCTAGAAAACTGGAGCAGGAGGATCAATAGCCTGAGCTACTGTTTGAGTCTAGCTTTAAAAAAAAAAAAAAAAAAAAGCCAGGCGGTGGTGGTGCACACCTTTAATCCCAGCACTCGGGAGGCAGAGGCAGGCGGACTGTTCCGAGTTCAAGGCCAGTCTGGTCTACAAAGCGAGTCCAGGACAGCCAAGGATACACAGAGAAATCCTCTCTCGAAAAACCAAAAAATAAATAAATAAATACAATAAATTTTAAAAACACCCTTTTCTTCTCCCCAGTACATAAACCTAATTTTCTCCAGACAATGGTGATCACTAGGTTTAACACTTAAAACTCAATACTATATACTGTATTTAAGATGCTTTCTGTACCAAGTCTTTACTCTAAACCCCAATTTTGAGATAAAATGTTTAAACACTTCCAACAACACATGACCTTACATAAAAAAACTCATACCAAGCGTTAGCTTGATACATCTTTTTAGCTGTAACTGCCTATTCACTGATACCCTTTATAATAAAGTTATTCAAGCACACTTATTTACATAATTCTTCTGGTACTCCATCAATAAAGCTCAATTTTTAAAATGCTACAATAAACTCCAATAAAATCTCGCTGGCATGCATTAATTAATTTTCTTTAGAAATTCTGAGTTACTTCTAAGAATAAGGCCATCACTTTTTAATACTGGAGAACTATCACTTGGTAGGGAGTGACTTTACAAGCAACATAAAAACTAACCTTGGAAATAACCTGACAAATTTTGACAGTAATGTCTGATGTGTTTTATGGCACTTGAAAACCAATTTCTCTCTCTCTCTTTTTTTTCTTGTTTTTATTTTTGTGTTTCGACACAGGGTCTCTCTGTGTAGCCTTGGCTGTCCTAGACTCACTTTGTAGACCAGGCTGGCCTCGAACTCACAGCGATCCACCTGCCTCTGCCTTCCAAGTGCTGGGATTAAAGGCGTACGCCACCCTGCCTGGCCCTGAAAACCACTTTTTAACTATTTAAAACTGTATTAAGTTTAGCTAGTGAAAAAAACTTTAATCAGAAAAATCTATATCCCAATACTATCTGCTCATTATTAAACAGGCAATTCCTCCCCTAAGTTTTCTATATTATGCTTTCTAAAGCTAAGTGTGAAAAAGAAGCCTATTATTCAAGACTAACATATAAAAAGAGCAAACATTCAAGGCAAGATTTTAAATTCCTTTACATTAAATCTCAACACTTCAAAAAGAATCCAAATCAACCATCATAAAAATAGGTGACTAGATTGAAAACATCTTCCCAGCACTCAGGAGACAGAACAGAAGGATCGATGGGCGTTCAAGGCCAGTTGGTAACTTCCAAGCCAGCAAGGGCTAGAATAAGACCCTGTGTGAAAAATACAAAGAAAAGGGAAGAAAGGAAGGCAGGCAGACATAACATCTAATAAATTAAACACCACAGCTTTTACAGATAGACCTTAAGCGCATGCCTGTAATCCCAGCACTCAGGGAGGCAGAGGCAGGTGGCTTACTATTGAGTTTGAGGCCAGCCTGATCTACAAAGTGAGTCCAGGAGAACAGGGCTATTACACATAGAAACCCTGTCTCAAGACAACAATGAATGAATGAATGAGACTTAACTGTTTAACCCAGTATTTCCAAGATACATACTGTTTAACTATCTAAATAAACTCCACCTTTACAAAGTAAACTTCCACTTACCTAGAAGTTAAAGACTGGTGTTTCCTTAATCCAGAGGTTAATGTTTCTGTTAACTGAGATCACTACCTAGTCACAATATTAAAAGTTACCTATTCGGTATCAATTTAGATGTCACTAATGAAAACAAAAAACAGATGTTACCTTTCTTCAACTAGGAATATAGGCTAAGTGTTCCACCACCAAGCTAAATCCCTAACCCCTAACATCTTTCAATGCTTTAAAAAATCTAATCACAAGCTAGATAGATGGCTCAGAGGTTAAGAGCACTGGCTGCTCTTCCAGGGGTCCTAAGTTCAATTCCCAGCAACCACATGGTGGCTCACACCATCTATGTGATCTGATGCCCTTTTCTGGCCTGCAGGTGTTTGTGCAGCCCAGAGAACTGTATATATAATAATAAATCTTTTTTTAAAAAATCTAATCACTGTTTAATGTATCAAAAACCTGAAGATCATTTCCAAGACATTTTATTTATTAGTTGCCTTTTCAGTGGATCTGTCTGCTCATACATTTCTGTCTTCAAGTGTAGATGAGCACATCTTCTGGTATAGAACCCAACACTTAAATCTATCACTATGACTACTGGACAATCATGCCAGCATGATGTCTTCTTCCCCACTATAAAATAAATACTCAAGTACATAGCATGAACATACTAGGTTTAACACTCCAGAAACTAAGATATGCTTACCTTTGTTTACTCCACAGGAGTAAATCACTGGCAGTAGCAACTATTAGGGCATTGGACAAATACACACAGAGATGAAAGCAAGCTGTGTAGTCAGTCTTCCTAAAGTGAGCATTGTTTCCAGGAAATAGATCAGAAAACCAAGTAGAAATGTATTCTATTACCTAAGACCACACTTATGGAAGTAACAGAAACAAATCCCAGGTTTCCTGCATCCAGTTTAGTGTCCTATCTATTATAATACTGAAGCACAACTATAGTCAAATCAAACTAACTAGCCAGTTCTTTATCATTGCATTTGCGAGCATGCACATTCAAAGCATACGGCCCCAAGTGAAATGGGAAAGTCATTACATGTTTATGTTCTCAGACATGGCTTCTAACATCAACTAAAGACTAAAAGATAACTAGTTATCTTTCCTGATGGCCCTAAGTCATAGCAAAATGGACTTTAGGCACATATGTACGTACATACACACTTACACACATACATCTACCAATCTAACTATAGATATGGGATGTCTTACGTACTTCAGACTACCCAAGATAAATTACTAAAACTATCTATGCATTTATACAGGTGTCGCTTAAGCTCAAGGAAAATGTCTCCCAATTTTAAGGTGTTGTCTCAAAAATGAGCACTTGCTGCCAGGTGTAGCAGTCCATGCCTTTAATCCCAGCACTCAGGAAGCAGAGGCAGGTGGATCACACTGAGTTCAAGGCCAGGCTGGTCTACAAAGTGAGCCCAGGACAGCCAAGGCTACATAGAGAAACCCCGTCTCGAAAAATCAAAATAATTAAAAATTAGGAAAAAAAAAAGGAGCACTTGCCAAGAGGGGGCCTGCACATTTCCTATCTCTCTGTAGATGACAAGTGGAGCCTAGCACGCCTAGATGGGGGTATAATGCTGCCCACACTCTCTCGAGGCATTGAGTCTCATCTCCATCATGGACAGGAAAAACACCGACTGCTTTTCCCCTAAATCTGAGGCTTCAGCTTCCACAATATTACCATAGGAAGTGACTAGGGAGACCTATCTACTTACAGTCTTGGCTGTAAATCCAATCTCACTAAATCAAAATCCTAGTAAATCTGGCTTTTGACTACTCTAAAAGTACTATTTTTCAAAGCAATTTTTAAACTGTCCCAGAAACACTGGGGTTTCTATTATACGCTCCACTATTTTAAACAAAAACATGCATGAGACCCTTTTCAAACAGGAGAGAAAAGTTTCTAAGGAGAACCACACTAACAGTTGCAGGACAGTGTCAGACTCTTAAACAACTCAATGAAACTGCTGTGCTTCCTATCAACCACACTGCAGAGGTGGGGGGGGTGTTTAGAGGAGGGGGTGAGTCATGTATCTAATCTGATAAAACTGACATAGTATTGTCAATTTCAGTGGTCTTTAAATTTTAAAAACTGTTCCCCATATCTTACAACATAGCATACACATTTCACCAGACACTACCTACCCCCAAAGAACTGCATTGCAGACTACTCACTACAAATCAAAATGAGAAATTCCAATGCAACTTACTACTATATATAAAAACTAACAGGGACCTCAGAGTTGTAGATAGTAAATTAAGTGGCCAGCGAGCCAGGCATGGTGGCGCACACCTTTAATCCCAGCACCCAGGAGGCAGAGGCAGGCAAATCTCTGTGAGTTCGAGGCCAGCCTGGTCTACAAAGTGAGTCCAGGACAGCCAAGGCTACACAGAGAAACCCTGTCTCAAAAAACAAAAATAGACAAACAAAGTAAGTGGCCAGCAAAATGATTCAACAGGTAAAGGAACTTGCTGTCATACCTGATGACCAGAGTTCAATCCCCAGGACCCACATTACAGAAATGAGAACAGACGCTTACCAGTTTCCTCTGACTTCCACATAAGCACTGATACACAAATAAACCTAATATCAAAAATAATTTAAAGGTGAACTCAGAAAGCCAATTTACTATGGTAATGGAGCCACTGTTGCCAAACCCTATTAATCTTGAAACAAGGGTGCTCTTCTAAAAATAACTGTTCACTCTCATATTCAAAAAGGCAACCATGTCAAATAAATTCACCTGTAAAAATATTTTGGCAGGAACAGTGGCATATACCTACAATCTCCAGCACTTGAAGTGGAGATAGGAATATTATTAGGTCAAGGCCAGCCCAGGCATGTAGGAGACCTTGTCTCAAAAACAGTACTTCAGGATGAAACCTCTTTTTAACAGGAACTGCACACAGAAGTGTTTAAGAAATTAACTTTAGGGCTGGAGAGATGGCTCAGAGGTAAAGAGCACTGGCTATTCTTCCAAAGGTCCTAAGTTCAATTCCCAGCAACAACACGGTGGCTCATATCCATCTATAATGAGATCTGGTGCCCTTTTCTGGTGTGCAGGCAGAATACTATATATAAATAATAAATCTTTTTTTTCCTTTTTTTTTTTTTGTTTTGTTTTTCAGACAGGGTCTCTCTGTGTAGCCTTGACTATCCTAGACTCACTTTGTAGACCAGGCTGGCCTTGAACTCACAGAGATCCTCTTGCCTCTGCCTCCCGAGTGCTGGGATTAAAGGTGTGCACCACCACCGCCCGGCTAATAAATCTTTTTTAAAAATTTAACTTTACATGATTTTTAGTCTACTAACCAGTCTCATCTACACTACAGAGACTATATTATTAAACTGACGTGGAAGACAGGAACACATGAGCAACAAAAACGCATGCTTAAAGATCTTCAGTGTTATATTTAGAAAGTTTAGCATCTGCAACAAAATGGAGTTGGGTAAATGGACATTTACCAAATCGAATTAGAGAAGAGGGGAGAATAAGAGAGGGGAGACCGCCGGGTGGTGGTCCATACCTTTAATCCCAGCACTTGGGAGGCAGAGACAGGCTGATCTTTGAGTTCTGAGTTCAAGCTCAGCCTGGTCTACAGAGCAAGTTCCAGGACAGCTAAGGCTACGCAGAGAAACCCTGTCTTGAAAAAAGGAAAGAAAAGAAAAAAGGAAGGAAGAAAGGATGGAAGGGAGGATGGATGGATCGATGGATCGATGGATCAATGGATGGATAGATGGGGGAGATCTGGCCACATAGTGGCCAACACACCTGTAGTCCAAGAGACTTGAGAGCCTGAAAAAGGAGACTCCTAAGTCTGGGCAACATAGTGAGGCTGTCTCCAAAACCTTAGAGGGTAAGGCTGCCTTCGAAGCACAAATCACCTTGAGTAAAATCTACTACTGTTCCATAATATTTACCTAAGTTACCAAATTTCTCCAAAAGCTGGCCCCAGAAAGCTCTACATGTTTCTGCTACTTAAACGAAGGAGCAAAGATAACTCTCTTAACAGTAAAAACAATGACCTTCAAATCCAAAACATGGTCAATTCAACTTCCTACAAACAACTAAGGTTCAAATAAAAGTCAAATAGTCAGTTTAATTTTAATTTGCGATTATTACTCAACTGTGCCCAGAGGACACCAGAATAAAATAGTCATCTAAACATTATTTACTATATCACACTCAAGCCCTAGTCTTAAGTTTTTTCCATTTTGCTTTTTCTTTTGTCTGTTAATCTACTTTACTTCCAACTTAAAACTAGACAAGCATCAGTAAATGAGAATAGTTAGAAAATAAACCCCATATAAAATTTAAACATTTTCCAAAATAATTTAATAGCATATGGTTTGTACAGGCATAAGGCAATGTACTGTCTTTCTAACTTCTAATGGTGAAAGACACAATCCCAGGGGAATTAAAATATGATGCTAAGGGCAGAGACTGACATTTTAGGAGAAGTGGGATAAAAGAACACTCAACCTACCAGCCTCCAAAGGGAAGTCATGCAAATGTGAACACATGTCAACCAACTGTAATTAACATTCCAGCCAAATCACACTGAAAATAAAAAATCTGGTAAGAGCTGTAGTGGGAAGCCACATTTGGCCCACCTATGAATACCACATACACGATGCTTTAAGTATTTATACGGTCAGTGAAGACATAGGACTTTGTGTAAAGCACAGTAATACTTAAGGAACTGTCTACTTGACAGACTACTTCAGTATAACATGCAAGACATTTCAACACACAATAGTTTTATAAAGTAACCTTTATATTTAGCATTAAGCTTAGAATTTAAACAAAAATATTTCAACCTAATAAAAACTAAATGAAAGTACAGTAACTTTTCTGTTTGCCCATATTTAAAAGAAAAATTACTAATTACATTTAGTTTAGGTTGGCCAAATTGTCAATACATCATGCATTACCACAAACCACGCAATGGCATCATTTTTGCCCACAGATCACTTAGGATCTCTAGAAAGGCTTTATATCCCAGGCACAAGACTCAGCCTACAGTATTAATGTCAGAATCTCCTGGGACTCAATGGGCAACTAAATTACAGAGCCTCTGCATGTTATGACTACTGAAATCTTTATAAGACAGAAATAAAATGTAAAAGTTTTACCATTCTTCCCGCTGTGCCGTCGCTGCTTCAGTGTGTCGTGGGGAGGAGTTTGAATGGCTAGGGAATTAACAACCGGTACAGCAACCAATCAAAATTCTAGTTTTAGTTTTTGACATTGTTAGGGTTAAAAACTAATTCATTTATACTTCAGTTCAACAAAAAATAACTACAAAGACAGCTAGCTACTTACTAACTTCAAATTTCAGGGGTAATAGAAAGCCTGCCCCAGTTACACAATTAACCATTTTGGTGCCTCTGTCCAAAGAACATAATTCAGAAAGCAAAACCCAAAATGTTAAAAACTTAAATCTTCAAATATTTAACATGTATTCCTTTCTCAAATTAAGCCACATATCATTCAAGATTAGCTCCATTTATTAAATTCTCTTCCCTCCCAACCCTGATTCTCCATTATGGCCAGCACAACCAGTAGCTGACTGAGAAGAGTCAGCTCGAACTAAGTGTTCTTTAGAAATTATACTCCAAGTACTTCTCTGCTGTCCCAACCTCCTTACGAATCTTATATTCTTAACCACTAATGGAAATCACGGTTTCTAACACCAGGTTAAAATGACACTTTAAACTTCCCACCAAAACTTTCTCGTTATAGTTAAAAAAAAAAAAAATTGCATACGCACAGCCCCATTATAAAAAGTATCGAAACCGTTAACTCAAGATCAGCAATCTGTAATGGGAACAAGAAAATCTAAAGACCCGGATCGAGCCGTCCCCCACCACACACACACACTTCCTAATCTCCCGTATGATACTCTGCTCCCAAAGGCTGCATTTTAACATATTAAAAGCAACTTTTGGTGGCAATATAAAGGTTACTTCAATTAGAGGAAGCAAGTTAGTATTGAAAAATCCTGGAAAAAAAAAAAAATCAATCCACTGAACAACACAGGATTTATTGTAATTTAAAGGGCGAGTGGGCTTCTTTCAACAATAGTGAGAGGGCGAGACGGAGAAGAAACCAAAACAGGCTCCAGGGCACTGAAAAGGAGGGAGAGACGTAAAAAAATTTTAAGTTGCCCAGAATAAGTAAGGAAAGACTACAATCTGTACAAATAGGCAACCCATTATCAGAGGGCGCGAAAAGGGTGCAACAGGGAGAGTAACTTGGCAGAATGGGGGAAGGGCACGCACCAGGCAGGCAGGAGGTAGAAGAGCCCCTGTCAAGCGCAGGCCCCATCGACCAGGAAGGGCTTAAACGGAGCCCGCGGAGCCGGACCAACCAACGCGCCATCAGACCGGGGGGGGGGGGGGGGCGCATCAGCCGGCCCAGTCTGTCTATAGCACAAATGCAGGGCCTGTATGAGCGCCGTGGTGACAGTGGACAGAACGAACGAGTCCTAAGGCGAAAAACCACTGGCCTGTGGCCGACGCGGGAGAAAAGAGGTGGACAGCCTACACCTTCCCCAAAGCAAGTGTGTGTAAATAATCGCACTGTCTCGGGGTGGCGGTGAAGCACCCAGCAAACCTTGGTAACCCTAGTAAAAAGCTTTCTGTGCGTTTGCATTTTTAAGCCTAAGAGGTTAGAAATCCGGGATAGATGGGGGGGGGGGGGGGGGGGGGGGAGTAGCTCCGACAGGCGGGAAAAAATCCTGGCGGCTAAGTCGGTGGGAGGAGACCCGTGGAGAGGGAGGAAAGAGGGCGGGCCGCGGAGTAGCATGGTGACGGCTAAAGGTGGAAACGTGTGATGGGGGAGGGGGCGAGCAGGCAGGGAAGGAGGAAATGCAGGCCCCGGGGAGCCCGAGGTAGAAGAGGGGCCGACCGAACAGGCGGCTGCTGCACTTGGGGCCTGCGGGCGAGCAGGCGCGGGAGCGAGGCCTAATGGCGGGGCCGGGGGGTGGGGGGTTGGGGGAGGAGGGGGCTGGCGAGCGGCTGCCCGGGGCCGCCCCTTACTCACCCTTCATCCTCCTCGTTCTTACTGGCGTCGATCTTCGCCCCCTCTGCCTCGGCGCTGCCTCCTTCGGTGCCTCCGGCCGCAGAGCCGCCGCCACCGCCGCCGCCGCTTCCCGCCGCCGCCGCCGCCGATGCCCCCTGCGCCGCCGCCGCCGCCACCATGGCTCCCTCCTGCTCGCCCGCCGGGCCGCCTACCGCCGTTGTTGCCGCCGCCGCCCCGTCCCCTCCGAACTGCTCCTCCGACATAGTGCCTACTGCCTCCTCCTCCGCCGCCGCCGCCGAGACGACACCCGCCGCCGCCCGCGAACCGAAACTAGCAGCAAACTAATCCCCGCCGCCGCCGCTGCCGCCGCCGCGCGCCCGCTCTACCTCGCGAGGCACACAAGACAAGGCGCGCGCGTGGCTGCAAAGGCTCCTGCGCCTCTCCCCGGCCTGCCCCCCTTCGCCTCCCACTCTTCGCGCGGCGCGCACTCTCAACTCTTCCCCCCCGGCTGCACTAGAAAAGAATAAGTAGCAGCGGCGGCCACTCTCGCCTCCTCCTCGCTTTAATGGCGCCGCCGCGGACCACCTAAAATGGCCGACGGAAGAACGGCGCGTCCCGGTCACGTGACTCCGGAGCGCGCCCTTTGCGCCTCCTCCGCCCCTTCCACCCGCTAGTCCCCACCCCACCCCCTCCCCACGGCCCCGCCCGCCCGCCCGCTCCTTCCCTTTTATACTCGGTCTCACGCTCCTCCGCCGCGCGGCGCGGGCCTTTAAAGGGAACCGGAAGTGGCGTGCTTTAGAGGGTCCGCGCGGGGACCATCGAGAACAAGGAGCGCAGGTTCGAGGAGGCGGCTAGAGAGGCCACTTCCCTTGGCCCCGCCCTTCCGCGGATTCCTGGAGTCCCCTCGCTGGGCTGGCTGGTGCTGCGGCTGGCAGGAGCCGGCCTCCTCGGAGGAGGGGTGTGGCTCGTCCTCCCCCGCGGCTGATGCCCTCAGGAACCCTCCCCACCCCACCCCACCCCCGCTCTGGCTCCCGTGGCCTGCGTGGGATGGGACGGCCGGCCACGCGTGTGTACGGGTGGGTAGCGGATGCTCCTCCGCCCGCCGTCCGTGCCTGCGCCGGGTGACATTGGAGGTCCCGCCGTGGCGCCGGCTGCTGGCTTAAGGCCGCTGAGGGCGCAGGCTGCCTTTTCTTAGAGTTGCTTTCCAACTCTTAACACTGTGCTTCCGTTATTAGAAGAGCCTAAAGCCGGCCACGATTCTTTGAAGTTACTAGGGCTTAGGAAGTGTGTTGAAGTCGACGCCAGGGTCCTTTTTTTTTTTTTTTTTTTAATGAGTTTCCAGTCCTTGTATTAAATAGGATATATAAATGTCATGAATCATCTTTACGAGGTTTCTGGTTTTGTGGTGTTGAGGTGGCGATTTTATAAGAGAAAAATGAAACACCGTTAGGCGTGTGATTCAAATTTTTAAATTATTCGTTAAGAAACCTATCAGAATTCCTACCGATAGATAAATAGATAGATACAGTTTTGTTTTGTTTTTGTCAACCACTTGACTGCTTAGTAAGTATCCAGTTTCCAAACTGGGTTTGGAAAAGTTTACAAAAGACTGCATAGAGCCCCCAAGAGTTCAGCCCTGTTGACTTGGTGCACACTGTAATCCCAGAACTCGGGAGAAAGTAGGACCGGTTGTTGAGGCCAACCTGGCGTGACCCCTTCACAAAACATCAAAAAATGTATAAATACATGCTTCCCATGGTGTAGTTAAGTCAGCATATACATAACCCGAAAATCCCAAAGATTAAAACAAAACATGGGTCACTAGAGTTTGTGTTAACAATACTTACAATGAAAGAACATGCATCAAGTTACAGGAATGTCTTTAAAATACAACGTTACAAAACCGTATTAAACAAATCACAGAAAGGCAACCTCAAGACAGCTGAGTAGTAGAAGTGATTCCACATTTGTCTGCACCTTCCAAAATACGAACCAAATAAGGTGGCCTTGAACTCAGGTTAAATATTAATAGGTAGGCTAAAACTACTCAACCTTCAGATTCAAATGGTATGCCTTTTAGAAACACTGGCTGTGACGGTTTGAATGAGAATGGCCCCCATAGACTCATTTGAATGTCTAGTCATCACAGCCTGGAACTGTTTGGGAAGGATTTGGAGGTGTGGCTTTGTTGGAGGAGGTGTGGCTTTGTTGGAGGAGGTGTGGCTTTGTTGGAGGAGATGTGTCCTTGGGAGTTTGCTTTGACGTTTCAACTGATAATGCCGGGCCCAGTGTCTCTCTCTGCCTGCTGCCTGCAGATGAGAATGTAAGGCTCTCAGCTACTGCTCCATATTGCCGTGCCTGCCTACTTCCCATCGTGATGGTAACAGACCGACCTTCCAAAATTGTAAGCAAGGCCCCCAGGTAATATATTTTTCTCTTACTGCCTTGGTCATGGTGTCTCCTCACAGTGATAGAACAGTAACTAAGACCCTGAAATTCCCAAAAAGTCTAATTCACAGACAGGTCTGTAGCTTCTGGAATTTGAATGGTACTCAGTTCCCCATACTGTGGCCTAAGTGTCTGCATTGTATTATTTTCTCTTTTGAGACAGCATCTCTAACCGATACTGTCCTGGAGCTCATTGTATAGCTTAGTGTGGCCTCTTCAGGAAATCTGGGATTATAAGGATGAGCCACTATTTCCAGTCTGTGGCCTTAAATTCTACATCCTGTACCATTTCCTCCAACCTGAACTTCTTCTCCAACCATATAATTTCAACCTTACCTGCCCGGTAAGCTATCCATCCTTCAAAATCCGTGTTATTGTACCTGTGGCATTAGCTGAGTTAATCATCCCTTCTCACAGCCCACTACCCTTCTTTAACTCTGCTAGTCTTAATCATAGCTGCCTAGACACCATTAGTTTATAGAGAACGGAAATAACCATTCCTATATAACCTAATTTTGTTTTTCACACATATATAGAAAGATCCTGTATAAAGATGAAAATTATGTAACAAATACCGTGTTGACACAGTAATTGCCCATTGAATTTTTAAACAGTCAAAATACAGGGTACATCCAATTGGCTAGATTTGAGGTCTTTCAAACAAACTAGATTTTTTTTTTTTAATTACCTAGGGATTTCAAATGGCACTCTGCTCACCTCATTTTATCATTGGCATAAATACACCTGGGAATTTCTTGATGCATGATCTTTTTTGTTTGGTTGGTTTTTTTGTTTGTTGAGACAGGGTTTCTTTACATAGTCTTGGCTGTCCTGGACTCGCTTTATGTGTGAACTTTCTTAAGGAAAAAAGTTTTTTTTTAAAGCTTTATTCCTCATTCATACATATAAATGTAATCTTCAAGTAGCTGGAGGTGCTATATTTGACTTTCCCAAAGCACTGGAAAGGAAGCAATATCACCTCTCAGATGCCCAGGCCATCAAAACTTCCATCATTTCAGCGGCCTCTGAGTATGTTTCAGGCAACCCTGGGATGTTGTATGAGGCTTAGCATGCTGGAGACCCTGGTGTCAGTCAATCCCTAGCATGACCAAAAATCAAAATTGCTTTGATACTTTGTGTCACTTTCTCCAGGGCAGGATGGCCCAGAGTCAAGAAGAGAGTTGTAATTTTCTCCATCCAGGCGGATGTGGTGGTGTACGCCTTTAACCCCAGCACTTGGGAGGCAGAGGCAGGTGGATCGCTGTGAGTTCGAGGCCAGCTTGGTCTACAAAGTGAGTCCAGGACAGCCAAGGCTACACAGAGAAACCCTGTCTCCAAAAAAAACAAAAAGCAAAAACAAAAAAAACCCAAACAAACAAACAAAAACAAAAACCTCCATCCAATCTACAGATGGTGTTGGCCAAAGCCTCTGCTTAAGTTTTAAGTAGTGATGAACAGGATGAAACAGCATGAGGAGCCAGCCCGTTGCTACAAAAGACCCACAAGCCCAGCCAGTGGCTTTAATCACGTTAACTAGCAGTTATCCGGGCAGACCCATTAATTTGCCTAAAGACTACTCTCAGCAGGACTGAAGCCTGGTGTTAAGAGTTGGCTTCGGAGGTGGAAAGATGGCTCCGTGCTTAAGAGCATATGGTGCTCTTCCAGAGGACCTGGCTTCGGTTCCTAGCATTCACAAGACAGCTCACAGCCTTCTGTAACTCCAGTCCCAGGGGATCTGACACCCTGTTTTGGCTTCTTCTGGAATCAGGCACACAGGTGGTACACAGACATATGTGCAGCCAAACTCCCACACCCATAAAAGTACAGGCAACTAAGGAATGTTGAGATCAGGGGAATAATCTTGCTCCAGGAAGAGGACACCAGTTGGTTACCTAACACCAAGTGATCAGCCCTGAAAACATGCACATATAAGTAACATACAGACGGAGCAGGTTGTATTTATGTACTTAGTATATATATGTGTGTGTGTATATGTATATATGTATATGTATTATATATATATATATATTTTTAACAACAATTAAAGAGGCCATACATTTAAAAAAGAGCAATGGAGGAGGTATGTAGGAGGGTTTAGAGTGTGGAAATGGAAGGTGGAAATAATATAATTGCATTATAACCTCAAATCATAAATTTTAGCTAGTGTTGTGATCCTAGGTGAAGTTCCCCGATCCCCAGACAGTAACCCCTCTGTATCAGTTTTGGTAATCGAGAAGTGCTCACTATATTCATATAACACAAAAGCTCATCGACTATGGCAGACAGGGTTTATTTAGCAATGAAATCTACCTGCTATATTCAGTCCTACCTATGTAACTAAAATATCAGAAGGGTGCCTTTAAACACAACTGAAAAAAGGGTCCAAAGGGACAAGAAAACCTAGTCATGTTACTGTAAAACTACATCCTATGTAATGCGTCTACCTTGAGAACCAAAGAGTTCTTGAGTTTCGAACGTCCAACACTGTTATCTTGCCCACAGATCTGCATCTTCCACCTTCCTCACATCTCCACCCACTCCTGCACCCCTGCTGAAAACTCCTGTCATTTCAATTTCACTCCACCCATCAATCAATCACCAACTCCTACTTTTAAAAATGCATCTGGGGGCCCTGGAGAGATGGCTCAGAGGTTAAGAGTACTGCTTGCTCTTCCAAAGGTCCTGAGTTCAATTCCCAGCAACCACATGGGGGCTCACAACCATCTATAATGAGGTCTGGTGCCCTCTTCTGGTGTACATACAGGCAAAACACTGTATACTTAATAAATAAATCTTTTTTTTTTTTTAAATGCGATCTCAGGCCGCCCAGTAGAAAGGAGCCGCGGAGATGTCCGTGCCCGTGCAGTGGATAATGGTTCGGAACTGCTTCCAGTTTCCTGATCAAGAGGATCAAGCAGGCGCATAGCAGCACGCCCAATAATCTGAAGGCAGCTTGCAACTCCTTCAACCACAACCACATGGCTCTCCGCGAGAGTGTGGGAGTGGAGCCCGCGGCCAATGACAATAGGTTGTGGTGGTCGTGAAACGCAGATCCGGTCAGCAAAAACCTACTACTTCTTACTTAGGTGAGGACCACCATCAACAAGAACGCTCGGGCCACCCTCAGCAGCATCAGGTACATGATCCGAAAGAACAAGCACCGCCTTGCTCTTCAGATGGCAGCCATCTGTGGTGCCAGTGCCATCCTGCGAAGCCAGAAGCCTGTGGTGGTGAAGAGAAAATGGACCCGCCCCACCAAGAACTCCTGAGCCCCATTTCCCAGAAGCAAATAAAGAGTTTGCTGACCTTTCAACCAAAAACAAACAAACAAACAAAACATCTAGATTCACTGTTTTTATAAGCTGGTGTGGGGATGGGTACCTCTGACATCCAGCAGTGAGAGGCTGTGGCAGGAGGGCAGCCTTGACTCTGAGGCCAGCCTGGGCTACAGGGTGATATCTTACTTTAAAAAATTTTTTAGAAACAGGGCGTGGTGGCTCATGCCTTTTATCCCAGCACTCGGGAGGCAGAGGCGGGTGGATCGCTGTGAATTGAGGCCAGCCTGGTCTACAAAGCGAGTCCAGGTCAGCCAAGGCTACACAGAGAAACTCTGTCTCCAAAAACAAAAACAAAACAAAAAAGAATGGCCGGGGTGGTGGCGCACGCCTTTAATCCCAGCACTTGGGAGGCAGAGGCAGGTGGATCACTGTGAGTTCGAGGCCAACCTGGTCTACAAAGTGAGTCCAGGACAGCCAAGGCTACGCAGAGAAACCCTGTCTCGAAAAACCAAAAAGAAAAAAACAAAAACAAAAACAAAAACAAAAAAGAATGTTTCTTAAATACTGGCATAGTTGCTAGCTAGATTTCCTCACATCAGCCATGTGAGACGTGGCATGGGGTTTGGAATAGAAGTGGCTGAAACAAACAGTGTCCAGTCACTGGACCTGACATAACAACCAGTCAATGACGTAATTTCAGGTAGTGCCAGGAAAATAAGATGCCATGGGGACATGAGAGAGATGTCTCATCAGTTAGCACGTATTGCTCTTGCACAGGACTGGGTTCCCAACACCTGGCAGCTCACAGCTGCCTATAACTCCAGTTCCAGAAGATCTGAATCCATCTTCTGCCCTCCAAAAGTGTGCTAAGCAGTTACGTAGTACACATACATACATGCATTTAACACATGTATAATCTCTTTTTTTTTTTAAGCTGCTAAATGTTACAGGATATTTGATCCCATTGTGATCCCCGAGATTGTGAATTGTAAAAACCTGTCTTTTGTTTGATGTGATTGAGCCCTTTAAACCAAGAACTTTCAGTTTATTGTAAACAGGTGGTTAAGATGTGGTTCAGTCAGCCCTAACATCTTTAATCCAAGAGCTTTCTGTGCACAGGATATTTTTGTTTGTTTGTTTTTGTTTTTCGAGACAGGGTTTCTCTGTGTAGCCCTGGCTATCTTGGAACTCACTTTGTAGACCACGCTGGCCTCTAATTCACAGAGATCCGCCTGCCTCTGCCTCCCAGAGTGCTGGGATTAAAGGCAAGTGCCAACACCACCCGGGCCTGTACACAGGATTTAATAAAGTTAACCTTGGGTCAAGAGGCAGAGCAAGAAACCAGCTGGCAGAGATTAAAGAGCAGAAGAAACTGTGAGTTGAGGGGTATTTAAAACAGTATGTAGATGTAGAAGAGGTTCTTGGGGTTTTAGCTCTTTAGCTCTTAGCTCTTGAGGTCTTGAGCTTCGTGGTCTTTGGCTTTTGGAGCTTTATGAGCTTTGAGCTAGCAAGCCTTTGGTTGTGGGTGTTTTTGGCCTTTTCTTCCTGGGCTGTCAGCTGAGCAAGTGAGCCTTTTGGGCGTTTGCATCAGGTGACGTGAGCTGAATAAGGAAGGTCAGCCGGGTGCTTTCTCTGCCTCTCTGAGCTAGCAGGTGTTCACCCCAGCATCTGGCTCCTGAATTTTTATTGGTAAAATAAAAGGTTTGGGAATTTATTTATTTATTTATTTATTTATTGTTTTTTGTTTTTCAAGACAGGGTTTCTCTCTATAGCCTTGGCTTTCCTGGACTCACTTTGTAGACCAGGCTGGCCTAGAACTCACAGAGATCTGCCTGCCACTGCCTCCCTGAGTGCTGGGATTACAGGCGGGCACCACAGTGCCCTACTTCCTTATACTTTTAAATGGGTCATTACAGATGCTGTGTAGACAGTGTAGTGTGGGAAAGGCATTAGAGCAATGAATTAAAGTGTTACTGTCATATCTTGACTATTTTAGCCCCTTGGATGATTTTTTCTGTCAATAGACGGAAAACAATATTATTTAGATGAGACTTTTAATTCTTCTGAAGGCTATTATCTGCTCAGAAAAGCACATTTTAATGACATTAAAAATATGACTTAAGCTAGGCCTGGTGGCATGCATACTTTTTTTTTTCTTTTTTCTTTTGGCATGCATACTTTTAATCCCAGTACTTGTATGGCAGAGAGGCAGGCCGATCGACGATGTGAAGGGTCAAGGATGTGGCTCAGTTGGTAGAGTGCATTGAGCCTGGGATCACTCCTAGCACTACATAAACTGGACATGCTGACACACCACCTACAACCCCAGCAGTCGGGAGACGGAGGCAGGACAGTCAGAAGTCATAGTTAGAAGTCAGACTGTGCTGGCTGAGCCTTATCTCAAATAAATGAATGAATAAATAAATGCTTTCACCCTGTGTGAAGAAAATTATTTGCAATCCTAGCAGCTCTGGGGGCTGAGGCAGGTGGATCATTTGAATTTGTGAATTTGAGACAAATCATTAGCGTGTATAACAATGTCTTTCTTTTAAAAGATTTATTTACTTATTATTTATACAGTACTCTGCCTGCATGTGTGCTTGCATTCCAGAAGAGGGCACCAGATCTCATTATAGATGATTGTGAGCCACCATGGGGTTGCTGGGAATTGAACTCAGGACCTTTGGAAGAACCGGCAATACTCTTAACCTCTGAGCCGTCTCTCCAGATACATGTATAACAATTATTTTGTTTGTTTGTTTGTTTGTTTTGTTTATCAAGACAGAGTTTCTCTGCTGTCCTGGCTATTCTGGACTCACTTTTGTAAATCAGGCTGGCCTCAAACTAACAGAGATCCACCTGCCTCTGTCTCCAAAGTGCTGGGATTAAAGGCCAGTGCCACCAAGCCTGGTTATCACAACATCTTATCTTGAAAAAAAAAAAGTAAGCAAGCTGAACACAATACAGCTGTAAAACCTGCATAAGATTGCCTATTAGCATATAGGCAGCTGCCTCTAGGTTATTTAACAACCTATGACATTATCGCTTGCCACCACTGCCAGGTGCGTGCCAGGTGCCCTTCACTTGGGTAGCAGATATAAAAGGGCCAACCTGTCACCTTGACTCTCTCTTACCTGTTTTGCACTCTAAGGGAGACACCCTTCTCTCTCTCTCTCTCTCTCTCTCTCTCTATCTCTCTCTCTCTCTCTCTCTCTCCCTACACACACACACACACACACACACACACACACACTCACACACTCTCTCTCTCTCTCTGTTTCTGTCTCTTTCTACCCTCATGGCCCACTCAGGCCCTAAGTCACTTCCCCTTCCTTTCCCTCAAATAAATCTCTCCATATCAGATCTGTT
Organism: Acomys percivali; assembly: GCA_907169655.1. Classification (NCBI taxonomy): domain Eukaryota; kingdom Metazoa; phylum Chordata; class Mammalia; order Rodentia; family Muridae; genus Acomys; species Acomys percivali. Next base: position 20,134,915 of record OU015756.1, on the reverse strand, counting down.
GTGTCTCTCTCTAGTTATGTCACGATAACACCACCTCCAATGGAGGAGGAGCTTCACTAACCCCTCCCCCTCCCTGAAGCTCTATAGGCAGCTAATGAATGGTTGCTGGAGAAAAGAGAGCGTATTCCTCAGTGGTGTAGTCACTGGTAAGTTGCTCCTGTTTGGATAAACAACCCTCCACCCATGTTCATGCAAGTGATCCTAATTAAATGCAGTAGGACACACACACACACACACACACACACACACAGAGAGAGAGAGAGAGAGAGAGAGAGAGAGAGAGAGAAGAAGCAAGAGATTTTTTTGGAAGGAAGAGTTTTGATGAAGGAAGAGTGGATAAGAAGGATGATAGGAGAAATATGACAAAAATCATTATTTTGTGTGTGTGTTGAAGATGTATATAACACATATCTTAAAATGCATATTTAGCTGGGTGTGGTGGCGCACACCTTTAATCCCAGCACTTAGGAGGCAGAGGCAGGCAGATCACTGTGAGTTCAAGGCCAGCCTGGTCTACAAAGTGAGCGTAGGACAGCCAAAGCTACACAGAAAAACCCTGTCTCGAAAAACCAAAAAAATAAAATAAATAAAATGCATATTTAAAACCATATTAAAGGGGATAATGATGGCTCAGCAGGCAAAGGTGTCTGGCACCTATGTAAAAGCTGGAAGTAATGTCTGGAAGCTGACCTCTGACCTCCAGGTTTGTGTCCACGTGCAGACATCATGCACACAACACATACACACAGACAACAATCGTTTCTGGCAAAAGCTGTATTAGTTATTTTTCTGCTTCTGTGATAAAGCATCACGGTTAGGGCAATGTATAAAAAGGAAGGGTTAATCTGAGTTTGCAGTTCCAAAGGGATAAGAACCTGGTGGAACAGCCTGGTAGGTGCAGTGGCACAGGCCTTTAATCCCAGCACTCCGGAGGAGGCAGAGGCAGTTGGATCACCATGAGTTCTACAAAGTGAGTCCAGGACAGCCAGGGCCATTACACAGAGAAACCCCGTCTAAAAAAAAATAAAATAAAAAAGAGCCTGATGTAAAAAAAGTGAGGGAGGGGTTGGAGAGATGGCTCAGAGGTTAAGAGCACTGACTGCTCTTCCAGAGGTCCTGAGTTCAATTCCCAGCAACCACATGGTGGCTCACAACCATCTATAACGTGATCTGATGCCCTCTTCTGACATGTAGGTGTACATGCAGATAGAGCACTGTATACATAAGAATAAATAAATAAATAAATCTGAAAAAAAGAAGAAAGAAAAGTGAGCGCGAGATCAGAGAAACCCCATCTCATTTGGCTGAGACTGTTCACTGGCACAATGAGGGGCCACAACCTTTCCTCAGGATGGAAGTTGACGTATTGACAAGGCTGAGGGACGCACACACAGAGCTATCGGAAAGCTACAGCTGTTTTTTTTTTGTTTTTTGTTTTTTGTTTTTAATGAGGACAGGGTGAGTTTTTATCTTCCTCCGAGGAATACTGTTTTTGCAGGTGGACCAGCTAGTTCAGGCTGGGCTTAAGCAATTCTTCATGGCCTATGGCTATCACTCAATACAGCCTGACTCAATTCCTCACTGCCTGAGGCTACTTATTACTCAATATACCCCTGACTCTGGAAGGGTAAAGGGAAAAAGGAGAGGGACGGGAGTTTTGGGAAGGCTGCTTCCTGCTAGGCAGAGAGGGCGGCTTCCAATTTGGATTTGGTCTGGTAGTCTTCAGCCGTGAAGAATTCAGTACCCCTCTGGGTGGTAAAATCTTGTAGTGTTTGTTGGAGGAACGTGGTGAGGCAGATCAAAGGGCAGGAACCAAAGAATAAAGTTAGAACGAATATAATGATTGAATCTGTCAGGGGACAGAGTCGGTGTATTTATATCACATGTGCTATAGGGCAGAATCAGAGTCAGTATGTTTATAGCACATGTGCTATAGGGCAGAGGCAGAGTCAGTGTGTTTCTATCACATGTGCTATAGGGCAGAGGCAGAGTCAGTGTGTTTCTATCACATGTGCTATAGGGCAGAGGCAGAGTCAGTATGTTTATAGCACATGTGCTATAGGGCAGAGGCAGAGTCAGTGTGTTTATAGCACATGTGCTATAGAGCAGAGGATATGGCAGAGTCAGTATGTATATAGCACATGTGCTATAGGGCAGAGTCAGAGTCAGTGTGTTTATAGCACATGTAATATAGAGCAGAGGATATGGCAGAGTCAGTATGTTTCCAGAGTTCTGTATTGTGTACAGAGAAAAGACAGAGGCTGTGAGCTAGGAACAGAAGTTGGGCTGCATCTGCTATGAGTCCCTGGGGAGATGGGGAGTCTCTTGTACATGAGTTCAAAGGGACTGATTAGGGAGGGGATTTCTTTCACAAGCCTTGGAGTTTGGTTAGACCCTAGGGTAGGAGTTTTACCTTGTCTTGTTTTAATTCTATAGTTTGGTGATAGTGGACCCACCCAAAACCTACATCATCTATGAACTGGTGGAGCTTGTGAAAGGGCTGGTCTTGTTGATCAAAGCTGCAGGGTCTCTGTGACACAGGGTTGTAGTGATATTTGTAAGAATTCTGGAATTTTGGTGTCTTTAAAAAACAGAGAAATATTGGTAAGAATGTGCTTTCACTTTAATCCCAGGTGTGGTGGGGCTGCTTCAGGCTGTCCGCAGCAGCTGGCTATGGTTTGCCTTGTGCTCTAGAAGGGTGGATTTGACAGCTGCAAATAGTTTCTGCGACTGAGCGACACTTGGAATTCTGGCAACTTTTCAGAGGGAACATAAATAGAAGGGCCCCTGAGAGGCAGGGTCGGCAGTTGTTGGTCATTGAGGGAAGTTGGTTGTGGTTTGTTAGTAGCTGTGACCAAAGAAGCAACAAAAGGAAAGAAATTAGATTCAGAGGTTTCCTAATTCCTCTCTCCCCTCTATCCTTGTTTCTCTCCTATCTAGTGATAGGGGTTTGAAACCAGAGGATAAAGATTGAGAAAAGAAGCCATAAAGTAGAAAAGACTAGCCGGGCATGGTGGCACACGCCTTTAATCCCAGCACTCGGGAGGCAGAGGCAGGCAGATCGCTGTGAGTTCGAGGCCAGCCTGGTCTACAAAGTGAGTCCAGGACAGTCAAGGCTACACAGAGAAACCCTGTCTCAAAAAAACAAAAAAACAAAACAAAACAAAAAAGTAGAAAAGACTATCTACACAGGGCAACAGCAGGATAACCAGGAAGTGTCCCGAGGAGGATCCAGTATTGATGGTGTCACAGAAGCCAGAGACCTCCAACCAGATCAATGACTAATTGCAATGAACATTTGCAAGTGAAGATGTGTCAATACAGGGGTATTCTGTGGGCCACACGGTGACACACTACAATCAGATGTTTTCTATACTTTGTTTCGTTGGTTGGTTGGTTAGTTTTTTGAGGCAGGGTTTCTCTGTGTAGCCTTGGCTGTCCTGAACTAACTTTGTATACCAGGCTGACCTTCAACCCACAGCAATCCACCTGCCTTTGCCTCCCAAGTGCTGGGATTCTAGGAGTGTGCCACCATGCCCAGCTTGTTTATTTTTGTTTGTGTGTTTTTAATTTTCTTTTGGAGGGGAAGTTGCAAGGGTGAGGGATGGATAAGAGGGTTGGAGAAATGAATAGAACTAGGATACATGATGTGAAACTTACTAAAATTCAGTAAAAAGCTTTAGAAAGATGGCTGGAGTGTATTACATTGTAGGCATATTTGGAGTCTGATTGTATGTTGACTGTAAGGCTGGAAACAAGTGTGAGAGCTATTTCAAGAGAACTAACTCTGGGGCTGGAGCGATGGCTCAGAGGTTAAGAGCACTACCTGCTCTTCCGAAGGTCCCGAGTTCAATTCCCAGTAACCACATAGTGGCTCACAGCCATCTATAACGAGATCTGGTGCCCTCTTCTGGTGTACATGCAGGCAACACACTATGTGTATATGATAAATAAACAAATCTTTAAAAAAAATAAATAAAAGAGAGATAACTACCTCTGCCTGAGGGACATTGTGGGAAGGAGTCTTGACTTCTGGTATGTGTGGGCTTGTGGGGGTCATCAGATTCCCTAAAGTATAGCACCTCCTGTTGTGTTAGGGATTTGTTTTAGGGTGCTGCCATCTGTAAAGCATTCTGGAGCTTTTCAGGGAGTAATCCAAGATATGGGCAAAGTGGTTAGGAGAGGGGTCGAGTGTCTCAGAGCAAGAGTGAAGGAGATGTGAGGACAAGAAAAGGTGGTTTTTGTTTTTGATTGTTTTGGGGGTTGGATTTTTTTGTTTTTGTTTTGCTTTGTTTTGTTTTTTGAGACAGGATTTCACTATGTAGCCTTGGCTGGCCTGGAATCATTCTGTAGACCAGGCTGGACTTGAACTCACAGAGATACACCTGCCTCTGCCTCCTGAGTGCTGGGATTAAAGGAGTGGTCCACTACCTCCCTGCTAGAAGGAAGGGTTAGTGGGGAGGAATGTGGGGTTGAGGGTGGCAATGGCTCAAAGAGGAGGTTGAGATTTAGTAAGTAAACATGGGGATACTGGACCAGACAGGGGTCCAGACAGAAAGTTAGGAAGTCACAGTAATTGATGAGATTCCAGAGTGAGAGTGTAGTGAGGATGTGTGGGTCAGGATTTTGTTTGCCTCTGGGATAAGCAGTGCCATTGTGACCAGGGGCTGGAGGCAGGGTGGCCAGCCTCTGGTGACCACGTTCAGCTGTTTGGAGAAATGGGCTATGTGGTGATATGTGTCAGAGCATTGTGAGGGCTTGTAGAGGGATTTTAATCCAGCAACAAGGCTACTTTGTCTGAAACACAGACTTCCCTTAGCACACACCTTTATTTAATCCCTCTGGCTGAAATACAGACACAATCTTAGTACATACCTTTAATTCCTAACAATGAAACTAAAGTTAGTTTGTAGAAGGAAGCGCCCATGTTTCAAAGTGACATCTAATGGAGAGACAAAGTGGCAAATCAGAGAAAGATTTGACAAAATAGGATACACTCAACTCTCACTAGGAGAGAGAGGATTTAAGAAAACAATGTGGAAAGAGAGAGAGAGGAGGCAGCTTTACAAGGAGAGTTTTAGAGCTAGGTTGAAGAAAGAACAAGCTAGACACAAGCTTATAAAGAGAGAACGAGCCAGAGAATGAGAAGGAGCCAGAAGATTAGAACAGATTGCTAGAGTTAGTGCGAAGCAAAGCAGAGCAATTCAGTGAGAAACTGAGAGAAGCAGGCAATCAACTTGGAGAGGAGTTCAAGCCAGAACAGCTGAGTTGACCACCCAGCCAGAGCTCAGAAAGATGTCTTGGGAGGCTGAAACATTCTAGGCCTAAATTCGATTTTATGGAGGCTAACGTCCATAACCTAGGACTAAGCCTAGGTTAGCAGACAAAGGCAGTAACCTCTGATATGACATTTCAGGTCAAGTGAATGAAAGTTACTTATTCTAGGGGCTTTTGTCTTTGGTTAGCATGTAAGAAGGGGGGGGGGGTTGTGTAGGTCTAGAAGTGCTAGCAAAGAGGCACAACAGAGGGTGGACTTAAGGGGGTTTCTGGGAGAAAGGAGGGATTGCTGGGGTAAGAGTGGCTCTTCTAGGGACCTCTAGTGGCTTCATAACGAGGCTGAGCAGTGAGGGAGAAGAAGTTGGGAATCCATACGCTAAAGAAATCAAAGAGGCCTCATCATGTGAGCAGTTCACATTTTGGGGCTTATAGGATGGGTAGGTGAGGAGTTCCTTTATCTTGGCTCAGGACACAGGTCTCCTTTCTTGTGAGATTGAAAGGCCTACAGAGGTGACTGATGGTTAGAGAGCCTAGAGCACCAAGCCACCAGAGACTTAAGTAGGGTTGTGGAGCACTGGACACTAGTTAGTCTGTAGGAAAGAATTCACTAAAGTTCATCTACATATGGGAGGAGGACACCAAGGGACAGATCCTAACCACCTTCTGCTACACCCATAGATCAGAGCCTTGCTCAGCCATCATCGGAGAAGCTTCTTCCTGCAGCAGATGGGATCAAATACAGAGACCCGCAGCCAGACAGTATGGCAAATGGGATGTCTCCATCAACCCCCTCCCCTCAGGACTCAGGGAACCCTGCTGAAAAGGAGGTGGAAAGAGTATAAGATCCAGAGGGGATGGAGGACACAAAGAAACAAGGCCTTCAGCCAGGTGGTGGTGGCGCACGCCTTTAATCCCAGCACTCGGGAGGCAGAGGCAGGCGGATCATTGAAAGTTCGAGGCCAGCCTGGTCTACAAAGTGAGTCCAGGACAGCCAAGGCTACACAGAGAAACCCTGTCTCGAAAAACCAAAAAGAAAAAAAAAGAAAGAAACAAGGCCTTCTAAACGCAGCAGGATTGACTGCACATATGAACTAGTAGCATGCAAGAGTCTGCATGGGTCTGCAGCAGATGGAGCTCTTGGGCTGAGAGGAGAAGTGGAAAGATACCAAAAGCAACCTTACAAAGTAAAGCAGTTAATTTGAACTGGTTTACAGTTTCAGAGGTTTAGTCCATTATCATCATGGTGGGAAGCATGCCAGCATACAGGCAGACATGGTGCTGGAGGAGCCAAGAGTTCTACATCTCTGAATAGAGGGAGAGCGAGAGGGAGAGGGAGAGGGAGAGGGAGAGGGAGAGGGAGAGG
>OU015756.1:20100186-20123177 GCA_907169655.1 Acomys percivali | reverse complement strand
AAGGGATGCTGAGCAGGAGCTGCAGGGAAGGGATGCTGAGGAGGAGCCTGCTGGCACCTGCTTTTCATCCACTGTACTGAGATGTTGTGAGTCTCCAGGCCACTGATGGACCTTCAGAAAGGAGACCAGAGCAATAGACACTGAAAGTGTCACAAAGCTCTTGTTTCCTGCTGAAATAAAATCAAATTTAAAAAGCAAATATTTTTCAGATTGTAAAGCTTTCCAGGCTTCTGAAAACTCCTGGTTTGGGCATTTTCTCTATTTGTCCTCTGCATTTGTGTGGAGTCAAGTTTTGCATCCACACTGTTGTTCTCATGAAAATACTTTTTGTTTTTAATGATTTATTTTTATTTTTTAAGTTGTTGTATGAGGATTCCCCTGGTGCTGGATATATTGGAAGTGTACTACTTGCCATGGGTGTTGGGAACTGAACTTGGGTCCTCTGCTATACATGCCCTTAACCATAGAGCCATTTCTCCAGCCCCTGGAAATGCTACTGACTTATAATTTATGACATTTCCAGTCATCATTCCCCGGTTGTTTATTTTCTGGCGTTGCGAATGAATTCTACAACATGGCTATGCTGTGTAGTTGGGTCTGTGAACACAGTGGGAATGCTGTCATAGTGACCATGATAGGCCTGGGGATGTGGCTGGATTCGCAGAACACATTCAGTCCCCAGCACTGTCTGTGGTGGGACACGCCTGTGCCCCCAGCACTTAGAAGGTGGAGGCAGAAGGATCGGGAGTTCAGGGCCACCCTTGGCTACACTGTGAGTTGAGGAAGAGCCTCGGACAAATCATTAGGGGGCCGGCACTTTTAGAGGGCAAGAGCAACCATGATCCCTTGTGCTCTGACTGTGCAGTCGCTCAGCTTGCAGGAGGTCTCTGGCACTGCCTACCCACTGGCTTCTGTCAGCTAGCTGCTATGCTCTGCACACTGTGGGCTTATTAATGGTCACTGTCACAGCTGCAAGAGCCACCTGAGAGGGCCAGAGGCAGAGCAAAAGCCTGAGCCAACTTAGCACACAAAGGGCTCAGAACCATTAGAACCTTAGAACACCTTAGAACCATTCCATCCTGGACAGGCGTCTCATATTTCCATGAAAGAGAAAGTCTATTTCAAAAGGAGAGGGAGAGGAGGGGCTATTTTGGTATCTCAGACTTTCAAAAGGAGTTGGGAAACCATATCTGGTCATCCTCATACAGGAACTATTTTCAAAACCACACAGTAGAGGCTCCGTACACATGGCAGACTCTATTGTGGCTGTTGTTCTTGCTACACAAAGGTGACACCGCTTTTAGCCCTGACATCATCAAGGCTGAATACAGGGTGTCGTTAAGAAAGCTACTGTGGGGGCTGGAGAGATGGCTCAGAGTTTAAGAGCACTATCTGTTCTTCTAAAGGTCCTGAGTTCAATTCTCAGCAAGCACAGGGTAGGTACTGGGATTTGGTGCCCTCTTCTGGCATACAGACAGATTACTGTATAAATAATAAGTAAATAAATCTTAAAAAGAAAGAAAGAAAAAGAAAAGAAGAAGAAGAAGAAGAAGAAGAAGAAGAAGAAGAAGAAGAAGAAGAAGAAGAAGAAGCAGCAGCAGCCAGGAGTGGTGGTGCACATTTTTAATCCCAGCACTCAGGAGACAGATGCAGGCAGGTCGCTGTGAGTTCAAGGTCAGCCTGGTCTACAAAGTGAGTCCAGGACAGCCAAGGCTACATAGAGAAATCCTGTCTCTCAAAACAAAACAAAACAACAACAACAACAAAAAAAGAAAGAATGAAAGAAAGAAAGCTTCTGTGAGGGAGCTGGAGAGATGGCTCAAGGGCTAAGAGGGCTGACTGTGCTTCCAAAAGGTCTTTAGTTCAATTCCCAGCAACCACATAGTAGCTCAAAACCTTCTATAATGAGATCTGGTGCCCTTTTCTGGCCTGTAGGCAGAATACTGGATATATAATAAATAAATCGAAGAAGAAGGAGAAGGAGAAGGAGAAAAGAAAGCAAGCAAGCCCCTGGGCTTTCTGAACAGTGGTTGCCACACCATGACTGTCCTGTCCCAGCACTGGTTCCACAGCATTCTTCTTTATCTTGCCATCACTTTGCTCAACGCCCTGGCCTGAGAGATTTCTGATAAAGCTGGCCTCACACATCTGGGTTCTGGTGTAAAGAAGTCCAGGAAGGTGACTCTTCCCTCTCTATATTGTGTGGCACACTGTTTGTCACTAAGCATCCAAAATGAAAACCTTCCCATAACAAAACTACGATATACACAACGTCACAGTGAAGCGCTCATGAGGGCTGGAGAGGGTCAGTGGGTAGAAAGACTTGCAGCACTTGCAGTATAAATTTCACCCCCTACAGATCCCCTGCCCTCAACATTGCACACTGAGGACCAGGTTTCCCGTGCAGGAATCCTTTCAGAGAACACGCTCAGACCACATTCAGATTCCAGCAATACTTGCTATGGGCTAAATGTTTATGTGGCGAGTAATTTTTTTTGAAATATTTTTATTTAATTTTTAAATTTATGTGCATCGGTGTGAGGGTGTCAGATCTTGGAGTTACAGACAGTTGTGAGCTGCCATGTGGGTGCTGGGAATTGAACCCGGGACCTTTGGAAGAACAGCCGGTGGGCTTAACCACTAAGCCAACTCTCCAGCCCCATGCCGAGTAATCTTGATTGTAATCACACTGGACTGAAAATGGCCATAGAAACACACTTCTGAGTGTGTCTGTACAGGTGTTTCTAGAAAGGTCTAACTTCAAGAGGGAAGTACACACCCAAAATGTAGGTGGCCCCACCCATGGACTGGAGTCCTGGGCTGAATAAAGAGGAGAAAATAAACAGAGAAACAGCATTCATCTCTGCTTCCTGTCTGCTGGTTACTGCAACAGGCTGCTTATCCCTTTGCTGTGATTTCCCTGCTGTGGCGGGCTGCACCCTCAAACTGTAAGCCAAAACAAACCCTTCTTTTAGTTTCTTCTTTTTTCTTTTTGAGTGGCACACCCCTTTAATCCCTACATTCTGAAGGCAGAAGGAGGTGGATCTCTGTGAGTTTGAAACCAGCCTGGTCTACACAGAGTTCCAGGACAGCCAGAGCTACATAGAAATATCCTATCTCAGAAAAAAAAAAAATGTGTATGACTGTGTGTCTGCATGTATATCTGTGCACCACATGTGTGTGCAGTGCTTATGGAGGCCAGTAGAGGGCAGTGTCAGATGCCCTGCAATTGGAACTAGACTTGTGAGCCACCCTGTGAGTGCTAGGAACCAAACTCAGATTCTTTGTAGCAGTAGCAAGTGCATCTTTTTTGTGTTTCTGTGGTTTTTATTATTGTTGTTGTTGTTTCAAGACAGGGTTTCTCTGAGTAGCTTTGGTTGTCTTGGACTCTCCTTGTAGACCAGGCTGGCCTCGAACTCAAAGAGATCCACCTGTTTCTGCCTCCATAGCGCTGAGATTACAGGTGTGGCGAGTGCTCTTAACTACTGACTGTTTCTTAAGCTGTTGCCTGGAATTTTGGCATAGCACCAAGAACAGTAAAACATGGAAAACTGGTCTCAAGAATGGACTAAAGAGCCGGGCGTGGTGGCGCACGCCTGTAATCCCAGCACTCGGGAGGCAGAGGCAGGTGGATCGCTGTGAGTTCGAGGCCAGCCTGGTCTACAAAGTGAGTCTAGGACAGCCAAGGCTACACAGAGAAACCCTGTCTCGAAAAACAAAACAACAACAACAAAAAACAATGGACTAAAGCCGTGACAAAACTGACCACGCTGTCAGTGGGCCTTTGAGCTTGGTTTAGAGAAGGAATGTCAAAGCATTTAGAAAAACTCTAAGCCGGGCGGTGGTGGCGCGCTCCTTTAATCCCGGCACTTGGGAGGCAGAGGCAGGTGGATCGCTGTGAGTTCGAGGCCAGCCTGGTCTACAAAGCGAGTCCAGGACAGCCAAGGCTACACAGAGAAACCATGTCTCGGGAAAAAAAAAAAAAAAAAAAAAAAAAGCTCTAGAATGTTGTCAGAAGAACTGAACGAGTTATTCTGCTGGGAGTCTGGGAGGCCGGAATGCCAACAGAAATGCTGCAGAGGCTGGTTTCCCAGCGGACCGAGGACTCTGTGTATCTGGCTCAAGGCCGCTCACATTACGCTATGACGAAGAGTCTGGCTGCCTTCCGCACTTATCCTGGGAACCCGAGTGGGGCTGGATTCAAAAGTAACGGAACTAACTTCTTTGGCAGAGAAACCGTGAGAAGTGTCTTCCTAAATTCCACATGTTGGCCGCAACCTGAAACATCCACAGAAACCTTCTCCTGTACCGTGGGAAAGCAAGAGTGTGCCCCTGTGCCTGGCCCCAAGGCTTGCCAGGTGAGTCCCAGTATCCGCTTAATTCTCCAGGGCTTTCAGGTTGTTTTGTTTTGTTTTTGTTTTGACTATCTCATTCTGTTTGCAAAGAGTTGAACCTAGACCACAGCTTCTAGATGTAGAGCCATGTATATTCATTCTCTTGAAAAGGTCCGATGTCTAATGATATGAAGATGTGTGTATATGTGCAGTACGCCTACACACATACTCTTAAAAGTATATATATACTGGGCAGCTCTAATGTATGTGAATGTGAGTATGTAGTTCTTTTTCTTTTTCCTCATGATTTCCTTGTTTTTAATAGCTGAGTAGTATTTCATTGTGTAAATAACAAAGCCCTAAGGACCGATCCTAAAATCACACCGGATAAGGACAATATGTAGTTCTAAACATAAATAGTGAATTTTGGGCTAATTCTGAGGACTTTTGACATTTTGAGGAAAGGCCAGCTTCGGGCAATAAACAGTTAAACTGTGACAGCTAGCTGTATGAGATTACTATTATAGATAGGGTCTCATGTATCCCACACTGGCCTCAAACTCATAATGTGGCTGAGGATGACCTTGAACTTCTGATCTCCTGCTTCAACTTCCTGGAGTACCACCACACTATGAGATGTCAGGAACTGAACCCAGGGCTTCAGCTAGATGCTACCCCATGCTACCATCTGAGCTGTCTCCAGCCCAAGCCACGATTCTTTTTTACATTTTTTATGTATACAGTGCTCTGCCTGCATGTACGCGTGCAGGCCGGAAGAGGGCATTAGATCACATTATAGATTGTTGTGAGCCACCCTATGGTTGCCAGGAATTGAACTCAGGACCTTTGGAGGAACAGTCAGTACTCTTAACCTCTGAACCATTTCTCCAGCCCCAAACCACCATTTTTAATCAGGTTATACTCCCTGCTTGCATACATTCTCCAAATTATCAATAGTGACTATATTTTCTGATTGACTCACTACTTGATTGTTGCAAACAAGGCTAGACGCTTCCTTCCTCTTTGATATCCTTTAGGTAGAGAATGGTTTTATCAAGTGGTGAATATTTATGTCCAAGAGGAAAAAAAATTAGAGAAAGGTTTAGATAATTTTAAAAGCAGTAATCTGGAGGCTGTAGACATAGCTCAACCAGTAAAGGGCTTGCCCCAAAAGTAGGAGGGCCTTCAGCATCAATAGAGGCTGGGTCAGTAACTTCTGGCTTTCATACACACATATATAAAGCCCCCTCAAAAATAATGCAAAAAGGCAAAATATTCCAGCCTGCTAAGCTCACGGTGCTGGCTCTGTGTCACTGGAAAATTCACACCTACCTTAGCCAAAAGGATGAGTAGCAACATCACTGGAAAACCCATCATGAAATTCTTTTTGGGGCCCAGCACATTAAACCAATAATCCCTGCTAGGCAGTGGTGGCACACACGCGCCTTCAATGCCAGCACTCGGGAGGCAGAGGCAGAGGGATTTCTGAGTTCAAGGCCAGTGTTGCCTACAGAGCAAATTCCAAGACAGCCAGAGCTACAGAGAAACCTTGTCTCAAAAAACCAAACCCCCCCCCCCCAATAATTCCATCTGCAACAGAGAATTGGAACTAGAATATGTCACTTGAATTTTAACTTTCTTGTTTGGTTTTTTGAGACAGGGTTTCTCTGTGTAGCCTTGGCTGTCCTGGACTCACTTTTGTAGACCAGGCTTGCCTCGAACTCACAGAGATCCTCCTGCCTCTGCCTCCCAAGTGCTGGGATTAAAGGCATGTGCCATCACCACCGGCCCAGCTTGATTTTTAACTTGTATTTTTTGTTTATAGGTTTTGAGACAAGGTCTCATTATGTAGCTCTGCCTAGCCTTGAACTCCATTTATAGACCAGGTTGGCCTTCCATTCAGAGAGCCATCCACCTATGCATCCTGAGTGCTAGGATTAAAATTGTGAGCCACCAGACCAAGCTAGTTTTAAACTAGGTGTGGTGGACGACGCCTGGTAATAACAACTTAAAATATGTTGCATTCTCTTACTAATGCCTCCCTGCCACCATTTTATATGTAAAATGCACCTAGCAGTAAGAGGCGCTGCTTACTCAAGTTCAGCAGCCCAACAATGACATAGTCCTCATCTTACACAGGTAGCCAAGATGTCAGAATAAACCAGTGAGATGCATGGATTGATTCCTCCATCTCACTTCTGTATTCACTTACGTCAGTTCGGAGCTGGCACCAACCTCTATTAATCCAACTAAGAAATGCCCAGATTATTTCGTATTTAACCATGGCAGCTTCACATTTCTCAAAGAATCTCCAAAGTTCAAGGCACCTTAGTGACCAAGTACATCCTTACCCCTTCAATCCTTAGTAAACCATCTCTAATTATAAAGTCATACATATCAAGGCTTAATTGAGGTTTTATTTTTAAAAGACTTTATTCATTTTGATCAGGGGAAATGACAATCTCAGTGTCAACTTGTCACCTAATTGCAAGCTTGAACTCACAGTATGTCTTATCCTGGATGCTGTACCTACTAACACGTTGACAGGATCTCCCTCCCATTTACTGGCTGCTGCGTCCAAACAGTTCTTTTTAATCACCAACACCAGTATTCGGCCAGAGGAAAACAAGGCCAAGGCACGGTGACTCGACAGCCTAGCACGTACAAATATCATTGGAACAAAGTTGTAGGCATTAAAAAAAAAAGTTATCAGTATAAAAAGCTTACACTGGTGTAAGACCAGGTACTCTTAACACACATCTCAAACCCAGAAGCTTCCATGAAACCATGGAGACACCGTCTCTAAGTCCAAGCATCCAGTAGAAAACTCAAAGCTTGTATTATCCTTGAATCCTACAAAGTTCTCAACACACCAGAAGACAGACCAATGACATTTTCCCCCCACTGCTCCCTTTCTCTGCCTGAATATGTAACTGCTTAAACTTAATTAGCTCATGCACTATGGTGGGACAGACTAATGTTGAGTTTTCAAAAGACTCGCCCCGCTGCACCCAAACTTTAGTGGACAATCCCAGATGTATCTGATGAAAATTGTTACCAGCTGAGCGCGTCCTTCCCTCACACTTACCTATAGTACTTTCTTGAAATCCAACAGCCATGGTGATGAGCTACAGCTTTTTCTAGCTGACAAGCCATTAAGTAATCTGTAAATTATACATGGTTTGTCGGCTAAGCACAAAGCAAAGAAAGCCAATTAATAAGCTTTGTGCTAACAAGTTTCCATCTTCTGTGGCAATGGGGAGAAATCAGAGCATCATCTATACTTAGAGCACTGCCAGGGAGGCACAGGCCTAGCCCAGCAAGGCGCGTTGCTTAGAACTGTCGTCTGAAAGCACACCAAGTGGCACAAAGATTCAATAACCAACTAACCAATAACAGACTGAGTGTGAGTCTCCAGATACCTGGGGAAACATCGGTCAAAAGCTGTGGAAAGAATCTCACTCAACAGAGATGAAGCACTAGACTTTAAGCAGAGTAACACCCACAGAAACCAGGAGCAAGGGGATACCAGGACCCGTTTCTTCCTGTGCACCAAACCCCCTACAAAATAAACTGCGCCTTAATTATTGCTTTTTTTGAAAAATAAAATTACATTTCCACAGAACTATGTAGTACCTGACGCAGAAAAACAATCACATAAGGAAGCATTTATTTGAGGTTTAACATGAAAGCATACAAATAAAAATTTGTATAAACACAAATCCACAGAGTCATAACACAGATAGCAAAGGACAAAGTAAAAACAAAGAAACTAATTGGCAGCTATGTACAAGGACACAATTGTGTCACATACACTACAAAGTCTTTTACAAAATAGTCATCTTAGGTCAACAGAAGATGAAGCAATCTTCATTGTCGTCCTGTAAGATGGTTTCTTTACACATCCTAAAACAAAAACAAAACAACCATTAGCTATGTGCAGTCCTCACAAGCGTGCAAAGGTCCACTTTCATGAATTGTTTTAAGTCCTCACTTTATCCTTTTCTTCATTAATTAAAGATCACATGCATAGTCATTAGCAAAATATAATTTGGGAATTGAAACTCACTGGAGTCCCCAAATGCTGTATAAGATGGATTTAATTTAGAACATGGGAATTTGATCTCCCCAGTTGCCAGCCTAGCAGATGAAGGCAAACTAGCAGCACCTCTAGTGAGCCAGGCAGAGCGCTACCAAACAGACTCCAGGCAGGGCCACAATATTAGTATGATGATTGCTTTGTGCATATGATCTTTAACTGATATCCCAGATTTAAAAGTTCTTGTTTTGGTTTGTAGATTTCACTATTAGCTATAAAAAGAAAAAGCAAGCATTAAATCTTAAAGAATGAACACTTAAAATGAGGCTCCACAATTGAAATACAACACTAAACAGAAGACCAAAAATGATTAAGCTGTAAAAAGGCATTTATGTACTTTAACTCCTGTAAAAAACCATTTAAGTTAAGTTTAGACACTTAATCTCCAAAAAGATTAAAAAAGAAGCCAAAGTCTGAAGTTTTCCACTTTAATCTTTACGCTGGTACATGAAGTTGGAAGAGACCATACCACAGGACAGCGTTTTCTGGTGTATGCCTTGCGCTCTGCCCGCAACGTGCGACCCCCAGAGATAGACGTGGTCAGGGTGACACACGGCCTGCAATGAAGTTCCCGCTGGCGGGTACAAACAAGGTATAATGTCAGAGTTAGAAGACAACATTCTTGTTTTCTTTAAGTTGTACCCATTTCAGTACTTTACCTGTTAATAGTTCTAAAAAAGTTTAATTATTCCTCTACACCTCCTGGTACACAAAGCAAACAGAAAAACTCTTAAGTTTTTCTGTAATTCTAAAAAAGGTGAGGTAAGACTTTAAAGTTAAAGATCTATAGACACTTTAGGCAAAACAGGCTTATAAAGCAATTAAAAATTAACAATTTAGTGAAGACTACGCAATATATGATTTACTTGTATTTTTCATTTTGTCTATTGATCTTTAAATTAAATTAGACATTGTCAATGTTTTCTTGTACTCTTACACACACCTGCTTTCTTCCACTTCCTCCTTCAGTAGGGCTGGTAATTATTCTGGTGGTTGCCACCCCCTCGGGATGCCTTGCCGTAAGTGCTCTGTTGACCTATTTTGAAAGGACAGAAGTTTTATTTACTGAGAAAGTTCTCTGTGAAATTGTTTTTTAAACATAAAAAAGCACCCTGTGTGTAAAAAAAAAAAACTGTGCATGCTCAACACTGAAATAAACCAACGTAATACCCAGCAATAATCAATAGCTGTGAACTGTATTTTAAAATCATCATCACTGTTACTTTCCTATGACTACACAACATGACTTAACTCAAACATCTTAAGAAAAATCTCATACACACAACTTCAAAACTGAACTTTAACACCACTGGTTTATAGAATTAAGTTAAGTATTCTTACCGCTGTAGTCTGCATATCCCTGTCCATATCCATAGTTCCCATAGTTATACCCAGTATAATCATAGCCGCCATAGCCACTATAGTTTTGATCACCACCATAGGCACTATTATAATTTCCATATCCTTGATCATAATAGTTATTAAATCCTTGGTTCCAGTTTTGGCCCTGACCTGAAACAATGCACAATGATTGTTAGGAAACACTTCGGACTGTCCCAATCCTAACACAAACCGATGCATTCCTGTCCCCTACACTACAGCTTAAAACCTCCCCACACACCAGCTGCCACCATGTGGGAACCACTGTAAAAGCTTCGGCCTAGCTAGCTGTCTCATGACACCTAGCAGCTCACTGCTCCAGTTTAAAAACACCATTCCCCAGAGCTGTCTCACCTCTTCCACGTCCCCTAGCTCCACCTCTTCCACCAGCGGTGGCACCTCTTCCACCTTTCTGTTGCTGCTGCTGCTGCCTGTACACCTCTTTGGGTTGTGCAACTTTGATTTCGCACTAAAAACAAGCAGAATCTTGGCTGATGTTCTACGTTCTGAACACAAAACCAGTTTTTTCAAGTAGGTTTCACACCGCACCCCCCTCCACGTATTGCACTGATTTACCTTCCCAGAACCTATCTGGTGGTATCTGCTCTCCAGCAGCTTCTTCACCGGCTCTTCGTCTGTGTAGGTGATGAAGCAGAACCCTCTTCTCTCATTGGTTTTTGTATCCATAGGGAGCTCAATGTTCTCTATCTGAAAGCAGGTGCACAATCGAAACAAACCACCCACCAGTCAGTGGAGGAGCAGAGACCGCCACAGGCTCTCTACAAATGCCCTCAGACAGTCTACTGGCCACCACTTTAAACCCCTGGGCTTTGGCTAAAGGGATCAGATGCTGGTTTCTACTGCAGCATAGAAAGCAGCAATTAAGATGTAAGTGGAAGATATTGAGGAGTAAGTAACCCAGTCCTAGCCTGTGAAACATTAATGTGAACCCTATGCAACTTGACCAAGTGTGAGTACAAGCAGACACACGTACAAAAACACAGCCCACCTCTCCAAAGGCGCCAAAATATTCTTTGATTTGTTCTTCTGAGGTATCTGGACTCAGTCCACCCACAAAAACCTTTTTAGGGGGTTCCTTCCCCTTTAAAGCTTTGGCCCTTTTGGGGTCTATCAATTTGCCATCCAGTTTGTGTTCTTTCAGTTCCAACACCTAGAAGACAAGTTAGTTTGACAGAACTTAAAAGCCTAGAACGATTTACAAGCAACACAATAGGTACAACGCAAAACCAGCCCTACCTTATCCACACTAGCAGCATCTTTGAAAAGCACAAATCCAAATCCTCTTGATCTTCCAGTAACTGGATCTGTCTTAATTGTGCAGTCTACCACTTCCCCAAATCGAGACAAATATTCGGTCAGATCTTTCTTGCTTGTATCCCAGCTCAAGCCTCCAATAAACATTTTACTAGAAATAAAATCATTTAGAGAGAAAAAAAAGGCTTAACTGTAGGTTACTGACTTAAGCACAAAGTAACTTATTCACCAAGTGCAAGCAATCTGTTTTGATTACAAACACTAACAATTGACCACGAAAATCATTAAGATCACTTTTTCAAACCAGCTGACAGGTTGTTCGCTACTATGCAAACATAAAACTTGAAAGGAACCAATATAATCTAGCAGAGGTTCCGCTCCGATTACTTTGGGTTGTAAAGCACAACTTTTACACCGAATCCTCCACAACTTATGTAGACTTCCGTCTACAGCTCTGAAGCCAACTTGCCACCTAAAGAACTTTTATCATCAGTCGCCTGCTGGTGCCTAAACCAAAAGAAGTTCCCCAAACCTCCAGGCCAAGACGCCCGGGCAGCAACACACACAATGAAGAGGCGGCGGCAGCTGCAGCAAGTGGCGCACAGAACCCGGCCCCTCCCCCGCGGCGCCTGCGCATTCGGGACACCGACGGCACCGCCCTCCTCCACCAACCCCCTTCTCCCTTCCCCCACCCTCGGCGGGCCTTCTCGAGTCACCCCATCTTACTTTCCACTAGTGGGGAAGCTACTGGGGTCCAGCGGGCGCGCGGAGAATCGACTCGGGGAAAGACTGGGGGCAGCGCGCGGGGCTCCAGAGGGACGAAGGGCGCGCGCGGGGCTCTGGGGGAGGGGAAGAGCGGAGCGTGCGGTACCCGTCATCCTGCTGATTCTTGCTCGCGTTGATCTTGGATCCTTCTGCGAATTCCTCTATGTTGCTGTACTCATTCATGTCCTCCATGGTGGCGGAGCCGTCGGCGAGGGGCTGGCGCGCGGTTCGGGTCCCGGCGGTAGTGGCGGCGGAGCGTTGTAAGGAGCTAGATTTAAAATGGCGGCGGAAGAGATCCGGCCGCCGCCTGCGCCCTCCCTTTATAGCCGCCCCGCCCGCCAATCGGGTGGGCTGCTGGGCGGTGACGTGGCGCTGGGTCCGGCGCGCCCCCTGCCGGGAGGAGCTGGAAGCGAGCGAAGGGAGGAGCGGGGCGAGCTGCCGTGGAGCCCGGGGCCGCCAATGGGAGAGGCTGCGGGAGGCTAAAGTAGCGGGAGCCGAGGGGAACAATGGCGGCGGCGCATGGGAAAGCCGGGGCGGGACCTCCATCGCGGCGCTCCGGGGGAGAAGCCAAGTCGCGCCGGGCGGAGATAACAGGAGAAATCAGCCAGACAATCCCGCGCAGCGCTGCCGCAGGACCACGGTCCCTCTTGCCTTGAGAAGTCTTTTGTGTCGCGCGTCCTGGTCCGGCTCACCGCCTTGCTGCGCCCTCAGTCCTTCAGCGCGGAGCTGCTGCTGTTACCGCACGGCTGCTCCGGTAGAAAGGCGGCGTGCACCGGAGCTGCTGCTTGCTTGAAGCCGCAGCGCGCCCTCCCGCCCGCCTGGCGCACGCGTGTTGTGTCCCTGTGCCGGCTGGAACCAGCTGAACAGAAGGCGGGAGCGCGATGACCCACCCCCCCCCCCGCTCCGTCCTGGAGGAGGCGGCCCTTCCGCCGTCGCCTCGGGGCGGCGTCAGCGCAGGGGGCTTTGGCTGCAGGATCTCCGCACCTCGTCCCGGCGGCCTCCCGGGCTGCCTGGGGCCGCGGCGGAGGGCGGGGCCTGCTCGGATGACTTGGAGCCGCGCCAAAGCGCACGCGGTGGGCGGGGAAGGGGGGGGTCAGGTGCAGGAGAAGGCGAGGGGCACTCACGTCCCGGGCGCGCCACGCAAGGGGCTGCGGTCCGCACGTGCCCCGGGCCTCTCGCGCCCGCTCCACTAGGCTGCGGAGGGCTGGCGCCCGCGCTCGGGGCTCCCGGGCTCCGGCGTTCGCTTCTTTGTTCCCGCCCACGCGAGGCCCATTTTGACGGATCGCGTTCGCGGCTCGCAGGCGGCCAATAGGCGCGCGCGCCCTGCTATGCCCCGCCCCCTCGGAACCTGGGGCCCCGCCCCTCCGGCTGCCCACGTGGTCTGGGCCTGCGCCGCTGGCTCGCTGGTCTGGTGCTGTACCTCCTCCTGCCGCTTCCTCTGCAATTGCGGGTCCGCGGAGCTGACCGGACTCCCGCGCCTCCCTACGCTCGCGGTTGCCAGCGCCCCGATTGTTGCTGGGTCGTCCTGAGGCGCAGGCGGTGTAGCCCTCTTTACCCAGCAAGGTCAAGCCCGTGGTGGCATCCGGCAGGGAAATGGTCGTGGTTTCGGTGCCCGCCGAAGTCACCGTAATCCTGTTAGATATCGAAGGTACCACAACCCCGATTGCTTTCGTGAAGGTGAGGGGCGGAAGGGAGCGGGGAAGTTGTTTGTGTCTAAAAGCATCTGAAAAAGAAGTTTTAAGTGTTGCAGATTTTGCCTTAGAGACCCGAGGCTCAGGAGAGGTGGTGTGGCTTTGCGTCTCCGGAACCGGGGAGAGACGCTGCAGCGGTTTGCGGGGGGGGGGGGGGGGGTGCTTTTCCTCGTGCCACCATCTTCTCCCTCCCTCTGTCTCTGCTTTTGGTTAGGTGGAGAACGGTAGGAAGAAG
This sequence comes from Acomys percivali, assembly GCA_907169655.1. Taxonomy (NCBI): domain Eukaryota; kingdom Metazoa; phylum Chordata; class Mammalia; order Rodentia; family Muridae; genus Acomys; species Acomys percivali. The sequence goes on along the minus strand of OU015756.1, from coordinate 20,109,398 downwards.
TGGAGGTGTTCTCAGAAATGGCTTGGGGAGGGGCAGGTGAACTGGGAAGAGTTAGGGTGACAGGAGGCCTGGCTGGTTGTGTGTACCTTGTCGGCTGGAGAGGTGTTGGCTTTGATTTAGTGGTCCTTGAGGTTTAGTACGTCCCAATGCAAAGACTAAAGTGAAAGAGTTTTCAGGTGGCTCTGGTACCTTGTGCAGAATAGCAATTGGTTTTCACACCATCTCACTTGGCTGGTTACTAGGCTGTCACACCCAAATTCCATTCATTTTCCTTGGAAAAGCATGCGATCTTGACGCGAAGTATCTGTCCCGTTAACACTGTTTGACAGGGTCAGGGCTTTGCTTTCTTCTATGTATTCAACTTAAGCACCTTTTTTGTTTGTTTGTTTGTTTTTTTGAGACAGATTTCTCTGTGTAACAGCCCTGGCAGTCCTGGAACTCGCTCTGTAGTCCAGGCTGGCCTCGAACTCACAGGAGATCCACCTGCTTCTGCCTCCCAAGTGCTGAGATTAAAGGCATGCGCTACCACCGCCTGGCTTAAGCACCCATAATAACTGCAGATATTTATGTAGAGTACTTGAGATAGTATAGGAAAAGAGTTGGAAAATGCACTATCCAGTAAATTGTGCAACCTGTTTTAAGTTTTATTTCGATTGTTTACTTTTTACAATTTCCTGATTTTTATAGGTGTAGGTCATATAATGTTTGTACACAACTTTAGGTCTCCAAATGTAACAGCGATTTCATTTTTATTTATTTTTAAGACAGGGTCACTCTACCTCTGTGTATAACCCAGGTTGGCCTTGAACTCCCAGTAATCCTGCCACAACCTCCACATGTGCCACTAATCCTGGCAACTGTTTACTATTTGTTTTCTTTTTCTCAGAAAAATTACGGTACTTTGGACGCATAGCAGAGGTCCTGAAAAAGTCTAGTAGGCCATTTCCCCAGGATTTTAATTACAGTGGAAAATTTCAAGACTGACTAAATGCTGATAATTGTGTCCACTTTGTTCTTCTTGTTACATAATTAATTGCTCTCTGGCGGTAGGGTGTTCACTAGCTCTCTTCTCTTTCTGTCTGTTGTCCCTTTGGGTACCAGGACTGGTGGCAGCAGAGGTCATGATGGGGCTGGCATTAGATACAAACCACTTTGGAAAGTTGATTTGTTGAATAACCTCATACAAGTCAGCTTAGAAACAGTAATACCTCTCCCCCAGTAAAAAGTAAGCCTGTTTTTGCCCAGCCTTCCAGTAGGTGACTATGAGCCATTTCTTTTTTCTTTTTTTTTTTTTTCTTTCTTTTTTTGGTTTTTTGAGACAGGGTCTCTCTGTGTAGCCTTGGCTGTCCTGAACTTACTTTGTAGACCAGGCAGGCCTTGAACTCACAGCAATCTGCCTGCCTCTGCCCTAGTGCTGGGACTAAAGGCATGCGCCACCACGCCTGGCTATGAGCCATTTCTTAATCCCTGGGCAGTTTTATTCTGAAATCTTGTAACAAAAATGCTCTAGTGACCCCAAAAAACAGCTTGATACCAGAATATATGCACATTCAAGGCTAGCTACAAAATAGTGATTTGGGAATCTCCATTAAAGAATAGCTTTTAGCAACCAAGTGTGGTGCTAGCAGGAGGATTGCTAGTTTGAACTCATCTCAAAAGTAACTAAATATAGAGCCTAGAGGTGTGGCTCAGCAGTTAAGAGCATTGGGTGCGTTTCTAGAGGACCCCATTCAATTCCTAGCGCCTACAACAGTCTATATCCCAAGTTCCAGGGGAGCAGATGCCCTGTTTTGGTTTGAGTAGGCATCGGTCACACAAGTGGTGTATGGACATATGCACAGGCAAAACACTCATACACATTAAAAGAATTTAAAAAAAAAAATCCTTTTTAAAAAACTAAGGGCCGGGCATGTTGACACACTTTTAATCGCAGCCCTAGGAGGCAGGAGTAGGTGGATGTCTGTAAAGTGTGGCTTCCAGGACATCCAGTGGTACTTAGAGTCACTGTTTCAAAAACACTTTGAGCATTATCATTACTTAGGAGCTTGTCGTATTTCCTAGGAAATTTGAGTGCTGTTTACATATAAGATACTGAGCTTGTCTAAGATGTATGTACTATCTGAATTTAATAAGGCTTCAAAAAGTTGTATAAAATGCTGGGACTTTAACCGAAATCGTCATGATCAGAACCTCTTGCTCTTAGCTGCGATGTGGCTCAGTGGGTGGGAGCTCACCCAACACAGGTGAGGTTCTAGGTTGCATGGCAGAAAGCCAGGCGTGACGTTGGCGTGTCATTGGAGGTCTGTAAACCCATCACTAAGGGTGTAGGCATAGGAGAATCAGAATTTCAAGATTATCCTTGGCTACAGAACAGATTTGAGGCCAGCCTGGGCTACATGAGACCTTCTCTTTAAAAAAAAAAAAAAAAAAAAAAGCCACCCTCATTATTTCTGTTATTGAACCTAGCATTTGAAAAAGTATTTTATCCCATCTCTGGAAATTATTTAATTAGCTGTATTTATTTATGTGCAAGAGTATGTGTGTGGTCCATGTGCTCTTGGTGCCTATGGAGGCCAAAGGAGGGGGTCAGATAAGATAGGGAACTCGAGTTAGGAGTGGTTGAAGGGAAGCAAACCTACCACAGGGCCACCGACTCTTGACCTCTACCCGTTTCTTTCGGTTGGTTATTATACTAATTAAATTGTAACAGTTGATAAAGGAACACTTTAATTACTGTGAAATACCATGAACATATGTGGCTAAAAAGGTCAGTTTATATTGCTGTTTGATGACGTGAACCCTTGGACTAGAATAAGTAAGTAGTCTTTGTTTGCATAGTTGGTTCTGTGGTTATTATGGACTGAGAAAACGGAGTTTGGCAGTACTCTTTGGAAAGACTCACTTTCCTTTTTTTCTTACAAATTTTGTTTTGTTTTGTTTTGAGACAAGGTCTCTCTATGTAGTCCTGACTGTCCTTGAGCTCTGTATGTAAACCAGGGTGGCCTCAAACTCCCGAGATTAGCTTGCCTCTGCCTCCCTCATGCTGGGATAAAGGCCTGAGCAAGCACACCCAGCCTCATTTTCCATTCCTTTTTATTTTTTATTTTTAGATTAATTTATTATTTATATGGTATTCTGCCTGCATGTGCGCCTGCACGCCAGAAGAAGGCATCAAATCTCATTATAAATGGTTGTGAGCCACCATGTGGTTGCTGGGAATTGAACTCAGGACCTTTGGAAGAATAGACAGTGCTCTTAACCTCTGAGCCATCTCCCCAGCTCTTTCTTAAGAAAGGTGAATGCAGCCATTTGTCTTCGGTTAAAGCACACCCCTGCTTCCCTCCTTGAGCATCATCAGCTGGAGACCTGTTTGGAGGTTTGGGTGACACCATGTTATATTTGGCCTTACACTGAGCCACTCACTGTAGGAGATTCCGGGGAACTGAGATTAGCTTGGGAGCTGAGCACCCTCACTGAGTGGAATGGCAGCCAATTGCTGGCACTCTTACTGTTTTCTCCTCCTCATTGTTGAACTTGCTGGGCAGTGTGCACGTGGGAGGCCAAGGCAGAGTGATGTGAATTTGACGCCAGTCTGGTCAACAAAGCGAATCCAGGACAGCCAAGGCTACATACAGAAACCCTGTCTTGAAAAAGAAAAACAAAACAAAACAAACAAACAAAAAACCCCAAACAAACCAAAACCAAAACCCAACTTGTTGTATATAAATTCTTGTAAATGTCTATATAGTGTCAAAAGTCCTGGGTCTGTGATCCCACCATCCTGGCTTGGGAAGTAGTATTTTTCCTGCTGGGTCTCTGTTGCCTCTGCACGAAGATTACAGGCAGTGTCACAGAGCTGTTTTGCTCACCAGCTCTTCGGTCTGATTTTCCTGAGTTCAAAATAGTTCTGGAGCATGACGTCTTGAGAATGGTGCTGGAGCCTGATAATTTCTAGGAGACATGGACCCCAGCAAGCTGTCCTGGGTAAGGCAGAGGAACCCCCGCCCCCCCCCAAGTTATCAGACTGATCTTTTGCATTGCTCATCTGTCAACATTTTTGGTCAGGTACATCAGCACAATTGTGTAGGCATTGCCAGTACAAAATCTATTTGCACATTTCTGTACTAATAAGTTTTAAAAGAGTAATTTAATGTAGTTGAATTAACTGATAGTTAATGGTTTGTATAAATGTTTTCTTTTGTCCTGTTGGAATGTTAGGGCACACACATACTATGGAACAACCATTTGGTCTTTTTAAATTTGTGGTGATATAATGGGCATTTCCTTGGGCCTTGTGCTACTGATGCGGGCACCTTGGAAAACTTTAAACAGGTTTTTGTTTGTTTGTTTTGTTTTCTAGACTTGATAACAAGCCTGTAATGTCCAAGCAGTGGACAGACTGAGGCAGGAGGATTGAGAGTTTTAGGTCAGGCTAGGCTACATAGAGAGACTCTTTCTCTCCAAGGAGGAGAATTAGCTATCCATGTAATGTAATAATTTCAAGAAAGGGCTTGGACCATATGGTTCAAGATTACAGTTCAGTTCTTGGCTATACCCAGTTAAACTTAACGGTTATTTTGTATGATATTGAATCTGATCTGTAATCTTTTTGTTTGCTTTGTTTTGTTTTGTTTTGAGACAGGATTTCTTTGTGTAGCCCTGGCTGTACCGGACTCACTGTGTAGAGCAGGCTAGCCTCAAACTCACAGAGATCCACCTGCCTCTGCTTCCCAAGTGCTGGGATTATAAGTATGTGCCACTGCTTCCAGCGTCTTCTATAATATTTTGGAAAGATTTGACACTTAAATTTTTTTGAGCCTCAGCTTCTTCATCTACTAAAAAGAGTTTGTTTCCTTTCAATAAATGTGAATTATTTCCCCGCTGAGCCCTGGCCGGCTCTCAGGAACTATGAGAATCTGACATTCTGTCTTCTGAGCTTCCTTTAAAACCTTGCTCCAGTCCCAAGAGAGTTGTAATGTTAACCCTCCCTTGTTCATTGAGATTTATCACACTTAATTATATTAGAATTTATCTTCCTTCAGTTACAATTAACCTCCTTAATGGGATTTACAAGATGAGCACATTTCTTGATTGATTTGGAGCACAGATGGTATTTTCCAAAGGGAACACCCGTTGTTTGGGTTCTGCCTCACTCGCCTCGTGGAGAGAGGGACAGAGAGAGACAGTTCAGAGCCTCTGGCCCCCAGAGCACAGAAACACTCAGACTTAGTTTCTGGTGTCCTCAGGAAAGATGTTTAGTCTTCAGTACTGTAACTGAATGGTTCTGGCAGACGGAATGGACCGTTCTATGAAGTGATTTACATTGCTACAAGTGTCCAACTTTGGAGACTGCTTAAGAGGTATATTAGCCTGGTATGGTGGCGCATCCCTGCTCTCCTGGAGGCAGATGAGTTTGAGGGCAGTGTAGGCTACACATTAGTCCCTGCCTTTAAAAATTCCAAAGATAAAAACAAAAATCACAGTCAAAGCCGAGTTCCCTTTGTGGGTGAGTCCCCTGCCTTGGTCCAAGGAAAGTGCCCGGCAGAATAGGTAATTCTCAGGCCTCACAGATTAGAGCCAGCCTCCACCATTTCCATAGACTTCGGTTTTCAGTGGCATGCATCCCTATTGCAGAGATGAGCCAGATGGTTAGGCTAAATAGACCTTCGGGAGCCAGGGAGTACAAAGATGTAAATTGTCCGCTGTAAGCCTTCCAGCCGCTCTGTGGGGTGAATATTATCAGTGAATTAAGTGAGGCTCTGAGGCCTGTGATTGGATCTCTCCCATCTTCCTCCTTTCATCTGTTGAGGATGAAACTGTGTGGGCATGATACACAGACACATCCCACTCCCTGCCCTTGAGCTGTGCCCTCAGTCCACAGAACTAATCCTGAAGGGAGAGGCGGGGCAACACTATAGCCTATGTCTATGAAGGTGCTAACTTGTTTTGGCGGGGGTAGGTAGCTTTCTCTAAAGTCACAGGAATTTTATCTGCTCTGTGTGACACTGTCCTGTATTACAAGTCTTGCTGTGCTTGCTAAAGGCAACAACCTCTTTGAGAAGCTTGTCATCACACCAGTGTGCAGGAGCTCTGTCTGTCTTACAAAACACATTCTACTTGCTTGGTCAAGAAGGTCTAAAGGCTGGAGAGATGGCTCAGAGGTTAGGAGCACTGACTTCTGACAGAGGCCTTGAGTTCAATTCCCGGCAACCACATGGTGGCTTCCAACCATCTATAATGCGACTGATGCCCTCTTCTGGCGTGCAGGTGTATTTGTGGGCAGAGCAATGTATACATGATAATAAATAGATAACTCAAAACTTTTTAGGGGCTGGAGAGATGGCTCAGAGGTTAAGAGCACTGTCTGCCCTGCCCAGCAACCACATGGTGGCTCACAACCATCTATAGTGAGATCTGGTGCCCTCTTCTGGCATGCAGGTGTACATGCAGACAAGACACTGTATACATAATAAATAAATCTTAAAAAAAAAAAAAAAAGAGCTGAGCAGTGGTGGGGCAAGCCTTTAATCCCAGCACTTGGGAGGCAGAGGTGAGTTTGAGGCCAGCCTGGTCTACAAAGCGAGTCTAGGATAGCCAAGGCTACACAGAGAAACCCTGCCTTGAAAAACCAAAAAGGAGGAGGAGGAGGGGGGGGAGGAGGAGGTGTAACCTCACTGTTCTGACATGACAGGACTGTTTAGCTGCCAGGCCTTGTCATCTGCCCCCTTTGCCTTCTGCTGACTGCGCACACTGGGAAGAGCCAGGGTGGTTCATAATGAACTGATCCCAGAGGGGAAAGCGCAGGTGTCCCCCTGCCCAGGAAGCCTCGGCAAACACAGCATGCAGACATGAGACTCCTCACTGCTCAGGGGTGACTTGGCAAGGCCACCCATGGCGTCTGTACAGCTGCCCTCTTGTCTCCTTCTAGGGAAACAAGTCTGGTCTAGAGCCAGGCTTCCCGGAAACAAGAGCTCGGGAATGGCTCCTGAGGTTCACTTTATCATTACGCAACCCCTGAAAGAGACTGTGTAACCTAAAGCAGGTTTTCCTAAGCTCCACTGTACTGTAACAATACGTGACACTACCCTGTGGGGATATTACATGTGAAGGTCCATCTGTCTTAGTCACAGAAGGTGCTAAGTGGTGAGAAAAGTGTCTTCAGACTCAGTGGCCAGCGGCTCACTGCCTGTGTTGATGCGGCCTTGCTCTCTTGAGTCTACGGTCTGACCGTTTTGATTAGAATTTGGGCTTTACTGAACTCTTTAGCCATAATTATATATGACTAGCTCCTCTTGTCCCTGGCACTTATTTTCTCCTAATTTCATTCAGGGCAAATGTCTTCTAATTGTTTTTATAGTGGGTGGCTTATTTAAAACACCAGCAAGCCCAGGGCGGTAGCACATGCCTGGAAAGCCAACACTCAGCTTGAGGCGTGGGAGTTGAGTTTCAGGCCAGCCCGGGCTCTGTGGTAAGAGTCTGTCTCACACCGTGAGATTTTGTTGCTGACATAGGGTCACACATATCTCAGGCTGGCCTCAAGCTTCCTATGTAGCCAAGGATGACCGTAAGCTCCTGATTTGTTTGCCTTCACCCAAGTTCTGGGATGATAGCCTGTTGCTGTCATACCTGGGTTGACTTTGTTTTGTTTTGTTTTGTTTTGCTTTTTTGAGACAGGGTTTCTCTGTGTAGCTTTGGCTATCCTGGGCTCGCTTTGTAGACCAGGCTGGCCTTGAACTCACAGTGATCCATCTGCCTCTGCGTCCCAAGTGCTGGGATTAAGGTGTGCACAACCACGCCTGGCAAATTTTGTCAATTTTGTGCTGTACTGTAATTATATGTTTTGGGGCTGGTGAGATGGTAAAGGCATTGCTGCCAAGCCTCTTGACGTGAAGTCGCCCTCAGGACCCACATGGTAGAATGAAAGAACTGAGTCTTTACCTTCGCATATACAGACATGCAGTGGAATGCACATGTCATACATATGTGTGCGCGTGTGCGCATAAACACAGACACACACACACACACACACACACACACACACACACACACACACACGGCAGAAAGTAGAGCATGTTACGGTGGCTCAGCTTGTAGAGACCAAGTTAGGAAGTCGGACAGGAGCTGGAGGTAGCGTGCGCTCCATGCCGGCCTGAGCTAGACCGAGACCTTCACCTAGAAAAACAGACGGAAGTCTATCTGTGTAAAGGTTTTAGTCAAATATATTAACGAGAAATGATGGGCTGCATTGCGATGGTTTCGCACGGGCCTGTGAGTGTTTTGATCGCCTTCGCCCCCATGGCTCCTTCTTGCCACCTTCCTAAGCTTGTCATGTCTCTCTTTGGTGACCCAGGAGGTGGCTGCAGCGCTGACTAGATGCCATTAACTGCCTTGAGAGCCTCATGGAAGGTGGGGTGAAGCGTCTCCTGGTGCAGTGTGACCACCCAGCAGAGTCTTGTTAGGGCTGTGTCCTCCATTTCCTTCTGTATCGCCCACAACGGGGCTTTGCCTTGCAAACTGTTTGGTATTGATTCTTATTTCTTGCTTTAAATTTTATTTATTTTTACGAACCATTAAGCTATTTAATTTCCCTTTTCTTTTCCTTTGAGGTTAGTGGGATAGTAACCTCTCTGTATTGCCTCTGTATTCTTTTATTTTTCTGGGTAAAAAAATTTTAAGGTTTCACTTACTATCACTTGCACGCTTTGGTTCCCCCCGAAAGACTTTTAAGTAGCTGAGCTCTGTTCTTAGGAGGGATCTTTCATCCCCATTTTCTTCAAATGGAACTTAGGTAAATATTGCAGCCACTATTTTATTTTTATTGATTCTGTGATTTTTCTCATTAAAACAACTACAGTCATAAAACACAGCCGTATTTTGACTTCTAAACATTTATGTGGCAGCTTCTACAGTTACATTGGCAGAAACGTCTTAACCGCCTCTCTCCGTGAGCTATCATTGAGCTGTGTGGAGTAATATAAATTGCCGCTTTCATGGTATCCCCGTCAGCACTTAGTGGAATTTAATCATAGTTCCCTGAAAAGCAAACACTCTCATTTAGTTTTCTAGCCTTCCCCACCCCCAGAGAGTAATCCTAGGTCCCTGTACATGCTAGGCGAGCACTCTGCCACTGTGCTGTAGCCCTGCACATAACCCTTTGCTCTATGTACTGCTAAGTCTAAACCCCTTAGATGTTTGGTGTACTAAAGAGATCC
>OU015756.1:20073403-20100176 GCA_907169655.1 Acomys percivali | reverse complement strand
CTGCCTTTCTCTTGAGTTCCTCCGAACCCGAGGGCTCCTTCTCTCTCTTTCCTAGAATTCTGTTTTACCTGCATGCTGCCAGCTGCCTCTCTATTGTTCCTGAAAGCCCCAAAAGAGTTCTTACCCAGAGCTCCTCAAGAAGGCTCTCAGCAGCCTTAAAAAAAGGGGGGGTTGCTATTAAAAAGTCCAGTTGCTTAAAAGAAGTTTCCAGCTCTTCCCCTACACCCTTGGCAGGCTCAGCCATGTAATCGCAGTGGTGCTGATGCTGGTGCTCCAAGCCAAATTAGTAGGGGCTCGAGAAACGTTTTGTCGGTATGGTGGGGTAGCTGGAGGCCACCCAGCTGACTTTGCCTCAGGTCATAGAGCAGAAACCACAAGACCTCTCTCAAGCAACTAGCCTTAAATAGGCAGGGACTTTCCGTTCTGTGGCCGTCTTGTCTATGGGGGCTTTTGGAGGCACCCCGAGCAACATCTCTTCAGGACCCTCCTAACTGCATCTGACAAACACTGTATCTGTTTAGCCCTTAAATCCTGCTAACAGCTAGGTTTTCTGTGTACAGTCACCAATATCCTATAACAGCATCCTAGATGGGTCATCAGCTTGGCATAGCTTGGAGTCCTCAGCAAGGAAAGCCTTGATTAATTCTTAGATCAGATTGGCTGATGGCTGTATCTGTAGGCTGCCATCTTGATTATTAATTGATGCAGGGGGTCCAGCCCACTGTGGACAGCACCATCGTTGGCAGTGATCTTGGCCTGGATAAGGAAGCTAGCAGGCTATGAGCCTAAGTTAGCCAGCAAGCAGCCACCTTTCAGGGTTTACTTCAGGAAACACTGCTTGAATTCCTGCCCTCACCTCCGTGCCTGTCTTAGTTTGAAACACCATGGCCAAAGCAAGTTGGGGAGGAAAGGGTCTATTCGGCTTACACTTCCACATCACAGTTCATAGTCAGGACAGGAACCCAAGCAGGGCAGGAACCTGGAGGCAGGAGCTGATGCAGAGGCCACAGAGGGTGCTGCTTATTCGCTTGCTCAGCCTGTCTTTTAATAGAACACAGGACCCCCAGCCCAGGCATGGCACCACCCTTAGTGGGCTGGGCCCTCACCCATAAATCACTAATAAAAAAAAGCCCTATAGACAGCCTACAGCCTAGACTTACGGGGGCATTTTCTCAGTTCAGGTTCCTTCCTCTTGACTGTAGCCTGTGTCAAGTGAACGTAAAACTAACCAACACAATGGTAGACCGTGACCTAGAACTATAAGCCAAATAAATCCTTTCCTCCCTTACTCTATTTTCATCAGAATGGTTTATCGCAGCAATAGAAATTAGAACAATGGGCAACCTGCCACTGGCTATTTCCTCTAGGAAAAATGACACCTCCCCCCCAGCCGCCCGCAGCCAGCAACAGCCAATAGGTCCTCTCTTAGGTGTGGGTTCTGTGTACCCTTTTCTCATTCATGCTGGAATTTTGGCTGGCGTGATCTTGTACAGCTAACTACTGCTGCTGTGAGTCCAGCAGCCGTGTCAGTTTCACAGCCCTCCTTCCATCTTCTGCCTCCTCTTCCATGACATGTTCCCTGTATCTGGAGGAAATGGGGTTGGTTTAAACATGCCATTTAAAGCCAGTAAAAGGAATGTACCTTTGTACATCCCTTGAACATCTATTGAAGATATCTATGTTTCTTAATTTTCACTTGTTTTCTGTATATGGGTGTTTTGCTTACATGCCGTGTATGTGCACAGTATGCATGTAGTGCCCAGCAGAGTTCTGAAATGGCATTGTATCCCTGGAATTGGAGTTAGAGATGCTTGTGAACCACTGTGTAAGAGCTGGGAATCCAGTAGGCTCCATGTTGGGCCACAAAGGTGGCAAAAAGATGTCCTTGAAACAGCCCAAGGAGATGGATGAGGAAGATGAGGCTTTCAAGCAGAAAGAAGAGGAGCAGAAGAGACTCGAGGAGCTGAAAGCCAAGGCCGCAGGGAAGAGTCCCTGGCCACGGGTAGAATTAAGTAAGCTGTCCCTCATGTCTGAGGTGATGGTGGCCTCTTCCATTCCTGTTTAAACATCTGGATTCCCCACCATAATAACATCTTTGTCATCTACAGCTAGAATGAAGTGTTATCCTGGAACCTATTGTACATTGTAATAAACTTTTGTAATTCAGAAAAACAAAAACAAACAAACAAACAAAAAACTGGGAATGGAACCTGGGTCCCCTCCAAGAGCAGCCAGAGCTCTCAACCTCCCCAGCCCGTATGTCTGCATTCTTATGTCTGTATTTGGTATTTGTGGAGATGGCCTGTGGAAAACCCCATTGAATACTCTCACTGCAAAGAAAGGAAGGAAAAGAAGAGGGCAGTGGCAACATTTATCAGAAACTAATGATTCTTGTTTCAAAGTCACTCTGCTAACTTCCCTATAAAGATGTCTTTATCAGCCAGGTGCATTGGCCTTTAATCCCAGCAGTCGGGGAGGCAGAGGCAGGTGGATCTCTGTGAGGCCAGCCTGGTCTACAAAGAGAGTCTAGGACAGCTAAGGCTACACAGAAAACCTTGTCTTGAAAAACAAAAACAAAAAAATAAACCAAGCCAAAACAATAACAACAAAAAGACATCTTTATTAGCATTGACAATATCAACACTTAGTGTCCTCTGAAAGTACTTTGAGTTTTTGGGTTCCCTAGAAGGTTCCAGAACACTCTATCAAGGGTTGTGAGTTACAGTCTTAGAACCTTTGATTGGTTCTGTTACTATTTTCCCAAGCTTTCCTTCAGTTCTTTTTCTGGGCCAAAATAAAAGCATGTGAACTGGGTGTAGTAGCTTTTGCTTGTAATATAGTTGTTCCTCAGAAGGCTGAGGCCGCAGGATGGGGGTTATAGGCTAGCCTCGATGACATAGCAAACAAACAGAAAAACAAAAAACCCCAAACCTATGTATATCTTAATGTTTACAGCATTTATTAAATTAACGAACCTTTTAGTCAGGCATAGAGTGTATACTTATAATCTGGGAGGCTGAGACATAAGGATTGCCAAGTGTGAGGCCAATCTAGGCTGAATGGAATCCATCTCACAAAAGAGGAGGCATTCAGCAGATTTAAATAAGTAGAGAGAGCAAATTTAAGCATGGTTCTTGAATTTGATTTATAATTCATAATTTCACTTAAAATGTAGGACCTCTGCAGTGTGTGCATGGGTTCTACACTCAAGCACAAATCTATTTTCAAGTTTTTAATATTTATTCCTAAGACTGGCTCAACCAGTACATCCTGAACCCTGCACTTTGCTTGTTCCACACTTCACTGCAGTGAAATGTGTTTTCCCACCCACACTGACTGGGACTTCTCTTTTTATCATATTTTTTGGGCTATAAGATGCACCCAGTTTTCAGAGCAGTAAAACAAGAAAATCAGTAAAAACAGCAATCGGACCATAAGGCACACCCTAATTTCTTATGATCTGAAAAATACGTTAGCTCACTTCTCCACTCCTTACTCAAATACCAGCCACTGTGTCTTGATACACAGGAAATGTTTAAGAGAAACTTTTAAATGTACCATATAATTTGAGAGGTGCTCACACTTGGAGATTCTAACTGAAGAGAAGCCAAGAGTTTAGTGCATCAATAGAGTGTGAGTTTAGAAAGCAAAGGGCTTGAGGGATAGCTGAGTAGTTAGAGCACATATTGCTGTTTTAGGGACCTGAGTTTAATTCCTAGCATCCCAGTCAGGTGGTTTACAACTGCCTGTAACCCCAGCTCCAGGAGAATCTTGATAACCTCTGACCTCTGTGGGTACTTGAGTTTATGTGCATATACCTCCACCCATTGTTAAAATAATAAAAATAAATCTTAAAAAAAGAGAAGGTAGTGACAAACGGCCCGGAGTTCAGTCCTTGGCACCAAACAATACTTTAAGAAATTATTTGTATGGGTGTTTTTGAATGTCTGTGCTTGCAAATACTCTAGGAAGATAAGAGGGTGTGGAGTTAGATAGTTGTGAGCAACCATGTCTGTCCTGAGAATCCACTCTGGGTCTTCAAGAGCAACCAGTTCTCTTAACCGTTGAGCCGGTTCTGTAGTCCCTAAATATATTTGATAAATGAGAGCTTATACTCTTAGTGCATGAGTTACTGATATGTTATTTATTAATGAATTGCTTTGCATATAACTATCTTCTGTCTCACTTCTTTCTGTTTGAGACAGGGTCTTTCTTTGTAGCCAAAACTGGCCTGGAACTCACTTACATATTGTAGGTTAAGTCTGTCTTGAGGCAGTGTCTGAGTGCTTGTTCACAAGTCTAAGGCCTATGCCTACCTGCACATCCTCCATAGGATGCTCTGTAGGAAGTCTGACTACCAAATTTCTTGCTCTACTTTACAGTTAACATCATATAGGTACCATCCAGCAGATATCTGAGCCATATACTGTGCTGTGGTTTGAGTAAGGCACTGCCATTCCATGTCCCCAGGACCCAGTGTTAAAAGCACTTGCTGCGCTGGGTGTGGTGGCGCACGCCTTTAATCCCAGCACTCGGGAGGCAGAGGCAGGCGGATCGCTGTGGATTCGAGGCCAGCCTGGTCTACAAAGTGAGTCCAGGACAGCTAAGGCTACACAGAGAAACCCTGTCTCAAAAAACAAACAAACAAACAAACAAACAAACAAAAGCACTTGTTCCTCTTGCTAACCCATGTGCAGTCCCTAGCATGCAGGCATCCACATGATGGCTCCTACCTGTTTTAACTCCTTCAGTTCCAGGGGCTCTGACATCCTCTGTGGGTATATGTGCAAAGATAAACACTCACACATATAAAATAAGAATAGGTAGTTAAAAACCAAAGACAAATCAAGCAAACAAGAAACGCTGTGGTCTGACAACGTAGTCTGAGAGTTAGAGTCGCATAAATGGCTGGGGAATGGGTTTTAGGCTTTCTGGGCTAAACAGTCTCAACTCTACCATTGTGACCCCAGAGTAGCCCGAAGCAACGGAAGTAAACAATTGTGGTTGTGTTCCAGTAAAATACTGCAAACACAGCCAGTTCCTGGGTTAGTGAACCTGCCTCTCTTTGTGTCCCACTGGTAGACCCACAGCAGCAATTTCCATTGAGACTTCTGTTGTTGAATTTATTAGTTAAAGTAAGATTGTAAAAGACGCAGATCATTGGTGCAATTAAAAAAAAAAAAAACTAACCCTTGTTTTTAATTCTTGTTTTATTCTCCCCCCCAGGACATTTTATTTCCTTACATCAAAGAAAATGTTAAGGAGTACCTGCAGACACACTGGCACGAGGAGGAGTGTCAGCAGGATGTCAGCCTGCTGCGGAAGCAGGTTAGGATGCTCTTCCTCCACGTTCCCTGGCGTCTTAGAACATGCTGTGACCGTGTTGCAAGTCAGTGCCCTGAATTCTCATAGACAACTGCACTGACTTGCCTGCCTAGGAATTCACAGCGTGTAATAAGACAAGCAAGTCATAGCAATTTGTGTCTGTAGAATTGCTTCTTTCAGCAACTATTTAAATTCTGTAAAAGCCTCATGTGTTTGTGTGAAATTAAGCCTTTCTGGTGGAATACAAAAGGTTTTGTGCAGTCTCGTCACATTTCACTAATGTCACCAGGTGACAGCCCTTGTCATTTTCTACTCTCCCGCCTCATGGCATGAAACTGCCCCATCTATAGTGCTCGCAGGTCCTCACATCCTGATACCTGACAGACTTCTCCACAGTGTTTCCTTGGCTCAGTCTTCAGACTGCTCTCTGCACTACAGCCAGTCTGCATCCTCTCTCTCTTCCTCCACACGGCGTGCTGTGGAGCCCGTCTTCAGCGGCAGAGCTCTTCCATGTCTGTAGCATGTACCAGCAGCTCCCACACTGGGCTGTAGGATGCAGTCTACTATCTACAGGTCTTTTACTTGTGGTGAGAAATTTGGATTAGAGATAATCGTAATGGCCTCTGAGTCATGTAGTGTTTGGGTTTGCCAAGTTCTCTGGATATCCTGAGATTATCTTTTTTATTGTCTCAACACAGGTTCTATACATACATATTTTATGTTCGGGTAATGCATTGTGTTGTTACAAGATACTTGTAAATATATTATTTTTAATTTTTATGTATTTGTTTTAATGATATGCTTGCACATGAATGCATTACCTGCAGAAGCCAGAGGAGGGTGTCAGATACCCCTGGAGCTGTATTTACAGGCAGTTGTCAGCCATCTCACATGGCTGCTGGAAGCTGAACTTGGGTTTTTCTTTCTTTTTTTTTCCCAAGACAGGGTTTCTCTGTGTAGCCTTGGCTGTCATGGAACTTGCTTTGTAGAACAGGCTGGTCTTGAACTCAGAGATCTGCCTGCGTCTGCCTCCCAAGTGCTGGAATTAAAGGTGTGCGTCACTGTGCTGTCTTCAGCTTGGATCTTCTACAGTGGCTACTGAACTTGGGTCTTCTACAAGAGCAGCGTGTACTCTTAACTACCCACCACCTCTCCAGCCTCGTGCCTGAGAGGCAGGAGTGAACAGTAGTGTTACTGTCTGGGTTTCTTTCCATTAGCCATGAACTAATTAATGATATCTAATTAATTGAAATTCTGGTTTGTTTATGCTAGTCACTGACTAAACAAACCAGGTCTTATAACCATTGTATGTCTTCTCTTCTCATACAGCATACCTTTTGGGTTAGTAATCTTCAGAAAGGCAATACAAACTATAATCGTTTATTTTAATTTATTGTGTGTGTGCGCGCATGTGCAAATACATGTGCCATGGTGCATTTGTGACGGTCAGAGCACAGTTGAGAGAGTCGTTTCTTTGCTTTTGCACGTCTGTGTCCCAGAGATTGAATTCAGGCCCTCAGGTTTGGTGGCCAGCACTTTTACCTACCAGTCCATTTTGCCACATTACTCCCTTAAAAGTAATTTTTAGCAGCTCTCAGCATAATTGATAGTTGGAGAAAATTGATCTGCCTGGTTTTGCTTTATCTTTTTTAAAACACTTGTATGCATGGATATATGTATGTATGTGCACGTAAGCATACATGTATATAATGCTTTTAAACTGTGCACATGAATCAACTTGCTGTGTTTCTGATTTAAAGGCTGAAGAAGATGCACACTTGGATGGGGCTGTTCCAATCCCTGTGGCATCTGGACCCGCAGTGGATGACCTACAGCAGATGATCCAGGCTGTGGTTGATAACGTTTACTGGCAGATGTCTCATGACCGCAAGACCACAGCGCTCAAACAGCTGCAGGGCCACATGTGGAAGGCGGCTTTCACAGCTGGCCGCGTGAAGGCAGAGTATGTGCTGCAATGACAGAGCATGTCACAGGCCGTAAACGCACGTGCACCCCTCGCTATCCACTCTTTCTGTTAGTTGCACAGTTAGTAAGAATTAATAAAGTAGCAGGCACAGTAGTGAACACCTTGAATCCTGGGACTTAAAGGGCAGAGAGGCAGATCTCTTGAGTTCCAGGCCAGCCAAGGTTAACTAAAGAGACTCGGTCTCAAAAAAAGATAAGACCAGTATTGGGTTTGTTTTTTGTTAGCAAATGAGTTGTTTTCTTTTTTCATAAGCATTTTCCTCTGCTTAGTCCCCAAGATCTGCATGTGGGGCTTTGTGGGTGGGTGGGTGGAAGACTTTTAGTTCTCTTTTAAAACAGCTTCTTAGAAAGTGGCAACTTCAGCCTAGTATGGTGTTGTACATGGGTGATACCAGCACTTGGGGCTGGACTTGCTAAGCCTTCTGTGACCCAGCGACAGCACTGTTGGTCTGCTTCCCACAACCACCATGCTTTTTGCTGAGAAGTGAGAAGAGATGGCTCAGCAGTTAAGAGCACTTGTAGCTCTTAGAGAGGACCCAGGTTTGATTCCCAGCACCCATAGCTGCATTCCTAGGGGACCCAGTGTCCTCTTCTGAACTCGGGCACTTAGGCGCACGGGGAGTGCACATATGTACATATAGGCATGCAAAGCACTCATACATATAAAATCATAAATACAACCAGAAAAAGAGAAGTGAGACTGCTGTGAGGCCAGGCCCCTGTTTGTTGTTTGCAGGTTGCTAACATTGTCACTTCCTCTGCTCCCCTGCGCACTGTCATAATCTCAGAGTCTTGGGTATGGAATTTCTAATGCCTCTCCTGCTGAATATTGTATTGCTGAGATTTAAAAATAAGACAACACTCTTTTGATGGCTTAGCGAGCGAGGGCAAATGCCACCAAGCCTGACAACTTGAGTTTAAGCCCTAGGATCCACATTGTGGGAGGAGATAGATAACCTAACCTCTGACTTCCATATGTGTGCTGTGGCATGTGCGTGTGTGTACAGGTGTGTGGGTGCACTTGAGAACACATGCACACACATACATACACATGCACCCCCCCCTTATGATGTAAAAAAAAGTTTTAAAGCAGAGCACCATACTGCATGCCTGTAATTCCAGCACTCCCAGCACTCAGGGAGGCGGAGGCAGGCTATCTCTGAGTTTGAGGCTAGCCTGGTCTACAGAGTGAGTCCAGGACAGCTAAGGCTACAGAGAAAAACCCTGTCTTAAAAAAACAACAAAACAAAAACAATTTTTAAAGATAAGGTTTCACTATATATATATATATATATATATATATATATCTCCATCCATCCCAGGCTGGCCTCTGGACCTTGCATGTGGCCCAGCCTGGCTTCATGGAGTTTCCCATGTCACTCTTCTCAGTGCTGGCATTTGTAGATGTGTGATTCCACACCTAACTCACCTTAGAGACTCTTTTAATCCTTTTTTTTTTTTTTTTTTTTTTTTTTTTTTAAGGAAGTCTATTCAAGGCCATTCTCAGTTGTCTGTGTGTCATGTATTTTAAGTGAGATGTCACTTTTTATGATGCTACAAGGATCTGCCTTTTAAGAAGCATTGGAATTTCACAGTATGTTTTTACATATATGCAAGAAGTACTCTTACATATATACAAGCAGAACACTTAACTAAAATGAATCTTTTAAAAATGGGGAAGAAAGCATTTCCATGTATCTTGAAGCATAATGAAGGTAAATTAGCCTTTTCTTGCAATTTACATCACTTCAACAATAATAACAATACAATATTATTTGTGCCAATCTTACTTTAGCTCCTTGAGAATTAAACTTACTCACTTCTTAGATTTGTTTTTTATTTGTATAAGCCTTTGGTCTGCGTAGATGTAAGTATACCACTTACGTGCTTGGTGCCCAGGGTGGTCAGAAGAGGCATTGGATCTCCTGGACCTGGAGTTAGGAGCAGCTGTGAGCTATGTGGACAGAACCTGGGTCCTCTGCAAGAGCAGCCGGTGCTCTGGCTCCACCCACTAGTCACTTCCTTATTTTACCCCTTCATTTCTTATTGCCCAGTACTCTTCTTTCCACCAAACTTGCTGCTTCTAGTTTGTGGTCCTAGACCTGGACCTGTGATGATCAGGTCCAGTGGCCTGTTTATTAGAACCACAGGAATCCCCTGTCTCGTGGAGTTCTCAGCTCACCATTCAGACCAGGCAGAGGAGTACATGGTATCCGGGCATTGTCTGACTTTCACCTGGCTCGATGGTGTGTTTCTTCTGCCTTGTCACTCGCCTGGTTTCCCTCCAGGTTCTTTGCAGATGTGGTGCCGGCAGTCAGAAGGTGGAGAGAGGCTGGAATGAAGGTCTATATCTACTCCTCAGGGAGCGTGGAGGCACAGAAGCTGCTCTTTGGGCATTCCACAGAGGGAGACATTCTTGAGGTAGGTTATTTGGTGTCCTACTTGGCTTGCTATTGCTGTGACAAGTCCTATGGAGGTATTTGGCTATAGGTCCCCATCAAGTCATTTGGGGAAGTTAGGGCAGGAACTCAGACAGGAACCTGGAGGCAGGAACTGATGCAGAGACCACAAAGGAGGGCTGCTTGATTGGTTTTCTCTCCTTGGCTTGCTCAGTCTGCTTTTTCATGAGACCAAGGGCCACCTGCCTGAGGGTGGCACCACCCACATTACTCATTATTCCAGAAAACGCCCCACAGATATGTCCAGAGGCTAGTCTGATGGAGACAGTTCCTCAATTGAGCTTTTTTTTTTTTCTTTAAAAGTGACTAATTTGTGTTAAGTTGACAAAAACTAACCAGTACACTGCATTATTTTGTTTGATACTGTCGAAACATGGCATCTTAAATAGTAAAATGCATTGACTAAATAAGCTAGATTAACATCCAAACAGTAGTACTCACTGTTGTAAAAAGATTTGGGAAAACTGAGGGTACCGTACACAGAGGGGAGAGTGGCCTGAGTCAGTCGTCAGTGTCAGGATCCTGAGAGAAGATACTCGGGCAGGAGAAGGTGGAGAAGACAGGAATGCTTGGGATACACAAAGCTGATGGCTCATGCAGAGCAAGTTTATTAAGAAATAGAGCATCTTATGCACAACGTGCCAGGAAAATGGGACAGAGTAAGCAATATCGCACAAGGGGACCTCGTGATATCTCAAGTGTGCCACAGACTGAGCAC
Organism: Acomys percivali; assembly: GCA_907169655.1. NCBI lineage: Eukaryota > Metazoa > Chordata > Mammalia > Rodentia > Muridae > Acomys > Acomys percivali. The sequence goes on along the minus strand of OU015756.1, from coordinate 20,089,688 downwards.
GGCAACCTTGGAGTAAGTGAGAACTCCCGGGCGGGCGAGTTCTCAGGCACGGAAACCATAACTCCTTCGAGGCCCTGTCTCCAGCCCCAGACTGACCATGCCAAGTCTGTCCCAGGGTAAAGAACTTCGTTCCTTTTGTCCTTTCATCGGGGCCTCTGCGAAGGCCTGGCTTTGCCTGACCTTCCACAGGCGATGTGTTCTGTGTAGTACCAGTTTTGAATTGGAACTCTCAAGTGTGCCTTGTGCCCGAGGACCAGCAGAAGCTTGTTTAAAAGGCGGATTCTGGGGGCTGGGTCAGTGGAGCTGGTAAAGTGCTCGCCGTGCAAGCTGAGGACCTGAGTCTGAGTCCCAGCACTCAAGTGGAAGCCAAGCTTCCCAGCAGTGGGGATGGGACTGGGGCATGTGGCTGCAAGCAGGATTATTTGAGCTTGCCAAGCTGGTGAGCTCCAGGACCTGTGAGAGACCAGGTCTCAAAAAATAAGGTGGGAGGGTGCGTGGGTCAAGGCACTCATGTCCAACTTCATGAGCTGAGTAAGTGGAGAGTGATGAACGAGTGCCTCTCTGCCATACACACCCTCATGCACGACCACACACACCTGCACACAAACAGAGAAAATGGTGGAATACAAGTAATTCAGGCCTTGGGAGGTTAAGGTAACTGTAGCAACCTTTCAAGGCCAGCCTGGCTATATAGTGAGTTTGAAGTCCACAAGGGCTATAGTAAGGTACTAGATCAAACATCAAAGTATGAAAAGCAGTGCCCTGTTTCCTAGGAAGTTTGAGTTGTCAGTAGAGGTCAAGAATACATTTAAATATCCACCCTTAGTAATTCTGGTGAGGCTAGCACTAAAACCAGTTATACTAATATTAATATATATTTACTATATATTACTGCTGTGATTACTATATAATTTACTATGTATTTACTAATATTCACTAATATTAATATATATATTTACTCTATATATTTATTACATATATTTACTCTGTATGTATAAAAAGGAACAAGTATGTATGAATGTGCTGACTCACCACCAGAAAGTAAATGTCCTATTTTGTTAATAAAAAAGAAATCAGCAACTCAAAAGAAATTCTTTCCTCTCCAGAAGGGATGACTAAACAGAATTAATTTGGCCCAGATCTTTATCAATACTGGGAGAATATTGATAAAGCTTTGCCAGTTAGGGGGCTGGAGAGATGGCTCAGAGGTTAGGAGCACTATCTGCTCTTCCAAAGGTCCTGAGTTCAATTCCCAGCAACCACATGGTGGCTCACAACCACCTGTAATTAGATCTGGTGCCTTCTTGTGGTGGGCAGGCACATGTATGGACAGAATACTGTATAAATAATAAATCTTTAAAAAAAAAAAAAAGCTTTGCCACTTAGCAGTGCTCCTGTCTCTATAATTAGTATTTTCTGGACCCTTGTTGGGTATGTAGGAACGTTTTGGTTTTGGATAGTGCCATATTCTAATTTCAGTCTATATTCTTTTCATCTTCTACAGCAGATCGCAAACCAGTAATGGGACCTTTAATCGGTGATGGCTTTTTCTAGATACAGATGAGAACTTTATGTCTAGTGAGACACACAGTAAGAAGGTTAAGCTACATTGGGCATGATAGTTACCTACTGATTTCAGTAGTAAAAGTCTCATTCTCCAGCTACCAAGGGAGGCAAATGGAGAAGAGAAGTATGTCAAACTTCTGTCTCAACTTTTAATAGTTAAAAAACAAAGAAACAGTCAAACCTGGGGGCCTGACAGATGGGTCAGCAGGCAAGTCTGCTGACCTGAGTTCAGTTCCTAGAACCCATTTAAAAAGAAGTCAGACATGGTAGCAGCATCTGTCGTCTCCACACTATTACAGGGAGAACTGCCTAGAAGCGAGCCTAGACTACAGAAACTGCCTCAACAAATCCCAAACCCCAAACCCAATACTCCTTTTTTGTCTTTGATCATTAATCTTGTTTTTAGTTGGTAAAAGATATCCAATCACAGCTAAATGTATTAAATATGAACTTAATTTAGTTACTGTTGGTTAAATTAGCAAGCATTTGATTTGATTTGATGTCCAAGACCTCAGGGGTAGTGTTCAAAGATGAAGCCAGGTGTGATTGTGTGGTGTACTTGCAATCCTAGCACTTGGGAGGTAGAGGTACAAGGCCAGCTTTGGCTCCAATCAGTCCTGTCATAGAAGAAAAAGGAAAGTTTTTTGAAAACAGGGAGTGTCTTGGGGTTTTATTGCTGTGAAGAGATACCATGACCATGGCAGCTCTTACAAAGGAAACCATTTAACTGGGGCTGGCTCACAGTTCAGAGGTTTAGTCCATTATCACCATGGTAGGAAGCGTGGTGTCACACAGGCAGACATGGTGCTGGAGAGGTAGGGTCTGTGTGGAGCCCTGGCTGGCCTTGGCAGCAAACCCATTGGTAAGCACATCCCAGCTGCTGGGGTGATAGGCGTGTACTAACACACTTTTCATCCGGAGCAAAACTCAGTCCAAGTAGTTTGGATGTGAATGGTGTTTTAAGACTAGAATGTCAGGCATGCATATTTGAAGTGATTTTGGGCATAAAATAATGCTAATAACAATCAAATAGAGCTTATGTTTTATTAGTAGATTTCTTCCAAGTATTTTTACCATGGTGTCTTTGTTTTTTGAAGCTTCTGTTAGGTATATTTTCATATTTTTATAAATGTTTATGGGATGGAGTCAATGAGACTGGCATGCCTTTCAGAGGAAGAACAGACATGGTAGATTGCGGCTGCATTTGTACTGAATACTCCTTTCCATTCTCCTTGTTCAGCTTATTGACGGCCACTTTGATACCAAGATTGGACACAAAGTGGAGAGTGAGAGTTACCGAAAGATCGCAGATAGCATTGGCTGCTCAACCAACAACATCTTGTTTCTCACAGATGTTACTGTGGGTGAGTAGCAGGCTGTTGGCTTGTTTCTTGTGTCACTGTAATGCAGTACTGGGGGAAGCAGCTATAAGGGAGGTTTGTTTTGGCTTTCAGTGCAGAGGATGGAGCCATCATGGTGGGGAAAGGTGTGGCCCTACCTCACATAATCACACGTGGGCTATAACCTTCTACTGCCCACATGTGCCAGGTAGGCCCTGTTTCCCGAAGCTTCCCCACCCTCAGAATCACCCGATAGAGCCCAGAGAAATACCTGAGCCTGCAGGGGACAGTTCAGAATCTCACCATGGCAGTTCTCTTATGTGTGCTGTCTTTTTATTTACTTATTTATTTATTTTCGGTTTTTTTGAGACAGGGTTTCTCTATGTAGCTTTGGCTGTCTTGGACTCGCTTTATAGACCAGGCTGGCCTTAAACTCACAGCGATCTGCCTGCCTCTGCCTCCCAAGTGCTGGGATTAAAGGCGTGTGCCACCATTGCCCAGCATGTGTGCTGTCTTAACGTGACATAATTGGGTGTCTGTTTCACCACTCCAGGGGACCATTATGGAAGGGTTCCAGGCTAGGGAGATGGCTCAGTGGGTAAGAGTGCTTACTGTACAGCCGTGAGAACCTGAGTTCAAATCCCCAGCACCAACATAATAGCCATAGCTGCACCTAGCTGACATCCTAGTCTTAGTGAAGAGAGGTGTGTTGTAGAACCCAGACAAGGAGCCATAGTTCAGTGAGAAGAGCCTCTGCTTCAAGACAGACAGGCCAGATCGTAAGAACACAATTAAATGGTTATATGCATGCATGAGCCTGGCACAGTGATCCTGGTACCATGTGCAATTAATATAGATAATAAGAAAAGTACATTTTAGATCCTTGGTAGCTTGGTAGAAATTTGTAGTCTGGGCAGATAGCACCATTCACAGTGGCTTATTACTCTGGGGGTTGGAAGCAGTAGACTTAGCAAGGGCCAGGTTCTCTCTTGCATGTCTGTCTGGGCTGGACTTCTGTAAATTGCTTATATTCTTCCACTTCTGGAAAGGTTGCACTGGAAGAGAAACATGTACAAAGCAAGCCAAGACTTATTTTATTCTTTAAAGATGTATTTTATTTTTTATTTTATATTTTATATTCATGGATGATTTGGCTGAATGTCTATGCATGCTTGGTGCCTGTGGAAGGCAGATGAGCTTGCTGAGCCGTCTGGACCGGAATTTCACATGGTTGTGAATCGCTATTTATGTGCTGGGAACTGAACCCAGGTCCTCTGGAAAAGCATCCAGTACTCTTAACTACTGAGCCTTTCTCAAGCCCAAGGCTTATTTTAGAACAGGTAGCCAGGCCATGTCACCTACACTATACTCTGTGTCATCTGTGTCTGAGCAGTGACACTCAAGGTTGTCCTCTTGTCTCTATGCACATGCATCCACACAGGTATGCACATATAATAATTCTAACTCCTATTCACTTGTACATTTGGATACGTATCATGGGAGTGGGGACACGTGGTACTTGCACACAGACTAGAAGATACTGTGTGAGGTGGCTGAGCTAGCGCTCTGGTCAACAACTCCTCTAAGACTACTTAGGCTTTCTTCATGTTCTTTGTCTTTAGGTACTTTTTTTTTTTCTAAAGGATTTATTTATTTATTGTTATGTATACAGTGCTCTGCCTGCATGTGCACCTGCAGCCCAGAAGAGGGCATTAGATCACATTATAGATGGTTATGAGCCACCATGTGGTTGCTGGGAATTGAACTCAGGACCTCTGGAAGAGCAGCCAGTGCTCTTAACCTCTGAGCCATCTCTCCAGCCCTTTAGGTACTTTTAAAATTGTGTACACCTGCAGTTTCCAAGTCTTTCCTGTTTAACTTAAGCCATTCCCTAGGGCTGAAGTTCTAGAAATTAATCTCTAACCTGAGTAAAAGGAGATGTATACCATCTGAAGAGATCAGAGTATACAGTCCCAGCTCTGTTTTTTGTTCACTGTCTTGAGACAGGGCCTGGTATTTGCTTCTGCCGCCCAAATGCTGGGATTAAAGGTGTGGACAATAAGCCGTGCCTGGCTCTAGTCCCAGCCTTAAAGAATAGCATCAGTTGCCTCAAATGAAATGAGCGGTATCTGGGTGTCCAACAAGGACGCCTCCCTTTAGTCAGGAGGGCCAGAGCATGCGTGATCTGTTGCTGGGACAGAAAAGGTAAGAGGGTGCTTGCTTTACTCTTTTGTCATCTCTGGTCCAGTGGCTTTTTGTACCAAGTGTCCATCCCTTCACTACAAAGGCAGGGCAGAAAACCAAGCTGATGTTTCAAATGATTCTATAGTATTAAAGAGGAAACCAAGAGACTTGTTGGGATTGTAGCACGTAGTGTCTGTAGAGCATACTGGAGTATTGATGTCTAGATTAAGAGTGAGCAAGCCCTTTCTCTAAAGACCAAGTGGTAGTGCAGAGTCTCTGTCACCGCTGTTCAGCCTTGTCTTCACAGTGCAAAAGCCAGCACAAAGAGGATGCAAATGAACGGGTATAGCAGTGTGCCAAAAGAACTTTACAAAAGTGGCATGCTGTGATTGCCAGCCTTTGTTTTAGAGCATTGGGTATTGTGTCAGGCTGACTGTTGCATGGTTTAGGCCTGCTGCTTGCTTAACTGTTTCCACGTCTGTAGACTGGGGGGTGGGGTGGGATGGGGTGGGTTGGGGGTTGGAGCCACACGTTGTTTACATACCTTTTGTCCAAGAATGGTTCCTAGCACATAGTAGATGTTTTTAGAGATGAGATTAGCTGCTGTTTTTTAAATAAAAAAATACAATGGGAAGATGACTATAACCCAAGGTATGTTAGAGATAGCTCCTATAATTGCCAAACTTACCTAATTTAATATGACTGGTCTTGTTTCTACTCTTTTCCACCCAACACCATCCCAGTCACTGATTATAATGTACTCACAGTCTAAGGAGGGGGTGAACAGTAATAAAGCATGTTGTTATGGCAGCTAAGTACAGGTGTCATGTGCTCCTGATAGAGGGATGAGGCTGCGTGTTTTGAGTGGAATCTTGAAGAGTAGGTATAGAGGAATTTTAATTCAGAACATGGCTGCTCTGGCAAGAGATCACATCCAAAGACCTTCTAGGTCTGTGTGATCTGGCTGCAATACAAACATGCCTTTAATCCAGAGATTAAAGAGACAGAGGCAAGCAGATCTGAGTTCAAGGCCAGGCTGGTATAGAGCAGGTTTCAGGTAAAGAAAAGCTTAGGTCTAGGCATGGTGGTACGCATCTTTAATCCCAAACAATGAAGGTAAAGTTAGTTTGTAGAGGGAAGCACCCATGTTTGAAAGTGATTTCTAATTGAGTGACAGAAAAAGTGATCAATCAAAGAAAAAATTGACAGAGTAGGATATGCCCAACTCTCATGGGAAGAGAGTGGAAGAGAAGCTACTTAAGGGGCAGTGGAGAGAGAGAGGTGGGGGGGAGGGAGGAGAGAGAGAAGGAGGGGGAAGGAGACAGTTTTACTGGGAGAGGTTTACAGAGAGAGGTTGAATGAAAGAACAAGCTAGACACACGTGACGACAGAACAGGCCAAAGAATGAGAAAAGGCCAGAAGATGAGAGCAGATTGCTGAGTTAGAGTTCAAGCAGAGCAACTCAAGGGCTGAGAGAGAAATCAGATTAAGTAAGTCAGCTAGGAGAGGAGTTTGAACCAGCCAGCCCAGAGCTCAGAAAGAACAAGTCCGAGTGAGCTCATTAAGCAGTTAAGTGTCAGAGACTAAAACATTCTAGACCTGGGTTAGATCGCACGGAGACTAGAAGCTTCCAGGACTAGGCGTAGGTTAGCAGAAGGAAGCGGTAAAACTCCAAGACAACAATTAGCTCAGGAGAATAAAAGCTCCTTTTATAAAAAAGATACGGAGTGTGGGCAGGGGGCATGACATGTTGGGGCCTGAGGTGAGAGCATATACTTTAGCTGGATTAGATCATAGGCCTCCTTTGCTCTAATCTATCTAACAGTTGGTGCCGACCCTACAATCTGCCCTTTGAGAAACAACTCAGCTCTCTGGGACTAATTTGCAGGAATGGACAAAGGGCGTGGGCCAGAGCAGGCCTGTGCTGCATTCATCGGTAGCGCTAATTAAAGCCCAGGATAGGACCAGCTGTGTTTCCTGTCGGCCTGCTGCATACAGTTAAGTGCTTCTTCCTAGCATAGAGTTTATATATATATGAAGAATGCTACACTCTTCCTCGCTGTGCCTGTCTGTCAGCTGCAACAAAAGCCAGGCCAGACTCTCTCCTTGTGCTCTCTTCCCTGATGCCTTAGCTGTCACCTCAGGCTCCCGGGCTCGGTGGGTCTCACCTGTACTTTGATTTTCACAGAGGCCAGCGCTGCTGAGGAAGCAGATATGCATGTGGCTGTGGTGGTGAGACCTGGCAATGCAGGACTAACAGATGACGAGAAAACATACTACAACCTCATCACGTCCTTCAGCGAGCTTTACCTGCCATCAACATAGAGCAGCTTCTGAGGACGAGGAACTGTCCCCTAGTGTCTAGCTTTATTCTGATTGTCAAAGTAACTTACTTAGGTGTACACACAGACATATGAAAACACATATAATGTATGTGTGCTCAGAGTAATTTCTGTGGGCACATATGTGAGTAAATTTGTCAGTTCCGTGAGGACCAAGTTCATGTAAAGATGCTTTGTGTGTAAACCATAAATCTAAGTCTTAGAAGGCCACAGTGTGTTTGATAGAAGAAACTGCAAATATACAGATCAAATGTGTGATGTTTATCAAATTTATTACCAAGATGAAAAGCTAGTTTTAAGAAATTATTATTCAGAGACCTTATTTTAAGAACTGGAAGTGCTTCAAAGGTACCTGTGTGAGGAGCCCACTGTCCCTGTCCCTGTCCCTGTCCCCTGAACGGTGGGAGTGAGTAAACCGGGGAAAGGTGGCTCTGGTGAGTCAGGCATCGAATGGCGCTGGCACTCGCCAGCCTCTGGAGCAGTGCTGGTGGAACACTAAGGTGGTGATGGGCTCCAGGAACTCTGCCAGTGTTAGTGCCATTTTATAGTTGCCTTTTTATGTCTTAGCACAGTTTGAGATTATATGTTAATGACTATTTTTTAAAAAATGTTTTATTGAAACCAGTATAACACCACAGAGAACGCTAGTGTGTAATGTTTCCTCTGAAGTGGATGTGAAGGTGTAAGCTTTATAACAGCATGGTTTATCCTGACACCGTTCTAACAGGATTTCATGTCAGTTTTGTGTAATCATTAATAAAGGCATTTCTTCTTCAATTTCATATAGATGTGTTGGGTTGTACCTCATACTGCCGGAAGCAGAAGCAAAGTGAGACTGGAACAACTGAGAATTGAACTTTATCTTGTTTTTACTTTGAGCATGTAATAGGCGTGTCTGTTTTAACAGAATAGAGATGTTGCCCAGCTTGAACTTGGATTTGAATGCTCCTGAATGCAGGCAGTAAGCAAACAGTGTGTGAGCGAAGTTTCTGGAATTTTGATCACCATGTTTTTTTGCCCCGCATTTTACTTGGTGTGCATGTGTGGTTCTCTACTTCTAACACCTGGGGCCCAGGGTCAACCTCAGCTCGAGAGTCTCGGTGGTGGGAGGAGTCTTTGTGCACTGAGCCATCTCTTTGTTGTTGGTGTTTTTGACTTTTGAGACAGGGTTTTTCTGTGAAAGCCCAGCTGGCCTGGAACGTGCTCTGTAGACCATGCTGGCCACAACTCAGAGATCCACCTGCCTCTGCCTCTTGAGTGCTGGGATTAAAGTCATGCGCCATCACTACCATCCCATTTTTTAAAAAAGGTATATAAGATAATACTTGAAGGAAACAGTTATTTTTTCTAATTAATTGAGAAAACCCTGGAGGAGTAATTTGGGGGATGCACTGAATAAGGGGGAAAGTCTTATGAATACTAGAGAGAAGGGGATAGAAAAAAAATGTTAGGTAATGATTCACATTTTCCATCAGGTAATAGAATCAAATTTAAAAGGGAATAATTTGTAAATGATGATAAAGTCACAAACTAATGAATGGACTGACTTCATATATGTATTTGTAGACAAGTTCAGGGCAGATGGCAGAGCAGATTTTCCTTTTGTTATAGTGATTAGAAGAGTAAGGGATTGAGAGACCGAGCCCGGTGTGGGGCACGCCCCTGTAATCCCAGAGCTTCTCCAGCCCAGGATAAGAGCCTTTAATTCCAGTGGAGATAGGGTCACTGAGTTCCAGGCCAGCCTGTCTGTGTCCTGAGGACTTCTAGGACAGTCAAGGCTACATAGACTCTCAAAGTAAACAAATAACCAACCATCAAAACAAAAAACCCACAAAAACATCTTTAAGGGGTTAGAGACAGCTCAGTGATTAAGAGCGTTGGCTGCCCTTGCAGAGGATGGGGGAGGGTTGATTCCCAGCACTCACATGGTGGCGCACAGCCATTTCACTCCAACTCCAGGAGGTTTGATGCATTAGCATGCATGTGGTCCACAGTCATACATGCAGGTAGAACACTCATATATGTATGATAAAATTAAAATGTCACACCCTCCTCGATGGGGCAAGGAACTCTGGAAAAGTAGCTTTTTATGCCTGTGTCAAGCCAGATATAATTTGGTTGTTCTCCCTCAGTAGCACTGACTTCCAAGTTGTTTTAGGGAGAGAAATCTCAAAAGCTGATTCTCTAATCAGTAATTCTGGAGTAGAGAGGTTTGCTGTTGAAGCTGGCCTTGGTTGCTCGGAGTGACTGATGTTTATAGAGTTGCCTAAGCGAAGTTGTACAGCAGGGTCTTAAATGCCTACATAGGTGCAGAACAGGCTCTGCCCAGCAGGTGGTGCTGTTTCCCCACAGACCTTGTGAAAAGTTGCATCAGATGCAACAGGGAGAGAGAGGGGAGATGAATAACCAGTTCTTTTATTTTTAAGCCAATAGCATGCTATTACAAGAGCGGAGTAGTTGGGCAAGCTTGGCAGTAATGCCAACCACAGTTTACCCAGCAGTGTTTTTAAAGGGGCTTGTTTCAGCTATTTCTCATTCCTATCAAAGAAAAATCATTAAGTATAATATGTCCCATGATGTCAAAATTACACTATCTTCAGCAGTGCTCAGCAGTAATGTGCAGAGCTGGCCTGGTGGTTTATATCTATAATCCCTGAAGGTAGAGGCCAGCCTGGCTTACACTGGGAGTTCTAGGCTGGCAGCTAGGGCTACAAGGACTCTGTCTCAAAACAGCAAAAACCCTGCAGGTCTTGCGAATTATAATAATCCCTGGGTTTCACTCAGATTTATTCTGTCAAGATGTGAGTCCTGAGTTAGATGTGAGGAACATATTTTCCATATGGCCAGAATGCACATAGTCTGGAGATGTTTGGAGATGTGAGAACTCTATACAGAGACAACACAAAATAAGGCGTGGGGGTGCAGCGTGGAATCCAACCACAAAAGACTATGTAAAACCGGAGATTTAGGTGGTTCTCATTCTAGATCAGGGAGTCAGGGGCCCCAGTGGCTGGATACAGAGAGGGTGTAGAAGTCGTCTGGTCATTAGGAACCTTGTAAGATGGTTAGACTGTAATCTTAAATGCAGTGAGAAGGGAGTTGCTGGAGACTTCTGAGTAGAGGATTCTGGTGACTCAGATTTTAAGACGACACGTTTGACAGATGGAGATTGAGACCTAGGAGTGGAGAGGTGGAAGCAGCAAACACTCTAGTTTTTATGTGCATGGGTGTGCCATCATGTGTTTGTGGGTAGAGGCCAGAAGACTGCAGCATCAGATACCCTGAAACCAGAGTCACAGGTAGTTTGTGAACCACCTGCTTGCTGTGGGTTCTTCAGGAGCGGCAGGTGTCTTTTGGTACCCCGCTCCATCTCTCTAGCCCCTACTCGGTGTTTCGATCACAAAGGAATTTGAAACAAGGAGTAAGGCTTTTTATACAAACCGATGGGAGGCTTAGAGGAGGAATTAACTAGAGGGACTACACCAGAAAGCACCTCAGTGGTGCGTGTAGGAATCCTGCATGGTTGTCACGGCTGCTCATCCACGGAGCTGGCCGGGTCAGGGACTATTAAGCCCATTGGTTGCAACTTCTCCAAACACTTTCAATTTAGTGACCTTGTTTGCCCACACCAGCAGCAATCGGAAGATTACCTCTTTTCTCTCTGTTGTATTGCACTACCATGTTTCATTGAGTAATTCCATCCTAGAACCACAGGTAGGTATTTCTCGGGGATGTTTTAAAATTCCCAGCTCCTCTGATTGCTCTATCAGCCAGGTCCAATATCAAAGACTGTTGGTAATGAAGGGCTAAGCTGGCAGTGGCTGGCTTTGCAGTGGTTACAGTGGAAATAGACGTGGGCACATTAAGGATGTAGTAGAGGTGTCTAACCACACTCTGTTGATAGGACTTGACTTCAGGTTGAGTAACCGGATAGGTGCTGCTGCTGGAAAAACAGTGACTTCATGTGGGAAGTGGAAAGGTGATGCAGACAGGAATACAGAAGTAACCGAAAGCAGCAAGTTCCAAGCCCAGAGCCCCAGGCTCCACCCTGGCTGCTGAGCAGATCGAGGTTGAGAGCTACCTGCTGTTAAAGCCGGAGTTTTGGTTATAGGGAGACCTGTTGATGGAGAAGAGTTAGAGAGCCCGCAAGACTCAACGTTTGAGATCAAGCCACGGCAGGAAGCAAGCCACGCAGAAGAGGAAGAGTATGTACCAGGCCCAGCAGTAATGCAAGTGAGGGTCTGCCTTCATTTTGATCTCTTTCTAAATAAGGTTGCACTCTGTGTTACCAGCTATTAGACTTTGTATTTGGGAGAGGTGAGGGAGGGGGAGATAGATAAATCCATATGAGCCATGAAAACACCAGTGCTTCTTAACCCCCTAATTCACCAAAATCTTACTCGATCTTTCCTAACAAGCTTCTTGGCTGAGTCTATTATTTACCCAACTATTACCCATTATTTTACCTATTTGTGGTTAGTACTATTTCAGCAAATGGCCCTGGATAGCTGCCTGGGACTGGCCGACTTTCAAGTGAGGAAAAGTGAAGCCAATCCCTTTGAATCATCAGACTGGTTGCCATGGTATTTCTTTATCCCTGTCTACATCAGAATTGATCCTTGAAAGTCTTATATTGAAGTCCTCAATCCAGTGTAGCCACATTTTGGGATGGGCATTTATGAGGCATCTAAAGAAAGAATGGTAGCAGCTATCTGAAATCCCAGTACTGCTCCAGAGAGGCTGAGGCGGGAAGATCTCACCATGAGTTCCGTGTTAGCAGGGATGCATAGTAAGATTCTGTCTCAATAAATGAAGACATAAGTAAGTAAATGTTGTAAGGACAAAGCCTTACTCCAGTAGGTCTGGTGAGTGCCCACTTTAGCCATTTCCCAGCCCTGTGACTGTCTCTTCCCTTCTTCTCCTTCCTGTCTACCATGTGAGGTGCAGTGAAAAGGTAGTGCCTGTAAGTCAGGGAAAGCCTTCACCTAAACCTAGCCACAGGTCAACTATCCTGCCACAGTCCTCTGACTTTTAGGCTGAACTCTTGTCAAGTCCTGGCTGTTGCACATTTGCTCCTGGAGGCCGCCTCCCGTCCAGCTTCACCGCATGTAGAAGAATCAGGCTCCAAGCAGATAGAATCAGTCATCCCTCCACTGCTTACCACCTGCCTTTCAAGTCATCCAGCTGTGACCCAGATACCGCGGAGCAGAGATGTCCCAGCTGCTCCAGCACTTAACCAGCATAGAAACTGGGAGTCAATAAGTGGTTTTAGGGAGAACTGTCAGTGTAAGAAACAAGGCAGTCACAATTTTGCATAAAACACCTTTATTTAGTGGCCAGATCCCAGTGAGTAATGTCAGTCTTTGCTTGATTCTGTTAGGATGTGCTGTTACATACATTCTTAAGAAAGCAGACATGTGCATCACCAAAAGCTGTTTAACTTGGAGTGTGTACAGTAGAGTAAAACTTCTTTGATAAAAATCTTTAAAATATAAAAAATGAAAAAAAAGAAACCCCAAAGCCGTTTCAAAACCAACGGGTATCACCCTGGACTATTTACAGTAAGATGCTTTTTTAGTAAGAGTGCTGTGCTCAAAGTGCCTTCGCACACTCACCAGTGAGGGTTCCTGTGCCTTCTCTGCCCAGTAGTGATGTCTCCTTCCTCACTCAAGACAGCTTCCACTCTGTCCCTCATCCCTGAATCCCTTTGATACATCTTTCCTCTACTCAGAAACAACCAATCTATTCTGTGGTCACTTACTGAGTACCTACTATGTGCGAGGCACTGCTGGGATTGAAGATTTAGGTGAGATGACATTTGAACCCCTCCTTGGGAAGCTACACTTTGGGTTGAATTTACAAAATAGTGTTTTCACATCATATTCTGGGGTATCCTGAAACCCCAAGGGATTTCCTGAAACAGTGCACTTGGTTGGGGAGGAGGTGCTTGTGCACTTGGCACATGCTGTTGGCACAAGGGGTCTAGGATGGCCTTGAACTCGTGAGTCTATGGTCTCACTTCTGAACTCTTATTGGGTGATTCCTGTTCAGTCTTACAGCTCTGTTTGTGCCAGTGTGGTTTTGGGGAAAGCATCGTTTTAATTAGTTTCTACAAATTCCAAATTGGAAAATTCCCCAATTTTCCCCAATTGCAAGTGTGTGAAAGTCTCCCCTGGCTTGGATTTACCTCTTTCCTCAGAGCCCACAGGGACCTTCCTACCCCTCGAAAGCTCTCCTCCCCCCCTTATGCAGATTTCTTTGTGCTTCTTCAAGAATTTCCCCCCCCCCCCTTTTTTTTAAGCCTGCAGGTATCACCCCTTTCATACTTAAAACCAAAACAAGGTTCTTTCCTTTGGTCCACACCTTTGTCCATGAGGCCTACAGAGACCCATGAGAGATGCATTTAAAAAAAAAAAAGGAAGAAAAGGCAAGCCATGACAGTGTAGAAGCAAAAACTAAACCGTGCCCTCTCGACTATACCTCTCATGCTGTACCTGGCAGACTGTCCCTGTAAACTTTGGCATTTGGAGATTTTCCTCAGGCAGAGTGAGTCAAGTCCAAATGTAGATGGCGGTCTGTTCTCCCATTCGCTCTCTGCAGCACGTTGTCTCTCTGGATCTACAAAGCCGACCGCTGGACAGTGGTGAAGGGAGCCTGGTGGGAAAGTCTGCCCATGCCTCTCATAGGCCAGTTCGTGGCTGTCACAGCTTCAGGACAGCATGCATCCAGCCAGATGCTACTCATTCGTCCTCCCAAGAACACTGGTACCAGATCCAGTACCTCCCCTCCAGCTTATTCCTAGCCCTTCGGACCTGAAGGCAACTTGAGGAGTTGGCATCATTCTCATGTTACACTCAGCCTGCCTTACTCTGCTGGCGGAAGATGCCAGCTTTGCAACGTGAAGAGGATGGAGCGCAAGGCATCCTGGGAGGGTGGGGTGGTGAGGTGACCATGCACAAGCTTCTGGCTCTGTCCTGGGCGTGTTCTCAGTGTGACGGTGTATATTTCCACGCATGAGGCCTTGTGCTTGCTCATGAAAAGAAATAGCCTGCCCTGAAAAAGCTCTTAGTCAGATGTGGCCGTGAATGTGTGGCCGTGTGTGTGATTAGTGTCATGAGGTGGTGTGTCCAGTCCTGTGAGTGCATCCTCCTGGCCCCTCCCCTGTAGTCACACTCACCACGCCCCCAAGGACAGACTGACTGATGGGTTACACCTGGTCGGTCTGATATTCAGACGCTTCGGACAGGCTTTCTGAGAAGCTCAGGAAGTTCTCCTGGTACTCGGAACACACAATCTCATAGCGGTAGTGCCGGAACTCCACAGCCAGGGTGCCGAAGTACGACAGGAAGCACATGACCAGGCCCCACTGCACCCTGGCTGCGTACATGTGGATATCTTGGGCCATGAGGATGAAATCTGGGGCACAGCAGTCAAGGAAGGTAATCAGACATCACTACGGCTCGCCCCCCCTCCTCCCCCCATCACTGGCTAAGCTGGCAGCCATGTCACAGGGCTCGCTGAAGGCTGGTATTTGCATGTGTTACGCCATAGTGAGCTGTGTGCTCTCCTGGGCACATTTCTGGATGTCGTCATAGATAATCTCTTCTAACGCAATGATTCTGTCATCACTTGACAGGTTTACACACAGTCAAGAAACCGGGGCCAAGCAGGTAACTTGGCTGAAGTCATCCTCACAAGGACATGAATTGGGGGATTTGCACAAACACCTTGGCTGTGCATGACTGAATTCTACACCTGCCTGGTTAAATATGAGAGTAGCAAGAGGAACACAACATTACAGTGTTTGTCTCACAGTGCTAATACTGTGACCCCTTAGCTCTTCTTTTAGGCACTCGTGGTCACACATTAAAACATGTAACCAATGGAGCTGGAGCGATGGCTCAGAGGTTAAGAGCACTGGCTGCTCTTCCAGAGGTCCTGAGTTCAATTCCCAGCAACAACACAGTGACTCATAACCATCTATAATGAAATCTGGTGCCCTCTTCTGGCGTGCGGGTGGACATGCAGCCAGAACTCTACATAATAAAAGAATAAATACATCTTTTGGGGGGAAAACATGTAAGCAAATGAAGAGAGACAACTGAGAAAGCTCAGTGAGCTCAGTGTGGTGGTGTGTGCATGGAGCACTAGCACTTGGGGAGTGGAGGCAGGAGGATCCAGAGTTCACACTTAACCTCATCTGCACAGTGAGTTTGAGGTCATCCTAGGCTCCTTGAGAACCTGTCTCAAAACAAAGAGGTTCACAAAAGGAGGAAGGGGCAAAAGGAGGAAAGGGGTGTGAATATCATCAAAATACATTATATTTTGCATTTTTCCAAACAGTCACACATGTAAAAATAAATAAATTTAAAATTAAAACTTCTTTTAAAAAAACCCAAAATTATCCCAAAATGCCAATAAATTACCAGATCTCTCTCTCTCTCTCTCTCTCACACACACACACACACACACACACACACACACACCACACATCAAAACATGTAATAGATATAATGTGTATGCATGTGCATATGACCGTGTATATAGGAGCTGAGAAAAGAGCAAAAAGTTCACAGAATATTTTTGTGAAATGAGAAGAGTCTGAGAACCTGAAACATTTATTCAAAAAAAGAACATATCTGTGCTCTATCTTTAATACACAGACCTAAAATCTTCAGGGACTTTGAGCATAAAGGTACAGGTGAAACTACTTCAGCTGATCTTTAGTCTCTCAACTAGCCTGGATGCAGGAAACCCAGACACTAAGCAACTGTAATGGCTGGTTTTGTGTCAACTTGGTCCAATCTAGAGTCGTCGTTGGTGAGGAAGGAGCCTCAGCTGAAGAAATGCCTC
>OU015756.1:20052471-20073393 GCA_907169655.1 Acomys percivali | reverse complement strand
GATTTTCACCTAGCTTTTCTTTGTTCTCCATTGGTTCAAATTCTGAGGGGAGAAAAGGAAATGAACAGTACCCTAAAGACTCAAATATTTATTCTGAAAAAACTACACACATGTAGGCGATCTAGTTCCTGAATTTGTTTTCCAGAAAACTTATAATTCTGAAAGATATAAACATTTGTCCCTTGCAGTTCATTTTAAGGCCAATCAATCACCTAACCCTAGGAGGACTTAAAGTCATAGATGATTTTTTAAAGATAAAAATATCACAGCACTTAGGTTTTTTTGTACTGTGGTTTTCATAAATAGAATATATGACTGGAGACGGAATGCATGACCTTTCCCATAGGCTGAAATAATCTTGAGATAGCAGAACTTGCTTTGGTTTTGGTATAAAAATATGGTCTGGTAGTTTTGTTTTGTTTTTTTAATTACTTTTCGCTTACTTTTATTTTTGAGACAGGATCTGATATAGTCCAGTGTGGCCTTGAACTCATTATGACTTTAAACTTCCAGTTCTCTTGCTTTCTCCTCCTGCCTTCTTGGATTACATCTGTGCTCCACCATACCCGACTGGTAGATTTATTTATTTATTTATTTATTTATTTATTTATTTATTTATTTATTTAGGTTTATTTATTATGTATACAGTGCTCTGCCTGCATGTACACCTGCATGCCAGAAGAGGGCATCATATCACATTGTAGATGGTTGTGAGCCACCATGTGGTTGCTGGGAATTGAACTTAGGGCCTCTGGAAGAACAGTCAGTGCTCTGAACCTCTGAGCCATCTCTCCAACACTGATACTTATTTATTCTTAAGAGATTTATTTTTATTCTTTGTGTATTTTTGTGCACAAAATGATGTCTGCACATAATTATGTGTACCCCTAGTGTGCCCAGTACCTGAGGAGGCCAGGACACATGCCCCTCTGTTTGGAGTTACAGACAATTGTGAGCCACTGGGTGGCTGTGGGACTCAAACCCTAGTCCTCAGCAAGAGGAGCAAGTGCTCTTGACCACTCAGCCAGCTCTCTGGCCCCTGGCTATTCATTTTTCAAAGCCAGAGTACAAAGCGATGGGTTCACTATGGCATCCTGGTATGACACTTTTTCATCTGACAGTTCTACACACCAAGAAAATTGATGGGCCTTCTGCTCATAAAACTTACCTGTGCTCTACTGTCTCCGACAAGGAACCTTTAAAGGATACACAGGACTACACACAGAGTGATAACAGCCGACAGGATAACTCGTGGAATTCCAACCCTCCGTCCCTCATTCTTGATGTTAACTTTGAGTGTCAATGCAGCCTGTATCCAGCAGGTCAGTGTGCCAAACCCAAAGGTCAAGGATGTTCCCACGTTATGGATTTCCTCATCATTTGTGAGCTAGGGAACAGAGAAGGAATATGCAGCTCATTTGAAAAACGTGTCGGCTGATGAAATATGAGAGAACAGAACTTCTCAACAGTGGGGTGACAGGGGATGAGAGATTGGACACTTCCCTCTCTAGTCTCTTTGTGTTCATTCTCAAATGGTTAGCATCCACAGAGAGGAAAGGAAAAAGAAGTTTTCTCCAAACTTAAAAACATTTGTTTAGAAAACCCTGCAGGAGGCAAGAATGTATTCCCTGGATTTATTTTCCAGAAAAAGCTTTTTAAGGAAAGGAAGTTAAAAAGCAGGAGAATTGCATTAAAAGGGAAATGTCAAGTATCAATGGGCACACATCCCAGACTCTGCTTTTCAAGCTCAGAGAACGAGGCTGGGGATGTGGCTGTGCGCTTACTGAGAATCACCAGTTCTGGCATGGGAAGATTTGATTGGCGCACAGTGATACCCTTGGGACAATTGGCCCGTCTGTGTAACTCATCTTACTCAATGTTAATAGGAATTCTGTGGGTTGTGTTTTCCTAGAGTCATAAAGAAAACGGCAAGCTCTGAGTGTTGGCCAGACCTACAAGCCGTTAAAGAGCAACTGTGTCGAAGATCCATACTCAAGGCTTTTTGCAGAGTTCAAGGACTAAGGCTCTTCTTGGTCGTTTCAGTTGGGTGTTAGAGATGTAAAAATCTCCCCCCAAATCATTGTGCAGCTGCTTTACATAAGGCGCCTATCACTAAAAGCTCCTTCTGAAATCATCTGCCTCTTAACTGCGCATGCAGGAGGATGAAATCTGCTCAAGAGGCAGCTTTTAAACCACAGTGAGCTACTATTTTAAAACTTTACATTGCCCCTAGGTATTTTCCTGCCTGACAATACTCCCGTAAGTGTTATACCAAATCAATACTACTTCTCCCTTATAACTTTTCCATTGTTTTTTGTTGTAGGTCCCCCTCCCAAATCCCCTTTTCCTAGGAAGCCACTTCCCCCCTCATAATCCAAAAGGTTTCTTTTCAATATTTATTTTAAATAATGACTTCTCATGTTAAATTCAATTTCTAGGACGTCAATTTCTCATGTAGAATGCAACCCATTTCATTTATTATCACTATTTTGCCTAATTTAAAAATAGGTAATACAGTCATACGGTTCAAACTTTTACGAATTTATAAAAGGAGTCAGGGATTGACATATGTCTTATCCCATATGCTCGAGGGTTGACTATTTGTTCCCTGGGCACTCCTGGCAGATACTCCAGCAAGGGTTCCTCATCCTGTCATCATTCATAGCTTTCCATTTTGTCACTCTCCAAGACAACCTGTTTCTAGGGCTCTTCCAGGACTTCAGAATGAGATGTGCACTGCAGTGCATCAAAGCTCGGTGCTCTGGTGGAGGGAATGGGTGCGTTCCTTAAGTTGTGCCAACATCTGCAGGACAGGCAGGGCAGCTAGATGGCCACCACCAAGATCTCAGCGACAATCTCAATGGCAATGCTCTTGACAACATACTATCCTATGCAATGGGTGCAGCTCTCCTGTTATCCAGCTTGATAAGGAAGAGGACGGCTCAAAAACACGTCATGCAAAACGTATTTGTTTGCTGTGCACCAAGGTAAAGGCTTGAGGAATAAACCATCTTGGTTTAATGAGTAGGCAAAGGTCAGGCTTACAGCGTGGAAGAGCTGCAGAGAACCCACGAGCATGTTTTGGTAAGAACAGGACTGAACGTTCAGTAGACCGCTGAGGGTCTCGAGTGCCTGTATCATTTGAAGTTCATTTGGCAGATCCAGGAGGAGGACTGGATACGTCTCTTGTTTGCTCATACGAGAAAATTTGTAGCCGCTCAGGGTGGGCCACAATGTGGAGCAAACGGAGGCAGGGAAATCAGCCAACTATGGGGAAAAAATGAAGCCATCTGGGAGAAGAGGAGGAGGCAGTGTTTATTGGCCAGGGCAATTCCTCTTCCAGGTGTGCTCGCCCGAGGGCGTCTGAGCTCTAGGAGGATGAGTCAAGGATTCTGGAGGAAATCCTGGACTTTCATAGGAACTAGTTATGTGTGCTCTCATCCTATACAGCTGGTCAGTGTTTAATTATCTGGAAAAGCACGCTGGGATGCAATTTGTAATGAAGAAAAGCGTGAACCACATTGTAAAGAAAGCCTTTTGGGGAACACAGCTGTTCTAAGCTGCTTCCCCAGTCATAAATGGTGTACACTGCAGTCAGCACGCACGTGTCTGATGGGGACAGGCACAGAGACGCTGGGGACAGCGCATGCAGAACCAACGTGTCTGCTTGTTTCTGAAGTTTAGAATTAATAGGGTGACTACACTTCAGGCTGCAATAATCTAGACATGAATAATCTTACCAGAGTGAAAGGGAGGAGAGGAAAAAAAAAACACAAAACCAGAGGAAGTACCTGGAAATTACCAAGTAAGGTCATTCCAAAGGAAGCCAGACACAGTGCCACCAAACCACTAATATTCAGCCACGGGTTTAAAACCTTTGGTTTCAGCTGGATGAAGCGCAGAACGGCTACCACAAGGGCTAGGAATAAAACAAATCATACAATTAAAGTATGTAAGTCATACGCCTAGACTAAGGCAGGAGTCTAAAACCACAACGTGCAAAAAAAAAAAAAAAAAAAAAAAAAAACTCTTCTAAAACTTTGTTTGCAATAGGGTCTCACTATGCAGTCCAAGCTGGCCTGGAACTCAGGGTGTGGTCCAGGCTCAAACTCAGGATCTTCCTCCCTCAGCCTCCTGAATGCACCATGTGTGGCTCTCCTACCACACCTTAAGTCTCAACACAGACAAGTTTTCTTGATTATTTCTTTGATGATTTTTGAGGTTATAGCATGTCATTTTCTCCTCCCCTTCCTCTCTCCAAGTCTTCCTATATACACTCAAGGCTTCTTTCTTCATCAGTTGTTATCTCACACACACACACACACACACACACATATGCAAATGTATACACAACATATATCCCTAAATATATAAATCCAACCTGCTCGGTCTGTGTAATGCTAGTTGTATGTGTGTTTTCTGGGTTGATTATTTGGTATTGGATAACCAATTGATGTGCTCGTCCCTTGGGGAAGGCTTTCCCCACTCCTAGCGTTGCTCAGTTGCCTGCAGCTCTTGACAGTTCTTCACAGGAACTTTCCATTCAATGCTGAGACTCCTCAGATGCTTGCTTTATTATCTTTCACTTTTGGGGGTCAGAGGGGGCTTGAAGCAGCAGGGCTGTATGCGACCCAGGATGGCAGCATTGCTAACAATGCTGTTCTAAGAGTTTTTAAAAACAAGACCGGCAAGGCCAGCTGGGAGAGTACTGCAGAAACATCACACAAACAAAGGAGACAGGGGCAAATGAACGTGCAGGGATTCAGGATTTGCTGATCAGTCACCTTCAGCTTAAAGCAGTGTGAAAGCAGCAAGGCAGAAGACTCAGGAAAGAGGACAAGGTTACCACATCCGGGTAAGCCACATTCTCTAAAAAGTAATTGTTTCAAATGACATTTAATCACTCATTTTTAAAAGGATACTTAAAAAAAAAAAAGTGAATTAAAATATAAAAGTAGAATGGGGGGGAAGTTAGATTTCAAGCCCCACATCTAAGTATGTTATCTATTTTTACATCCTGGCCACAATTTCCTCTCCCTCCTTTTCTCCCAGTCCCTCCCCCCTCCTCATCCACTCCTCTTCAGTTCTTCAGAAAAGGGTGGGCCTTCCACGGGTATCAACCAGCCACGGCATATCAACAAACCCCACCTCAGGGTTCCCTGACAGTTGGAGTAGGGGCTGTTTCTGACTCTCTGTCTGCCTTAGGATCCCTTTCCCTTAGCTGGGATGCCTTGTCTGGCCTCAGTAGGAGAGGATGCACTTAGTCCTGCTGTGACTTGATGTGCCAGGGTGGGTTGGTACCCATGGGCGGAGGAATAGGGGGTAGGGGGGTGTGAAGGTTGCACTGGGAGGAGGGGAAGGAGGGGGCTTAAATCCAGCTGTAAAGAGTTTACATAAATAGGAAAGAAAGAAAGAAAGAAAGAAAGAAAGAAAGAAAGAAAGAAAAAGAAAGAAAGCTCACTTTTTTTTTTCTAAGTTTTTTGAGACAGGGCTTCTCTGTGTAGCAGCCCTGGCTGTCCTGGAACTTTCTTTGTAGACCAAGCTGGCCTTGAACTCACAGAGATTTGCCTGCCTTTGGCTCCCCAAGTGCTGGGATGAAAGGCATGCACCATTATGCCTGGCAAAAAAACCCATTTCTAATAGATGCCTTGGGGACAGTCCACACTCAAGCCACTAACCTAAAAATCGCCTTTTATTACTGCTTATTGCAGAAAAAGTTCTGTGTGTATGTGTGTGTGTGTGTGTGTGTGTGTGTGTGTGTGTGTGTGTATATATATATATATATATATATATATATGTAAAGTTAGTCTATAAATGATTAAAGATAATTGGCAATTTAAATCAAATCTACATATAAGGGAATGTACTAACAACTCCAATGACAATTTTGATATTACATTTCAGCAAGCAAGACAAATTACCCTATTTATAATAGCAACTTAACTGGAAATTATTTACTAGGGGTTTAACCTTGACTCCAGACACTCGTTTCTCCAGCCACCAGCAGAGAGAAACCACCCACATGTCTGCAACCCGCAAGTTGCTAGGTTTCACTATGTTGAGCTCATTTGTAAAGCTTAGAACCTCTGACCAGCAGTGGGAATAAAACTTGATTCATATCTGGATTTTGCACTCAAAATATGGACAAACCCTGATATACAAATTATTCATCCCAATATAGCTTTTGGTACATGTTCCAACCAGGGCCTACAGAAAAACTAAGTTGACAACAGTTCTCCAACCAGTATCATTGGAGTTAGGCCCGAACTGTTCATTAAACTGTATCCTGCAGGAGAGGGAATAAGCATGATGCTGTGTCAGTTTTTAGGATGAGAGCAGGAGGGAGAAGCTGGGAGAGGGCTAATTACAGGCAGAGCTGATAAATCAGCCTTAGGTCAGGACTGAGGGGCTCAGCACAAGGCCCCATGGGAATACTTGTTAGTTAATACTGTCACCACAGAAGGACAAAACACAAACATAGCACATTTGGTCTCTTTTAAGGAACTCTTTGCCGGGCATTTTAAGTTGTGGGCATATTGTGCTAGAACTTTGACAGACACTGTAAACACACAGCCCAGCCCAGGTTCTCACACTGACCCACCTGACAGCGTGTTCCTCCCTGCCCAGCAGGGGGGATGTGAGTCACTTTAGGCACCGTGCATGTCCTGCCCAGCAACAAGGGTGTGTCCACCTCCTGGAAGCAGTGTCTTTCTATTTGGAATATGGGTGAGGAGTCCTTTTATCACAAATGGAAACTTATCTGAATATAATAACATGACACAGCTCCGACAGTTCTATTCCAAACACCAGGTTTTGCCCTTTTCAGCCACCAGCTCTATATTAATCGACTCAGAAAAGACAGAGCCTCTGTGTCAGATAGATTCCAGTTGAAGTTTTAGAAAGATGGAACTAACAAAGATTTGGCTTTAGAAGAATTTACGAACTTGTCTCTAGTCAAACTATCTGTTAAAAAAGTCAATTCCTGGGGCTGGGCTTGGTGGCATGTGCCTTTAATCCCAGCACTTGGGTGGCAGAGGCAGGCAAATTGCTGTGAGTTTGAGGCCAGCCTGGTCTATACAGCCAAGGCTAAATAGAGAAACCCTGTCTTGAAAAACAAAACAAAAACAAAAACAAACAAACAAACAAACAAAAATCAATTTCCAACCAAATAGTCATATAACATCTGAAAAGTAACTTCTGGGAAATGGGACAGTTTCAAAGGCATTCCATATCACATATGTTGGTTTACTCTCTCACAGCTGCTTTCTGACCAATAGATAGACTTTAAAACTTAAAAACTTTATTATTTTTATGTGTTTTGCCTGCAGGTATATGCACCACACATAGGCAGTACCTGCAGGCTCAGACTAGATAGTTCTGAGCCACCATGTGGATGTTGGGACTTGAACCCTGGTCTTCAAGTAGAGCAGTCAGTGCTCTTAACAGATGAGTTATCCCTCTAGCCCCCAACTGATTATTAAATATGGTTTTAAGTTTCATGAAAAATTATTGATTTGGGGCTAAAGAGATGGCTCAGGGGTTGGGAGCACTGACTGTTCTTCCGGAGGACGCAGGTTCAATTCCCAGCAACCACATGGCAGCTCACAACTGTCTGTAACTCCAAAATCTGATACCCACAGACATACATGCACATAAAATAAAAATAAATAAATTATTTTAAAAATTATTGATTTGGGGACGGTGAGATGGCTTGGTAAAGACACCAAGCCTGACAACCTGACTTTAATCCCAAGACTCAAATGAAAGGAGAGCATTAACTTTTGAAAGTTGTCCTCTGACTTCCACATACACACTGTGACATATGCATGCTACTGCCCCCCCATAAGATGTAACAAAATAAAATTAGATTTTTTTTTATTAACAGTTTTAGAAAAAGAACCTTTAAATCTATCCCTCTGCTATTTTTAGCCCACATAAGTTTTTGTTGCTCTTCTATGGGTGTGGCCTGGCTAATTTTCCTCTATATTTTAAAAGAACGCAAATAGAAACGTAGTCAGCTTTGAAAAATAAAATGTGTGAAGACTGGATTTTCAAGTTGGGAACACAGAATAAAATCTCCCACTGCAGTCCTACCCTGGCACTCGGCCAACTTCTGTTTTGTTTTGTTAATTTTGACTGTTTATGTATCCGGGATTCCTGTTTATGGCTGCAGCAAAGCACAGCAGCCAGCTTGTTTTGGCCTAAGGAGGGAGGTGGCTACTATGAGATGACTGAAATCATTTAGCTATTAGCTTTAGCCTCATATCTGCCCCAGGGCTGCTGATAAAACTCTTTTTAACACATCTGTCTTAGCCCGTGAAGAGAAGAATGTACATTCAGGGTGAAGACTGCGGCTAATTCTGTGAAGAAAATAACTGAGCACTTAATCTTTGATTAGTCTGTCAGAAAGATAAAGGATCTTTGCTAACTAATTTTAATAAATGCCACATGGACTCTTTTGTAGGCTATAAATTACAGTCTCTCTGGCTGTCAAAAGCAGTGACTTATAGGCAGTAAAGGCCATTTTTAAAGGCAGCTGAAGAGTTTTAGGTGATATAGCCTGAGGTGGACTAGGGTCCGGCCTAGGGAGAAGAAAGCAGCCACCATATCCAGCAAGAGTCTTTAGTGAAAAAAAAGGGGGGGGTGCGCGGTGTTGTGTTTCTTGCCCACTCCCAGTGCTGGTAAATAAGTAACTGCTGCTTTGCTCTCACTGAACACTAGTCTCAATCAGAGGGCATCAAACACGATGACAGATAACAGCGACTGAGCGCTGGCTGCTTCGGTACCCCAGCAAAAGCTTAATTGTTTCTAGGTGGGACGGAGCGAGCTGGGGAATGAGGTGATGACGAAGGTCACCCGGAAGAGGGGCTTGGCTTGCACTGCGTGTCTCGGCAGATGCTTTCATAACTAGTTAACGCCAGGCTTTGTGACTGCATAACTTGTGACGTGTGCGAACTGTCCGTTTTTACATCCTACACCGAAGACTATATAGGGGAAAAAAAAATCAGTTTGCGCATAGAATACAAAGGAAATCATGTGTGGCTTCCGGCGTGTTCATTGGTTTCTTTAAAGCCCAGTGGAGGACGGCCTGGGACAGCTTTCGGGGAAGGCAGGCTCCCGGGTATTGTGATGGTAGGAGGCATTGCTTAGAGTGCGCTCAGCCGTGGGCTGGAGTAGAAATTATGGCTGTTAATGTCTGTGTTGGGTCCTAGGGGTGCTCCGTGCAGAGGCTGTCAGCCTGTGGGCTGTGACAGCAGAGGGTCTGTGGGACGCCCCAGCCCTGGGGTTCAAGTTGATTCTTCAGGTTTTTGACTCTTGGGGCAACCGCAAGCATTAGTTAGTGGCCACTTAGGCCGTGATATGAATGAGTTTGCTAAAAAAAAAAAAAAAAAAAAAAAAAAAAAGAATGAGTTTGCTGGGTTACTTTTTTTTTTTTAATCTACTTACTTGTTTGTTTATAGACAGGGGCTCTCTATGTAGCCCAGGCTAGCCTGGAAAAGCACCATGTAGACCAGGCTACCTCACTCAGATATCTATCAGCCTCTGCCTTCAGATTATATATGCCTGACGTCTACCAGTGTCCGGCCTGTTGAGCTGTAAAGTCACCATCTATAAAGGTGCCACTGCACCTGGCTTGGGTGGTTTTAGAAGAGCAGATTGTCAAGAGACGGAACAGGTAGTGTAAAGCTGGCAGTTCTGAGGCTGAAGGCTGGGAAGACCAAACAGCCGATTCAGACCAAACCTGGTCACACACAAGTAATTTCTGCTGAGTGCTGTGACCGTCTGAGTCGTGAAACCCTCACGGTCAAGGGCAGGGAGGAAATGCTGCCTTAAGGACCCCGTGACCTAGCTTCATGACCTTCTGGTGGCTCTGGGGCAGAAATTTCCAGGTTAGGTGACACCTGGACAGGAAAAGGTGGTGCCAAGACTACGTTTGGCTGCAGGGAGAAATCTTTTAGCTTCAGAGACGCTGTCTTTAGAGTCCCTCTGGGAAAGTGTTTGTCATGAGAGTGTTTCTCGTGGTTTGAGCTCCTGGGACCAACTAAGATTTTGCTCATGTTCCATACTGGACCAACAATCTCCCAGGGTTCTACAGGCCTCCCCTTTCCTAAAGCAAACATTGAAAAATAAAAATAAAAATTATACACACACACACACATACACATAGGGGCTGGAGAGATGGTGATGAAGTTACGGATCAAGAGTTTAAAGTCATCTGCTACATAGTCAGTTCAAGGCTAGCCTGGGCTAAATTACATCCTGCCTCATCAAAAAGAAAGAGGTAGACGGAATGACGATGATGATGATGACAATGACAACAATAATATGCATGAGGCTGGGGCGTGGTTCAAGGGGAAGAACCCTTGCCTATTGCACAGAGCTTTGGATTTTATTTCCAGAGCTACAGGAACTGGGCATGGTGGCCCATGCCTACAGGTCCAGAACTTGGAAAGTAGAGGCAGGAGGGTCAGAAGAGTTCAAGGTCATCCTGAGCTACATAGTGAGTTTGTAGCTAGCCTGGGCTACGTAAAACCCTATCTCAAAGTAGAGGCACACACATTAGGGAGGAGTAGAAATTTGTTTCAGCTGGGCAGTGGTGGCGCATGCCTTTAATCCCAGCACTTGGGAGGCAGAGGCAGGCAGGTCTCTGTGAGTTCGAGGCCAGCCTGGTCTACAAAGTGAGTTCAGGAGAGTCAAGGCTACACAAAGAAACCCTGTCTCAAAAAACCAAAATAAATGAATAAATAATAAATAAATAAATAAATAAATAAATAAATAAATAAATAAAATTTTAAAAATACAAAAGAAATTTGTTTCAGAGCAGAGAAGGAAGGCTCTGTACATAAACTAACCATATGGATACAGGGAATAAGGGTGCCAAAAGCTGATGCTGTATTTGCAGTATGAGCTATATCTTTTGCTAGGAATGGAAGTCTCAGTGTTCAAAAAAACAAAACAAAAACAAAAAACAAAAACATTCCTCAAAGCAAACAAACAAACAAAAAACTCTGGGGGTATTGTGCTGTCCCTGTACACATCCGTGTTGTCGTTTCCCCACAGCATGCTGACACCAACATCCATGCCAGCAAGGTCAATCCATGACCCCTTATAAGATACCCAGAAGGCCTGGCTTGGGTTTTCACCAAGAGAAAGATGCCAGGCCTGGTGGCACACACCTTTAATCCCAGCACTCGGGAGGCAGAGGCAGTTGGATCTTTGTGAGTTTGAGGCCCGCCTGATCTACAGAATGAGTTCTAGGACAGTCAAAGCTGTTACATAGACTCTCTCAAAAAACAAAACAAAACAACAACAAAAACTCCCAACCAACCAACCAACTAACCAAACCAAAAACAACAAGGGAAAGAGCTACTTCCTACCATCTTCAGAGAACTGGCAGCGTCATGTATGTATTTGCAGATCCTGGGGGACAGGATGCTAAAGGAAGGCCTTGGACCCCAAAGAAATGCTACTTTTTCTTAAACCCACCTCCTCACATGGCAGCCTGAAATGTATGTGGGGACACAGGAGGGCATCATCCTAGGGTCAATTTTTTAAAATTTATTTATTTTTATTGTATGTGCATTGGTGTTTTGCCTGCATGCATGTCTGTGTGAGGGTGTCAGATCTTGGAGTTACAGACAGTTGTGAGCTGCTATGTGGGTGCTGGGAGTTGAACCCGGGTCGTTTGGAAGAGCAGTCGGTGCTCTTAACCATTGAGCCACCTTTCCAGCCCCCCCCCCCCAGGGTCAATGTTAATGAAGATATTCATCACACAGCCTTACCTCCGTTCCCATCATCACCAGGGAAAGAATAAATAAGGCATCGTCTTCAAAGCAACCATGTGGCATCCTATCACGTCCTCAGCAAGATTTTATGACACATGAAATATATTATCTCATGCGGCAAAAGAAATAAAGTTCAGAGTATGGAGAAAAAGATGACACCAGTAAAGGGAAGAGGGCCAGGAGGAAGGCAAAAAGGATTTATGAGGGAGAAAGGGGTCCTTAAAACAAAAAGCTGTCTTCAGCATACCGGCGTGACACGACACTAAATTACCAGCCTGGTCCCTCAGTGTTTTCATACGGGTCTGGGAGTATTTAAAACAGAGCTGTGGCAGAGCACAGAGAGGCACAGGAAGCCCTTGCTCCTGCTCATCTTACCTAGGAAAGCGGCCATGTTCATCACTTGGCTGAACACACAGCTTGCGGGAGGGTCATCACCTGCAAAACTGGAGGGAGGAGAATCGAGCCTTAGACTCTGGCTACTCACATCTGTAGCTTGATGGATTTGACATGTTCTCTCTCCTTAAACTCAGCAGGTCAGGCTGAATCAGAGGTACCTGATGTACGGAGCGTGCTTCACACCAGATTTCCTAGATAAGAAAGAACAGAGGAGCTGGTTAGCAAAGCCCCGGGTAACTGTGGGGGGACGTGTGTTCTCTAGAGGTAATCTTTACCTTGTAGCTGAATTTAATGGCAGAATTTTGTCCTCTTCCACAGCTATAAAGTACCTAGAAAGAAAGAATAACTGATTTATAAAACAAAACAAGGTAAAATAAACAAAACCCTAAGAATTAAGTTTTTCATTTTAATTGGGTTAAATATCCAATTTATCTATATCATAGATATGTATCATATCCATGTTTTTCTAATTTAAAAAAATGTTCTTTAGCTAGGCATGTTTGCACACATATAACTGTATCCCCAATATTTGGGATATGGAGGGAGAAAGATCAGGAATTCAGAACCATCTTCAGCTACATAGGGAGTACAAGGCCAGTCTGGCTCAAAAAACAAACCAACCAACCAGGAAACAGAAAAAAATCTTTAATTACATTTATTTTCCTTTCGGGGGCAGGATCTCATTATGGCCCTGGTTGGCCTGGAATTTG
Organism: Acomys percivali; assembly: GCA_907169655.1. Lineage (NCBI taxonomy): Eukaryota > Metazoa > Chordata > Mammalia > Rodentia > Muridae > Acomys > Acomys percivali. Next base: position 20,060,501 of record OU015756.1, on the reverse strand, counting down.
TTACGTAGCTTAGGCTGGCCTAAAACTTATGATCCTCCTGTTTTAGTCATCCAAGTGCTCGGATTACAGGCATTGCACCACCACAGCCATGCCGATTGCAATTCTTTGCCCATAGATCACTAGTGATATAAAGCTAAATGCCATGGTTAAAGCTTCACTGAGTGTCATGAACCCAGAGATATGGCTCCACTGTTAAGAGCACACGTAATTCTTCCAGAGGACCTGAGTTCAGTTCTCAGCGCCCGTGCCAGGTAGCTCATAACTCCTGTAACCCCAGCTCCAGGGAGCTCTGATGCCTCCAGCCTTCACAGACAAATACACGCTCATGCACATACCCACACAGAGACATACACATAATGAGAAGAAAAAAAAAACACTCCTTAAAGGAGTTAATTTTCAAAAGAGGCCCCAAGTCAACAGTGACAATTATAATCTGAAAACTTGGGGAGGGGAAATAAAACTTATTATTAACAAAAATCCTCAGAAATATATGACTCCCATTCTTTCTTTTCTGTTATTTTGTTTTGTTTTCCCATTCCTGGTAATCAAGCCTGTGGTGCTCTGAATGAGAGTGAATACTTGGTCCCTCATTGGTAGAATTGTTTGGGAAGGATTAAGAGGTGTGGTCTGGTTGAAGTTGGTGTCATGGGGAGTGTGTGGGGTTTAAAGTTCAAAGACTTACACTATTCCCACTTAGGTCTGTCTGTCTCCCAGCTATTCCAGCCACTGTGGTTTTGCTCTGCAATCATGGGCTCTTACCCTCTGGAACTGGCAGCCCCAAATCAAATACTTTACTTTTTTCTTCAGTTGCCTTGGCCATGGTGTTCTATCACAGCAACAGGACAGTGGCTAATACAGATTTGTGGCCTAGTATGTGCCAGGCAAGTGCTCTCCCACTGACCTCACAGCCCCAGTCCAGTCACACCGCTCTTCATGAGTTTTCTTAAGACAAATATTGACTGAAATCTGCAACTAAGGGGACTTTTTAAAATTTTTTTTTATTTATTTTTATTTATTTATTTATTTTTTTTTTTTTGTGGTAAGCCAGGCCTTCTAACATAGTGATACCTATTTTATAAACACTTCATATCTTGTCATAACTAAACTGCAAATGGAGTCCACAGCACATTGGTATCAAGCAAGAAAATCTTGCAAATATTAACTCATACAACGTTATCAAAATATTCACTACAGTGGTATAACCCAGTCATCTCAGTACAGGCTCCATACCAGCCTACAGCGTGAGACTCTGTCTACAAACAAAGAAAGCTTGAGAAAAACAAATGACTATGTGCAGTGATACATGCCTGTAATTTCAGCATGCAGGAGGCAAGGCAGGAGGACTGTTGCAAGTTCAAGGCCAGCCTAGTCTGCATAGCAAGACCTTGTCTTGAAGGGGAGAGAGAGAGAGAGATGGGAGAGAGGGAGAAAGGGAGAAAGGGAGAGAGAGAGATGATGGGGAAGAAGAAGAAAAAAAGACAAATAAAACCAGTCTTCTTCATTACCTATTTTTGCATAATTTATTATTCAATTTTTTAAATTTTACTTGAAGTACTAAAGGATAAGGAAAAAAATGGAGACTTTAGTAAGGTTGAATTAGTATGTATATATATATACATATATATATGTATACATGCATATAAACATATATTTTAGAAAAACTAACCATTGCTATATATAATGTTATTTATAAATACATTTATATAAATATGTCATAACACCAAAGCTTGCATTTTCTGTGTTTTGCACTTGAACCCTTGCACTGTTAAGCACAGCATACTCACACTATCCACAGGCCTGCTGAAGTAAACAAGGTAAAGACAAGGGGCAAGAACATCCACACGCTGCATTTCTTCCCGTCCATGCCTGAGCCACTGAAACCAAATGGATGGGTGTTAATAATTAAGCAAGACTCCACCTACCGCCTTCAAGTTGGAGAGTCCAACTAGGGACAAAAAGCCCCCACATGTCTTTTAAAACCATGATTCAAATCTATTATTACTGCCACCACCTTATTAGGAAAGCCCATGATTAACATACATGAGCATTGTGTGGTACCAGCTTAGAGATTCCGGATCTTAGCTGTGACCCAGTGGGAGGTTTTTTTAGGAAAACGGTCAGCTTTTCATACTCAGTAACTTATTTAAGAAGGGACCACAAAAAAAAAAAAAAAAAAAAAGATTGAGTACCCACAGTGTTGTCCCCAGTACTTTTAGAGCGACTATTAATATTAATGGCCTTATGGATCTTACATGTACTTAAGTCTATAGAAGAGAGTGTTAGAAACAATGGCTACTAAATAAATAAACTAGTGATTCAGGGGAAACGACAAATGTTTTGCAAATCTGAACGTCCCTCGTGGCATGTTATTGAGTGGTTACAGTAGATTCTCAAGATGACTGCTCTGCAAAAGAATGCCTTTCTGTTAGCTCCAGCAAGCACACTGGACAAATGACAGATGTTGGGCATTTGGGGACATCTTAGGTTCATTTCCTGTTGCTGTGACACAAAACCCTGACAAAGGTGATTTAGGGGAGAAAAGGCTTGTCTTAGCTCACAGTCCTGACCGTTAAGGAGGGTCACTGCAGCAAGAGCAGAGTAGAGCAGAGAGCGGCGCATGCGTGCTAGTGCTCAGCTTGTCCTTGCCCTCTATGAGATGGTGCTGGCCACGTGCAGGCTGGGTCTTCCTGCCTCAGCTGACGCAACTGAGAAAATCTCACAGGCAAGCATATACCAGACAATTCCCCCATTGATACCCCACACGAGGTGAGGCCACAGTGTTATCAACTTGGCAGCAAAACACCAGGCATCACAAGGACACTGCGTTTTAAGACAGTTCAGGTCTTTATTGGGGGAATCTGGAAGGGGAGGTCTCTAATAACCATGGTCTCCATTCGCTTACAGACTGAGGTGGTCCCAGGGTTGGAGCAGTGTGTGGGGAAGGAGGGTGAGAGCTTTAAAAAAACTGTTGGCTCTGTTTCTTAACAATTAAACTTTATTATACAACCCAACTAGCTTACACAAGAAGGAAAAAAGGTTAAAGGGATAAAAGAGTGAACCTTCCGGTATCCGTTCCACGGGATGAGTCCTTAGGTGTCTCTCTGGCCCGCGTGATAGTCCAGCCTGTTCGCTTTCTCCACACGCTCTCCCAAACCCCTGGCTGAATCTGTTGTTTTTCTCTTCCCCACCTGCCTGAGTCACATGGGAAGGGCGGTCTCCTTCTCCCGTTGAGGGTCCATTAGGAAAACAATAGCCCAGGTGGGGTTCCCAGGTCTGCTTCCTGAATTCCAGGCCCAGACTGGCTCCTCTCAGTCTATCACAAGGTATTCATGGGGTGCCCCAAGGGTAAAGCCCGCCAAGACTGCTTCCACCTGTGACAAAGCTTAATCTTTCCCACAAAAAACAAAAACAAAAACAAAGCAAAAAAAAAAAAAAAAAAAGATTAGAGCTGGGTGTGGTGGCGCACGCCTTTAATCCCAGCACTCAGGAGGCAGAGGCAGGCGGATCTCTGAGTTCTAGGCCAGCCTGGTCTACAAAGCAAGTCCAAGACAGCTAGGACTACAAAAAAAACCCTGTCTCGAAAAAACAAAAACAAAAAACCAAACCAACCAACCAAACAAACAAAAAAACCACCCAAGATTAGCCGTTGCTAGGGTGAAAGTGGAATGGTGAGTAGTTATGTAAAAGAATTCTGGGATGTGGCAGAGTTGAAGCACGCATCCAGGAGACGCTGCAGGATCCCTGGTCCTGAGCATCTGAACCGTGAACTCTTCAAATCTTCGAGGGGGGGGGACCAAAAACAAAAAACAAAAAACAAGGGCCTTCAATAAAACTACATTGCAAAAAATGGGCAAGAAATAGAATGGAAAGAGAAAAAAGTTGAAGAGGCAGAGCCTGAAGAATTTGTGGTAGAAAAGGAGTGAATGGGGTTCACAGATGCTGATAATACTTGGGAACCAGAAGAAAATTTATATTGTCCAGCGTTAGTTGAAGCATGTCTTAATTCTCAAAAAGCTGGTTAAAAAAAGAAAAAAAAAAAGATGGCACAAAAGGGAAATCTTTATCTGACAGCGAATCTGACGCCGAAGAAGAAAAGAGATGCTGCTGACAAACCAAGGGCCCTTGCCAGAGGTCTTGATCCTGAACGAATCATCAGTGCCACAGGCAGCAATGGAGGATTACTGTTTCTCATGAAATGGAAGGACTTGGATGATGCTGGCTTGGTGCTGGCAAACGGGGGTAAATATAAAGTGTCCTCAGATTGTCATCACCTTCTATGAGGAGAGGCTGACTTGGCATTCTTGTTCCGAAGATGAAGTGCAATTATTTGCATATATATATACATATATGCATACACACACACATATATACACACACACACACATGCAATCTTGATCTTGGGTTTTGAATTGCCAGTGTGAAAAACATAGTGTTCTAATGAAAATCGAATTTGCTATGCTGGTTTTGAAAGTATTGACAGTGGTTGGCATATTACTGGGTTTTGTTTTCCATCACAAGGCACTGATTCCATTGAGCAGATAAGAGCTTTCTGTAGTTGCTTCCTTTAACAATAGAATGTTGGATACCGTGTTGTATCTCCTCGGCTTTAAAGAACAGCTTCTCTTAAATGCTGGGGAGATTTTACAGTCATTACTCCGTCAGAACTTATTTTTAACTGGGACACAAAAGAATCCTTTTGGTTTTTGTTGTTGTTGTTTATATGCGTGTGAAACTGTTTTTTTTTTTTTTGACTTGTTTTTTTTAAATACTCAAAAGATCTAAAGACAAAAGCACAAGTTGATGAGATTCCATCATCATGAACATTTTCCTGAAACCACAGCCTTTCAAATTGGGCAGATTCTGTAATTTATTTGATAGTTTTAAGGGCAGCCACCTCAGAATTTATGTATTATCATATAAATACAGTAGTTTATTTACAAAATTTTGTCCATACCAACTCCTTCTCCAGAAGATGGAATTAGACAAAGTAGCAGTATGATTTAATGACAAGACTTAAGCCAAGTGTGGTGGCGCATGTCATTAATCCCAGCACTCTGGAGGCAGATAGATCTCTGACTTAGAGGCCAGCCTGGTCTACACAGCGAGTCTGCCAGGCTGTACAAAGGTTCCTCTGATGAGCCGTTCCTTTGTAGAAAGTTGAAATCTGTACTAAAATTTTATGATTCATGAAATCTGTTTGCTGTGGAAATGGAATTGTGGTTAGAGATGTTGGCAATTTACGGCCTGCTGACATAAGCAAGTGAAGAAATGCTGCTAATATTAGTTAATGACCTGCATGCTTTTTTCTTTACCCTGACTCATTCCTTAACGGTAGGATCAATGCTTTCAGTATTTGGTTCCGGTTCGATGAGCCAGAAAAGTAACTTTGTTGTATCAGAATGCCATCCAACTGTATATTTACTTTATTGTAAATAATGGTGAACAGTAGTCAATAAATAGTTTTATATTCCTTAAAAAAAAAAAAAAAGAATTCCACTGGGTGTGGAGGTACATGCATTTAATCCCAACACTCGGGAGGCAGAAGCAGGTGATTGCTGTGAGTTTGAGGCCAGCCTGGTCTACAAAAGCAAGTCCAGGACAGCCAAGACTACACAGATAAACCCTGTCTCAAAAACAAACAAAAAACCAAAAACCCCAAAACCCAAAAAAACATTTTTTTTCTTTTTTTTTGTTTTTGTTTTTTGAGACAAGGTTTCTCTGTGTAGCCTTGGCTGTCCTGGGCTCGCTTTTGTAGACCAGGCTGGCCTCGAACTCACAGCGATCCGCCTGCCTCTGCCTCCTGAGTGCTGGGATTAAAAGCGTGCGCCACCACACCCGGCCAAAAAACATCTTTTATGGACAGCCAATATCAAGGGTCTTCAGGGGTCAGGTGGGGCAGGAATCTAGGCTTTAATTCTGGGATGCTAATTACTATGGTTTATGGAAACTGCTGCTATTTAACCAAAACATAGGAACTTTTGACAATGAAGTCGGCCATGGCTAATACTGCTGACTTTGGCTTCTAGGGATGGGCGGAAAAGGTGTAGTCATGGTCCATGTAGCTGTTTCCCAGAGGATGAGGTTGGCATCCTCATCAGGGGCTCTGGGGGCAGTCTCTGGTATTGAAGGACAAGGATGCTATAAAGGACCAGTCCTTCTTCAGTGGCCTCCAAGCGCGCTATCTTCCCACCTAATGTAGGTTTTGGAGAGAGAAGATGCCATGAAGGAGGGCCATTCTTAATGGCTTCCAAGCCTGCTAATGATTATTGAGCTACCTAATGTTCTCCCCTCAAGAGTTAAGACCCTAAAGTCATTTCGAAGAAGTTTATAGAATCAACTTGGATGATTCTAGATGACACTGGGGGTGTAGAAGGGCTCAGGGTTTCTATTCTTAATTGACTTTCTGGAGGATGACCAAGGGACAAAATAGAGCTAGATGGTTCCAGGGCCATCTGAGTGTGAACACTTTGTAAAGAGTAGATAGAAAGTAAGACAGTAGTGGAGTGCACAAGATTCAGAGTTCAATAGCATCAGTACTAAGATCATAATATATTTAATCCAACTTGACTACGAATACCTGGATATCCTTTTTACCATTGGGATGGGGATGTTGACATGCTCTTAGTTTGATTTTGCATGGCAAAAGAAACAAAAGCAAACTTACTAGGAATAGAAAAACAAGCAATGCGTTCGTGGCTAAGAAAAGGATGAGAGACCTTTATTTGATTACAGCGGGGGTGGCTGTGATCACACACCTGGCTTGTCACTAGCCCATCCAGAGGCCTGTGAGGCCTGGCGTATGGTTTGTTTGGTTTGTATTATTATCGACAACCTCACTTTGGGTGATACTTTCCTACTGTGTGTTTAAGACCATGCAGGATGCCAAACTGAAGCATTTTCGTCATTTGCTAAGGCTAGCTGAAGGTCTGGCCCTTGGGAGTTGCTTAGGAAAAGCCCCTGGCTTCTTTGCCTTTCTGTTACCAGTTATTAGATGACTGTGAGGGTTAGTCAGGGCCCTACTTGGCAATGGCTTCACTTGGAAGCATGGAAGACAGTTTTATTCTGTGCTGACATTCTTCTTGTGGAATGGACACTGGTTAGAGTTCACCTGGTGAGGTCTCCAAACAAAACAACAGCTGACTCACCAGGGATACAAGGTCATCTTGAGACATGTTTCATTGTCCCTGGGACATAGCTGATGTTGGAGGACAAGGGGCGCAATGTCCCTTTTAATCTCTCTCTCTACGTTAGGATCGCCCCTAGTATGTTGAATGAACTGCCAGAAGGTCTGTTTCACTAGTCTGGTACTTTAGTTAGTGTGTAATATTTAGAGCTTAGGCAAAGCCCAAATACCTTTAATAAATCTTGCTTAGCTACCTGGGTCTTGTCTTCCACATGTCTTATGTAACTTAATTAGAACTTCTGGGACTTGCTTAGGCTTTCCAATGTTCTTTCCCATTCTGGAAAAGCATCTGCCATCTCAATCTCCTCACATAAATCATCTTTACTAAAAGCATTTCAATTCTTACATCTTTCTAATATTTTCCCTTACTTACAGATTCCCTTTTATTTTTCCCTTAGTACCATAAGACACAGTAGCATTAACAAGTACATTTATCATCATATTCAAAGAGAGTTGAATCCCAACTACACATAGAATAATGTGTAAGTTAACATTACCTGTATACATTGTGCTAGACCATGAAACTTTGTAAGTTCCCAGGAAAGTCCCACAGAAAACAGGACAATCAAAAATCTTTTCCTGTTTTTCATGGTCTAAAGCAATAGATTTGGTTCTGAATGACCCCAGTTAGCAAATGGAGATGCAAGAAACAGATACAAACATCTTCCAACTGATGTTTTCAATTTCCAGTGGAAATCAACAAAGGAAGCCCTGCTAAACTGTGATGGTAGAGTAATGGAGTGGGGACTTTAGGTAGACTGTGAGGGTGGAGTGATGGACTGGGGACTTTTAGGTAGACGGTGATGGTGGAGTGATGGCCTGGGGACTTTAGGTAGACTGTGATGGT
>OU015756.1:20029618-20051591 GCA_907169655.1 Acomys percivali | reverse complement strand
ACACACACACACACACACACACACACACACACACACACGGGAAGCTTTTCACCCTCCTTCCCCATGCTCTGCTTCTGCCTGGTTTTGTAAGCTGACGGAGGCTCTGGTTCTTACAGAGACCTCCCCTTCCAGGTTCCCCTCAATCAAGACCTGCACTGTCTTAAAATGTGGTGTCCCTGTGGTGGCTGGTGTTTTGCAGTCAAGTTGACACACCGTGGACTCACGTAGGGAATATCAATGGGAACTGTCTGGTGTGTGTTGGCCTGTGAGATTTTCTCAGTTGGGTCAGTTGTGGTGGGAAGACCCACCCTGCACGTGGCCAGTGCCACTTCACGGCCTGGTTTCCAGCACTCAGAGCACAGAGGCAAGGGCGTCTCTGTGAGTTCAAGACTAGTCTGGCCTACGTAGTAAGTTACAGGCCAGGCAGGGCTGCACAGTGAGACATTGTCCAAAAAATGGAAGGAGGGGACAGGAACCCTACCTTATACACCCCAAGCGATTTGCCTAAAGGGATCTAGGTTCTACCAAAATGACCTAATATTGTCTTTACTTAAATTCCTATCAGAATCAGGATTAGCCATTTTATAACATGTATAGCATATCTTAGAAATATAATAGGTTTTAAGAAATACACAGTCCTTTCCCTTTAGGCTAGAGGGAGTCACAATTTATTAATAGTAATTGTTTACTTAATTATTAACCCAGAGGACAGGAATTCATGGGTATGATGAAGTTTTGTACAATGGATCAAACTAATAGACACTGAAGTTTTTCCCAGTAACATAAGATCTATGGTTATTATTTTCATTTACCCAAATGTGGGGGAAACAGTCTATTTGGAGAACTCTAATAAATATCTTAAATGTTTCATTTAGTAAAAGGCTAAAGTTTTTGTAACTCAGGTTTTTAAATTTTATTTTTAATCATTTGTATCTATGTATGTCCCTGTATAGGAATGTGAGTGTGTGCACAGATGTCTGCAGAGGCCAAAAGATGATATCAGATTGAAGGCAGAGTTAGAGCTGACAACTTGGGTCCTTTATTAGAGGAGTGTGTTCTCGTGACTGCTAAACTTTCTTTAGCTCTTGTGGGCCAGATTTTATAAACACTAGGAAGAGTTCACCTTAGCACTAAAAAAACAAAAACAACAACAAAAAACAAAAACAAAAAAAACAACCCACAGAATTTACCTTATGAAATGCTCATTTCTGGAATTTTCCACTTAATATCTTTGGATCATGGTTGAGTATAGATAACCAATATAATAGAAAGTGAAATTGGATAGGCAACTACTATAAAAGCTACTGAATGACCTACTGGCCAATGGCTTTTTAAAAAATATATATAATGCACCATGTTGAACATTTGTAGCATGTACAATATGAATAATAAGTGTCTATTCATTAATGTATGTGGGTCCATGGTAAAGCTATCAGTTATACTAAAAATATAGACAGACTCACAATTCCATCAGCTGACATTTATAGAGGGAGTGAAGAAAGCAGTGACTGGGTCAGGAAACTTGTCACTAAGTATGTTCTTTTTTTTTTTTTTTTAAGATTTATTTATTTATTATTATGTATACAGTGCTGTCTTCATGTACACCTGCAGGCCAGAAGAGGGCATCAGATCACATTATAGATGGTCGTGGGCCACCATGTGGTTGCTGGGAATTAAACTCAGGACCTCAGGAAAAGCAGTCAGTGTGCTTAACCGCTGAGCCATCTCTCCAGCCCACAGGATGAGTTCACTCAAGATGGTTACCATGGAAAGAGAATTGGGTCAGACGCTGGCTCGTTGGGCCTGAGTTAAGTTTCTGAAATCTGCACCATTTCCTTGTCTCACCACATGGAGATTGTTGACTTTGGTGATGGAGAAAGATGTCAAAGACCAGACATCACAGGTGGTAGCACCTTGGTTGTTCACCAAAGGGTAGCATATTAGGCCCCTGTAGATGCACCATGCTTGCATTGGAGTGGTAGCAAAATCAGAACATCAACCTGCAAACGTACAGTGAGAAACTGAACAGTCAAATGGACCAACACATCATCTCCTCTTCTAGGATTATGGGAAATCAAAGATTGGAAGCGGGGAGGTACATAGAGTTAATAAATCAACTGTAGGACCATGGCAACAAGGTAGTTGTTTGCACCCATTTCCTGGAAAAAGGCAGAGGGACAAAGCAGCTTGGACTGATTCAGGATGTGAAAAAGGCAGTGGGTCAGAGCAGCTTGGACAGATTCAGGATGTGAAAGAGGCAGTGGGACAGGTTCAGAGTGTGAAAGAGGCAGTGAGACAGATTCAGGACGTGAAAGAGGCAGTGGGACAGATTCAGGGTGTGAACCCACCTCTCCCGTCACTGGCTATGTGATCTTTAGTTTAACCATAGAGTGATTTCTCCCTTGCAGGGTCATGCTGAGGACTGATGATGGCGCAGGTAAGGAGACTCGCATGCAGTCCTTGGTCTCAAAGTGCTGCAGCTATAGAGGCTACTGTGCTGGCACTGGGCTCCCATCTGCAGAGGAGAACTTAGAACAACAATACTTTCTTCTCTGGGTGCCACTTTTTCTAGAAAGGCACAGGTAGCTTTTCTGGTAATAATCTTTTTCTTTAAATGCTGTTCCAAAAAAATATCTTAACATCTTAATATTTAAAGTCTGCTTTTCTGAGATGTAGTTTTTTTTTACCAATGGATATTCTCTACCACTGAGCTACAAGTGTGGAAGGGGCGTGTCAACATGTTCACACACATGTGAAGACCAGAGGGTGACGTCAGTGTCTTCCTCTTTTGCTCTCCACTTTCTTTTTCTGAGACAGCCTTTGTCACTGGACGTGGAGCAGCTGGCCAGTTCTAAGCATTCGCCTGTCTCTACTCCCCGCTCCTGTGCTTGATTAGAGGTGCATGCCTGGAGCGTTACCTGAGTGTTGGGGATCCAAACTCCGGGTCCCTATGCTTGCATGGCTAGCACTACCCATTGAGCCATCTTTTTAGCCCTTCCCTTATTTATTTATTTTATTTATTTATTTATTGTTGTTGTTGTTGTTATTGTCTTTTTTTTTTTTTTTTTTTTTTTTGAGACAGTCTCACTATGTAGTCCAGGCTGACTCTAACACAATCTTCCTGCCTGAACCTCCCAAGGGCTGTGATCTCAGGTTTTCCTCACCAAGCAGGGAACATTTTGTTACTTTTCACTTGTTTCTTGCGTTACTTGTTGCTTTAGAAACACCTAACATGGCCAAGGGCTTCTAAACTGCTTTATTTTCACTAGTCTTAACTCTCCTAGGGAAACTTACATCTACATTATAGGAAACGTTCTTTATTCCCCGCCTGAAGTTAGATGAAAATTGCCCTTTCTTGCCATGGAGAGATGCCATGGGAGCTGTCTATGAACGGTCGCATTATTAGCTTGCAGCTGAACGACCCTGGTGCCTCTTCCAAAGCGTTTCACGCAGGCTACACTTTCTTCCCTTTTAACATGCCTGCAAAATGCGCACAGAGTTGTAAGAAATAGTGCAGTGAAATCCTGTCTATTCCTCATGTTCTTTCCCCACTGGTTATCTCTAGCTTATAGGTCAATGTCTAGCGTCTTCAACCGGTAACTGACTGCTCAGCTTTCTTGCCAGCTCATATTGACCCTTGCTCACTGTTTCACTGTTAGTTTTATACAAATTTCCTATCTCCATATATTTGTGTGGTCACATGCTTACTGGTCATTTGTGTATCTTCCCTATAGGAATGGCTACTTTTCTTACACTTTGCTGTTCTGCAACACTAGGTATCACATTCAGGCTCTCGTGCATGTCGGGTAAAGGCTGTACCACTGAGCTACAGCCCCTTCACGTTTCCCCTTGTTTTACTGTTCCTCAGATGTCCTGGATATTAATCTCCTATCATGTATCCAAGTTCTTCAATTATGTAACTCGACATCTCACTGTTAATATGTATCCTTCGGTGCATGTGAGATTTTCACTTTTGAGGAAGTCTAAGATGTCTACTTTTTTCTTTGTTGCCTGAGTTTTAGTGTCCAAGAAACCATTGCCAAATCCAGTATTGTGAGGCCGTTCCTCTGTTCTTAACTGTTTTTTTTTTTTTTTTAATAACTTTGGGTCTTCCTGACTGGGGCTTTGGGCAACTTTGTGTTAAAAGCATAAAGATCCATAACTATTATTTATTTATTTATTTATTGTTTTTCGAGACAGGGTTTCTCTATGTTATCTTGGCTGTCCTGGACTGGCTTTGTAGGCCAGGCTGGCCTCGAACTCATAGCAATCCTCCTGCCTCTGCCTCCTGAGTGCTGGGATTAAAGGCATGTGCCACCACGCCCGGCTCATAACCATTTATTTTAAAGACCATCTCTCACCACTGAATGGCACTTCACAGAATCTTTGTGTCTGTGTATGTGTCTGTCTGTCTGTGTGTATGTATGCGTGGATACGCATATCTGTGCATGCATGTGCAGGGACCAGGGTAGGTGTCCTGCTCCATCACTCTCCCCACTATGCCTTTGAAACAGAATCTCTCACTGAACCTGGAGCTGACCACTCTCCCCACCTTTAGACTAGCCAGTCACCTAGTCCTCTTGTTTGCACTCAGGCCTAGTGCTGGGTTTACAGGTGCACGTGACATCTCTGACTTTTTACAAGAGTGCTGGGGGCCAAACCCAGGCCATCACATCTGTACATCAGGGACTCTTACCCATAGACATTTCCCATCTCACTTTTATTTTTGAGACATGGTCACACATAGCCTAGGCTGGCCTCAAATTCATCCGATGCCTAGGGGTGACCCTGAGTTCCTGTTCTTCCTCCCGCTCCTAGCAGCCTGGATCCAGGCATGGTCCATCACACCTGGCTTCTTTACAACGTTTTTTTGCAAGGCAAGGAATTCTACTTCACAAAACCTAACCTGCCCAGTTCTCTTTTTATAGGTCCTGATTTTAATGTCAAACCTGGGAACATCTTGCTTATTCCTTGATCTCAGATTTTTTTCTTTCCCTATGTCCTTTTTATATTGAAATGTGTGATCTGTTTTTTATCTTTAAAAAAAAAGACTTATTTATTTATTTATTTATTTATTGTACAGTATTCTGCCTGCATGTGTGCCTCCAGGCCAGAAGAGGGCACCAGATATCATTATAGATGGTTGTGAGCCACCATGTGGTTGCTGGGAATTGAACTCAGGACCTTTGGAAGAATAGACAATGCTCTTAACCTCTGAGCCATCTCTCCAGCCCTGTTTTTTATCTTTTAAAACTGTGAGTCTCCACTGTCTTGCTGAGTTTTGTTAGACCTAGACCCTTAGAAATTACTTAGGTAAGCCTTGAGGAACATGTAATGAGCTAAGTGAGATGAAGTCATAGAAGAACACACATCAGACATGTAGATCCCACCATGCCATGTGCTTCTGGTGGTTAACAGGTGTGAGCTTAAGGCCAGAGGTATGTGTGTGCGAGTGCCAGTGCCAAAGCTAGTGTGTGCGTAGGTACGTGGAGGGGGGAAATCCTCTTACTCTACTTCCTTACCCACCTTTCTTTTGCAAATCACCCTGTTAGGTGTTAAGCCCATCTTTAGAGATCAAAAGACCACAACAAAAAGCTCAAGATGGCTTCTGGTTTCATCAGCACATCAATGTCCCATGTGACAAATCACGGTGTTTCTGCTTCTTTCTGCCTCCCTGGTGGGCCTTGTTACACACGTATCTCTTTTCTTGTCACAGAGAACCACAAGAATTTCCAGCTGACAAACAACCCATGCGCTCTCCATTCTTGGTGTGATAGGTGTGTGTGTGTGTGTGTGTGTGTGTGTGTGTGTGGTCCCAGAAGATAAGCAGGACTGACTGTGTGCTGTTTGGGATCAAGGGCAAGTTCAGAAAATGAACTCAATTGCACGAGCCTTGGGAAAGTGTGCAACAATTGACCTGGTAAACCAAATCAACTCTCATGACTGTGTCTCAGAATTGTCTAAGAAAGGAGCATTTGCTGGCCTTGAACACCTCCTGCTTCTGCCTCCCACGTGCTGAGGTGACTGACATGAGCCACCATGTCCAGCTGTAGCTTTGATCTGGCAAATCCCCCTTTTTGAACAAATTAAAGTTGGGTGGAGTCTTAGGTAACAAGCTCCTGTGGACCTAGAATACACATTTCAATAGCATGTAATATTCCCTTGGTCTATGACAGTGTCCCCAGTCTAAGAACTGAAGGAAAAGTCTGAAAGGCAGTTCTCTTCCATCACCTCTGTCATTCCCCCACCCCCACATTTCCTGAGCCCAAACTGGTCCACTGTTCCAGTTACATTAGAAAATGTCACCAGGGCTGGAGAGATGGCTTAGCTGGAAACCTAAATTCGATCCCTGGAACCCAAGCAAAGGTGGAAGGAGAGAATCAACTCCATGAAATTGTCCTCTGACCTCCACATATGTGCCATGGTAAGCATGCTCCTACCTACACATACAATGCATGCATGAGCACATATGCATAAATTTTAAAAAATCACTCAAAGTTTTCATTTACTTGTAAGATGTACTGGCTAGTTTTATGTAAACTTGACACAAGCGGGAGAGGAGGGAACCTTAATTGAGAAAATGCCTCCATAAGATCTAGCTATAGCCTGGGCATCACTCCTATAATCCCAGTACTTGGGGAGGCAGAGGCAGGCAAACCTCTGTGAGTTCAAGGCCAGCCTGGTCTACAGAGTGAGTCCAGGACAGCCAAGGCTACACAGAGAAACCCTGTCTCGAAAAACCAAAAACTTACCTCCCCTAAGCACCCCCACCCAAACATCCAGCTGTAGGGCATTTTCTGAACTAGTGTTTGATGGGGGAGGACCCAGCCCATTGTGGGTAGTGCCATCCCTGAGCCGAGGAGCAAGCCAGTAAGTAGCAACTCTCTATGGCCCCTGCCTCAGCTCCTGCCTCCAGGTTCCTGCCCTGCTTGAGTTCCTGTCCTGGCTGCTTTTGATGATGAACTGTTACATGGAAGTGTCAGCAAAATGGTCCCCCCCCCCAGTGACTTTTGGCTGTGGTGTTTCATCACAGCAATAGTAACCTAAGACATAAGGATAAATTCCAGTCTTCTGAGCTAAAGAAGCCTTTTCAAGGACAGAGAAGAAGTATTTTATTTGGGACTGGAGAGATGGCTCAGGGGCTCAAAGCCCTGTTGTTCTTGCAGAGGATCTAGGTTCAAGTCCCGGCACCTACATAGTGGCTAACAACCACCTGTAACTATAGCTCCAGGGCATCTAATGCCCTCCTCTGGCCTCTGTGGGCACCAGGCACATACACAGTGCAGGCAAAACACTCATACATAGAAAATAAAATATCTAAAAAAAAAAAAAAAGAACTTTATTTTGTATAATAAACTGTTTCCTTTCATTCAGTGTAGTATTTACTCTGCTGATACTAATCTTCCAATAATATTTCACAGTGAAAAGCCAAGGATAAATGTTCCCCTGGCCACAAAGAGCTGAGCAGATCTGGAATGTGATCTAATGAGTTTCTGACAGAAGGGGGGAAAGAGCCAAGATTGCAAAAGCCGTCTTGAAAGGGTTCTGGCATTCAGCCTTAGTTTGAAACTCTCCTCCAAACGGCATTATTTATCCAAATGACTTGCTAAGCTGTTATCCAGATGGTCGCCTCTCACAGAATCAGCATTGCCAGCTTTGTACCTTTTACCATGTATTACCGTCCAATAAATGTCATTCCACAAGTGTGAGTGATCTGCACTCTTACCCAATCTGTGTGTGCATAGCAAGAACTGCTTAGCACATTGAGTGACATCGTGAGAACCTCTGTTCCCTCTGCTCCTTTTGTGTCCCCCAAACTCTTGCTTTTCCCCAGAGGGGGGAAAAAGGACCAAAGCTAAAAGATGATGGCATCTCCCACTGTTTATATCTGATGCTTTGGAAGCCTCTGATTTCAAACAACCAAGTGAACGGTACACTCTCCTGAAAGCGTGTATTCTATGTCCACATAATCTTGTTATCTAAGACCCCATGCACTTTAACTTGTTCAAAAAGGGGGAACTTTGTAAGTGAAAGTCACAACTGAACATAGAGTGGCTCATGTCAGTTACCTCAGCACTTGGGAGGCAGGCACAGTTTGAAGCCAGCAAAGGCTTATTTGAAACTGCCAACAATGGTGGTAATAACATCATTCATACTTTTGTTATCAAGTACCTTGTAGTTCTTCCAGCATGAATAAGACTATCAAAGCCTGGGAAAATGGCATTCT
Organism: Acomys percivali; assembly: GCA_907169655.1. Taxonomy (NCBI): domain Eukaryota; kingdom Metazoa; phylum Chordata; class Mammalia; order Rodentia; family Muridae; genus Acomys; species Acomys percivali. Next base: position 20,043,364 of record OU015756.1, on the reverse strand, counting down.
GTGGCCAGTACATGCTCCTTGAAGACACATCTTCCATTGCACCACATGATGGAAAAATACCTCCCACCTACAGATGGAAAGTCCAGATCCTCATTGTTTGAAACTCTTTTTTATCTGTGACTTTTACCTGTGACTGACTGCTGCAGGAGCTAAGATGGTACTTTATGGAAGGCTTGTCTGTCCTGGGTCTATGGGGAGAGGCAGTTGTAACTACTCTGCTTGGGACACAGGCTTAGTAAGGGTTTTGCCTCTCACTAGTTAGGTGACATTGGTTAAGCTTGCTCTGTGCCTCAGTTTTCCCATCCATAAAGTGGGAAGAATAACGGCACTGACCTCACCACATTTTCAAAAAGGCTGAAAAACACTCCTGACTGTCTAGCCAGCCTCCCAGGGACAGCTAACTGCTGCCATGCGCCAGGGATTAACATTTCTGTTCATGACAACCCTTGCATATATAACCATAGTCTCCTGAGATTATACTCCTGGTGACTCGTAGTCAGTCTGTGGAAGTGTGTTCGCACGAGGATGAAATCATCAAATGACACTCTCCTTAGGATGTGTCCCCGTTGTTAAGTGACATAGGAGTGACCCAGGATTCTGTACTCCACTGCGAGCGCTACCTGGGGCTTTGCTTATCTTCCTTGAAGTCATAATTTATCAGGAGGCATGCTTCTTGCCACAGCAATTTTTCCATGTGCTTTTTGGGGCCAGCCGGTAAGGAGCAGAAACGACGAAGGAGCCACCCACTAATGGCCAAGGCTGTCACAGTGCTATGAACCAGAGCCTCCTGGGCATCTCTGCCATGAGTGCTGTGAGCAAACGCGGAGGGCTTACATTATGCTGTAATTCACTGGCAATTAGAAGTGAGAATAACAAGGACTATCTGTTTTGTTTTCCCATGATTCTTATAGACTCGGAGACACAGGTCAGCTATGGGGGAATAAGGAAGGGGCCAACCAATAAGTTATCAGCACAGAGATAAAAGCTGTTTTTACTTCATCCTAAGTTTTGAATGTCATGAGTCAGGTGACCTGATGTCACCTTAAGAGTCTGTGATGACTCGGCCTCCTGATCGGCAGATATTAGGGGCATCATTAAATCTATAAGGTCAGCTCCCCACTACAAGGGTGCTGGCAAAACAAACAATAAAAAAAAAAAAAACCAAACCAAAGCCCCAACATTCATAGTGAAGGTTCCCAAATATAAATGATTTCTAAACAGAACCAGCAGTAACTTTTTTTAAATCCACATTTTCTTGATTTCTAAAACCAGTCACCTTCATTCACCCAACAGATGACTATAAGGGTCCGCCTACACTCATGGATTCTTTTTCTTAGAAATAGACGGAGCTCACTGTTCTGATAGCATCCCAAGACAACCCCTAAAGGAACTCCCTCCTACTAGCATGTGGACCCAATATGGTCTGAATTTCCATGCAACATCTCTTAGTAACAAATACTGCCCAAGTATGGAGAATATAACTTCTCTTCTTCTTAGTTCAGAACATTTTACTCAGTTTATTTTCTCAGGACAGTAATGCACTCAGCTCAAGGATACCCTATATGGTACCACTAGTTAAGCCCAACAGCCACCCCATTTTCCTTTGACAAGATTCTCTTGGACCCAGCCAGTGAGATGCAAAAGGAAGTCTTCTGAGTAGCAAACGGGAAGGGTTTGTATCCTCAGCAATGGAAAATCTTATCCACCCACATTCCTTCTTTCTCACTTGGGATGGTACAGCAAAAGTACATTACTTGATGTTATGGCATCCATGATGCCATATACACTACAATAAATATGAGGACCCAAAGCCACCATATTGAGGATGACTGAAAAGAAGGTGGAAAGAATAAGTCCTTGATGATGTCATCAAATGTCCAGTTCCACCACTCTCCAAGCACAAGGAAGGTCAATTACAAGTCTCCATTTCAAGTTGGTACAATACCAGATTCTCTCTACTCATCTCCTGTGACTGGGTAACTGACCACTCACCCTGCCTATGACAAGTGCCCTCTCTTGCAGGCGTGGCTTTGTGAAGATTCGTTTCACAACAACGGGACTAGGTTCCTACTTTCTAGAGTTGCACACCAAAGCATGTAGACCGATTGCCACCCAACAAAATTGATTTAAAACTTCAACAAAGAGATGAAAGAGTTAGACATAAGGTGTAATAGCTGCATGGCATTTTGAAATATAGTGACTAGTGATGGCCTTTGAGCCAGTGACTGAGTGCTGACTGCTCTTCCAGAGGACCTGAGTGTAGTCCTCAGCAGCACATCAGGTGGCTCACAACTCTAGCTCTAGGAGGTCTGGCACACCTTTTGGCCTCTGTACACACCTGTGTGGACGACCATGCACTCAAGCGCATACACACACACACACCACACAGACACACACAAAACATAAAATTTTAAAAATGCTGGAATGGTAAGCTTTGTTATGTGTATTTCATCCCATTTTTTTTTTTTTTTTTTAAAGAAAGGCAACAGAACAACCACCCTATGTCCATTAGAATAGCTAGCATAAAAATAACAAATGCTAGCTGGGTGTGATGGCACATGCATTTAATCCTAGCACTTGGTGGGGGGGGGGGCAAAGGCAGGTAGATCTGTGAGTTTATACTGTGAGTTCTAGGACCGCAAGGGCTCTGTAGTGAGACCCAGTGCCAAGAAAAACAAAACAAATGTTGTCAGGATATGGAAAAACAGAGCGTTTTAATCTCTTATTATATAGCCTTGGCTGACCTGGCATTTCCAATGTAGGCTAGCCTGGCTTCAAACATACAGAGATACATCTACCTCTGCCTCCTCAGTGCTGGCATTAAACGCATGTGCCACCATGCCTGGCCAAGAACTGGAACCGTTGCTGGGAATTTAAAATGTTATAGTCAGCTGGGGAGATAGATGACTTGGTTGCCCAAGCACTTGAAGCACACACGTGAAGACCTGAGTTCAAAGCCCCAGAACCTACATAAAGTTAGATGTAGTAGTGCTAGGATTATAGACATAGGATCTGGGCACTCTTAGGATAAGATGGGAGCCAGAGGGAGGAGAGTCCCAGGAAGGCCCTGAGCCAGCATCCTGGTGTATGTAGCAGCAAACAACAGAGATCTTGCCTTAGACAAGATGGAAAGTGAAGACAAATGCCTGAGATTGCTTTCGGACTTCCACAAGCAAGCCGTGGTACATGCACATATGGGTTTCCCTGCTCCCCACCCCCCCCACAACACCATAGAGGGATGAAACAAAATGCTAAAACATATTACTAGAAAACAATAGCGGTTTCTTAACAAGTTAAAAATAAAGTTAACGTATGATGCAGAAATTCCACCATGGGTCTTTGCCCAGGTGATGGATTGAATGGAGAATGTTTGATCCCCAGTAGGCATCCCTGTTAGGGAAGGTTCCGGAACCTTTAGGAACTAGGTCCTTACTGGAGGAATTATGTCCTTGCGGGGGGTGGGCTTTGAAATTTTAGACAACCCTGTTTTGCTTCCTGATCTTTGTCACTTCCTGTGCGCAGACAAAAATGTGATCAGTAAGCCTGGCATGGTGGCACACGCCTTTAATCCCAGCACTCCGGGAGGCAGACGCAGGCAGATATCTGTGAGTTCGAGGCTAGCCTGGTCTATAAATTGAGGCCAGGACAGTCAAGGCTACACAGAGAAGCCCTGTCTTGAAAAACTGGGGAAAAAATGTGATCAGTGGCTTGCTGTTCCTTCCTGCTGCTACAACAGTCCTCTGCCTCCAGACCTGTAAGCCAAGATAAATACTTCTCTCCTCTAAGTTGCTTTTGGTCATATATTTTATTCCAGCAACAGAAAAGGACCTAATTCAAACTATAAGAACAAAAAACAAGAACATGAATAGACACATGGAAACCCACACTGAGAGTGACATTATTCACACCAGCCAAAGGAAAAAAAAAACCCAAGTGCCCGTCAGTGCGTGAAAAGGTTTGGCACTTTACAAACAGAATATTACTGAGCTTTAAAAAGGAAAAAGAAAAAAGAAAAAGAAAAAGAAAAAAACAAAAAAACAACCCAGGCATGGTGGCTCCCACCTACAACCCCAGCGCTCAGGAGGGTTATTCACAAGTGCAAGGCCAGCCATAAAAAGGAAATTCTGACAAATGCCATACGATGAACAAAAAGACACTGTTGTATGGTTTCTAATTATGAGCTACTAAAGTGGTTCAGCCAACAGAGATGGTGGGATGGACAGAAAGCTGGTGCTTGATGTCGAGTGGGGGGCTACAGAACGGGTGTTTGCATTTAATGAGAGCTCTACCTGGAGGTTGTAGTTTCTAGGTAACACACTACCCTTCCCACTCAGGGCAGAGGCGATTCATATATATATATTATATACGTACATATATGTATATGTGTGTATGTATGTATGTGTGTGTGTATATCTATATCTATCTATCTATCTATCTATCTATATATATATATACACTGTGTGTGTGTGTGTGTGTGTGTGTGTGTGTGTGTGTGTGTGTGTAACTCAGGTTGACATGCTTGCATAGGAAGCCCTTTTAACTACTGAGCCTAGATGTAGCTTTTGTTTTTGTTTTTTTTGTTTTTTCCTGAGACATGGTTTCTCTTGGATGTCCTGGACTTGCTTTATAGACAAGACTGGCCTCGAACTCACAAAAATCCACCTGCCTCTTCTTCCCAGAGTGCTGGGATCACAGGCGTGTACACCCAGGCCCGGCTGCTACATGTAGCTCTTAATAGTCTTACAAACAATAAACAAATGGCAAGTTACCCTCCATCTACACTCAGACACACACACACACACACACACACACACACACACACACACACACACTCCAGTTACAACGGTGGCATAGTGTAGGGAATGGAGATTTGCTGGGAGCCAGAGAGGAGCTGGTGGTAACAGAGATCACCAGCTGTCTACGAACCCCTCCCACACTTCTTCCACTGCATTAGAAGAGCAGCTAGGCCCACAGGACACCGAGGTTCCTCTGAGCCGTGGCACAGCAACATGACTAATTTCTTACCGATGGGGTAGGGGACAAGAAGGCTTTCTCACTCATCCCCTCTGATCTAAGTCAAAGGCGACCCATGCACAAGACACTGTGCTGCAGATGGCCTAGCTGCTGTCAGTCCCTCCCACATCTCCACGTTACATAAATTAGAAAGACAAACAAGCCCTCTGCATTTTAAAGTCATTCCGTCATTAGATTCTTGCTGCCACCTCGGCAGGATCTTTTACTGTAGCTAATTAATACATCCAGACGCTGCAGCAAGTGAAGCCCAAACAGCTCACCAAACGGCAAAGTCACTGTTCATAAGGGACCTGAAAAATTCTACAATTCTTAGGTGACACTAACACAACCTTGCCCTGGGAATTAGGGGACATCCCGTCCAAGAGACTGGAGTGACTAGGGGGTGTCCATCTCCCCCATCTTCCCCCCCAAATCCGTAGAAGGATAAAGGCCAGGGAATGTTTTCCTGACTTAACAGTGGCCAATCTTTCATGTGTATGTAAACGTTTCAGGGTTTTTGTTTTGCTTTTTGTTTTCTTGAGAGAGGATCTCACATAGTCCAGGCTGGCCTCAAACTTGCAACATAGTCAAGTTGACCTTGAGCTCCTGATCCTCCTGCCTCCACCTCCCAAGGCCTGAGATTACAGGCATGCACCACCAAACCTGGCTTATGTGGAGCAGAGGATTAAACAAGGGTTCATGCTAGACACCTCAGCCTCATTTTCACAAAGATTTCATAAATATACAAATCTTCTCCCTACTTGTCAAATACTTCCTGAAGCACTCAAGCCTCTTGTTGTTGTTAGTGTGTGTGTGTGTGTGCTTTTGTTTTTCGAGACAGGGTCTCTCTGTGTAACCTTGGCTGTCCTGGACTCACTTTGTAGACCAGGCTGGCCTCGAACTCACAGCGATCCACCAGCCTCTGCCTCCTGAGTGAATGCTGGGATTAAAGGCTTGTGCCACCACAAGGCAGGGAAAAGGCTGGGTTCCCTTATTGACGAATTTGTAGATGGTGAAGAGATTATTTCGGGGAAGTTCTGAAGACTCTCCCACTCCTTCCACCATATGCAATTATTTCATCACTATCCCAAAGGCAGTCAACAAACAAAGAACCCCAAGCAATAGTCTGACCACATGCTGCCCCATTCGCTTTGCCCCGCAGCTGTGAGACTGAGAGAAACTTCGGCGGCCTCTCTGGTACGCTCTCTGGAGCTCCAAGCACCAGAAAAAGCAGAGAGCCCACAAGATGTAGCCCTCTCTGGCTAGACCCTGTCCTCAACACTTAGTTCAGTGAAAAGAAAACAAGCAAACACGAAGCAAACCAAGAAATGTCCCATCCAAGTCCCCAGCAACAGGAAATGCCCAGGAACCCCAGGAGGTGAAGATGTGAGAGGTAAACTCGGGTTGGATCTTGTGTGGCTGTGGAAGAACGCCCAGGCCGGGAAGTGCACAGGACCAGCCACCCTGGAACACTGAAGATGGAGCTCCTGTCAATCAAGCCGCCAGCTTCTTGGTGGACAATGTTACAGACGCAAAGAACAAGACCATGATTCTCCCACAATCCATTTCATGGGCCCTCAGAATAGAACGAGGACCATGAGTGTGACTTAGATTTGTGGGGTGAAACATCTTGCTTAAGTTTACTAACCCGCAGTTTTCCCATCACAACATGGGGTTCATAAAGTACTTACTTCTTTGGGCTGCAGTTAAAACTAAGATTTAGCCTCACAGTGACATGTACATGCTAAGAACATGCTAAGCTCATGCTAGCTGGAAACCATCATTATAAATGGCTGTGTTAATATCACTGCTGCCCACCCCATTTTGGGCCCAGGGAACGAAAGCAAAACTGTAGATTTATTCCAGCTTAATGCTACCCACGTATGAATTTTGGAGGGGAACCTGGAAAAGAAATAGGATAGGCGGGGCCGGGCGTGGTGGCACACGCCTTTAATCCCAGCACTCGGGAGGCAGAGGCAGGCAGATCGTTGTGAGTTCAAGGCCAGCCTGGTCTACAAAGTGAGTCTAGGATAGCCAATGCTACACAGAGAAACCCTGTCTCAAAACAAAACAAAACAAAACAAAACAAAACAAAACAAAACAAAAAACAAATAGGATAAGCTTTCAAAGTTCCCATGGAGAAACAGGGTATGACTTTTCATTCTATATCTATATCATCTATATCTATATCATCTTCAAGCAGCCTCTTGAAATCACTTTATGCTAATGACTTCTCTGGAAAGTCAGAAAGCACATGGAACATACCAGGCCAGAGATTGTTTGTTGGAGCGCAGAGGGTTCTGAAGCAAGCTGTACGTCACCAGGCATCCTTCCCTCAGCAAGAACTAATTAACAGCAGAACTGAGTCCCCCCCTTTACCCCCTAACCCCCCACCCCCACCCAGAACACATGCAGTGCTACTCCATCCACACAATGGCAACCATCGGAAGCAGGGGCTTACAAAGTGCCCAGTCCCCGCTCTCCCAAAGCCGGTGGCCGCCCCACTTATCTGGTACACGCTCTCTTCGTGTGGACTTTCCCATCATTTAGTCCCCCGTACAAAAGTAACCTACCTGGAACAGACTTCGTAAATAATTCTGCCTTCAGTCAAGCCCGCCCTCCTCTTTTCAATGATGCTATTTTGTTACTCTTAAGCGCTCAGGAGGCTACAGGTTGTAAATAAGGGTGTGAATGCAGATGGTAGATCTCGGCAGGGGTTAATTTTTGTTTCTTTGCTGTTCTGGGGTCGCATCCAGTGTCCCACATATACCAGGCAGGAACTCTACCATTGAGCAACACCCCAGACCAAGGGTGATTCAAGTTAGACTGCAACGTAGCAAGGGCTAAGGGATACCGGGCAAACAAATGAGTGTGTCTGAGAGAAAGTTGCCTTAAATTGTCAATTTGGCACAACCTGGACTTATGTGTGAGAAGACGCCTCAACTGAGGAGCTGCCTAAATCAGGTTGGTCTGTGGGCATTTCTCTGAGGGACTGTCTTGATTATTAGTAGATGTGGAAGGGCCCAGCCCATGGTGGTTGGCAGCATCCCCTGGGCAGGTGGTCCTGGAAGATACAAAAAGCTGGGCATAAGCCAATGAGTGAGCCATTGCTCCATGGTTCCCACCTTCAGTTTCTCCTTTGAGTTCCTGTCTGACTTTTCTCAGTGATGAACTGTGTAAGATGTATAAGATGAAGCAAACCCTTTTCTCCTCTAAGATGCTACTAGGGAGAGTGCTATCTATAGAGCCGAAAGGAAAGCTGAACGCCAGGTAAATAACATTTACTTCCCCTGTCTGAGTGCCGCTGCTCAGTCTGCTGAGGGCCCAGTGAGAACAAAAATCTGGAGGGAAGCCAACTCACTCTTCTTGAGCTAAGACATCCATTTCTCCTACCTTGGACAGCAGGACTCTGGCTTCTCCAGCCTTGCAGCTCTAACCTTAACAGAGTGACTTTCCTGGCTCTCGGCCTGCAGACTCCAGCTGCCTCTTACCGCGGACTTGCCTGGGTTTCCAGCCAGCGGGCTGCACACTGTAGTTCTGAGCCCTGGCAAGGCACGAGGCATCTCCCATAACTGCATGTGTATACATGTATCCTCTGGTTCTGTTTCCAGGGACAACCCTGACTCAGGCCTTCAGCACAATGGTGGCTCCATAGTTAGTTGATAAAATTAGCACACAGAATTGCCACACATCCTAACAAGGACCTTAAAGCTCGTAGCTAAGGGGACTGGAGTGTGTTCCAACTCTCCTTGAAGCCATCAGGAAACATATTCAGAAAGCACTGGGTGGCAATTAATCTCAGAGTCTAAGCAGGCCCATATGCCGGCCCTGGCTGGCACACTAGGCTTTAGATTTGGATCATTTTACTGGGTGGTCATCACCTAACTGTCCCTTTGTGGCTGGAACCAAGGTTCTTTCAATGTCCTGTCTGCTTCTTCATGAGGCTGGGTCAGATAGTGACATCCTCTTCCTCTCTCAAGCAAGGGTTGGTGGGTGGGGATTATCCCCTGAGACAGACATGTGTGCATAAAGCCCCTCCCTTTTGGTCCCTTTGCTCCTCCTCCTCGAGTTGCAGGCTCCTCCCACTGTGGTTTAGTTCTGGTTTCTCTATGGTGGATGCTCATGGGCCTCTCCCCCCTATATCTCCTCTCTCTCCTCTCCAGAGACAGCTCACCCTTAAAGCAGAAAGCTATGGGATTGGAAGCATAGCAAGAGTGAGCTGAGAGAATAAATACTTCTTAGGAATTACACACCAGGACCAGCAACAGGGCTTGGTGGGTAAACACGCTTGGATGCAAGCTTGAGGGCCTAAGCAATGCCCCTGGATCCCAGCATGGAGACCCTGACTGCTCTTCCTTTTCTTCTGACCTCCCAACATTCATGTGGTAGCATACATGTGCGCACTCACAGTGATAATGAAATTGCCCAACAGGAGCTGGGTCAGGGTAGCATATGCAAGACCTGGGTTCTGCCATGAGAAGGGTTTGAAAATCTCATCAGTTTTTAGGCACTCTACTTCCATTCTGCTAGAAACAATTCACAGAACACTAATAGGATATTCTAATGAGCTGGGCTCCTCCTAGTACCTTGAGTGATCTCTTGTCTAGGGTGAATTAGGGGTGAATTTGCTGACTGAGGGAGTGTGAGCATTAGGGTTCTCAGTGTCTGCATAGTGTCATTCACATAAAGGGAAATTGCTTCATTTCTGAGGAGACAAATCAGTTTTCTGGAAAGAAAGGGCAGCAGAGAATAACAACTTGACCCAATGCTTGGGAGACAGAGTTAGGGGGAATCGGCATGAGTTCTAGGCCAGCCAGGACGACACGGTGGGATCTTGTCCGAAACAGAACACAAATGATTAAATAGACAGATAGGACTTTTTGTCAGGCTAAAGAGCTTGTACACAACAAAGGAAACAATCTATAGAGTGAAGAGATGATCAACAGAACGGGAGAAAAGCCCCACAAGTTACACATCTGAGGCAAGGTAAGATCCAGAGGACCCTCCTATATCCCAGTAACTGAATAGTCTCCAGAATAGCACAGGAGAACCAGCTCATGAAGAGGGGGGAATAGATCCTAACCCTAAAGACACATGTTTCAAAATGGCGCATTAACAACTACCAGGACTATGGGCAAGAGCTCTACTCAACAGCAGTAATCACCACAGAAACGCAAATCAGACTGCAACCACCTCCGCCTCACTCCACTGAGAATTCCTGCTATGCAACAGACAAAAGATAAATACCAGCAAGGATGCCGAGGAAAGGGAATCCCTTACCCTGTGCTAATGCAAGTTAGTAGCCATTATGGGAATTTCTTTAAAGACCGAGCCGCATGACCCATGGGTACTCTTCCTAAAGGAAATGAGGCAAGTGTGCCCAGCAGATAGCTGCATTCCCACGAGCACTGCAGAACTAGGCACAATATCCAAGAAGTAGAAACAGCCTACCTACCATTAACTAGTACAAGTATGAAGAAACTGTACATATAGCAGTGAACGCTGTTCAGACTTTAAAAGGAATCTAACCTGTAATTTGTAAGGATCACTGTATTAGATGGAATGGTAGGAATATCGCCTGATCTTGTCACTCGTGGCATCTAAAACAGTTGATCTCATTGAAATTAAGAGTAGGGTGGTAGTTGCCAGAGGCTGGTGGGGGTGGGGGGCAGGCTAGGAGCAGGTAGTAAGTTGCAGTGAGATAGGAGAAATACATTCTGGTATGCTGATGCTGATGCAGTGGGGTGACTATAGATGATAAAGATGCATCATACACTTTAAAGAGCCAGAAGGATTCTGAGTTGTACCATAAAGAAATGACGGTTGCCTGAGACATATTTAACCTGGCTCAAACATTATGCCACATATGCATGTACCAAGGCATCAAGGCATCAGCCCATGTTTTTATATATCAGCTTACATGATTTTTTAGTAGTAAAATTGAAAAAAAAAAAAAAAGGATAGCAGTTCATTTAATGGTTCTTACTTGATAAAAAACATCCTCAAGGACACCAGTCTAAGTTTGATTTTTAACACTTTACCCTTTGGCCTAAAGTGTGGTTTTCATATACAGTTAACTCTCAAGAAAGGATTTTTATAAGCAAACAACATTGCTACTGCTTTCTTTTCTGGTTATGGATGTGCCATTGGTATCCAGAGTGTATGTATCCGCTAGTGAGTGAGGGCAGAAGCCTGCCATGCTGAGGGTTTGGACCTTAGGTAGATGGGCTGGCGTGACTGCCCTGGTTAATCTAGCTCTGCTTGTTTGTTTTTCCGTGTACACTGGAGGCAGAGACCTCATAGCCTCGTAAGTTTGTTCTCTTTATGTCACCTGAACTTGTGGATTATATATACACAGAATTAAAAACTGAAAAGCAAGACGTAAAAATCCCTGATAACTAACCATGAATATGCCTACATGTGTTCTCGGAGACCTTCCCCCATATTTAATTCTACAAATCCTTTACCTGTGTGTGTTATGGCCACAGACGCACTCTTGTCGGCCTTGCTCCAGTCTTACAGTAATACCCATTCTCAGCTCCAAAGCCTTGTGGTAATTCATCTCAGACACCTCAATCTTTGCACATCCCTAGGTTCAAGGTACTGGGGAACCCTGAGCCAAAGCAGGTCTCAGACTAAACACAGCCTCGCACAGTAGCCAGAAAGATACCTTAAGACACAAGTCAGGCTTCACTCCTGCCAGACAGACATAAGGGTTCAAACCCGGACTCTGACCTCAAGCATGGCGTCCTCCCAGGCTTCGGACGCTGGCCGTCTTGCACGGGCTTATGAGCCCTGCCTTGTCCCTCTATAAAATGTGCTTGCCCCTAATGTGGCACATGGCTGTGCCTTTGCCCTGTTCCAGCCCCCTGTCCCTGTCCCAAGACTTTGCAAAATGAAGACTTTCCTTGGAAAGCTTTTCCTGAACATTCCTCAACCCCGGAATTCCCTTCTCCATCCTACTGCACACCCTCCCTATCCTGTCCCGTATTTAACCTATTTATTTTACTCATGGGTTTTCTTATCACTAAATGGGAATTTGGAAAAAAAATTAGTTAATTTTTTTTTATAGATTATTCAATTTTTTTTACTGATATCCATTTATTTTATATTTTTATTACTTTTTAAATATCTTGTCTACAGTTTCCTCTCCTGCCTTCCCTCCCAGTCTCTTTCCCAACCTCTACTTTGCCCCCCTAAATTAACCTATGTTTTAATTCTTTGACAGTTTCCTCTATAATGAATTTTAGTCCCATTCCTCCCCTATTACTTGCTCTCACTCCCCGCCCCTGCTCTCGCTGAAATCTTTTTCTCCCCAACAAGCCTGAGGGTGAGGGGGTTTTGTCTCTTATCCCCTATCTTATCATCAATGTCTACAACAAGACCACATCTATAGACGTCTGGTGAAGAACACACGAAAGGCACTGCGCTGGGCCGAGGATTCTAGACAAGCAAGATGAGGGGCTGGAGAGATGGCTCAGAGGTTAAGAGCACTTGTCTGCCCTTCCAGAGGACCTGGGCTCAGTTTCCAGCACCCATATGGCAGCTCACAACCATCTGTAACCCTGGTCCCAGGGGGATCCGACACCCTCTCCTGACTTCCATGAACACCAGGCACACAGATGGCGGCACAGACGCACACAGAGCCAAAATACTCATCCATGCAATGAAATAATAAAAAAGAAACTTAACAAAGACACACAAAGCGAGCTGAAGGAATGAGATTTGCTTGGAGGCGGTATCCACGTGAACATAAGCGACTGGGCACCACGTGGTGATGACAATGGCTGTGTGTGCTACACCGCAGCAAGAGTGATGGATTCTGCCCGTGGGCCGTGAGGGCAGCGTCCACAGAGCCTGCCCTGTAGGCTGCATCTTTGGCGATACACAAAGCCACAAGATACAGACAGCATAATACGATGGCTCCCGCAGTGGGGTGTGCGGTACAGGGAGCTTGTTGGTATGAATTCACATGGAGGAGCCACGTAGGGAGTGACCATGAGCAAAGGCCAGGCCAGGTGCCTGGTTCTGACTAAATGCTCCTAGCTGGGCACAGACAGAGGGGAACGATCAGCAGTCGGTGAGGGGTATTCTTGACTGTTGCTATGGCAAAAATGTCTCATACAAAAGCAACTTTGGCTTACAGCTTGAGAGGATTTGGCTTGTTGTGGTAGGGAAGGCACGCCATCAGGATTATGAAATATCGGCCGTCAGGAAGTACAGCGAGCCTGAGCGCTGCTGTTGCTCCAGGGACTGCCCCCCCCCCCCTTCCGCCTTTTCTCCGGGAGACCCTATTTCCCAGGATGGTGCTGCCCACATTCAGGGTGACTCTCCCTTCTCAAACCTCTTCAGAAGCATGCTCACAGACACCCTCAGAGGCTCGTCTCCTTGGTGATTCTAAACTTAGTGAAGCTCACAATGAAATGAACCATCACACAGGAGAGGGTGGCGGGTCACACAGTCTTATTAGATAATGAGGGTCAGAGGCTCTCGTTAAACCCAGATTTTTATAGAAATGTACAGATGGGCCTAGAAGAAAATTCCGGAGTCTGATTAAAGTCTAGTCAAGCAAAGAATCTTTGTCCACGTCCTGGTCACCGGTTTTTTGAAAGCACAACTAAAGCATGGCCAGAATTCAAGAACAGGTTGCAGAATATAAGGTCATTCCAGCATGTCGTTTCTTTCTTTCTTTCTTTCTTTCTTTCTTTCTTTCTTTCTTTCTTTCTTTCTTTC
>OU015756.1:20011197-20021512 GCA_907169655.1 Acomys percivali | reverse complement strand
CTCCTCTCCCCTCCCCTCCTCTCCCCTCCTCTCCCCTCCTCTCCTCTCCTCTCCCCTCCTCTCCCCTCCCCTCCCCTCCTCTCCTCTCCTCTCTTCTCTTCCCTTTTCTCTTTTCTCTCCACTTCCCTCTCTTGATAAGTTCTCATGTATCTCAGGCAAGCCTCAAGCCTGCCTTGTATTGAAGGATGACCTTGAACTCCTGACTCTTCTTACGCTTTTACTTCCCAAGTGCTGGCGTTATAGATATGGCCCCACATGCCTGTCTGACACAGAGTTGGGGGCAGAACCCCGACCTCTTCACACATGCAGGCAAGCACTGCACCAAATCTTCCATATCCTCGGCCCCTGTCATGAAACCTTCATGTTATGGAAGCGGACGCCTAGAGACTGCTTTAGCTAAGAAGCATCAATCTCTCACTGATTTGAATGCAGAAGAGGAAGGGAGGACACTTGTTAAGGAGGCAGAGAATTAGCAGGAGTTGGGGGGGGGATAAGAAAGGGCGATGGGGCCAATATGAGCAAAACACAGTGATGTACATGTAAGAGTGTGTAATACAGAAAACCACTATCTCCTACACTTATTAAAATTACTTTTACAAGTATGGAGATGGCTCAGAGGGTCAGAGAGCAAGCTGTGTAAATGTGAGGGAGGTCCCCAGCACAGCACAGCACAACACAAGGAGCTGAGTACAGCACACAAACCTGCAGCCTCTTGGGGTCTGGGGTCTGGGTGGGGAGGTCACTGGGCTTATTAGCTGAGGGCGGAGGCGGGGGGTGGGGAGAGGACACACACAGATGAGCTCCAGATTCAATGAGACCTGTCTTAAAGGGCTAGGTATAGAGCGATAGAAGAAGATACCTGACATCTTCCTCTGGACTACATGCAAGTGCACACACACACATACAAACGCACGCATACAGAGAGGGAGAGAGAGAGCTGCATACACGTATGTGTACATATATAAACACAGAGATATTTGCACACACATATATATACACACACAGAGAGAGATACACACACATACACAGAGAGGAGAGGGAAAGGGAGAGAAAGACCTGCACACATGTGTGTACACACACCCACAACCACACACACACACACACACACACACACACACACATCTTTAAAAATTCAGAGAAAAATGTCAATTATTACTCTCCACAGGGCTGGTGGGAATTTTCAGTGTTCCAGAAAGGTCTCTTCTGCTTCTGTGGTTTCAGTGTGTGGCTTCCAACTCCAGGGCACAGCTAGTCTTTCGATAAATTACAAGGGTCACGTTACTGGGTCAGTTGAATTTGTAAAGCAAGAGAGCCCACCATCACCAACAAATCAGTTTGTTTCAGAGGAGGCTTCTACCTGGAAACTTCACTCTTGGCTACAGGCACCTGGAAGCTGCTTTTGCTAAAAAGCATTGACACCTCATTTGAGCCCACAAGGTAATGGGGCAGGCAGGACAAAACCCTGGTATCTCTGCCTTTACCTTGTGTTTTTCTCCTTTACTTCAGAACAGACCCCCGCTCACTTCTATCTGCCTAACTTACGCCATCCTTTTCCATAGGACAAGACAGAAGAGAAGACAGTGTCCTAAACTGGCTGACACTTTGGATTCCAGGAAGAGCAGAACCTCAGAGGATGGGCACCCCGACCACCCATCCCTGAGAGTAAGGCGGCACCCTGGGAGCAGGAGATGTCATCATGTGGGAACCAAACTGGTACCTTCAGGTGATGAAAGCAATTATAGATGAGCAATTCACCAGACCAGCTCACAGGACCAAAGCTGCAGTAACAACAGGTGGTTAATTACGGATGCATCTTGACCCCTGCTCCAATTTTTCCTCTAGTTAAGCCTAACACTCTTGTCAGCACATTGAAAATGAATGAGTGTGTGTGTGTGTGTTTGTGTGTGTGTGTGTGTGTGTGTGTGTGTGTGTATCTGGTTCTCTTTCCAGTGCCTATATCTTGAGTCTTCTCTCTCAGCTTTTCAGCACTAGCCTTTTCTTTAATTGATACGCTGGAATGGATGGCCAAGTCTAGCCAGTTGGGGCAGCTTGGAACCAAAGCTTTTGCTCTAAGACTGGTTAAAAGAGTGGATGGTAGAAGAGATAGCCCAGAGTTAAGAGCGTTTGCTGCTCTGTGAGGGGACTGGAACTTGGCACCTAGCACTCCAGCTCCAGGGGAATCTGACGCCCTCTTCTGGTATCTGTGGGTATCTGCACTCACTTGCACATACCCACACATAGACACATAAATAAAAGTAAAATAAATCTTTTGTTGTTTTAAGAGAGGAGAGGAAAGGTAGACAAGAAAAAAAGTCTCTTTATAACTATCTCCTTCTCAATCACCTTTTCAGACATACAAATATTAATATGCTAGTTTTCTTGGAGACAAATGTAAGATCCGAAATACCCAAATACCAGATAAGGAATTAGAAAGTTGTTTTAAGGAGCCAGATTTTCAACACTATACAAGAAAATCTCCAAACTGCTTGTAACTCATTTTCAAACATTGGCCTCTGGCTGCTGCTGCTGCCCTCTCAGTAAGCGATAGAGATGCACAGGCAGTGTGAAGGTAACTGCACAGTGGAAGACGGGCCGGCACAGGGGTGTTAGGTCACAGTGGCCACAGGGCTCAAAGGGGGACTGACAGCATTAAGTGCAGTTAGCTGCTATTCCCATGTTAAACCATACTGAGTTCCAAGCTGCCCAGAGCCAGTCCAGCTGACTCAGGCTGAATCAAATGACCCTAAGGTAAGCATTTCCTAATCTACCTTCACGCCCCAGACCCATGTCATCCCCAGGGGAGAGCAAGTTCTAACAACTGCACCTTCATCTCACACCTGCAGAAGCTTTAACTAGAACACTATCCAATTTGACAAGAGAGCTGGGCAAATTGGTTTGATACAGGACGGACCCTTAAAATCAATAGGCTCCCTGTATATCAACAATAACAATTACAAGATGTAATGGGGGAAAAAAATCCATTTACCATGTACAAGATATATAACGTGGAGGACGAACTTGGCTGGAAGATAAAAATAACCAAATAGAAGGGGAATCAGTAAGAAGGTGCTCAGTAGACACACGGCTCTCTAAATGGGGTCTAGGGAGTGCGGCTTCCAAGTCACAGAGCACGCCTTCCACAATGCAGATCCCCGGGCCGCAGCCCAGCTTACATGATGATGAGGGAGGGAGGAACATTTTCAAGAAGTATATCTTGGGTGGGGTGTGACTGTATCCCCCATAGTCACTACAGTGGGATGGCCGAGGCTGAAAAGGTGTGAGTCAGAAGCCAGCCTGAGCTCCATAGCAATGCTTTGTCCAAACAAAACTGGAAGAAGGAAAAAAAACCCACCAAGAAAGGGCGGGGCATGTCTTGACATATAACACACCCTACTGTGCGATGCCAGCATATAGGCGAGCTAAGCTACCCCAACTTTCCTCACTCAGGTTTTCATAAAACCCCTCAAAGGGAGCTGCCCTCACACATGTTCAGTATAAAAACATAAAGTGTATCATAAGCTTCAGCACTAAAAATAATGTTGCCCTACACAGAAACCCACAAATCAACCGGACGGTAAAACACAGCCCCGAGACAAAGTCCTCTACTCGGCTGCAGAAGTCAAACGCTTTGTGTCGGTTTAGAGCATCGCCAGGGAACCGCTGCGCTTCTGCCCATCAAACTGGGAGAGATTGTTTTGATCGGTCTGAAGCCACAGGGCATAGGAGTAATTTACATGTGCGGTGGGGAGGTCACGAGTACATCGCAGAGGGAGGATCCGTGGCAGAATGGCCAATCGAGGCCTCGCAACTCCGAGCTGCAAGATCACAGATGAAAAGGCACGAGAAGACATCTGTAAGGGTTTTCAGTTTCACCTAAGGGAAGGAGGGTACCGATCCTGACCTGGATTGTTTTCTCAGATAGGCCACTTGTAGCAGGTGCCAGAGTGAGGAGTAGGTGGGGGGTTTATGTATTTACATTTTTCTAAAATAAAGAAGATCCACAAGCCTACGGTAAAGTTTAAAAGAGCCGCTGCTGACATCTTGTGCTGGCTAACTCCTTCTTGTGGGAGGACTGTCCTGGGAATTGTAAGGTTTTTAGTTGCACCCCCACCTGTGCCTGTTGGATCCTCAAAGTAGTCCTAACCAACTGCAACGACAGAAACACTGATACTGCTAAATGCTCCTGGGGCAGGAAAGGCAAAAATTACCTGTAGCTGAAAACAGTTTTTTGTTTTGTTTTGTTTTGCTTTTGTTTTTGATTTTAATCAAAGAAAAATATAACAATCATTCAATTTATGTGCTGGGAAGATAAATTCTAAAATTGGAACGTTAACTGTTCAGTCAGGGCCTGATGTACCATGGACATAAAAGTTATTCTTGGAATAAGGTCATTGTCAAATTGATGGGATTTATAACCACCATGGGCAAGCCTACAAGGAACTTTCTAGATTAGGGATGAGAAGACCCACCTGTCAGTGTGCAACGTGATTCTATAGGATGGAGTCCCAGACTAAATAAGAGGAAGAAATAGGGCTGTGCATAGGCACTGAGCGCCCTCAGCTTGGCGCATGGGCACTTGGCTCCCTCAGCTTGGCGCACAGGTATCTATCTTGCTCAGCTTTCTCACTGGATACAGTGCGACCAGCTGCCCTGAGCACCTGCCTCCTGTCTTCCCTGCACGAAGGACGGCATTTGTGAACTGAAGCCAAATAAACTTCATGCCTTCATCTGCTTCTTATCAGGCATTGGATCACAGCAAAGAGAAAAGCAGCTAATGTAAGAGAATAAACAAACAAACAAACAAACCCAAAACTACAACACTGCTAGGAAACGCGGTGCACGCTTAGCTAGGGGCTGGCTGGGGAGGTGTTTCCGTTTTATCTTTTCTCTTTTTGACATTTATTCATTTTATTTTTATGTGCATGGGTGTTTTGCCTGCAGTAAGTATATGCGTCCTGTGAACACAGTGCTCATGGAGGTCAACAGATGTCAGTGGAGGGCGTCAGGGCCCTTGGAACTGGAGTTTCAGATGGTCATCAGCCACCACGGGTTCTGGGATTCAAACCCGGGTTCTGCGCAAGAGCAGCAAGTGCTCTTAACCACTGTGCCATCTCTCCAGCCCCTAGAAAGTATTTTTCTTAAATTTAAAATGCAGGAAGAAGTCACAAATGAATACTGATAGCTTTGACCACATGGACTAAACTTTTGGAAAAATGAAAAATTAAGTGATAATTTGTAAGAATTCTTAGAAACAGCACAAGAAAGGGTGATGGTCTTTATATATAATGACATTGTGACAAGAATACACCTACTGCATCAGAGAAATGGGACAGAAGATACAAACAAATATTAATGGGAAAGAAATGTCAAGAGTTTCTGCTGAATTCAGCAAAGTCCCCCAAGAGGTAAAGATCTTTTAAAAATAGCTACTTAATGCAAGGAAGAGTGTAGGTAAATGAGGTGACCTATACCTGATGACAAAGGCGTCAGGCCTCAGTATAGCTTTGGAAAACAAGTGGCTAACCAGATGAAGGGGCTTAAGAAATCTGTCCTCTAACACAAATTTATAGTAAGGCTGAATCCGGCCACTACCAAAAAGATATGTCCAGGTTCCTATTTCCTGTGAATTTGACTATTTGAAAACGGGGCCTTTGCAGAGGCTTCTGTTGACAGTCATGAAGCCATCACGGACTCACGGTGTGTGGCCGGCATCCTTGTGAAGAGAGGGGGCTGTGCATGGGCACTCATCTCCCTCAGCTTTGCGCATGGGCAGACAAAGACACGTAGAGAACAGCCTCAGAGCGCAGGGATGGTGCCACATGCCAGGGAGGCCAGAAGCTGGCAGAGGCAAGACACACCGTTCCCTGAATCCTTAGAGGAAGCATTAGCCTTTGAAGGGCCAACGATTTAATTCTTGGATTTCTAGCTTCCAGAACTGGGAGGAAAATAAGCCCCTGCTGTTTTAAGCCACTGTGTTCCTGGCAATTCACTGAGGTCTCTAGAAACTAACATAACAGAAATGATAAAGGGTTAGGAACAGAAGTTTATACATACATGTATGCACACCTGCATTCGTGATAACAGCAAACAATCGGGAAAAACTTGAAGCAATAAAAATACAGGGATTATGGGGTTGACAACATGGCTCAGTGGGTGAAGGTGTTTTCTGTCAAATCCGATGACCCGAGGTCAAGCCTAGTGGAAGGAAATAGGCGACTTCTGCAAATTGTCTTCGCATCCCCCCCACACAATGAATAAGCAAACATGTAATATGTATGTTTTAAAAACTGTAAGGATTAAGTTATAAGGAATCCATAGTCTATTATACAACCATTAAGATATGTCTTGAAGAATAAATCATCTAAAGATTCTTATAGTGTACAGACAGAAAATTCAGGACATAAGAGTATGTGTACAATGTGATTCCCAAGGGTAACTGCATATAATATACATGTTTACTGCTCTTATGAACAACGTGGGGGGAAAATTCCAAATTGGGAACAACACATGACATCAACAAAACACTAAAACACGCATGCCTCTTCTCCTACACACTCAGGAGGGCAAGGCAGAGGATGTCCAGGGCTCAGAAGTTCAAGGCCAGCCTGACAGCATAGCCAGATTTAGTATCAAAACAGCCTCCTGAGCAAAAAGAGCTTATTGTGAGAAATATATAGACGTTATAGAAAAAAAAAAAAGCACTCATGAGCCAAAGGTGAGCTCCATGGACGTGGAAATGCATTTAATAAAACAGTGTTCATCTCTTAAAATTATCTAGGGAAACTAGGGTCAGGTGAATTCTACGATCTCCCTCCTCCTGCCCCTCCCTCTTTCTATCCGCCAATGTTATTCTTTAGTATCGGAGAGAGCTTCCCCCACAAACAAAACCAGAGTAAATTAATACTGCTGTGTTCACTAACATTGTTGTAGCAAGAGACAGAAATGAAGACATAGGGAATTGGAACTGTTAGCAAAAAACAGTGAGGCCAAAGAATGAGCTAAAGTATTACAGAGGTTAATAAGCATTCATATAGCGGGTTAGGTAAAGCACAGCAGTGCAAACTTCTTGGAGTCATACAAAAAAAAAAAAAAAAAAAAAAAAAAAAAAAAAAAAAAAAAAAAAAAAGAAAGAAAGAAAGAAAGAAAGAAAAAGAAAATGGAAATATAATAAATGTATAATAGCAACAGCCTCCCCCCCCACTAAAATATCTGGGCCAATATACAGTAAGAATGGACATGAGATGACCCCACAGAAGATGAGGCTCAGAAAAGTCAATGAAGAGAAAAACCTCAGGGAGATTAATTTGGAATTTGGAATTGACGTTACTTCTATCGTTGATCCGGAGTACCTGTTTTAAGACAAGCCTTCACAGGAAATTTCCAACTAAGCCACTTTAAAAATATTTTTAAACCTACTCAATAATCTTGAAAGTTAGTTCGATTAGGAGATTCACAGCTAAGCCCCTCAGTGTCCCCACTGTCATTTTAATTAGCATTTCGTCACTAAGGAAGCTTCCTTTTATACACTGTTGTAACTGGTATTGCGTTTGTTCCTTATTCCTCTTTAGCTGGGCTCACTTCCTCTAGGGAAAGGCAAACCTCTGTGCCGTGGTGTTATAGTCATTTAAAAGAAACACCACTAAAGCCTTCTAATTTACACATCACACCACATACATACTTTATACTCATTTATCTCTCTGTGTGTGTGTGTGTGCACGTGTGCGTGTGCATGCCAGGGTGTGCATATAGAGGTCAGAGGACAACTTTTGGGAGTTGGTTCTCTCAGATCATCAGGATTGCAGACCATTGGCCACTAAGCCATTTCTCCAGCCCATAAATTATATTTTTATGTTGATAAAAGATAAGTTTTCTCTTGTATGTTGTCTTTCATCTGCCAAGTAAAAACTGCACATATTTTCTTTTTCTTGGTGTTTTAATATGTGTATACACTGAGGAGAGGCTAAGTGAAGCTCAGTAACATATGCAATATTTCACATAGTGCTGTTTCTGGTGAGAACACTTAAATCCATCTTGTAGCAATTTTCAATGTCTGTTATATCATGGTCAACGCAAGTCACCATGATGAACAGTAAACACCTTAAACTTAGTCTTCCCAGACAGCAGACAGGGTGCCTTGCATTCTAGCTGTCCAACTTTGGGCGATTTTTTATCATCATGGGACATTCCAACTCATTTATTTTTGAAGAATAGATGAATGAACCTACCTCAAACATTCGCATGTCACACAATTGCAGTCACACAATTGACCTAGCTCAGAACTTGGCACATACTAAGAGCTTAATTATGAGTGACAAACTTCTAATTCTTTCTCCATACAAAGTCGGCCTGCACAGTTAGCCCTCATTTGAGTCAAACTCATATTACCATAAGCACACAGTGGCCCCATGGCAGTCTGCTGAGTGGCATCTTCTTAGAGAAGGGGGGTTCCCCTCTCCCACACATCTACACAGCCCCCAATATAATCTACTCCTGATTCATTACCCACTATGAGAGACCAGGAGAACAGAGGAGCAGAAGGAAGAACAGCATTTACTGATACATGCTCAGTATACTGTGGCAGCAAGATTATATTTCATTATGTCTTCAATGTAATAAAGTCAGTATTTGAGAGGTGTTAAATTAGCAAAGAAAGGTGAGATGACAGGCACAAATCAGACTAAGTCAGCAAAGAGCCTGCAGTAAGCCACAGATCACAGTCTACCTTCACTTTATTCCCACAAAATACTTAGGTGCTTTCAGGGTTCTGGTTTCTAAGCTTATAGTCCAGCTATGGGTTGATAGTGAAGAAAGATGTACACACGGGAATGGGCCATCTCATGTATTTAAAACTTCAGATATATAGACATGTATCCCATAACGGTAGCAGTAATGTCCTTTGCTCTATATTACTATTTAAAAAACCAATTTTGATAGATGACGATCTCTGTGTATCTACGTGTGTGTGTGTATTATACCTGCATACCCTAGTAAGCATTGCTTTTCTTCAAAGTTGAGAGCATTTCATTTGAAATGTGGCATATTAATACAGTGCAGCATTTCTCAGTTTTAAAGAGGTGGAAGTTCGCTCACATGCTGTAGTGTGAGCAAATTATACTAAGGAAATTACGCTAAGTGCTGCCTGCCATCTATGAACAGACAAGCTGTGTGAGACATGCACACTTTACAATCCAGGTGCTAGGGAGGGTGGGGGAGGGGGATTCTGAGTTCCAGAAGAGATGGGAGGAAGGGAGAGAGGGAAAGGGAGAGAGGGAGGGGGAAGGGGGGAGGGGAGAAGGAGAGAGAGGGAGGGAGTGAGGGAGGGAGGGGGGAAGGAGGAGATAAGTTGTTAAATGCTCAGCAAGCTAATGACCTGAGTTTTTGAATGTTTTTTCCAGTTACTTTTGTGACAAGTGTTCACTCAACATACATACACGCCTATCAGTATTTCAAAGACAATGGAGTGTGCCCCTGTAGCAATCTACCTGATTTATTTAACAGTAGAGGGGAAAAAAACCCCTGGATGAGTGAAATCTACAGATGTGTGACTGGCGGAAAGGTGTCAATGAAGAAGAGAGAGGCACACAGCCACTCTAAGGACAGGAATGTCAGGAGTGAAGAAGCCCCGGCTCAGGAGTACACTCGGGGAGAGTCCGCGTGACAGCTCCTGTTGCTGCCATACATACCATGACCAAAGCAGCTTGGAGAAGAAAGGGCTCACTGCCTCTTATAGCTCTCAGGCCACCCCCATCACTGAGGGGAATCAGGGCAGGAACTCAAGACAGGGTCCTGGAGGCAGGAACTAGAGCAGGATCCACAGAGGAATGCTGTTTACTCACTTGCTCCCCATGGCTTGCCCAGACTGGTTTTCTTATACATTCCAGGACAATCTACAGTGGGCTGGACCCTCCCACATCAATCATTAATGAAGACAATATGACAATACGCTAGAGACTCATCTATAGACCAATCTTATGAAGCACTTTCTCAATCGAGAGTCCCTCCCTCTTCGATGCTAGCAGCTAGAGCCTAGCTTGTGCCAAGCTGACAAGGGACCCATTTTTAGTTATATACCAACTTTCTCTTCTTTTAAACATGAATCTGTCTTTTTAAAAAATTATTGAAGGGGCTGGAGAGATGGCTCAGAGGTAAAGAGCACTGACTGCTTTACTGAGGTCCTGAGTTCGATTCCCAGCAACCACATGGTGGCTCACAACCATTTACAATGTGATCTGATGCCCCCTCAGATGTACATACAAGCAGAGCACTGTATAATAATAATAATAATAATAATAATAATAATAATAATAATAATAAT
>OU015756.1:19972039-20001930 GCA_907169655.1 Acomys percivali | reverse complement strand
TCAGCACCAAAAGGGGGAGGGAAGGGGGAAGGAAAGGGGGGGGGGGAGGGGGGGGGGAGGGGCGGAAGGGGAGGGGGAGGGGGAGAGGGGGGTGGGGGGGGGGGGGGAGAGAACACAGTTTTCTCCAGGACACATGTAAGAAAAAGTTAGGTATCAGATACAATAAAGCTGAGATGGTGAAGTAATTCACTTTACATCTATTACATGTATGCCCCTAACGGTTTACTCTCAACACGGGGAACTTTACGTGGGTCAGCTTATTAACTGCTACCGTGGACTTTATACATCCATAGTCCCCGAACGAACCTTTTTATTAACTGCAGCCAGAATGGAGTTACAGTCATGCATTGTTAAAATCTGTCTTCGATTCAAGCAGAGAATTGGAAGAAGCAGAAACTAATATTGCCCTTTAGGCTGCGTTACTGTAATAGATCTAAGAACTGCTTTATTCTGTCCTGCTTTAAAATGTATCACTGTTTTTCGGTTCCCTAACAAGACCATGCATGTAGGAGGTCAGCCTGGGATCCCCCAGGGAGATCCGCTGGCTTCCATCCCACCTGGGCTGTGTTCTCACACTGGCTATCCCAACCTCGGCTCAGCCCTGAAAGCCCTGGCCGGAATAACCACGGCCAGAAGACCAGCAAAGTGCTTAGGGTAAAATAAAGTGCCATGGAGGTGGGGGGGGGGGATGAACAGAGGGGCTAAGGAACGTGAATTTCAACTGGGAACCCGCCCCCCCTTCTCTCTTTGATTCATTTAAGGAGAGGGAAACCCACTCACTGAAAGCTTGCTCCATAACCCAAGGCTGACGACTTTTAAAAATTATTACGACCGTGGATAACCAGAACACCTAGTGCACCGCGACTACCCCCCCCATTCCCCCCCCCCCCCAGCCCATGCTCATCCCGAAATCCCCGGTTCTTCCCAGGAACGCGCGGCCAGCAGGGTGGGCGCGGGGCGGCGGGTAGGGCACCGCAAGTTAGCGCTGGGGGCCGGCGGGCTGCGCTTCCTCTCGGGACCCCACCCGGGAGCGGCCCCGGCGGTGGGACACCTGTCACCGGGCCGGGCGGGGGACGCAGGCGGCACTGCGGCGGCGGGGAGCGGGTCGGGTTCGCTGTGGAGCCGCACCACCCGCCTAGGGCTCGGGAGCACGCGCCCCGGGGCTGGGGAGGCACGGCTGCCGCCCGGGGTGGGGTCCCCGAGCCGAGCCGGCCTGGCATCCAGGCCAAGGGGGAAGGAGGGCGCCGCGCCTACCTGCTCCAGGCGGCGGCTTGCGGGCCGTGACCTGCGGCGGCAGCGGCGGCAGCGGCGGCGGCAGTCGCGGCGGGGAGGGCGCTTCCTTCAGGAAGGGGTGGGATCTGCCCGCCCGCCCCCACCCGCCGCCACTCGCCGCAGCGCGGCCGGTCCCCGACTTACTCCGGGGTCCCCGCTGCGGGGCCTCGGGTGGATGGCGGAGCTCCGCGATCCAGGCTCGTACCTTCCCCCTGTTCCCCAGTCCCTCGTAGTCACCAGGGGCTGTGGCTGCTGGCGGACGGTCCAGCCTCTTCCTTCCAAAGCCAAGGTGGACGCGTTTGCCTGGTGCTCCTCATCCAACAAAAGGCAGGACAGAATCCGGGATCCTCCGCCTGCTGGTTATTTATTCCTGACCTATACTAACCTTGCTGGCTTCCTTATGTCCACACATCTAGGGCTTTACACTCCGCAGCTAAAATTCATTTTCAGGCCCACTAGCCTAGTGTAGTTCTCCGCCACCCGCTGCCCTCCCGTGGTTTTCTTTCATCTTACTGAACAGACACAGGGCCAGCTTCTGACTCCGATAATGGACCAAGAACTTAAAGGCTACCCTCCTACGGCCAACTTGCTTATTTCCCTTGTGTCCTGGTCGAGTCATCATAAAACACTATTCATCAGCATTTTAGTAGCATCTCCCACCCCAGTCCACAACTTCCGCAGTCACTGCCAATGACCCCCAGTGATATTTCAATCTTAGTTTCACGATTTACTTACTTCACTGGGCTGCTATGTATGGTAGGGTCCCCTGCACCAACCTACCACACCATCTGTTTAAAACTGTTGCCTCTTAAAGCACAAGTTTCTAAGATTCCCTCCTCAATTCAACCAGCTCAAAATCTCCACCACTGGCTTCTAAAATTCTATGTTCCCTACAGCACATGCGTTGATTTCTGGCCGCTGTTTTGTTCCTACCACTAGACTGCGATTCTCGAGGATTTGTACA
Organism: Acomys percivali; assembly: GCA_907169655.1. Classification (NCBI taxonomy): domain Eukaryota; kingdom Metazoa; phylum Chordata; class Mammalia; order Rodentia; family Muridae; genus Acomys; species Acomys percivali. Next base: position 19,999,694 of record OU015756.1, on the reverse strand, counting down.
TGGCTTCCTACTTACCATATATTAAGGCATGGGGCTATTGTTTGTTCACTTAAGGCAGCAAACCAAAAGTTAGTTTTGGAATAGGATTCCCCGGGGAGCATATGTGGAACGGTGTAGGACTTTTTCTGAAGACAGATAACTGTGTTTCTCCAGATGGCTTGTGACTTCCCCAAAGTTAAAAATTGCTTGAGGCCCACCACAAATCCTATGTCTAATGATTATACCCACTACGCCTTGTCTCCTTCCCGCGATGCCCAGGCTGGCGTGGTGACACCGGAGGGCCTTCTGTGGGAGGCCATTAAAATTGCATTTGGACCGTGAGAGTTAATCGGTATGCATGGGGTGAAAATCATTGATCCATGCAGCTGTTAGGGGTTGTGAACATGCTGCCGCTGGATGTTGGGTTTGGGGGTGGAAGGAGTTATTAAAATGCTGATGGATACATTTTTATGACTACCTGACCATGACATGAGAAGGAAAGAGCAAGCCGGCCCTGGGAGAGCGTCTTTTCGGATCCCTGAGATTTTCTGCGGCTTCGGCCTCCCAAGCACTGAGGTTTCTGGGGTGCTCTGCCTCATCTACTTGTTCCACTCACTTCTTTCTAAATTGACTGGAAGCGTCCTCTAGCTAGATCCCTTCTTTTAAAAGTTATTTCTTTTTAATGATGTGTCTGCTAGAGTGCCTGTGTTTGGGTAAGTGCACACACACCGAGTGCAGCTCAGAGGCATCCAGAAAACCCCCAGGGACCGCAGTTACAGATGTTTGTGAACTACCTGATATGGGTGCTGAGGGCGGAACTTGAGGCCTCTCCTAGAGCAGTGCGTGCTCTTAACGGCTGAGCCTTCTCTCCAGTTCCTCCAATGTATTCGTCTGTGAGTTCACACACATGGGCGTGCATAGGTGTGTGTGTGTGTGTGTGTGTGTGTGTGTGTGTGTGTGTGTGTGTGCATGCATGCGATAGTGCTGGGGAGTGAACCTAGGGCCCAGCACTTGCTAGGCAGACACTCTACCACTGAATTGTATCCACAGCCTCCTAATTAGTTTAGATCTTCTAGTGTTCTAGATCCATCCAAAGAACTGGCCGTTCCTCTTAACTTGTGTATCAGAACCACCTGTGGAATTTAAAACGCAGGCCCATCTTAAGCTCCCTTGAGTTAGAGCCTAGGTGGGTGGGGGGAGGGGAGGGGCGAAAGTAAGGATTCTAAGCTGCACTTGGTAAAAGAGTGAGTTTATTGGGCTTACTTACAGAGCATGGGTGAGGAGCTACTTACAGGAGCAAGAATGACTCAAAGACAGTTGCATCACACACACACACACACACACACACACACACACACACACACACACACCTTGCAAATAAACAGACCACTCACAAAAATTAACCAGACACAAAGTCTATCTGAGTTAATGAATCCATATAGAATTAGAATAGCCATTCAGAATGGAAGCCGTATAGCGTCACATTAAATTTTGCACCTTCAGTGTTGAATACGTTTTATGGATTTATCCATCACCAAGGTGTGAATGCGGGTAATAGAGTTGAGTTATGAAAGGATATAAAGCCAATTGTTGTAGTTCTAATTCTGTTGTGGAGCCTTTGATGCTGGTACTGAATGCTTTTTCAGTCTCCTTGCTGACTGACCTGTGGCTCAGCTGGAGCTTTCTCTTTCTCTTTGGCTTAATAAATCCTTGTTCTGTTTACTCTTCTCTGTTCCTCATTGTCCTAGGCCAGGAGACAGGAAGTATGCAGAGAAGAAAATCTGTCCCAATTCCCTTACAGAGACTGGATTCCCCCTTCCCAGCCACTGTGATTGCTTGTATAACTGTTTGGCGTGGAGGCACATGCCTTTAATCCCAGCACTCAGGAGGCAGAGGCAGGCGGATTGCTGTTGAGTTTGAGGCCAGCCTGGTCTACAAAGTGAGTCCAGGACAGCCAAGACTACACAGAGAAACCCAGCCGAAAAAACAAACAAACAAACAAACAAACAAACTGTTCGGGGTGGAGCTTGTGAATCTAGTTACAGCTTTCTCAGACTTGTATGTTTTGTTTAATTTCTGGCACATGAACTTCCCTCTCCCTTCAGGACGTCATTACCCACCAGGCACACTAGGCTTTGGAGGCAGGCCACAGATTGCAGTCCACTCATCTCAGCTTCCCCGGTATCTGAGATCACAAGCACATACCATAAATGCGTGCTACCATGCCTGGATGGGACATGTGTATTTGTGTGTTTGTGAGGGGTTTTTTAAAGACTGTTTTATCTTACATGTATGAGTGTTTTACATGTATGCATGTTTTTACATCTCATGCATGCCTACATGTATGTATACCACATACATGCCTGGTGACTGAGGAAGTCAGAAGAGGGTGTTGGATCCCCCTGGGTTCATTTGACTGTGAACCATTATGTGAGTGTTAGGAACCAAATCACTGTCCTGTGCAGAAGCAGCCAGTGCTCTTAACCACCGAGTCATCTCTTCAGCCCCATGGCATTCTGATAAAGAACCAGGTATGGTTTTTGACATGGCTGTGAGAGTCACAGCCTTTTTTGGGGGGGGGGGGGGAATGAGGTCTCCAGTCTGTGAAAGTTGCTTTCTCAATTCTCTGTACAAGAGTTGACAAAGCCTGCTCCACAGTTACTTTTCATTTCATTTAGAGCCCCGCCCACTTCTGCTTTAGAAACCAACTTGAGTTTTTGAAGCTAGCAGGCTCAGTGCCCACGGTCAGCAGCACTCCATCACTGCCACCTTCATCTCCAAAATGTCCATACAGATCAACCCAAAGAGTGAAGTGAATCACAGTCCTGACAGTGATATTGACAGTTTAGAATAATAATATGTTAAAACACTGGCTACAGAGAAGGACTCGTTGCTATCAATAGATACCGTTATCATTTGTGGGACTTCTGTTCTATGCCCCACAGTTCAAGAGAACTGGAGACAAAATGTAAGCTTGTCCGTGCTTTTATTTTTCTTTTCTTGATATCCACTCATTAAAATCTGTTGTCTGTTATGCATCTGCTATGGCCTTAGACATTAATTCCGTATATGGCTAAGATGGGGCATCATAGCCCATAACTTAACAGCAGTATTCATAAGATGAAAATAGGATGATTAGAAGTTCAAGGCTAGTCTGGCCTTCATAGTAAGATTCTACCTCAAAAAATAAAAACATCACCACCCTAGACCTGGTTATCTTTTAATGCATGTAAGATTCCTCTTGTGCCTTCAAGTGACCCATTGATGGAGTTCTAAAATGCTCCATGCTCTAAAGGAAGGGCCAAGCACAGAGTCAGAAACAAAGCATGAAGGGAAGGAGACTTTAGGCCTACTTGGTGGTACATGCCAGGCACAGGCTTTCTCAGGAGGATGAGGGTCAGCGCTTAGGGGCATTGGCCTACAGGACCATGGGAAGACATTGAGACTTTGGCACCATCTAGCACTATGTGTGCTGCTGCCTGACCTCTGCTGACCTTCACAGGGGTTCATGCAACCGAGTAGGTCGTTGGCTCTCCTCATTTGAGTGAATTCTAACAGAAATGATGACAGAACACTTAGAACTACAAGGAAACTCTATACTCTTGCTTACTTTCTTTCTCTAGAGCAGCCAGTTTGTTATTGTTTGTGGTTCGAATCACTTCCCTTATTTATTTGAAACATCAGACTTGCACAGTTCGTAATAACATTCCCAGAGATTCTAGAAGTCCTGGTGAAATTGCAAAAAATAAAATAAAATAAATTTTAAAAATCCCATTATGATTCCCCCCCCCCCCCCCCGCATAACAAAATTATTGTCAGCTCTTATCCAACAGCTGACAACTCTGAAACTACACAAAGTTTATAGAAATGGCATTTGATTTATCTGTTAAAGGAAGTCCTTAGCTCAGTGTGGTGACACATACCCATAATCTTAGCACCTGGGAAGCTGAGGCAGGGCGATTGCCTGCACTTTGAGGCTACCCTGGACTACATGTTGAGATGGCCAGGTACTCTGTTTCAAAGAAGGACCCTGTCCCACCATGAGCAGCCAACAAAACAACAACAGAAAAAGAAAAAAGAGATAAAAGAAACTTTGCAGAGGCCTTCTTCCCAGATAGTACTGGTTGCCAACACTAACCAAACACAGTGCTACACATCACCACACAGGATTTGCAAGGAGTATGGGCACAATGTCTCGGTTACCTTATGAATAGATGCTGGCAGGCTTGCTGAGCATCAGGGAAGGCTTCTGTGGACATAGTTCCCAGGGGCCTTTCCTTTGCACCCACAACAGGGAAGATGGCTTTTCTCTCCCTCTGGTATAAGAGACTTCAGGCAGACTTCTCACACAGCCCAGTGTGTGTCCCTTGCACTCTAAGAAGCACCATAGACTATGGTGTGTCTCAGGTCTGAGGCCAAAATTGACCAAAAAAAAAAAGCCTACATATCAATGGAGGAAGCAATTTAGTCCCACAGAAGTCAAGCCTGAGAGAGTACCATAGCGTGGGACTGAGATCCCACCCAATGAATGACTGCTTGGGAAGGCCAGATGACTTGACTTTAGCTGACTTAGCTCCACAAGCTCGGGGCTGACAGGAAGCTAAAGCCACCAGTCAGGGCAAAATGATCCTGGGTGGTCAGTACATGCCAGTGGGCACTGGAGAGAAGCCAAATTCTGACAAGCCTGAGAAGTACCAGGAGAGAGTATGGCAACACGGCTGTGGGCCGGAGCATCCTGCTTGCAGGCCCTCCCAAACCATCCGGTTCCTTAGCTTTTTCCCCTGACTCTTCCTGGAGGAGCTGGCCAGCCTAAGGAAAGGAAGAAGTGCCAGGCTAGAAGAAGAAGCACAGGGGTGCCTACATCGCTCCCTTTCCCACTGGAGGTAGTTTTGTTATTATCCTGTACCAGACACATTAATTACCGGAAGGTCTATATTTCGCACTAAATATGACAGGCTTATTTAGTTCTTGAAAGGGACCCCAAAGAACAGGTCCTATGCCCTCATTAATCAGGAGGCAGAAAACAAACTGTTTACAGGGCAGTTCTGAACAGGGTCAGTGGAAAAGAATTTGACTGTTTATGAGTGTCTCCATGTGCCTTGGCTAGTGCACATTGATGTGCTACTGGATCAAAAGAACCACACTTCTAAATGTAAGTTTAACCGTCCATCAAATGCATGTTCACAGAGGTCTCTTCATCTCTAACGGAGCCTGATTAGGTGACTGTCAAGGTCTCCATCCATCAGAAAATTATGTTTCAAAGAAAGTTTCAGCACACCACACAATAAGAGCCAAATTTCAGGTCCTCCATCAGGCCTCACGTTGACATGTCTGATGTTCAGTCCCTCCAGTCTTTCCAAAACTGGGGTTCTGACAAGGGCAGCAGTGTCTTCTTCCTTTAGAGGTAGGCATGTGGCTAGAGTTGATGTGATTGCCATGGTGACAGTCTCCACATTGTGTGCCATTCGTCACCTGGGAGTCCCCACACGCTATCCCATATTCTCCTGGGTGCTCATCGCTCTTGCTCCTCCGCTCCGGTGGGAGAGGCTGCGTTGTGAAGCGTTTGCAATGCCATTCCCAGGGAGAACCTCAGATAAAGATGGGAGTCAAGCTGTCGAGTTCTCTGTGGCTCCATATTCCTTGTTAACTGAGAGTCTGTTGTTTGCTGCAAAGAACATAAGCCAAGAAAGTATGAAGGGTTTTAATTGCAATCGATGCTTTCTTTGGACCTTTTAGCAACATGTGTTTCATTTATGTAAGGCATCCATTATTGACTTTATTTTTTAAAAAAACATTCTAAAGCAGAGAGCTAAAGATGATTTTATGGTGTGATATTTTTTTTTTAAAATCACAAATGGCTGCTTTTGAGGAATTTGTTCAGACTTTCAAAGCCCTAAGCAAGAAACACTTCAATCGTAGGGTTTCAATTCCTAACTACGCAGTCTGCTACCCAGTTGGCCTCTATCTCTTTCTATTCTGAGGCTGCACCAGCAGCTAAAGAGTTAACCCCGATCAGGTCGAGACCTCCTGGGTCCTGCCAGTGTCTGGTGCTGGTCTTCTTTCTGCACTGGCTGCTAAGTACTTTAAATATCAGTCTTGGACGCAGGCTTATTGAAAATATTCTCATCCTCTCTCTACCTGAAAAAACAACTTACCCTCTGCCATCCTCTCTCCGTTTTGGTCTCCTCATTTTTTCTGCTTTCAGATGAGAGCCTGACTTAAACCTACTACTTATGACTCTTTTTCTCCCAACTCCCTCGTGGGTGTATCTAATACCTCCCTTATTTAAACAACGGCCCTACACTCTCGGCTTACAAAACATATTTCCTGCATTCTAGAACCACCTTCCATAGCCACTTTCTGAATCGCGCTCCTGTTTCATCTTTTCCCTTCCCTTCAGTGAGAAATCTCTCCAAAGTGTAGATTTGAGTGCCGTGCTTCTTTACCTGTCTGAGCCAAAAGTCTGGGCTCCATCCCTCCTCTGCTGAAACACCCCCTCAAAGATCCACAGTGAATGACCCGGAAGCAGTCCTGCTGACCTCTGAGCTCCTCCTCCCCTACCTCCTGTGCTCCTTCAAACCCACCAGTCAGATGTGCTTGGGTGTGTTTGTCTGTCATCCCAGCACTTGGGAGCCTAACTCAAGAGAATCACATGGTTGAGACTGAGGCTGAGCTACACAGTGAGTCTTTGTCTAAAAAATGAAAATAGAAGAGAGAGAGAGAGAGAGAGAGAGAGAGAGACAGAGAGACAGAGAGACAGAGAGACAGAGAGACAGAGAGAGAAGAGGAAAAAAAAAACACCTCACTGGTTCTTTTGTTCCTTGGCTTTCCTGATGGTCACCGGTGTCATTATATTTTGATAGAACTATGTGAGGCACAGACAGTTATAAACCGCCTGGTGTGAGTGCTGGGAAGAAGATGCTGGCTTAAGATCTTAACCACTGAGCCACGTGTCCATTGTCCAGGCCAATGCCACTCTGAAAAGATATGTAATTCTATCAAGACATAATGACACATATGTGTGAAAATGACATAATGGAAACCCATGACCTTGTATACTAACTGAAATAGCAAAAAACGTTAAACGGGTCTCTGTCTTCAGTCAAAAGGGTGAAAATTTCTAAATGTACACGATGAAAACCATCGACAAACTTCCAGTCCCCCAAGCCCCTCCTCCCATCCATACTTCCAGTGTTAGCCCAGCAGGCACCTTTTGGAAATATGTGTATACTCACGCAGGCACGCATTACTATGGCATTCTCCTCTCTAACTTAAAAGTCTATTGGAGACTCAGTCAACCTGTCCAGAGAACACAGTCTGAGGTCCAGTTCACACAGCACACAGAACATCAACTAGAGACAAGGCACTAGATACCAAACACATGCACAAAAGTGATAGCTCTTACCTCACTTCCTTTATCCCCCAAACAAAGTCCCCACTGCATCACCTCCACAGTTTTCAAAATTCTGTTTCCATGGCTTTTCCCAATGCGGATATTTTGTATAATTGAAATTATATATATGGTCTTTTTTTCCCCCTGGATTGTTAATGTGACCATCCATATTGTAGCTTGCACCAATACTAAATTTCTTTTAAGAAAAACAACAAATAATAGTCTATTGACTACATATACAAATTTTTGTTTAGTCGTTTATCTTTTTGTGCGTGTGTATGTACACATGTGTATACATACTTGCATATATGTGGATGTGCATGTGTGTGCTGGTGCTGACGCATGTGTGCATATACATGTAGAAGCCAGAGGTATCTTCCTTTAACAAGTCCACTTATTTGCTGGAGCAGAGTGAGATAGTTTTTGTCAACTTGATACAATCTGGGGTCACCTGGGAAAAAGGAACCTTATTTGAAGAACTGGCTCCCTTACGCCAGCCTGTGAGCATTTCTGTGGGCCCGTTTTTCTTAACTAATGATTGATGTGAGAGGGCCCCGCCCATGTGGGTGGTACCACCCCAGCCAGGCGAACTGTAAGCCAAAAACAGATACTTTTCTCCTCCTAGCTAGGTTGGACAGTGTTTTATCACAGCAACAGAAAACTAACCAGACAGAGTCTCTCACTGGAGTCTGATGACTTAGCTCATGTAGCTGGCCAGCTTGTCCTGGGATTTCCCGATTCTACCTCCCAAGCATTGGGTGTAGGCGGGGCGGTGCTAAGGAGGGGCTACCCAGCTTTACAGGGGCACTGGGGATCTGAACTTGCCTCCTCACTTTTGTATGGCAAGCAGTTTACTCCTCGAGCCATGTTTCCAACACGCCCATTCATCTTTTGATGGGCACTTGGCTTGTTTCCACCTCTTGGTAATTTGAATAATGCTGAGGTAAATATTAATGTTCATGTTCTTTTCTGGATAGGTATTTTCATTTCTTTTAGGGGCGTTCACAGCAGCGGAATTTGGGGGTTATACAGTGATTCCACATTCAATTTGTGGGGAACTGCCTATGTCTTTTACCAAAGTGGTTACACCATATCTTCCAATACCACCAACAGTGCATGAGGATTTCAATGTCTCCACATTTTCATCAACACTTGTTATTGCCTATTAAACAAACACAGTACATCCAGGCTGGGGAGGTGGCTCAGCAACTAAGAGCACCAGTTGCTCTTCCATAGGACCCAGGTTTGATTCCCAGCACCCGCATGGCAGCTCACGACTGTCTGTGACTCTAGTTCCGGAAGATCCATCACCCTCTTCTGGCCTTCTTCCAGGCACACACCTATTGCATAGACATTAGTGCAAGCAAAATAACCAAAAAAAAAAAAAACCACAAAAAAACAAAAACAAAAAAATCTATACACATAAAATAAATAATCTAAACAATTTTAAAGAGCTACGTTCTAATGGTTAAAGTGTTGCCGTCTCATTGTGGTTTTAATTTCTTTTACACAATGGTTATGGTCTTGAACACCTTTTCATGTGGTTGTTGCCCATTTGTACATCTTCTTGGAAGATGCTCTGCTCTTTGCCCATTTTTTTTAAAAAAAGATTTTATTTATTTATTATTTATACAGTATTCTGCCCCCATGTGTGCCTGCATGCCAGAAGAGGGCACCAGATCTCCTTATAGATGGTTGTGAGCCACCATGTGGTTGCTGGGAATTGAACTAAGGACCTTTAGAAGAACAGACAGTGCTCTTAACCTCTGAGCCATCTCTCCAGGCCCTCTCTGCCCATTTTTAAACTGGGAGGCTGGACTTTATTTATTTATTTATTTATTTATTTATTTATTTATTTATTTATTTATTTATTTTAAGACAGGGTCTCTCTGTGTAGCTTTGGCTGTCCTGAACTCGCTTTGTAGACCAGGCTGGCCTCGAACTCACATTGATCCACCTGCCTCTGCCTTCTGAGTGCTGGGATTAAAGGGGAGGAGGCTCGACTCTTAGACATTGAGTCAGGACAGTTCTTCGTGCTGACCAGATATGTGCTGTGCATGTTTCCGCCCATGCCATCACCTGCCTTTTTACGCTCATCACAGGATTCTGTGAAACAACATCTTTAATTTTTATTAGTTTCTAATTATTTATGTTCTTTTGTTGTCAACTCTTTTGATGTCATGCTTAAGATGACTTTCCCTAACCCAAAGTTACAAGATATACTATTATATTTTTCTTCCAAGTGATAGTTTAAGCTCCTACGTTTATTTGAGTCTTTGTCTTATTATATGTATGAGGAAGGGGGGGGTCCAACTTCATTTTTTAACATGTAGCTCTCCAGCTGGCCCTGTATCATTTGTTGAAAACGCTATTTCCCTCCCACTGAACAGTCTTGGCACCCTTATTGAAAATCAATTGACTGCAAATGTAAGAGTTTATTTCTGGCCTCTTAATTCTATTCCATTGATCCACATGTCTACCCTGTGTCAGTACCACACTGTCTTAATTACTGTAGTTGGTTCTGAAGTCAGGATGTATGAATCTTCTGCTTCATTTTGAACGTGTTCCCCGAAGACCATATGCTGCAAACTTAAGAAGTAGGTCACAATGCAGATAATTAGGCTTCAAGGCATTTGACCCGAGAGTGGATTAGTGCTGTGGCTACAGCATACAGAAAAGGGCCTCTCTGCATGCCAGTCCTTTGATCTTGGACTTTCCAGCTTACAGAGAGTGTCAGCCAATACAGTTTAGTTCCTACAAATTACTCCGTACTGTTGTGTACAGACAGCCCCCACCTTTAGTTTTCTCCTTTAAGATAGTTTTGGTTGTTCTTGGGAACTTTCATTAGCATGTGAATAATTAGATTATCCTGTCAATTTCTGGAAAGCCAGTTGCTATTTTTATTTGGGCTGCACAGAATATACAGAGCAGTTGGGAGAATACTGTCTTCTTGTTTATTCTTCAAATACACAACAAGGTGATGTTTCCTTATTTTCCTAGGGTTTATACTTTAAAAAATTGTAATTTATTTTATGTGGGTGGGCGTTTTGCCTGCATGTATGTCTGTAGTACACGAGTGCCTGGTGGAGGCAGAAGAGGGAATTAGATCCCCTGGGATTGGAGTTACAGACAGCTGTGAGCTGACACGTGGGTGCTGGGAATCAAAGCTGGTTTTGGAAGAGCCGCCAGCGCTGTGCTACTTCTCCAGCCCTTTCCTGAGTTTTACTTAATTTATTTCAACGATGTCTTATAGTTTCTAAGGTATAGTTTCTTCTTTTGCTGAGTTCATTCATAAATATCTTATGTTTTTTTATGCTATTACTAATGAGTGTCTTTTAGCTCTGTCTTTAGTGTGTCCGTTGCTTCCAAGAAGCAGCATAGTTGATCTTGTGTACTGACCTTGCAACCCACGCTTGGCTGAACTCATTGGCTGTGTGTGTGTTTCTTAGGATCTCCTGCACTTTCCCATCTTCCTTTTCAATGTGGATGCTCCTTTTTTTTTTTTTCTTGCCTAATTGTTGTACATAGGGCCCCCAACATAAAATTGAATGTCGTGACCGGAGTAAACATTTTTCTTCTCCCCTGATTTGAAGGGAAAACATTTAGTTCTCTATAACACAGTGCTGTGTTTTTTTGATGTTTTTTTTTCATAGTTGGCCTTTGCCAAAGCAAAGTGGAAATAATCCACTGCCAAATAAATAAGCTGAGCTGTGTTGCTTTTTCAAAACCTTACGGATAGTCCATAGCTTGAATGTATTGCAATGAATTTAACCATAACCATTTTGATAAATATTTAGATGGTTTCCTTTTGCTTCCCACAACTAATGATATGTAGGATAAATATACTTAAGTATATGTGCTCTTATATTGAAACAAATTCCTGGTTGAGGGGCTAGGGGTGTAGCTCAGTTGAAAGAGGTCTTGCGTAGCGTGCACAAGGCCCTATATTTCCCCATCAGAACCACAAATTGACTTGTATAAGGAGGAAGAAAAGAACCAAGAGCATCTGAGTAGTCTTCCATAGTGTAAATGAGGGGCAGATCTGGGCCCAGGGGTCCTGCTCAAACTGTGGCACCAGCCAAGAACAATACGTGCAGTAAACTTCGAACCTCTATTCAGATCTAGCCAATGGACAGGACATTCTCCACAGTTGAGTGAAGAGTAGGGTCTGACTTTCACATGAACTCTGTTGCCCCATATTTGATCACATCCCCTGGATGGGGAGGCCTGGCGGAACTCAGAGGAAGGATAGCAAGCTACCAAGAAGACACTTGATACCCTAGGAGCATATACAGGGGAGGAAGTCCCCCTCAGTCACAGTCATAGGGGAGGGGAGTAGAGGGAAAGTGGGAGGGAGGGAGGAATGGGAGGATACAAGGGATGGGATAACAATTGAGATGTAATATGAATAAATTAATAAAATATCAAAAAAAAAGAATCAAGAGCATCAAAGAGAATTAAGAACAGGATCCTGATCAAACGATGTCACATTATACCTGAAATCTACCTTGATTTTCTGCTTTTTAGTTTTACAAGTCATTACATCCTTCTCTTTGTTTAAGTTTAAAGTCAGGTCATGGGCTGAGGGACTAGCTAACTGATAGTGTACTTGCCTATCTTGTGTGAAGGCCTGGGTTTAGCTCCCAGCAAAAGACAGGCAGACACACATACATGCATGTGAGTGCACACACACACACACACACACACACACACACACACACACACACAAATCAGGTTATCATAGGAAAAAAAGCCATTGTAAATAATACACATTTGGTCTTTATGAGATTTTTATTTTTAAAAATGAATATGAAAATTATCTTATATTGCTCTCCAAGCCTTCATTCTTGCCACAGGCTCCATAATGACTCCTGTAGATAGTCTGAGCTCAGCGAGTGTGTAATGAGTGCTCACTAAGCTGGGGCTTCATCTCAGCACCATCCAAGCCAGGCGTGGTAGCACACAACTGTAATACTAACACTTGGGAGGGTGAGGAAGGAGAATCGCAAATTCAGGGTCATCCTTACCTACATCATGAGTTCAAGGCCCCCATGGCTACATGAAACCTTGTCTCAAAAGCCAAGACAAAACAAAATGAAGGCAGCCCAGCTGCTTGCCATGGTCTGGTTGCTTCCTAGTCTTCCTTCACTCACTAGCATTGTCTCTCCTTACGGATACACGGCCACCCTTACTTCATCTCCAAGTTTTCAGCCTTCTCTTTCTACCCTTGAAAGGCCAGCCTTATATTAAAGCTTTATACTCGTTTTGATAGGACGAATGAAATGCCTCCTTCAGCGGCAATTGCCTGTGCTAGGTGGTAGAGGCATACATATGACTCTGGGATGAAAGCTGCCTGAGAGAGCATGCTTTCAGTGGTGGTTCAGGCTCATGGCACACCACATCAATGAGATGTGATGAATGCCCTCACAAAGACACATACACTGCCTGCTATCTAGTATTTGTTAAACAATTGGCTCTAAGGATATGTTAATAAATTGTGGATACTAAACTCTTTTTGTTTGTTTGTTTGTTTTTGTTTGCCAGACAAGGTTTCTCTGTGTAACAGGCCTGGCTGTTCTGAACTTGCTTTGTAGACCAGTCTGGCCTCGAACTCACAGCGATCCTCTTAAATACATATTTATGCAAAGATAAACCATCGATAGGGGAATTAGGAAAGCACATGAACTGAATAAGATCTTTTAAAAACCAATTAGAGGGTTTTAATAGGTTTTTTTTTTAATGCCTTTGGCTTGGTTTCATGAGTAATGCAGGTCTCAGGAAAGGAGTTAAGCTAAATATTTTTGGAATCGCTTAATAATATTCTTGAAGTACTCCACACTCAACCCACACCCCTTTGCCCACTTTGGGGTGGTGGCAGATGGGAAAGTGGTGAAAATGGAAGTGGCATGCAGAGAACCAATTCATACTAAGAGGAAAATGAGTCTTAAAATAGGATGCCTGAAGCCAGAGCTGAGAATGGGCTGTGAGGAGGAGGCATCTGCTTACCCCATCAGTAGGTCTCTGTCTCTGCCGGTTCATCACACTGAAGACAGACACTCACTTGCTGTTCACTGAGCTGCAAACCCTCTCGTCTTCCCCTCTTAAAAAGCTGGGGATTATCTGCTGTAGGAGTTCTCTGATGGAATTTTGGGGGTCATTTATATACACTATCATATCATCTGCAAATAGGGATAATTTGACTTCCTCCTTTCCCATTTGGATCCCCTTATAATTGGGCACTAGCCCAAAGGCATGTCCCACGAAAGTCTGCACTTACCAGGAGATTGGGATAGATGTGTGGACATCCCCCTGGGACTCTAGGTAAGAGAAATATAGGAGATGGGGAAATAGAAGGATCCAGAGGGTCCTAGAAACCTACAAGAAGAATATCGTGACGGGTGGATCAGGGTCCAGGGGGCTCTGCTTAAACTATTGCACTAACCATATCTAGCCAATGGACAGGACATTCTCCACAGTTATGTGGAGAGCGGTTACTGACTCTGACATGAACTCTGCTGCCCCATATTTGACCACTTCCCCTTGGTGGGGAGGCCTGGTGGCACTCAAAGAAATAATAAGCAGGCTACTGAGATGAGACTTGATAGCCTATGACCATATAGTTTGGGAGGAAGTCCCCCTTGGTCATAGACCTAGGGGAGGGGAATAGGGTGAAAGTGGGAGGGAAGGAGGAACGGGAGGATACAAGCGATGGGATAACAATTTAGTTGTATTCTGAATAAATTAATTAAATAAAAATTGGAAAAAAAAAAGCTGGGGATGCCTGCTGACTCACAGAGCCTGATTTTAACACCCTACAAGCTATTGCTTTCCTGTTGTCCTTGAAAGATGCTCACAGACTGCCATTTCCAGTCTAGATTTCTCCATTCAGTAGGGGCATTAGTCAAGGCCTTCCCCAGTGGAGGTAAACAGATGAATCCTGATTGTAAATAACATCAAGAACAGCCTTGGTTGGTAAATTAAAACTTCAAACGCTGAACAAGGAGAAGGCTTTCTTGTTGCCAGGCAACCAGCCAGGGCCCTTGTTGGCACAGCGGCTCAGGTCTTTTTAGCTATAATTGCAAGGCTACTTGTGACCTTCTTGTGACCATAGATATCATGTGGAGCCCTAACCAAACTCCTTGCTGGATAGAGGGACACTTCTGCTGCTCTTCCGCAGGCTTCAAGTTTTCAGTGAACACAATGGAACTTACTTCCTGAAGAATGCTCCACTTGAATAAGCAGGCTACCAAGATGAGACTTGATAGCCTATGGCCATATAGTAGAAGAGGAGTTCCCCCCTCGGTCATAGACCTAGGGGAGGGGAATAGGGTGAAAGCGGGAGGTGGGAGAGAGGAACAGGAAGACACAAGTGATGAGACACCAATTTAGTTGTAATCTGAATAAATTAAATTTAAAAAAAAAGAATGCCCCACTTTCTCTCTATCATACACACACAGATTTAGCTAATATTTGAAAGTCTCCTCTAGTTCATGAAAAATTTCTCCCATTTTTCCCTTCAGAGCTTGCCCTTGTCCTAAACCAGGGAAGGAACGTCATGGCTGCAAATGCAAATCCCTCGTGGCTGATGTAGGATAAGGCTACCCTGAAAAGACCATCGTGAATCTAAAACGTTGTTGGTGAGAAATACATTTACCATACCTAGCCTAGCCGGAGAGATTTAGGGAAATATTCAAGTATGTTTACTATTCCTGGCCTACCCAGAGAGATACAGGGGGATATTCAAATACACTTACGTTTCCTAGACTAACTAGAGAGACTAAGATGAATGTCCACAGGGTTCCCTCCATTTACCGTAGCGTAGGATTGGGGGAGGAGGAAGAGGCAAAGCCAAGATAGAGGGAGATCCCAGCCTGAGACGCTGTGCTTCTTCCAGAGGGAGCTGCATCCACCACCAGTGCTAATGGGTCTCCCAGCCCGGTTACCTTCATTATCAATTGGCAGCAACCGACACACCTGCCCATCCCTTGGTCTCAGATGTCGCCTCTCCCTGACCACTGTGTGGGTGACTCTCTATACAACAGCCCTGGATTCTGTTGTACATCAAAGCAGTATCGGAGATGAGGTGTGTATGACATACCAGGGATGGAGTGAGAGGAAAAAGCAGCCCAAGTCTATGAGAAAAGACACAGGAGAGCCTGAGAAACCACATGATGTGGGAGTACACGATGGGCGTGTTACTTGCGCGCAGGCGCATGCGCACAGTTCAGCTCTCCTTCTGCATCTCTTTTCCTTTACCGTTACCTTTCTCCAACCTGCTGTTATTTATGGCTTGTGTCCTTGCATCTACTCTCTCCTCTTTCTTCAGCCATTCTCCACTCTGCAGCCATCGTGGTTAAAAAACAAAACCAAAACCAAAACCTAAACCAAAAATCAAGCATATGGAAGAAACGTGCTTTTCTTAAGTGGCCCCCTCTGCACTAAAACAAAACTCAAATACCTGCCCTACCTATAAGATGCTGTGTGGTCTGGCCAGGACTTCAGCCTCACCGTGTTCCAGCAACTCTGGCCTTCAGTACCGTCCAGCTGAGGTCACACTCTTTCCTTTCCCCTTGCAGCAGCTGGTCTCCCTGGCTGGGAGGGTCTTCCCTTGGCTGCTCCCTTTACCTTGTACCCTCTGTTTCACGGCTATGTATTTCCTTCACAGCGTTCAGCACAATCAAGAATCACAGCCATTACACATTTACTCTGACTTATTTCTTTTGTTGCTTGCTCCTACCGGAACACATGCTCAGTATAATCAGAAGACACTGATTTGTCTTGCTCGGGGTTTGATCCATATTTAATCCAGTGTTTGGCTCATATCAGATCATTTCTTTGCTGTTGGTTAATAAAAGAGTGACGATGGATAGTAGGCGTGTCAATATTACACATCTAACATGTAACGACACACATACACCGAGCAGGCACCCGCGTGGTGTTCACTGTGTGCCAGGGACTGGTCGGAGCTCTTCCTACATAGCTCCAACAAGCAGGCGTTGTAGCCGGCCCCTTTTATAGTGAAGGAAGTAGTAGCACAGGGTGGCTGATGATGTCTGAGGGTAGAGATTGGGCTGCACTAGGGCTCCCAGGGTCTCAGGAATGAGACACCACAGCCAGGAGGCCTTAAACAAAGACTTAATCCTCCCACAGCACTGAAGGTTGGAGGCTTCCGACCAAAGCGCCAGCAGGAGCAGCCTCAACCAGGGCCTCCTCTCTTTGCTAGGCAGGCAGCCAGTCTTGTCTCGTCTGTTTGCATGGCCATTTCTGTCATGTGACACCCCCCCCCCCCAATCCTGGTTGTCTCGTAGGAACAGCCAGGTTTGATTAGGGTGGGCCCTAATAGCCCATTTTTACCTCAGTCACCCCTTTATCGGCTCTTTGTCTCTAAATGGCCACGTTCTGAGATACTGGGGCGTACAGTTCAGCCATATTAAAAGGGCCGGCCTGGCATGTCAGCTGTCTCTTGTGTTGCATCCACCATGCCATGAAAGCCCTGAACATCTCATAACAGTTGGCACATTTTGAGTTTCCTGGCGTGGCAGATGCTCTTAGCAGCCCACTCAAGATCCATCTCAGAGCCGCTCCTCCTCTTTTTCTTGCCAACAAACCTGGCTTTGGTTCAGAAGGCAATGTGGCCGCCAGCTGAAACGCTCAGAGTCTCGATAACTCCACCCCACTGTCACTCTCCATTCACTTCCCTGGTCCTTCCTGCATGAGGTAGGGACAGGGGCGTGGCTTAGTTCTGTTTTATGAGTGACAAGAAGAAGCCAGCTATGGTAGGCCCGCACTTGGACGAGACACTAAGAGCATGCTGCATCTGCGTGTCTGCCCTTTCCGTGAGTCTGTTTCGGAGCTGCATGGGGGGAGGAGCCAGAAGGGTGACCTATAGGGTGGGTGGGGTGGGGGATGGGTAACGATGGCTGAGAGGTCCGGGTGGTCTTCAGGACTGAAGACTGGAGACGGGAGGACGGTGGAGACACTGCAGAGCAGCTGGGACCAAGGCACCCTGCTTCTTGCAGACATCTTGTTACAGGAGATTGCTGAATTTCCACACACACACACAGCTGGCTTTTAGAGGAGCCCTTTCCTTCATTCTTTCTGTCACTGGAACTTGGTTCCCCTACGCAAGCCATAGGCCATGCGTAACCAGGTAGAAATATTCAAAGGTTCCAAAAGGAAGTGCTTCATGAAACATCCAGAGAATACTGTCTGGACACAAAGGTAAATTAGGGGTCTCCTGAGACCATGAGAACAAAAGCTCACTGCCAATGGGGGGGGGAAGGGGGGGATGGAGTGGGGGTAAAAGGGGGGGGATGGTGGGAGTGTCTTAGCATTGCCCTGCCACCTGGCACTATGGAAAGAAAGAACCCTTCAACAGAGGCAACACCTCAACGGTTAGACCCAGTTTTGTGCCAGCATTTCTCCTGAGCGTTCTCATCTGTGAAGTAAGGTGACCCAACCAAGTAGTTTGTCCTCCTCCAAACTCTCTTCCCTTCCTGCCCCTCCTGCCCCTCTTGCCCCTCCTGCCCCTCCTCTTTTCCCTCTTCACCTTCCTTTTCCTCTTCCCCTTTCTGGGGCAGGATCTCACTATGTAGCCCAGACTGGTCTTGAACTCAAGATCCTCATGCCTCAGTCTCCAAAATATTGACATCACAGGCATCTGCCATCAGTATAGGGACAGACTCCACCTCCCTTTCAGCTCTAGCACTGGAAGGTAGTTTCATAAGAAAGAAAACCAGTATTGAGTT
The DNA here is from genome assembly GCA_907169655.1 of Acomys percivali. NCBI lineage: Eukaryota > Metazoa > Chordata > Mammalia > Rodentia > Muridae > Acomys > Acomys percivali. Next base: position 19,981,574 of record OU015756.1, on the reverse strand, counting down.
GAGATAAAATTCTATGTCATTAAAAAAAAAAGGGGGGGAGGCAAAAACTGTCTTAAAACAGTCTATCCCCTAGAAAATATAAAGTTGTGTCAGCATGGCTAATTGTACTGTATGAAAACTGGGGTGTCACAAAATCTCCATCAAAGAGAGCAATCTGGGTAACATAGGAACCTTACTAGATATAGAAGAGACTAAGAGAATTGTGGGAAGTGTCATTTGGCTGGGTACAGTGTCACAGAACCCATGATCTCAGCAACTAGGGAGGCTGAATGGCCGGGTCTTGAGTTCAAGACCAGCCTGGGTAACAGTAAGAAGCCTGATATTTTAATTGAAAATCCCAGCTTGTCCACCTCATTTATAAATTAAGAACTGAAATTTGGTTAATCAAAAATAAAAACCCAGCTGTTGGGGGTGAAAAACCTGCTAGCTTAGAGAGGCAGAGAAAGCACCCAGCTGACCTTCCTACTCAGCTCACATCCTGAAGGAAAAGGCCCCAAAGGCTCACTAGCTCAGCTGACTGCCCAGGAAGAAAAGGCAAAAACAAAAAAACAAAAACCAAAAACAAACAAACAAACAAAAACCCAAGGCCAAAGCCCCAAAAGCCAAAGGCCAAGGAGCTGAGAGTTGAAGAGCTAGAGAGCTAAGAGCCAAAGAGTTAAAACCTCAAGTGCTAAAAAGCTCAAGCTCCCAAGCTAAGATCCCAAGACCTGAAGCCAAAGCTAAAAGTGCCAAAGACCAAGGCCTTCTACTTCTACACACTGTCTTAAATACCCCTCAACTCAAAGTCCCTCCTGCTCTTTAATCCCTGTCAGCTGGTTTCTTGCGTGCCTCTCTTGACCTAGGGTTGACTTCATTAAATCCTGTGTGCAGATAGCAGTTGGATTAAAGGTGTGTGTATAAGACTGGCTAAATCACACCTTAATCACATGGTTAAAATAAACAGAAAGCTCTTGGATTAAAGGTGTGTTAGGGTTCAACCACAAGAAATAGGGATTTACAGTTCAATCTCAGGGATCACAATGGGATCAAAGACAGATGTTTACAGTTCATAACCTCATGGATCACATGGGTTCAAAGACAAGACAGGTTTTTACAGTGCACAACCTCATGCATCACATGGACTCAAAGACAGATTTTTACAGTTCACAGTCTCAGGGATCACATTGGGATCAAAGAGCCTGTAACAAAGCCCTCTTCAAAAGGAAGCACAGCAAAACACTGTCAGTGGTACAGAGCTGGCCTAGCATGGATGGAGAGCTGGGCTGTATCCCAGGACTGTTGAGCGGAGACGTCCCATGTACATGTGGGCCCCTTGTCAGAACCAAGGGTAGAGACCGCATAGAACACACGCCGTGTAGGACATGCTAGAGTGCCCAGACAGGGCCCTTTCCTTTGTAAGAGGGACAACATGCCTTAGTCTGTGAGTATACTGGGAGGCAACTCATGGTTATAAAGAGACAGGGTTACATTTGTCCACGAAATCTTATTTGTTGCTGCTTTTTTTTTTTTTTTTTTAAGTCATGGTTTTGTAGCCATGAATGCACTGTGGTCATAAGGATGCTTACACAAATCTATATGAGCATAAAAATTCACAGGCATGAACTCTGCATTTTTTAAAAAAGCAGTCTTAGTATATGTTAATTTTAAATTAAAATTAAAGTCGTTCTTATCTTTTGCAAGTACATAGTGAAATATTCATGGGTGGAATGGTAACGGTATCCAATATTTGCTTCAGATAATAGCAAGGAGGCAAGCGTGTGGGACAGATGAAACAAGACTGGCTGAGAAGTTGAAATTGTTGAAACTGGATTTTTAAAATATTTCTCTCCAGGGGCTCATTATATTCTTTCTTCCTTCTTTCTTTCTTTCTTTCTTTCTTTCTTTCTTTCTTTCTTTCTTTCTTTCTTTATCTGTTCAAAGAGTTCTATCCTAAAAAATTAAAAATAGAAAGGCCTGGTGAGCGAGAACTTGTAAGAAGCTGCTCTCTGGTTCTGGATCTATGGCTGCCTCTAAGACAAGGCCTTTCTGAACAGACAAAGTGGGGGGAGATGGAGACTTTGTAACTTTCTGTAAAGTCTTGTTGTGAACTCAGGTCTTATTATGAACATGAACTTGAAAAAACTGTATCCAGAGCTACAGTAACATCAGAAGACCTTGGAAGGGGGGGCGGTGGGGGAAGGCGGTAACAAACTTTCAAGGATAAAGGCATATGGTCCAGCTGGGCTGGGGACCTTCACGGTTTACCTTTGTGTTGAATCAGAGGTAAGAGCTAGCCAACCAATGGTTCCTGTTGACCATCATCAAAATAATCCCTCCAGCCAAAGATCTCAAGTCTCCCCCCTCACCTAAAAGCAGAGGAAACCAAGTCTAGGCCAGCCAGGTCTTGTATCTGGCACACCCAGATCAGCGCCCACTGGCTGAGCTTTTGACCACGAGGCTGCATTTGCACGTTGTTTTCACGCCAATATAAGCAGGGCGCCTCTGGGTATTCTGGGAGCCCAGCCCACTTCTGCCTACTTTTTCTCGAGCAGTTTGCACCGATCATCTTTTCCGGGGGACTCCCTAGCAGCTGCTCGGTTTATTCAAGTTGAGAGAGCCAGATGTGCAAGGTTACATCCTTAAAACCAGTCCCTGCCTGGCAGGAGAGTACCAAAGCTCAGCTCTCTGCCTTGCTAGGGACCAATCCTGAGGTATCATTAATACTCCTAAGTGCCCCCCCCCTCCCAGGGTCAGACAGGAGCAGAAGTTCCACACGCCTATCCTTGCTCAGCATTCCCTTTTCCCTTGTCTGGCTTTCCTACTCTGTTACTGGCTTTCCCTAGGAGCATGTTCTCAATAAATCACGTGCTCATGACCCCTATTCATGGACTGTTTCTTGGGAACTCAACCAAACACAGCTTCTCCTTATTTGGATTCAGGCTTATTGCTAATAATTCCTCATAGAGGAAACATGTGAGCATGCCATGTGTTGGAATATACAGAAGGTCATGGCAGCTTACCCATTTAGAGATGCAGCACTATATGTTCTACTGTGACTAGGAACCAAAATATCCAGTGAGGACAAAAGCTACCTTCTGGGAAGATCATGTTGATGAATAATAAAAACTATGAGAGTGTGCATTGTCCTGGGTGCACCCCAGAAGAGCAGCCTTATCAAAAGAGGTTCAAGTGATCACTGTCTGGGAACCCAGAGAGGGTTAGGCCTAACCATGAGAGTTGACAAACAAAGGAGGCCACATTGAGACTTGGGACTTTGTCTGTAAGGCTTCCACAACAAAACAATGCTCTCAGAAGAAGGACTTTGCATGTAATGTAGCACAGAGCCCCGCTACACCCTGGCCCAGGGAGAGGGCAATTCGGGTAACCTGTGGCATGTATTGACCTAGCTACACTTTGGCAGCTAAACTGAGGAGTTCCTAGCCTGCCTCCAGAACTTCTGTGTAACCCAGACTGGTCTTGTACCTAGAATTCTCTTGCCTCAGCTTTCCAAGTATTGGGGTTACAAGTGTGAGCCACCACCCAGCTTCTTCTTTCATCTTTTTTTTTTTTTTTTAATTTGTGTGAGCCTGGCAAGCTGGTTTTTGGTTTTTGGATTTTTTGTTTGTTTGTTTTTTGTTTGTTTGTTTGACATCTTTGAACCTCTATTGTATGAAGTAGAAGGGCAATGAAAGTGGCCTGCTCAGTTATTACTAAGAGGGTCACATTGTATTACACCATAAAATCCAGAAACGGAAGTACTCAGTAAATGAGGTGTCATTGTCACTAGCAGTACTAGAAGAGTCACACATTCCTTCCTTTGAATGGCCTTGGCAATGGCACTGGGGTCAGAGGACCCACAGGAAGTGAGTATGCCCTTGCATTGCTGTGGGCAGAGAACATGGCATCCTTTAACAGCAGATGCAGCAGATAAGCCAGCTCCAAGACAAGGGAGTCTGGCTTCATAGCTAATTGTTCTTCCCTGTGTGATAGCACTTTGCCATAGCATATTCTAATTTACCTGCTATTATTTGTCTATTGCCAGAAATAAATATTTTTAATATTTATTAGCATGTATAAATTATACACATTTCATGATGGGATTTTCATACATATATGTCATGTATTCTTATACTTACCCCCATTACATAGCCTCTTGCTCCCTCTAATCCTCTTCTTCCTACCTAATTCATATTCTATCTATCTATCTATCTATCTATCTATCTATCTATCTATCTATCTATCTATCATTTATTTACTTTCGATGGCCCAGTGGGTTTCACTAGGTTACCTACAGAGTCCTGGGTGAGAGGTGTACCAGTGGCTACACCACGGAAGAAAAGGTCTATTCCTCTCTCCAGCAATTATTAACTGCCTATATATACTAAGGCAGGGCTGGACCCTTATGAATCATCTCCACTAGCTACCATTACGTACTTACAATTCCTCCTAAAGGCCTCATAGACACCATCCCCCACTGTGGCAGGGTGCTGACGGGTCCAATCTTGCAAAGATCTTCTATCAATAATCCCAATCTTGCTTTGAGATCAAGAGTTCGACAGTCATGTCATATCCCGATAAATGTTCTGCTTCACCACACTCCCTCTGACTCTTATATTTTCTTCTGGCATCTTCCATGATATTCCCTAAGCCTGGGAAAGGACATTAAAGAGTCTCCTATCCATGGCTGAGCGTTCAATTGTCTCTTATTTTCATCACTTTGAGCAGTTATGAATTTCTGCAGTTACTACTGTCAACTGCCAAAAAGGAGTGTCTCTGACCAAAGTTAATAGTATCACTGGTCTATAACTTTAAGCATTATTATTTAGATGACAATTTGATGATGAGCACATTATGCCCATTTAGCAGCAGATTTTCTAGTAATGCCTGTGACTCCACCCCAACCTGAAAAACAGCTTTTGACCAGGCTTACAGTACCACATATGGATTCCATCCTGTGGAGCAGGCCTCAGCTCTGATCAGGCAGCAGTTAGTTACCCCCATAACAGATCTGCCACTATTGCCTGACCAGTCAGTAGTGGAACATGCAGGGACCACAGCTGAGTAAGACTTTTGATGACAGTCCCCGGCCCCACTATGGCATCCTCTGGCAAGCCAGAAAGGAAGAGACAACAAGAGAATCCTTTGAGGCAGGACATGGCATCATTGTGGCTCCAACCTTTAGCAGCCGAAGCACTAGATTCTTAGTAAATGTTTGTTGTTGAGCAAAAGCTGAGCCTTATGCCAGCAATGTGGATCTGAGCAGAATTATTCTACAAGAATAAACTAAAAGAAGCGTTTAATGCAATGCTTTCCAAAGAAACCACATCAGCAATAGATGGAAGAGAGAGAGAGAGAGAGAGAGAGAGAGAGAGAGAGGGAGGGGGAGAGGGGGAGGGGGGGGGGGGGGGGGGGGAGTGAAGGGGAAGGCGGGCAGACGTGAAACAATCTGAGTATCAGTTGTAGGAAAACTCAAGAAATGTATGCCTATCTAATTAGCTAAGCTATCACAGAGCTGTTATTAAAACGTCCAGACAACAATGGGAAATGAATAACTGTCATGTGAAATACATTTTCATCAGGAGGATGACTCCTGCTCTGTAAGTTGTATGAATATACATGAACAAGAACTAACTGGGGCTTTGGACACATGCTCTAGTCTAGAAGTGGCCATTTTGATGGATTTTTGTTGCTGTTATTTAATCTTTGTGTACATTTCGTATCTGTGAAGTTAGATATTTTTTAACTAAAAGCAAACGACCGATGCTACATGGCACATGATGTTATGTTTCCAGACACCAGTGACCTCCATGGCCCTTTCTACCCCAGGAGTCGGACATGTACCATTTCCTGTTGCAGCACTCAGAGACTGACCAGTCAGAAGAAATAGCTTGTGTTTGATATCTATGTTGTCAAAACTCAACAGGAAACAGTCATTCTAAGCCAGGATCAGCACGGGATGTGAAAGGGCTGACTCCTAACTTGAAAGGTACTTTCAAGATAATTTGCTGAGGGTCTGCTGTATGTCAGTCACTCTTCTAAGTGCTGGGATTCAAAAGATGAGCAGACAAAATTCTAACCCTCATGGAAGTTCAAACCCAGCCAGGAAACAGACTCTGGATGAACAGAAACAGATACAATGTAACACAATTAGTGTTAAGACAGAGTATGGAATAAATACCATAGAATGCTGAGCAGGGCATGTTTGGTACAAAAAAAAAAAAAAAAAAAAAAAAAAAAAGGAATTATTTTAAACTGTTTGAAAGGCAGGCAGGGATGTTGCAGGCCTGTAGGGAAATGGCTTGAACCTAAGGAAGGAACGCTGGCCTCACCAGCTCTGGGAGCCGGAAGGAGAACACTGTAGAAACCAGGTAGCTAAGCCAATAATCTCCCCCTCCCGCCCCTCCCTCTCCTTCCGGGGTCTCTCTTCTCTCTCCAGCTTCTCACTCCTTCTGGGTGAATGTGTCCTCCATCTGTACATCATCTGTGCTATCTTGCTCCAGACGAACTCCACTTTCTCTGTTTACTCGGCCACCCTCAATGGCTTCCAGGCCCCCCACAAGCTTCAGATCCAACACTTAAGCAGCTTGTTGGCATCTTTGAGTCCTAAGTCCAAAGTCCTGAAGAAGGAACCATATAGGTCCGTCTTGGATCTGGTCCCAGTGTGTTTGGTGCAGGAGTCAGGAACCGGCTTCTTGTCTATTTGGCAAAGGGCGGGAAGGGAAATGTGAAGCAGTGACCAGCCTGTCTCTTCAGTGGGAGAGCTGGGACCTAACTCTGACTGAATATGCGGTGACCCAGAAGGTAGTTTGGGGCATTGAATTTTGTGGGTGATAGTGAAGAGGTTCAAGTTTCTAATTCAATTATGAAGTAGAATGGGCAGACTTGACTGGATGATGGAAGGAAGGTTGCAAATCACGCGGTTGCTTTCGCTCACTGTTAAGGAGCCTCCACAATGTCATTGTCCTGGCAACTACCAAGTTTATTTTCTACTGACACGTCCAGGGAATGAATTTCCCTCTAATTCAGCAGCAGCCCTTGTATCCATCACGAGTTCCAGTCGCAGCAAGAACAGTTCCAGGAAGCAATCTGATTCCTCAGGGGAACTGGACGCATAGTCTGAAGTCTAAAATATTGCTGCAAACTGCATTAAAAATAAGTGCATGCATACACACGCATACTCATACATACACATATATGCATACATACCATACATACACATGCACACATAAATAGGAGCATGCATGCACATACACAAGTGCATACACATGTGCTTACAATACATACACTTACACACATGTAAATACAAAACTCACACAAGAGCTTTCATAGACAGATACAGAAATTTTTTTTTTTCTTGGCTGTTTATCCTGTTCCTTACTAATGTATGAAGCAAGTTCTGCAGTCACATAGCTGGGGAGAGTTATATTGTAGCAGCATATGGAAATGTTACAGTCTTTTCCTCCACTCCATGTAAATACAGTGTATTTATAAAGACAGAGACTGTGTACCGACCCACGCTGAAAGTCAGCTTTGTGGGTGTTTTTTTTAAAGCAGGGGAGCTGCCAGTTTACAAATTCTTATTTCCATTTTGCACATTGGTTTTTTCCATTTCTGCCACCACCAGCATACTTCAGGAGTTACGCAGGTCTTCGGCCATGTCTTATCGGGCCACGTGTCCACGGCCACCGGATTTCACACCTGAATGCACCCCTTGTCCAGTGGGTCCCCTGAACACCAGCATTCTCTCTTCCCTGGAGCATACCAGATAAAGTCCAAAGTCTGTGTTCTAGTGTATAGCTTGGGGCTGCCCTCCAGACTTCATGTGTTGGAAACCTGGAGGTCAGGCCTTTGGGAAATGATTAGGTTTAGATTATGTCAGGAGAGTGAGATCTGGGTGCGAGCACGTGACTGTAGAAGAAAAGCATCTATGCTCCTCTGTCTAAGCACGTGATGTCCTCCACCATTTTATAAGGCAGCAAGAAGGCGCCACTAGAGGCTGGCACCATGCTCTTGGACTATTACTTCTTAATTGTGAGCCATATCAATGTCTATTCTTTACCCAGCCTTGGGTATTCTGTGCCAGCAACAGAAAGCGGACTAAGTAAGACACCTTAGCCTTCAACATCAGTAGACTGTGTCTCTTCCATGCATTCAGTGGGAAATGGTGGTGTCTTCCTTTGCACACCCACGAGCTTTAGGGCAGTGGTTCTTAACCTTTCTAATGCTGTGACCCTTCAATACAGTTCCTCGTGTTGTGGTGATGCCCCCCCACCACAACCATAAAATTATTTTCATCACTATTTCATAACTGGACTTTTGCTACTGTTAAGAATCGTAATGTAGGGGCTGGAGAGATGGCTCAGTGGTTAAGAGCACCGCCTGTTCTTCCAAAGGTCCTGAGTTCAAGTCCCAGCAACCACATGGTGGCTCACAACCATCTATAATGTAATCTAATGCCCTCTTCTGACCTGCAGGTATACATGCAGACAGAACACTGTATACATAATAGCAAATAAATCTTTAAAAAAAAGATTTGTTTAAAAAAAAGATTTGTAATGTAAATATTTGGTAGCAGGGTATTTGATATGTGACCCCTGTGAAAGGTCAAGACCCACAGGTTGAGAACCACTGTTCTAGATGCTATTCTAGATGCTCTTTTCTAGTTCCCTGTCCTTTGTGTACTGTGGCGACTCAGCACCCTCCACTATGGACTAGGCAGCTACCTTATCAGTCTGTAGTTCAAGCAACAGAGCCCAGCCTTGCTTATGCTTAAGGGATCTGTTAGATGGCCCCTGACAATCAAAATCTAACAGGCTAAACTAGAAAAAGGACTCAGAGATCCACCTGCCTCTGCCTCCCAAGAGTGCCACCACTACCCAGCTTGATATTCTACTCTTAACATTTCCCACAATCCTTGTGGCACATTAAAGAGAGCACACATCCTCTGTTACTCCCCCTACTGAGAGGCAGTTTCCTCGTCTCTTTGCACATGGTCTGGGCCTGATATGAAGACAGCGATGTGTGATGTACTTGCCTCTTCTGAGCCTTGGCTATAAACCATACACCCAGCTGTCTTCCTATCCTTGGAATCTGCTCTCTGTGCTGTGAGGGAGCCTAAGTGGCCACTTGAAGAAGTTCTCATGGAAAAGAACCAAGACCCCCAGACCAGCAGCCAGCTTGAAAGTTGAATGTCCCAGTGGATGCTACATGAAACACCGCTAGATTGCACCAACCTACCCCTGACCTGATAATGAAATTATGAGCAACTAAACAGTGGAGAGAGTTTCAGCTACTTGGCTGTGAGTAGCTGAATACACAGCACTGCCTAACCGAGACATCCCCTAATTGGCTCAGATTTTTTTCCTAGAGGGACAGGAGAGCTATAGGCTCTGGGTAAGATCAAGAAACTTGAACATTCAGGTTTCAGTGTTAAATAAACTCCTGACTTCCCCTGACATTTACGTTTCTTCTCAGAAATCTATTTATTTCTTACTAGTTGTGTGTGTGTGTGTGTGTGTGTGTGTGTGTGTGTGTGTGTGTGTGTGTGTGTGTGTGT
>OU015756.1:19928587-19972029 GCA_907169655.1 Acomys percivali | reverse complement strand
TGTGTGTGTGTGTGTGTGTGTGTGTGTGTGTGTGTGTGTGTGTGTGTTTGGCCTGCATGTATGTCCATGCACTGTGTGCATGCCGTACTGGACAGAGGGCAGAAAAGGGAGTCCTGTGGGGATGGAGTTACAGAGAGTTGCCGTACATCATATGGGTCCTGGTCTTCTGGAAGAGCAGCCTGTGCTTGTGAGCACTGAGCCATCCTCCAGCCTCACATTTAAATGTCATTAATGATGGGTCAGTGTTTCCAGACAATTCTAAGAGCCTTAACTTTGCCGTCCAACAGAGTCTAAACTCCAAAGAGAGGTAATAAGGGAAGCCTTGATGTTTCCCTCATATTTAGGGGTCCTCTTCATAGTTTTCTGGGAGTCCATGAGCAGTCCCCTAAGACTTCTTTCTTGTCACCTCAAGGATGCACAGATCTCTCTGATCTCGGCCTGCCCTGGTAGATGGAGCAATTTCTGCCAACTGTCCATACCTTGGATACTTGCCTGCCACCTTATTAAGCCCATACAAGCTTCCATAACCTGTATTGCTATATGGCTAGGACACTGAGTATCTCCCCCTTAGATGTTGCTTTTTAAATGCTCCACTTTTCTATGATACTCTTCTGAGTTTTGGGCCTCACTCCAGCATCGTGGATCGAGAGTTTCTTTCTTCAGCAACTCCACCATACAGTGTTGTCACCCGGTTCTGAGGACAGCTGCAGGATGTGTTGCCAGGGCATCCTGGGATTGCAAAGAACCATGGTGGTAGTCGTGGATCTTTTAGAACATTCGTTCCCTTACCTTTGGGTGGAACTGCACACACACACCAGAGTGGTAACAAATCAGGACACACAGTAACTAGGAGAGACTCAACTTTCTATGAAGATAGCTGAGATTCTCCCAAACCAACAACCTGACCTAAAATCATGTCTCCAAGGCTGAGATCCCAGTCCTTCACATGCACAGTCCTGAGGCAGGGGAGTGTTAATGTTGAGAACCTTGATTAGTACCCTAGGAGTCCTCTAGATAAGGTCACAGAAATAAAGACGTTTTTGAGACTAAAGGATTTTCATTGTAGTTACAAACCGGCATTGTTGTAGGTAAACTAGAATGCATGGTTCACTTAGTACTTGAGAAAGTCAAAGAACAGTGCGTTGAGTGACAACAAGACATGATAACAGTGTTCCCAAATGTACCTTCTGTGTCCTTTGAGGCTTAGAGATTAATGGTTCTCAGGTTTAAATTGTCTAGTAGCTGCAGAGCTCTTAAGCTGCAAAGCTCAGGCCATTGTGTCAGACGTACAGGGGTGAAGACCAGGATGACATAATCTCCATGCTGCCTCGTGAGTTCAGTGTTGGGGTGAATCTGGAGCCATAGGAAGAACAACACTTAAACTCACTTAGGTACAGGTAGAGTGGTCTCCTTGGAACCAAAGGACTAACCTCAATCTTGAATAGTCAGGCACGTGATTTGGGCTGCCTTCTGCAGTCCAATGGACAATTCTGGCACCAATAACCAGCTACTTTAAATAACAAAGCTCCTCACCTCACGTAGCGTGGAGAGCTATGGTAGGGCAGGTCTAAGCGTGGTTGCCTGAGTGACTCAGCACTCTTCCTCTATCCACCGGCCATTCCAGCCTGCTGGTGCTCTTCTTGCCAAGTTCCCCACAATTTCATGAGGGTTCCCACAGTTCTAGGCATCAGATACAGGTGTCAGGTCCTGAAAGAGTATGATCCTGCGTCTCTCTAAAGTCTAGAAGACTTTCCAAAAGGGCATCCTAGCCCGAAAGAAGGAAGTCATTCTTTTTTTTTTCCAGTTTCTTAACTTTTAAAAAAATTAATTTATTCATATTACATCTCAATTGTTAGCCCATCCCTTGTATCCTCCCATTCTTCCCTCCCTCCCGCTTCCCCCCTACTCCCCTCCCCTATGTCTGTGACTGAGGGGGACCTCCTCCCCCTGTATATGCTTTTAGAGTATCGAGTCTCTTCTTGGTAACTTGCTATCCTTCCTCTAAGTGCCACCAGGCCTCCCCATCCAGGGTACCATAAGGCTTGGGAGAGGTGAATCCTCTTCCAGAGGTACAGGGTTGAAAAAGCCTTCAGCACCAAGAGTGCCGAATGCCAGGGTGGTTTGTGGGTAGGAATACACCCTAATGAGGTTATGCTGAGAACCAAATTCAATGAATAACACTAGATACTGTTTTAAAGAGCACGTCTAAAATTCATTTTAAAGAAAGAAAATTAATATTATTTTCTAGTTTCCCCAAGTAGTCCTCTTCAGAAGCACTCTGAATTATTGACCTATGTTCTTCACAGGTGACCAGTATGCACTTAAAATAGACTCCATAGACCCCCCCCCCCAAACACACATACACAGTCTGGATTTCTGAAGCTCAGTTAAGTACAAAGTAAACCCAAAACAGAGGCAGAAAAGAACTATTATAAAATAAAAACTGTACTTGGAAATTGTTTTTTCAAATATAGTATTTGCTTAATTAGTCCTATAATTAATTACCACCAACAGGTACAGTTAACACCTATAGTTGTATCACTTAAATAATAGCATATATGTCATAGAAAGTAACAATAGCATGCACTTTCAAACCAATGGTCATTTTACATATCTTCATGTTAATGTAATGAGTATATTTGTTATATTATTATGATGCTCTTAGAGATGCCTTGATAATTCTAATATAAAAAGTTAATCAAGAAGAACCTAAAAAACAATATATGTAGTATCTTAGACAGGATTCTGTAATATTACAAAGATACTCACAACATTCTAAAGAGATCCAAGCAAGCTATGGATTTCAATACATAATGATAGATTCCATTTTTTTTTCTGACTATCTCTGCCATCTTAACATCATATATGAACAGTGGGGAAGCAGTGTGGGGCATGAACCCTCTTTCCTGTTTTTATAGTTTTTGTATAAATGTAAAATGATTCTAAAGCTTAAATTTTATCAACAAGCCATGAATGATGAATCATACACCAATCTCAGTATTCAGAAGGCAGAGGCAGGAGAATTGCTGTGAGTCTAAGGCCAGGCTAGGCTACAATGGCAAGACCTTGCTTCAAAATAAGATGATAAAAAAAAATCATTAACGAACAAAGGAGAATGTCAGCTGGGCGTTGTAGACATGCTATTTATTAGGTCTAGGAAGAAAAGATCGAAGTATGGTCCTTGCTATGACTCTGAGTGCAAGAGACACTCAAGTCACTAAGAAGGGATGATGCCAAGGCAGCCAGGGACCTACCAACTACCCACACATGCCAGGGGAATCCCTGAGGACAGGGTTCAGGAGGCAGAACACTGTTGCTCATATGTGTCAAGTTTCAGTGGGTTCAGCACACGTGGTGTTGCATGATGGGGTTTCTGAATCCCAGACGAATCTCTTCAAAGACCGATGCTGTGTGGGGCCACCGTGACGTACACAGGGTGGGGCAGTGCCTCCGGCAACACACTTACACACACTTGGTGTCTTTACAAAGGGAAGAACGAAGGCCTGAGATGTGCACACGGCTGAGATTTTTTTTTTTCTCTTGAGCTTTGGAAAAGGTTCACTTAGTCTCTGAGCGTGTGCACATGGCTTCTGTTCCCTGCACGTCATCCCGTCCTTCAAGCTCGTAGCTCCTAGATAAGCTGCCGCTTTGTGTTCTTGGTGTGGGTGTAATGATATGTTTGAGAGTTTTTGAAAACTCGATGGTGAAACAGAATGTTCTGTTTTAAAACCACAGCGCTGACAATAACCCTAACCAGCTACCTACAAGCACTTACTTCCTGGCTGGACCTTGTTCCCTCTCTAGATTCTAATCTACGGCTAGAGTAGTAAAGCCGGAACACAGCAGCAGGGTGATTCAGAGTTCAGTTTGTAGTAAAGGCGTCTGAATACACGGAGCTGCTCTTGGGAAGAGCTAGGAAGAAGACGATGTTCCTTTGGGGGCCCACCCACCTCCTTTCACATGTCTCTAATGTCTAATTCTTTCCTTTCTTTAATGAGAGCATTAGCGCTCTCAGTCTTAGCATTCCAGCGTCCCCCTCCGGCATCATCATCTTCCCCTCCCCCACCTCTCCCAGGCTCCGTGATGACCATATACTCCTCACCCCTCAGCACACTAGGGAGGCACCAGCTACATGAGGAGCTGACAAATGCTCACTTGAGTAGCTAGGTATGACAGTTTATGTCTGTGATCCCGGCACTTGGGAGGCTGAGACAGGAGGATAGCCATAAGTTTGAGGCCAGCTTGAGCTACATAGTAAGTTTAGGAATACCTTTAATTAGAGTTAGAACATAGAACAGCATGTATGCAGCTGTACATTTTTAGCTCTTTTATTGGGTTCTTCTATCTACCAGCCTTCCATCCCTTGTGCCACCCCTAATCCTTTCCAACCATCCAACACTAGTAGGAGAGAAAGAAAGTTAGAGGGGAAAGGGAGCATAGACCTCTTTAGACTACTTCCTGCTGATCAGGGATGTCAGGTTCCTGGGGGCAAGTCCAATCTTCATCATCAGAATATCCAACAATCCATCAAATTGCAATAGCAGGAACTAGACGCAGCAAGGGAAGGGGCAGCCACCACATGCCCTCTCCCCAGAGTCCCCAGAATTTTCAAATGTAAACTATCTGCAAGCAGAAAAAAATTACTCCCCTCCTATAGCACGAGACAATCACAGCAGCTGTGGATACTCTGAAGGAGCCTCATAGTCTACACCTGGGATTAAAACAAAAAAATTCAGGCTGGAGAGATGGCTCAGTCGTTAAAGGCGAGGCTCACAACCAAAAATAAAACAAACACATTCACAGAACATAACTGTGGTTTTTAAAGAAACCAAAATTCTCACTACACACTATCTTTTGTGTAAGAATGGGAGAAGTAGAAAAATATGTATGCACACATAGGTATATGTATGTATTCATATTCTGTTTAAATAAACTATATAGGTAATAAAGTATTTACATATGTATGTATGGAAACGAAATAAACAGAAGAGGGCCAGGGGTCTCGATCCATTTTATAGCTTCCCAACTTTTGAGTCACAAAAAGGTATCCTGTGGTGGTCCATGGTCCTTTGAGGGGGTGATAGACACCCCATTTAGGGCTGAGCATTTAACATTCACTTATTCCCAGCACTTATACCACTGAGGAGTCTGTGCATTAACTGTTGCTCACTAAACACAACACTGGTGATGACTTGCATAACACACACATAACACACACACACACACACACACACACACACACACATACCCCACCCCACACCCCCACCCCCCACACACAACACAAACACTCACATACATACACCCACGCACACCTCTCACACCACATACCACATACACATACACATACATATATACACACCACACCACACCACACATACACACACCATACACACACACACACACAACTCACAGATACTTTTTTAAAAAGTGCAAGAATCCAGCTTGAGAACATTCAGACATTCAGGCATATGGCTATTTAAAATGTTGCATTTGGATAAAACTGAAGTACAAAATTGTGAAAAACTTGCTTCTTGGTGTGCCAAAATCGCTTAAGCATTTGGAATTCAGGACAGCATTTCTCAGGCAGGCAGGTTCTCTTCAGTAAAGAAATTGAAATAGGAGGTTGGGGAAATGTGCTCTCAGAGTCTGGGTAATTCTGCTAGCTCTCATCTTGTGCCAACTTGGTTGTTGACAGAGCCATGGAGAAGCTTAAAATTCTGAAATCTCTCAAGAAAAAAAAAAAAAAAAAAAGACAGGCCATGTCTCACCAGGACGTCATCTGCCGGCTGCTTTTCAATCCCTGTCATCCTTCTTTTGATTGGGCTCACACGTGTCCTAGAGCAGATCTCATATTAGTTGTATTGGTGGGCACTGTTGGCTTTCTAAGCCCAGCGTGTTCATCAATTACCTGTACAAAAGGCACATTGCTTTTGGTGGCATCTTCACATAGTGGCCTGATTTCTGTCAGGAAAGCAACAGGAGAGATGGCAATAAATGCAAATCCACCTGTGAGCGCAGCTTGCTTTATTAAAGACCCCTTCCCAGCCTGGCAGATGGGACATCAAGGGGCAGCCTATGTCCTTCCCTCACCCACTGGATGTATATTTATCATCCAGCTTTACTTCATTGTGTGTGTACATGTATGTATGTATGTGTGTGTGGTGTGTGTGGTGTGTGTGGTGTGTGTGTGTACATGTATGATGTGTATGTGTATGTATGATGTGTGGGGTGTGCATGTGTGATGTGTGTACATGAAAGGTGTATTTAGTATGTATGTATGACACATGGTATGTGATTGTGTACATGTGTGTGTGTGTATGACATGTGTGGTGTGTGCTATGTGCACGTGGTATGTGTGTGTGTGTATGATGCATGCATCACAGTCAGAAAGTAGAGGTCAGAGGACAACCTCAGGTACCTATCTTTTCAGAGGATTTCTTTGTAGTTCAGTGCTGCATACATCAGGTGAGTTAGCCTGCGAACCTCTGAGGATTCTCCCTGTCCCTGTAGGAGTGCTGGGATGAGACACACGCACAGTGTGCCTGGTTTTACGAGGGTTCTGAGGACTCACATTTGCATGGCACCATTTTTTACCCACTGTTTGCTCCTTTTCCCCCTGGTACTAGGTGTGGGCTATTTGCAGAAAAGACTATTAAATCTACTGGGCTTTAAAGAATAAACACCTCGTTGGTGTTTAATGTATTTTTATTTAATGAGTAAGGATTTTCAACCCAATTAAATCATAGTGGGAAATCACCTAAAGGTATCAAATGTGAGGAGCATTAATATATTGTGTGTTCATATGAAAAGATAATGCCGCGCCATTTCTAAAGAAGAGCAGATGACATTTAAGGAGGAATCTCTGGTTCTGCAGAACCCCTCAGACATATTGTTCTTCCTGTGGAGAAAGTGATGCCACAGTTACTCACCTGCTCAGAAGCACCAGAGGACAGACATTTGTTGCCCAAGAGAAGTTAGTGCATGTTCTGTGGAGAGCCAACAATTTCTCCAGACTGCCTCCTGCCAGCAGTTGTTTCTATGGAGGTGACTCACTGCATGAGGAGCCCAAGACCTGACTGGAAAGTGGCTGAGGTGACAGCAACTTTCCCTGAAGTTTAATGTTTGAGAGTTTTTCTGGGGTAAATTGAGAGGACCCTAAATAATTCCACCAACAGAGCCAGACAGAGGTGCTTTGGTAGAAAATTACATTGAAGGTAAGCAGAGATGGCCTGGTGGCCAGATTAAAAAAAAACAAAACCTGAAAAAGCACAGTGGGCCCACGAACAGGTAGTCATGACTCTACTCAAAGGCAGCAGTTTGGGGACGGTGACCTTATAGTGACTGTGGTTACCATGGCAGCTGACTCCAAGGCTAAAAGTTATACTGTGTATTGGTGAAATTCAAGCTACCAGTTCAGTGGCTCTAGGAAAACCAGTCTTCTCTCATGGGTATTGGATAACCACAGAAGCACGGAGAACTCCACATCTACCCTGGTCAACAGACATTCAGAGAGTGAGGTATGGAAGGAAGCTGGGCTAGCCTGCCTGGACCAGAGGCCAAATGAAAACAGAGTTCCAGCATATGCTCTGGGCTACAGTGGGATAGAGGGATGGATAGCTTATCATATGGTTGAAGCCAAATAGCTTCCTTACGTGCTACACTGTTAGCTGAGTGGTGTCCCCAGAAATTCGGGCTTACCTGGAACTTTAGAATGTGGGACGTTTGCAGATGAGCTCAGCTAAAAAGAGACCATACTGGACAGGGAGGGGAGACTTTAAGTAGGATGACCGATAGAGACACACAGGGGACAAGGTCACATGGAAACAGAAGCAGGTTGGGAGCGACACTGCTGCAAGCCAAGAGACACTAAGGAATCCCAGAGGGAAAAAGAGACCAGGAACCCCACCACCACACACACCAGACAGAGGTCTTGCTTGAATCTTGTTTCCAGGCTTCCAGCTCTAATGCTGGGAGAGAATACATTTCCTTTGTTTTAAGTGACCCAGTTTGAGGGACTTTGTGTGGCAGCTATAGGAAGCTAGTATATATGATTTTCTCGACTGTTCTTGATTTTGAAAAAGTAAACACATGTTCACACGTATGCGTGTGCACACCGGGGAATGTACACAGGAAAGTGACACGTTGCATACAAGACCGTGTAGCAAAAACGTGAGTAGTGATTGTTTTTAATGGTAGAGGAATGAGCGCCTTTGAAGTCTGCCTTCCGTCTTCAAATCTTCTGCTATATGAGCAGTTAAGAATCTGATCTGAACTAAGTGCTCATCTAATTGATGCTTCTGGGCACATTAGTCCCCAAATCTACAAACCAGGGAGCCGTGAATCCCACTGGGTGGCTTCCTTGCTCTGCTGTTTCTATCAGTCACTAACAGTCTTTCTAAACTCACCTACGGTCTATGTATTTAGTGCTTTATGCTTTCGCCTGTTTATCTGTCAGAAGGTAAGTCCTGCCAGTCTCATCTTCTTATAAACAACTGGCCTTACCTCAACGAGAATGGTAACTTACCATGTGCCGGGCACTATTCTAAGTCATGAGCTGGCAGGAAAAGCCCACGAGATGCTACTGTTAGCTCCATTTCACATGAGGAAATGAAGGCAGGGAAATTAAGCAACCTACCTGCTAAAGCTTGCCCAGGAAAGTGAGCGCCGGTGCCAGGGCTGTGAAACAGATTCCACTCACTTAAGGACCCTGTGCAGCTATGTGGAGTGCTTGCCCTGTGTGCACTGAGGTCTGACATTGATGACAAGAGGGGGTGGGGCAAGAGGAGAAGAGGGAGAAAGCCAGATGTGGCGGAGCACACCTACCTGTAACCTCAGCAGCACTCAGGAAGACTGAGATAAGAACGTCACCAAGAGTTCAAAGCCAGCCTGGACCACATGGTGAGTTCCACAATAGCCTGGGCTATGGAGAAAGATGCTGTCCTAAAAAACACATTCTACATAGCCAGAACCTCTAAGTGTTCTCTGGAGCATTTCTCTCTAGGAGTGTTTCGAAGCAGAGCAACAAACAGCCAAACGATGCAAAGCAATGCAAAAGCCAAGGCTCTACTTTTTTGGCTCTCTTTATCTCCTCCCAGAGTCCATACCAGGATGTTTATCAACTGGCAAGGACCACGACCCTACAAAAGGAAATTCCCTTTCTGGGGGACAAACATCACATTCCCTCTCACAAGTCTGTTTCCAGCGACAAATATTAAACATGCTCACGCAAGTCTGTTTTACATCCCACACTAGGATCAAAATAAAAACATGTTTACATCCAACAAACAAACACACACACACACACACACACACACACACACACACACACACACACACACATTCTGCCACAAAAGGAGCATATACATGTGAAATGTAACTTTTTAATTAGGTTTTTAAAGTGTCATTTAGAACCTACTCTCTATTTTATGTCCTGTAAACCCCCGTGTATAATTCTGGAAAAAGGGTACAGAATTGTTCACATATAACAGAGCAACGAATAGGCAAATTTACAGTCAGAATGCTTAAAGATTACGAGACTGGCTGACACAGTGTAGGGTTGACCCCTCCATCACCTTCCTCTGCCATAAGAATCAAGTCAAAATATCTGTGCCAGGCATGGAGGTTGATGCCTGCCTATCAATCCCAGCACTCAAAAGCTATAAAAGGGCTGCCTATGAGTGCCTAGACAATCTGGGTTATAGACTGAGACCCCATCTCAACACACACAAACACATGCGTGCGCTGCGTGAGTGTTGGGGTCTTTATGAAGACTCCAAGACCCTTCTCATCTTCCCACTTGTGCACTTTTTTATGTGTTTCTGGAACATTCTATTCTTTCCCACTGCCCTGCCAAGAGAATTCAGAATTCAGTTTTTTGTTTTTTTGAGACAGAGTTTCTCTGTGTAGCCTTGGCTTTCCTAGACTCACTTTGTAGACCAGGCTGGCCTCGAACTCACAGCAATCTGCCTGCCTCTGCTGGAATTAAAGGCGTGTGCCATCATGCCCGGCAATATGATTTTATTCTTTTACTCTTGTCTTCCCCTCAGTAGTGCCCCCTGACACCAGAGCTCAGTCTGCCCCACCTCTCTTAACAGGTTTCTGTTGGGGTGGGGGTGGGGGCTTCCCTGTGCTGTTCTTAGGCTATGTCTGTGGCACAAATCACAAAGGGAACCATTTGGGAATGTTGATTGGCTGGCCTGCTGGCTGCTGGCAGATCAAGGGGAGCAGGCTTGCTCCCTTACACACATTTTAGGCTTAAAAAAAGTGTTCCAAATAGTAGCAGCAACAAACAAGAACTCCCTACTTGTAACACTGCAAAACCAAGACTGGTCATGATGCTGCGGCTGGAACCAAACTTCTTAGTGAAAGACAAACGCCGGTTGTGATTATTTGTCTTAGTGAGGAATCCATAAATGCGGGATGTGATTGAGTGAACTACAAGAGATGGCCTGGAGTTGAGATGCCCCTCTCAGAAGGGGAGAGCCAGTCTGTCTGTCTCTAATCTTCGTATGCTGGTTGAGATGACGACCCCCACAATGGCTAGACAGCAGGTTGACCTTGGCTATTGCATGTAGAGGAGGCACATCTCTGGCTTCAAACATCACCTTAGAAGAAAGCCAAGGCCGAGTGGGTGTGGCCACCACTCTGGCCATTCCATTTCTCCCAGCATGCAAAGAGCCTGACTTTGGGCAGATTTGCTGTTGCTGTTTTCTTGCAATGGAGGGTCAGATGTTTGTTTCGCTTAAGATGAAATAGCTCATAAGTGTTGGCTGTAGGCTCAGCCTTACTGACGCTTGTGACGGCTGTGGCATTCCAGGTCACCCAGGGGTCCGAGCAGCCGCACAGGTGACTGGCACAGCTTGGGCCTAGAAACTGCCCTTTGACCCTCTATTTGTGCCTGCCTACTCTCACGGCAGTGTGTGCAAGCTGTGATTCCATGTCTTCCTTCATTCTGCTGAGATAATTGCACATTTGAGGAAAAGCATCACAAATACCAGTAAGAAAACAAGAAAAGAGAAAGGCAATTTCTTAGGGGGCTGCTATTAATTTAAATCTCTATTTTGGTATACTTCCCTCGGGCGTCTTTTTTTCTGTATTTACTTCTCAGGGTTGAGATAATTGCATTTGTAATTTTTCATATGTGGGTGACCAGAATTGGCTTAGTAATACCATTTTAACACTTCAAAGGGTTCTTTCATTCCTACCTGTTGGGTCCCTTTGTGCAGCTTTATCCTTAGTGTCCTCAGCACTGATGACTCCATCCCTCCCCACCTTTTCTCCTTTTCTTAAATTTCCCACTATTTGCACACGGATCGCTTCACACTGCGAACTGCTGGCTGAGAGGTCTGTGTTCCACAGCCAGTAGGAGAGAGGGGACTTGGTGGTACTGTGGTTTTCTCGGTCTCCGTGTGTGCTTGCGTTTTATGTGAATGGTTTGGGTTAAGAATTACTTTCCTGGTATCTGGCGGTACATCAAGATCACTGAGGTACACTTCACACCCCCACAAAGGACATGTTTAACAAAGCTCTGATTAAATCTCTGAGAACTGACCCCCCATTCTGGACTCACCTGTGTGGGGTTATCTACAGCTCTTTTGGTGGGACTATTAATTTTAAATGAAAAACAACTACACCCGCCCCCTCCCCCAGCAACTTAATTGTGGTGGTTATTCATTTTCAAAGAGGACTTCTTATTTTGGAAAGACAAAGCAGGAACTCCACTAAATAGCAAGGTGTAAAACACCCAGTCACCCTAATTTAGAAGTAGGTGCCACAACGTTGTCAGATGATGCCGTTCTAGATACTGGGGCATGATCACCAATTTATCTTCCTAGTGGCTTCGTCGGTGTCTATCTTTGAACACTGCTTCTATGGGAACAGTTGTCAAGGAAACCTGTGCCTCATGGTTCTTCTGTAGTTCAGCGCCTAGTCCTTACTGCAGCACGGCTGCATGGTGAGGCTTTTCTCTGTGCCTTCTAGTTACCTTTGTTCTGATTAATATGAATAATCAATATATATATATATATATATATATATGCACACACACATACACGAAAAGGAGGTACTAGAAAAGTTAGCTTGCCATCTTGTTTGCAGTCTGGGTGTTAATTAATGGACCTCCTCATGAAGTTCACAGATATTGGTATGGTTGGACACCCCCAAAGACATTTACAAATGGTTTTCAACTAATGTCCTAATAAAAGTGTGACTCACGAAAAGTACCCAGATTTTTAGTTCTGCAAAGATGAAAACTGTAATTTAGCTGTTAGTCACGGTCTCCATTTCCCCAGAGGAACAGTGTGAAGCTGAGGAGAAGGGTCTCCCACCTTAGCGAGAGTCTTCAAGTAAATGTCCGTGGCCCTGGAGTTCCCTTCCCTAAAGTCCATCGTCAAGAGTGAGGGTTTACATAGACGTCTTTGCTTCCACTTTGTTCGGGGGAGATCCGTAATGTTCTCGTTGGAATTTAACAAGTCCCTAAGTCACATTTCAAGTGAAATGAGGAACTTGAAAAATTCATGTTTCCAATATGGTCAAAAAGCAGCTGGTACCACACCGTGAACTGTGAATGCAGAGTCAGAGCTCCCAACTTCAGTTGCATCCCACCCACCTACCAGCCCAACACTTGCTTTGCGCAATAACCGTGTTTTGTTACTTTCAGGATAAAATCATGCAGCCTTAACTAAAGGTACCTAGTGTTGCTAGGAAGCTATGTTTCTCAGGACTTCACATACACACAAATACTACACACATACAAACACCATACACACACCACACACACATACACATTACACACATACAAACACCCCACACACCTCCCCACACTACACACATATAACCACACACACACACACAAATACCACACACACTCATCACACAGACACACACAAATACCACATACATATCACACACAACATGCACACATACCACACACACTACACACATACAAACACCACACACACACAACTACCACATACACATACATCAATGCACACACAAATCACACACACTACACACACTATACACATACAAACACCAAACACATCACACACACACACCAGTAACTTTCTTGCTGTGCTTTTTTGTTAGTAGATGCTCACATGCTGTCCATATAGCTCATCTCACTGTGGAATCTTACAAAGCTCTGCAGGAGACAGACCTGCAGGCTGACCCTGTGCCTATTTGCTAACAGGCTCCACTGGATAGTACAAAACATCAGTGTCTCGGGACTTGCCCTCAGCTAAAATATTCAGCTACACCAGTCCGCTTTGAGGAAAGAACTCATCGCAGCCTTGTTTAAGAGCAACTGGACAGCAAATCAAAGGCTGTGGTATTAATTATAGTGAGAAATGGAATATATGCACAGGTTGTAATACTCATAGACTGACGAAGGAATCGAGTTATCCCTGGAGGGTGCATACAGAGTAGGAATCAGAGCAAGGGAAATCCGAGTCCACATGACATTGGCATTAGGTTCTTAAGGCTTCGCCACCAACATTTCTGCTTAGGAGCACCCTGGTGCCAGGCCTGTCAGGATAACCATGGGCAAAGCTCTCACAATCTATGTAGACGGTCCAGACCTCACAGCAGACCCTGTAGTTCACACTGTTTGCTGCCCCACTGTCAAATCTCAACATGAATCTTGGATAGCCTGATCTC
This sequence comes from Acomys percivali, assembly GCA_907169655.1. Classification (NCBI taxonomy): domain Eukaryota; kingdom Metazoa; phylum Chordata; class Mammalia; order Rodentia; family Muridae; genus Acomys; species Acomys percivali. The sequence continues at coordinate 19,958,373 of OU015756.1, read as the reverse complement.
ACCAGAGGCTCTATCCTGATATTTTGACTGGAAGAAATTGTCAGTTCATCCTTGTAGGATGCTAGAGTTTTATTTGTGTATTCCTTAATCTAAGTTAGGAGTTGGGATTCTCGGCTGCAGGCTCTGCTTCCTGCTCACTGTGGATCTCGGTTGTTTTCTAGAAAATACCTTGAGGTTTTGCCTTCACAAAAGTTCATGTCTTTGTCCCTGCTTTGGATCCATACCAATTCCTCCAGCTTCTGGTTGGCACCGGAGGCCAGAAAATCACTAACTAAAGAGAGCTACTATGATCGGACAGTGTGTCCCTCTGTGACATTCTTTGGTCACAGTGAGTTCTGAGGGCAGCATAATGTATTCACTGATGGATAAGATTGTCTGTTCTGGTCTGTGGAGCACCTGAGGGCGGGCGGGCATGCAGAGGCGAAGGAATGAGAGTGACGTGGAAACCTCTTACCTGCTCCTTCCCTGTCTCTGCTACTGCTAATGTGCCTCTGAGAGCTGAGAGGGAAAACATCTGTTTTCCACTCACTTCAGTTAAACAATCTCTTATTTATTATCTGGTATATGACAGGCTTTCTACTGAGCTTTACATGAAGAAATTAACTGTTTCTAGGACAGCAAGAAATGAGTAGACCAGTTCTCCTAGCTTGGCATCTTAATAGTTATGCCTGTGAGCTAATAGATAGAAAACATAGCTGACTAGGACACATACTCTATCCCCTCAGAGGACTCACAGTCTAGTGCGAACAAAATACAAGTCCATTCGATATATTTTATTGAGTATTTGTGATGTATGAAGCATGTACAGAGCACCTGGCCATTCCCCCTGACCCTGCTGTGGTGTTTCACTTCCTCTTCTTGGGTCAGGAGAGAAGCAGAAGCAAGTGCATTCTGAGGAAGCAAGGATCTGGAAGAGACAGGAAATAGTCAAGGTTGTACAGAGAGCTGGGCAAGCGAGCCTGGTTAAGTCTTTAGGAGAGGTGTATGGATTACCCAGGAGATGGAAAAACATGTTGGTGGATGTAAGGGCCTGAAATTAAGCAGAGAAAGGCCCTTGGATCTGGGCCACTATTTTTTTTTTTTTTAACCAACACAGCTTCCAGCTAATGAGCAACCAAGGCTTGGAAATCTGTGATGACTAAGTGGAGTTTTTGTTTTTGTTTTTGTTTTTTCCCAGAACTAAATATGAGCGGGCCTCTTCCTCTTAATCTTTCTTTCTCACAAGCCTTCTACAGATCAGAACTGCACCGTGGCTCATGTCCTCCCTGGTTGTCCCTGTCCGTCATCTTCATGGGCATCTTCCTTATGGCCAGGACCACCCTAGTGTGTGCTTCTTAAGGGACCAAAGCTGCTATAACATCTTACAGGTCGTAGGAGAGGGAGGGTAAAGGACTGGTCAGAGGTATCCGTGTGATGGAAGAACAGATGCAAGCAGGTGTTGTTGTGACTTGAATGGCAGCTATCTCCCACAGGCCTAGTGTTTAAAGACTCCATCACCTATTAAAGATGACGACTGTGTTGTTTGTGCAAGGTGGGGAAAACCCCGTGAATGGTGAACTGTGAGGTCTAACCCTGACCCTCTCAGCTCCTAAACTGTTCTACATGGGAGACCCCTGCATTACTCAAGCCCTTTATGTGAGTGTCTCACATGCAGCTGAGCCAACTCTAACTAGTACAAGGAAGTGGCACACATAGACAAATGATCTGGAGGCTGGCGTGATGGGAACATATGCAAGCCGGCAAAGTGCTCAGCATAAAGGAGCGTGTCTTCCAAGCTGAGGATGAGGAAGGGGATGGCGGCCACGAGAGGGTGTGTGGTCAGAGAGGGTTGGAAAAGCAGATGCTTTGTGGGAGGCTAGTAGAGTCATGGCTTGGAAATATCAGTGCCGAGTGGCCAGCAAGGACATCAGTGGCCTCTTCTCTGGCTGTGGCGATTGTGGTTTGGTGGACAGGAGACGCCTATACCAGGGAAGGCTGGAAGAGAAAAGCTAGTTTCCAGTGGAAATGTGGGGAAATCTATTGAAACTGACCGGAGAGGTCTAGCTAATGAGTGAAGGGGAGAAAAGAAGAAGAGGCGAAGGAAGAGGAGGAAAGGGGGGGAGGGTACATGGAGGGAGCGTATAGGTTGCCTCTACGGAGAAAGGAGTCAGTGAGAGAATGGTTCACCTCAGTTGATTCTTCCCAACTGGCATATGAGACCCTGGGCCCAGAGAAGGAGGCCAGGTTAGGGGGAGAAGAGCAAGGCCATTTGGGTCAGACCCGGAGCCTAAAGATTTCCCAAGATGTTGCTGCTATTCCAGGACAAAGCTGTGCAAAGTAGCAATAAGGCCCACTCAGGGAACAGCCCCTGACTACACATCACTAATGTAGCAGCTCGGTCCTCCGGCAGGAAGCAGGATCCAGGCTCATGAACCCTGAGACTGAAGAGGGCCTGGGAATCAGCATTTGCCTCAAGGCCAGGAGATTGGGAACTTTTCTAACCACTTGACATTTCCTTATGTTCCCCCACCGCCCAGGCAGTAATCAACCACTGATCTATGTATTTGAGTGGGGAGACATTAGCTAAGTGCAAGGATAGAAATGAACCAGTATTTTCGATGCTAAGGGCCATTCCAGCCAGCCTTCCCTTCTCTTTATCTTCTGTCTTGAAAATGCTGTGTGAAAACTGGACCAGGTTTTCTGAACCCTAAAGAAACTATGTTGTTCAAAATGCTGGAAGGGTGGTTCTTGGTGCCATCCTCTTCCTATAAAATAAGATAGTTTTGTTTTTCATATTATGTGACATCCATTCCATCATGAAATGCATGGAGTTACACACATACACACACACACACACACACACACACACACACACACACACACAACTACCCCAGGTATTTCCTCAAAGTGCATTAGGCCTCGGTTTCTTATTTCCAGGACTACTTACTGCCCACGGTCCAGAAGCGTTCCCTCCCACCAGCTTGGCCTGGTTCCCTAGTGTCCGGTGTGCAAGCCTGAGTGAGCAGAGAGGGGCCCAGGTGTGGGTGGTGAAGCTGGGAGGACTTTGGTCTCTTTATCTATAACAGTGGTTCTTGAACTGTAAGTCACAACCCTTTTGAGGAGGGGGGGGCGTTGAATGACCCTTTACAGGGGTCACATATCAGATCTACATATCCTTGCATTATGATTCATAACAGTAGCAAAAGTACAGTTATGAAGTAGCAATGAAATAATTTTATGGTTGGGGTCACTACAACATTAGGAGTTGTATTAAAGGGCCGCAGCATTAGGAAAGTTGAGAGCCACTGGTCTACAGTCATGAGCACAAAAGCTCCGTGATGTCCATTAAATCCGCATCAATTTGCATCGGTCAGAGACTGGTTGGAAGGTTAGCGAGCTACAAGAGCAAGTCAACAAGATCAGGAAACATTACAACAGGCAGCATTAATTGGGCTCAGTGAATTGAAAAAAATAAACAGAGAACACATGACGGGGGGGGGGGTGTAGGATGACATGTTGGGGTGCCTGAAGAGTGAGAGAGGGAAGTTAGAGGCACGGCAGAGAGCACTGAAGATCCTAGGGAGGTCTGGCAAAAGAGGGCTACCATCCCTCCTGTGCGCCAAGAAACAGCGTGCTGTTCATGACGGGGGAGAGCTAAGGGCTTACATCTCTTCTCCCTCTGGCCACAGACTTCCTATTCCTCATTGCTGTCAGCCCACGGGTATAAGGAGAGGTGCTCAGCCCATGGGTATAAGGAGAGGTGCTCAGCCCCATCTGGGCAGACAGCAGAGTTGAGGATCAAACCAAATGCAGCCAGTTCACAGTGCAGTCTCTGGGGGGGAACCAAGATGCTAAGGGGGAGAGACTCCAGCTTGAAGATATGAGGTGGGGGGAATGTTTCTCCCTCCACCTCCCCCCCGGTATCCATCTCTCCGGCTGTCTGCTTCCCAGACACTGGCCCACATCTATGCGGTGGTTTCTCACCCTCTCCAAAGCTTCTTTGGCTAGGGCAAGGTTTTCAGGAACTTATGACAGGATATCGGAGAGGCCTGGGGGGAGGGACGGAGAAAAAAGAAGAGAGGCCTGAAGAGAATAAGGGGGGGGGGATGAGGAGAAGAGGGGAGAGGAAGGAAGGAAGGGATAGAAGGAGAGAGAAGAGAAAGGACTGGAAAGAATGAAGTTGGAGGGGAGACTCATAGGAGGGCTAGGATTGCAAAGGCATGGAGAAGCCGAACAGTTACACATGTGTGCACATCTGCTTGCCTGAGTCTTCTTTTTCTTTTCTTTTCTTTTTCTTTTTCTTTTTATTTTCTTTCTTTCTTTCTTTCTTTTTTTTTTTTAGACATGGTCTCTCTGTGTAGCCTTGGCTGTCCTAGACTCACTTTGTAGACCAGGCTGGCCTCTAACTCACAGGCACCCGCCTGCCTCTGCCTCCCAAGTGCTGGGATTAGAGGTGTGCGCCACCACGCCTGGTCCGCTTTCCTAAATCTTAAACCTAGGGTGGGAGGCCATAAGGGGAACAAAATCAGGAACATGGGCCCTCCTCACGCAAGTCATCTACCCACTATGTAGTCCACACTCTACTCTACCCACTTTTGGGGGGGTCCGCTGGTCTGGCCTCACCCCTGCAAGGTGGCCCACAGCCTTGTGCATCCCTGCCCCCACTGCCCCCAGATCTTACTGTTTCCTACAGAGTGATACCCTCGGGGTCAGCCCACTCTCTATAGCTGTCAGCAGACCTTTATCTCAGAGATGCTATTTCCCAGACATCCACAGCCCCAGGAAGCATTAGACCTGCTGCCGTAGAGTGGACAATGCTAGGCAAATGACTTCTGGCAGCGAGCAGCTATGATAATTTTTTAATGATACAAACAGGACTTAGCCAGTTCTGCTCAGTATAGGCCTGCCTGTGCAGAACCTGGAGCTGACCAAGGGTTTCCTCTCCCACTGGTAGTTTGATTTAGCAAGACATCTGATTTGCTCTTCTATTAAAGGGAAGTAATGTAGTAAGTTGTTTTGATGCTACTGCCTGCTTATTTATTCTCGGTGGAACAATGTCCTCTGCCTGCACCCCTGGCAGGCTCCCTTCTCCCACACACGTGCAAGGCCAGGCACTACGTTTATTTTTTTGTAGCCTACGATGACCTTGAACTTACGATTGTGCAGCCTCCACCTCCTGGGTGCAGCAATTAGAGGCATGTGACTGCTTTTGTGCTGTGCCAGCGATTGAGCACAGGGCTTCATGCATGCTAAACTAGTTCCTTAAGTGAAGGCTCAGGACTTTCTAAGTTGCTTATTTTTCTGCAGAGTTTGCAAAGGCAATTCTAATGTCCAAATGCTGTGCTTGTTGTATTTAGATGGCAAGGCAAGAGGTTGAGGAGGGATGTATTTCCTTAAGGATCAAAGTAACAGCCATTTTCCTGCCTTACATATCCCTACTATTGTCATGAAGAGAAAAATGAAACATGGGTTAGTGCTGTTTTCTGTCGAGAGGCCAGAGTATGTGGGTCTGCCAGGCCCCTCTATCTGAGGAATAGCGACCTTGGAAAACCCCAGATGGCTTCCTGGGGTGAGAAAGGGGGCATCTTTTCTCTTTGTCTTCTGTTTGTCTGGGATTTGGAACCTCTGCGGTATAATTTTAGACTTTAGAACAGTAGAAGGGAGCCTAAAAAAGATTTTCTTGTGTATATGCCCATGGTAATGTACTGCACAGATCAGGCTGCTGAAACCACATTTATCGTCTCCTGGTTCTGGAGGCTGGAGATGGCATCTGTAGATCTGGCCTCTCCTGAGCTTTCCTCTTTCACTTACAGACTTGTGATTTCATTCCATCCTCCTGCAGCCAGGATTACTCGAACTTCCTTCTATAACCTCATTTCATCTTAAGCATCCTTTAAAGGCCTTATCTTCAAATGCGCTCTGAGATGTTGGCTGCTTAGGATTTCAGCATGAGAGTTTAAAAAAGAAAAGAGTGCAGTCTGTGCCTCTGTCCTAGCCTGCTTTACACAGGACATAGTCTCATTCTGGTGGCATCAAGGTTACCTGTGGGCTCTAATCCTGGATGTCTGGACATGTGATCTTGGTAGAGAGGGGTCTCTTGCATTCCCAGCACAGGGCCCCTTCAAACTGTGGCTTGCTTTCTATGAAAGGAAACCTACAACAAGCAGTTCTATAAAAAAAACAATTTTCTTCTTATGTGTTTACTTTGGTAAGTTTGGGTTTCCGGGTCAATAGTTTTCTAAATGTTTGGCCCACCTGTAGTCACAAATAACAAAAGACCAACCAAAATGTTCCAGGTTCTCAAGTACATAGCCTGTTCTCTCTCGGGAACTTGGAACACCCCTGTATGCAAGACAAGTCTGGGTCCTCCCCCCCACCCCCACCCCAGGGCTTTACATTTATTAGCTCTTGTATTGGAAATTAAAGCCAGGGCCTCACACAAAGCTAAGCAAATCCTCATGAGCTATATCTCCAGTGATTTACTCATTGTAAGTGTATATTTTAAAGAGTTATTAATTTTACTTTTATGTGTATGAGTGGTTTGCCACAGTGTCAGTGGTTTGCCAGAAGAGAATATTAGATCTCCTAGAACTGGAAATACAGATGGTTGTGAGTTGCCATGCGGCTGCTGGAAACCAAATCTGGGTCCTCTGGAAGAGCAGCCAGTGCTCTTAAGCAATGAGTGGTCTCTCTAGCCCTGAGTTCTTTCTTTCTTTCTTTCTTTCTTTCTTTCTTTCTTTCTTTCTTTCTTTCTTTCTTTTTTAAACCTGGAAATGGGATACATTTTCTTTTTATTCACAAATTACTACACATTGTCAGTACACCTTTTTAAAATAAGATAAGGGGGAGTTTCCTTTTAAATCTTTTTTTTTTTTCTTAATATGCTTGGTAACATTATTCTTTCAAAAGAAGTAAAAAAAAATCAAACCTGAATACTTCAAACTTCTTTAAAAAAAATATAAATGAATAAAATCACAGGATTTTGGACATACAAAACTAGAATGGAGGAAAGGCTACGTTTATATATTCACCACCAAATACTTCAAGTGCAACAGAAACTAGAACACTTGTTTCTGGACCAGTTCACATTCACCTTGTAACTCTCAAAAAGACAGACTGATCCTAAACATAAAGTACATTTGTGCATTAAATCCCTGTGCATTTCAAACAGCTAGTGCTCAATGTAAACGTTAACTATTATTTATTAATCATCCTTAATGGTTCTTAGGAGTGTGTCACATATTCAAAGTCAATGTTAGAACTAACCAAAAAGGAAAGAGGAAAAACTGGAACCCCACAAAATACTTCCTCATAAGCCCACATCTTAACTCCACAGGTTGAGAGCCACTGCCCGTCCGTCACACCCACGGCCACTAGCTCCACTTGTGTTCTCTGATGAACCAAAAATCCGCAAGCTTCTACACAATTGGACTGAAAAGGAGGGGAAAGGTTTTAGAAAGGACTGTTTGACTAGACAGTCAACAACCAGCCAAGATTTGAGTCCTTTATTTCTACTTCTTATTTTGAGAGAGGGTGGCACACTAAGTTGCCCAGGCTGGCCTTGAACTCTCTATGTAACTCAGGAAGGCCTTGAACTTGTAACTCAGGAAGGCCTTGAACTTGTAATCATCCTGCTTCAGCTTCCCGAGTAATGGGGTTACAGGCCTGAAGCACCAGGCCCACTAGATTTTTTATTTTATGAGATAAAACAAAAGATGGACAAATAAATGTTAAGGAGTTTCCTTCTGCACTGCTGACCTCTGCATCTACCTGTTATCCATCCCTTCATCCATCATCCATCCTTTCATTCACCCATCCATCCCTTTATCCATCCCTTCACCCATCCCTCCATCCATCCTTTCATCCATTTATCCCTTCATCCTTTCTTCATTTATCCATCCTTTTATCCATCCATCCCTTCATCTACTCATCCATCCTTCATCCACTCATCCCTTCATCCACCCATCCCTTCATCCACCCATCCCTTCATCCACCCATCCATCCATCTATTCCTTTGTCCATCTATCCCTTCATCCATTTATCTATCTACTCATCCATCCCTTCATCCATCCATCCACCTCTTCATCCATCTATTCCTCCATCCATCTATCCATTTGTTTATCCATCCACCCATCCCTTCATCCATACAGTAAATATATAACAAGAACCTTACAACTCTGAGGCCCTGTTGCATGAGCTAGGAAAACACTAGAAAAGAAATTCATGGCATGCATGACTCTTCAATAGTTGTAAATTTTTAGCATATTGTTTTATAAATGTAGTTGTGTTAGGTTTAGAAAGTTGAGCCAAATGTGGTAAAGGCTGTGTATAATTAGGGAAAGAATGTCCTTCAGATGAAGCTTTCTCCCTCGCTTCCTTCCTTCTCTCTTTCCTTCCTTCCTTCCTCCCTCATTCCTTTCCTTGCTCACTATCTCCTTCTCTTCTCTCTCTTCCCTTTTTTCTTTCTGTTCATTTTTCATCATTTCTCCTCCCAATGTGGTGAGCAGGATTTCTGAGATCTGACATACCATGCACAGAGGTTCTGCTAGTGATTTTTCAAGTAGGCTATGCTTTCATTTGATTTATTTTTCTGATGAGAAAGAAATATTTAAGATGTGCTATACTAAATGGCCTGGGAGTTCTTACAAATAATTGCCAAGTGTCAGGAATGTTGGCTTATTGAAAGCTGGAAAATAAAGTGAGATTGGAATGACAGAAAACAGCAAACTGGATGTTACAACAAAGATATTTTGTTTTATCATCGAATTAGCCTGGAAGTGTTTGTTGGGAAGGTTTTAATGATGCTGTGGGGCTCTGTGTAATCTCAGCCAATTTTCAACAGAGAGTAAGAAACTTTGACAGCCAAATCATCATAGTATGTCACGGCCACTGATCTTATTTTGAAGCAATCATTATATAATATTGTGACTTCCTGGATCCATCAATGCTCATTTTATCCTTTAGAAGGAAATGCAGAAATGTTCAGACAACACAACACAAAAGCAAAGATGCTATATTATTCATAAAAATAAAAATGGTATATCTTGAACATTAATCAACTTCATAACTATATCTCCACATCTCCACAGACTGGATTAGATAAGATGGTTTGCAACATGGAGCTAGTTCGTCACACAGTTTTCCCTTTGAAGGCATGAAAGGGTGCAGGGAGTTATGGCTTTATGACCCTGCCTGTTGCTTAATTAGTCAGTTTGACTGGGCTGAGGAATGCTTAGAAGATTTGTATTGAGAAGCTGGGCATGCAGTCACTTTCTCTATCTAGTGGTAAGGAGAGGCCTTTGGAATTGATTTCTAGGAAGAACTGGGAAACGTTCAGAGAAGCAGGCTGAAAGCAACTGGTAATCCTTTAGGTGCAGTTTAGCAAGTAGCTGTGGCTGGAGTTGAGAAAACCAGGATAGAGCGGGACAGGGCAATAGGCAGAAGTAAGAACTCCACAAAGTAGATGGAAGCCATCGCTGTCAAACCACGGCAAAGGAGTTAGCTGCATTTGGTCCACTCCCTGAGACTTTGTAAGAGGCTGAACTAACAGACAACTGACTGCTTTATCTGGCAGAGGGAATATGAAGCCAACACAGCACTGGGGCTGTGATGTGAAGGTTACAGGCTCTTAGCCAGCGTCTCAATGAAGATTGGGGACTCTGAAGAGTAGAACAGAAAAACTTTAAGGGTTTGCTGTTTGGCCAGAAAGGGAACCCTTACAGGCTTTATCCAGGTGGGTGTGGTTAAAAAGCCAAACACTTTCCTTAGGACAATGGGGTAGGTAGATGTTCTGAAGGCATCTGGGTATGGGGTAAGGCCACAGGCCATCAGAAATGCATAGATAAGGAATGCAAACTCTTTCAAATACTTCCCAGGGCAGAGATTTAGGAAAAGGGTCCCAGGGCAGGCACTTAGGGAATGATTCTTTTGCCATGTGTGCCAATAAGGCATTCTGAAATTCACACCAGGTTCTAGATGCTTAGTGTTACCTGTGAGATGTTGGTGTGGGATGCATGCAGAATGCATAGGGTCATGACAGGATCCACCGAGATTGCAAAGAAAAGCCTGGGAGGTCAGGTAGTGTACCATAGGCTTGGAATCCCTACAAGCAGTCCCTGACAGGGCAATGTATGAACCTAGAGGGATGAGGCAAAGCAATGGAGATCTCAGGCAATCAATAATGTCAGCAGCATGCAATGCTTGCTGGGAAAGCCGCAGGCAGCGGGCAGAGCCACCCTGAGAGTGACTGTGTCTGCAAACATGGCTCACGGTGCCAGGACTGCCCAAGCTCTTGGGAACCCAAATCCTATCACTGTGCGCCCCAGATGCCAGATATGGAGCTGTGGGGTTTAGTGTTGCTCTGTCGAGTTTCAGGATTGCTTGAATCTCGTCCCTCCTTGCTACTTTGCTCTTCTTTCTGTTTGGAATCCCTCGTTCCCCCCATTGTATCTCGGAAGCATATAACTTGTGCTTTGGATGTCTTATAGGGGCTCACAACAGCAGCTGAGAGTTTGTCCTGACAGGAGGTTTGCATTGCTGGAGCAGCTGAGAAATCTCTTAGCTTAATTAGCGATGACTAAGGATGAAGCACACACATTTTACATCATAAGACAGATGGGAGACTTTTGGGAGCCAGACACAGGATGCTATACCCTGGATCTGAGTCTTTTGTAGTCAGCTGGCTGGGACCCTTTTGCGCTACCCAAAACAGAAATCATAAAAAGAGGAGGAAGAGCTCTTCGTCTTGGCAAGACCAGGCCCATGAGTGTCCGATGCCAAGACTCCAATATGAGAGATAGGGGGCTTTGGTGTTGGGCTTTAAAAGCTGTTGTTGGTCTTTGGCTTTAGATACTCAGGATGGAAGCTTATTGCTGCCTGGACTGTAACCCTCAGTGGCCCCAGTACTTAGCAGCTGCAGTGGCCCCCAGGTGCCAGCAGCAGGCAGTGTGATGGCTCCTGCCTACTGTGATGGCTCCTAAACATCCTCAGATGTTGCGGCCCTTGACTCCCACAGGCCCAGGGTACTAAGATCCTTGGCCCTTGCAGCAGGTAGCTCCCTGGAATTCTCCCAGTGTCTGGGACGCATGGTTTCCTGTCTTCAGCTCTTCACAACCTTAGCCATTTGCACCATCTCTGCTCCTAGTCTCGAACGTTCTTTGGAACACTTCAGCTCTTCTCTCACGGCTGGTGTGACTGTCACTGTCACTGTCGTCACTGCTCTGTCCACTGTCTCCTTTATGTATTTCCACTTCACTCACTCTCCTAAGGATAAAGATAAATATATAGTGGAGAAAAGCCACTTGAGATAAGTGATTTATCAGGCTTGATAGTGCAGCATCAGGGGACAGCCCAGGAGGGTGTCTCTGGGGTGATTCAAGTAGCTGGAATTGAATGCTTTTACTATTATTATTATTATTATTATTATTATTATTATTATTATTAGTAGTAGTAGTAGTAGTAGTAGTAGTAGTAGTAGTAGTTTTAATTTTTTTGGTTTTTTGAGACAGGGTTTCCCTGTATAGTCTTGGCTGTCCTAGACTCACTTTGTAGACCAGGCTGGCCTTGAACTCACAGCCACCCGTCTGCCTCTGCCTCTCGAGTGCTGGGATTAAAGGCGTGGGCCACCATGCCTGGCTTGAAGGCTTTTATAATCAGGCAGAGACCTTCATGCAGAAGAAGGGCTGTGACGATCTGAACAGATTGCATTACCGCCCTCCTGTTACGTTACAGACCGTTAGCACTGCTCACAGGAAGTGTTTCTTCTCTATCCCGGAGGAGTCCACTGAGGCCTGTGATGGGAAAATGCCCAGTAAAAGCTGTCTGGAATGTCATGGCTTTAACAGTTTCTTCTGCAGCAGGGCTTGGGCAGCTGTGATTGCAGGGAAACTTCCTCATGGCATCTGTGCAGCGTTCCGAGCAATAGGGCTGCTGTGAGGGCAGTGTCTGCCTGTCTAAGAGAGGCTGCTTGGCTGAAAGTCTTCTGGTCAAGGCACCAGGGAAGGGCCTGGCGATTGTCAATCAAGGAGTCAGATCGCTCTGGTCTTCTCCAAGGACTTGGCTTATTTAAAAGTAAGATCAGCATTAACAGGGTTGCTTCCCTATTAACGGTGCTTTAACTCTATTTAGTAATGTCCCATTCTTTTTTGCTTGTTTGTTTGTTTGTTTGTTTGTTTGTTTTTTCGAGACAGGGTTTCTCTGTGTAGCCTTGGCTGTCCTAGACTCACTTTGTAGACCAGGCTGGCCTGGAACTCACAGCGATCCACCTGCCTCTGCCTCCCCAGTGCTGGGATTAAAGGCATGCGCCACCACGCCCGGCTCTAATGTCCCATTCTTAAGCAAACACAGCTGTGCTGTGCCTCAGATGCTTGCATGTTAAAGGTTTGGTACCATCTGTGGTAGTGACCAGATGCCGATGGAATGAATCTTCAGGGAGTGGGGCCCGGTGAGAGATCTTCCAGTCAGTGAGAGCATGCTCCTGAGGACACAGTGAGCACCCCCTCCCCGTCCTTTTGTACTCTTGTTCATCCTGGCTATGAGATTCCTTTTCTGTCCCATGATGTGTCACTTAGGCCCAGAGCATCAGGGCTAACCAATCATGAGTCATGACAAAGAAAACTGTGAGCTCTAATAAATATTTTCTTTTTTTTATAAGTTGATTATCTTGGATATTGCTTTGATGACACTTCTTATTTTTCCCCCCATAGCTTGCGATCTAAAAAGAAACATAAGCAGTTGCTTGTTCTATTTTTACTTATCATAAATGAAGAAACGGGCTTCGTGTGGTTTTCCTTAAGCTATTTGCACCCAATAATTAAAGAATGTCCATTTCTATGGGCTGTGTCAATGTGGGCCAGAGTCAGGGACTGTATTACAAACAAAACCACATCAAAGTGGCCTGTTAAAGGGCTGGAGAGGGGCTGGAGAGATGGCTCAGTGGTTAAAAGCACTGCCTGCTCTTCCAAAGATCCTGAGTTCAATTCCCAGCAACCACATGGTGGCTCACAGCCATCTGTAATGAGATCTGGTGCCCTCTTCTGGTGTACATACAGGCAACACGCTGTGTATATATGATAAATAAATATATTTTTTAAAAAATAAAGGGCTGGAGAGATAATTCAGTGCCCAAGAGCTCTTGCTGCTCTTGCAGAGGACCCAGGTTTGGTTCCTGGCACTCATGTTGTAGCTCACAACCATCTGTCACTTCAGTGCCAGGGGATCCAATGCCCTCTTTTGACCTCCAAAGGGCACCATCCTCACACATGGTACACCCACAAGCATACATGCAAACAAAACACGTACATAAAATAATCTAGGGGAAAACTTGACTGCCTTTTCGTTCTCAGTAATGTTAAGGCTAACCTAGCCCTCTGGCTTTAAGTATAGAAGCAAAAGTCAGGGCCCTCACTTCTTAAATAGTGTCTTGAAACCATGAAGACCAAACCATCCATGGCCAGATTGTTCTCCTCTGCCCTGCGTGGTTGGCTGCAGTGGAAATGTGTACACAGTCTTAGACCCTGACTTTCAGGATTTTGATCCTCAATAGCAGGGGCTGCAGAGAACTGTGCAGCTGGATACACTCACGGCTTGGCCTGGCCTCTCTGGACGAAGCGCTTTCCGGTGCTAGGTGGCTGAGTGCCCTTTACTTCTGAGGAGGAAGCCAAGAGAGCTTCATCCAGTCTAGCGGAGCTGCGCTTGCATTTGTGTGCATGCAAGTGATTACAGGGCCAAGAAGGAGCCGGTGTGAGCCATCTCTGTTCCTTTACCTCAGCTATAAGACACGTACCATCTACACAGGGTGCCCCAAGATCAGGGATGTAAATCTAAAATTTGGTAATTAAAAACATAACGGTACCTCATTCAAGTAGTGAGCACGGCCCTGTTGGCAAAGAATCAAGTTCTGACGTTTCTGCCAATAACCACATTTTCATGTTGCCTCATACAGGAGAGAAAATAGAAGAGCGGGGACAGCAAGATAGACCTGAAGTTGTGAATGGTACGGGCAGGGGACAGGAAGAGAGAAGGCTGAAGGCTGCTGGCAGAGCCACGTTGTTGCTTTGCTGCCAGGCTTGCTATGTTCGCAGGTGCCTGGGACCAGGGCTTCCTTCCTTGTGCTACCGATGTTGCAGATTTAGAAGTCGGGCTTCTCCGGGGGGGGGGGGGGGGGGGGGCTAGGGGCACGGAGATCTGCAGGGGAATGGCGGAAAGAAGACTAAGACCGACGAAAGGTTCCGGTTCATTTATAGCACTTCCTTGACGTAGAGGAAAGGGAAGGAAAGGGGTCTGATTAACTCCCGGAAGTGTGCAAACTTAAACAAAGGATCGCATTTTTTGGTCATCGGCAGCCAATGAGGACACAGGCATACTTCAGCATCCCTGCATCTGGGGACAGAAGTTAAATAAAGAAAGGAAGCTCACACGAGTAATTCCCAAAGCAACCTTATCCACGAGCTACAACCTCTCTCCTTACCGATCCTGCATCCTAGCTCCCAAATGAACCAGGTCATAGGTTTGTCTTCTGAGAGCAATGTGAGGTGTGGGAAGGAGCCAGAGTTTCAGAGGAAAAAAAAAAAAAGACTACGTTGGGCGACACACAGTGTTACGGTTTGAGGGTGACGTGCACCCAAAGACTTGTGTGGTAGTCAGATAGTGGGTTTAGGAGAAGTTAATGGACAACAGTGTTCAACCTTCTCAGTGGATTAAGAAATTGATGGATTGTGGGAAAGAGGTTGGACCTGGAGAATGTGGTTTCCAGGGATGCGCCTTTGATGTATGAACCGTGCCACAGCCTCTTCTTGTCTTAACTCTGCCGCTGCCCCTTGCTGATGTTCAGGTCTTAGAAATTGTGAGTCAAAATAAAACTGCCCCTTTAAACTGTTTACTTGGATATTTTTGTTACTGTGGTGAGAAGGGAACACCACACACAGTTGCTCTTAGGGGCTGAGGGCCCTTCAGAGAGAAGCTTCCAAAATGACAGTTTACAGCAGTGAACCACAAAATTAGACTTAGAGGTTTCTAGTCTGAGGCCCCTTGCTCTATAGCCCACTGTCCATCTTTTGTCTGAGCCGCACCACTTACCCTCTGCTGATGCCTCCGGAATCCAAGGTACATCTGGCCCTGAGGTAGAGCATCCTGTGGTGGATGCTTTGCTTTGCTCATCCTACAGTTTTTCCTGGTGGGTTACTATTGCCTCATCACATTCGGGGGGTGGGGGGTGGAAATGAATGAAATACGGATTTTTTTTTTCTCTCCACCAAGCACATTCCATTTCTTCAGCCTCAGTCTGTATCCTCCCAAGTACACTGAACTAATTTTCTCTCCATTTTGACCAGCCAGGTCCTGGAAAGGGGTGGGCGCTACCTTAAGAAGAAGTCAGATACAGTCTCATCCCTAATCCTGCTGGTCAATGTTAGAGCAGAGCAGACCTTAGACAGAGCCTGGCTTAAGTCCTTCTTTTGCCGATGAGGAAATTAGATCCAGAATTCTAGTGGCCCCACAGCTCGCAGGTAATAGAATGGGAGATATGTACGAAGTGCATTTGAGTCGGCTCCACCATCCCGGGCTGGCTCTATGTGGTCACCATGACATGGTGGAGGGGGACAGAACGGAAAACATGAAACATAGACACATTCTATTCAAGCTTCTTGCCTCTCCTGACTAGATTTGGAAACAGGTGATTCTGTAGCAATGAGAGGACACAGGAGACTAGCCCCACCCCCACCCCCCACCCCACCCCCCACCCCCGCCTCAGACTGACCCTTTCAAAATCTGCAGCAATTCTCTAGGACTTCATTGGATGCACTGGGGACATCGATACTGATGACATTAGGGTGACCTAACTTTGTTCAATTCTTCCTCTAACCCATGTCATTCTGTAGAGACGGTGCTTGGGTGCAGAGGCATGAGTGAGCCTCTGGGATTACTTGGACCACTAGGGGAATAACCCCCCAAGGTGAGGTGAGATTTCAACCGGCTGTCCCAAGTGTGATGCCATTCTATTTAATGGTAAGTGTACTTGCTGTTTGAGGGAATCAAAGATTCACACAAACATTCCTAACCGAAGCACACTGATGCAGGCTCGTCTTGAAATACAAGTGCATGCCACACAAGATTTTGCGATGGGGGACTACCACGGGAAGCAGCTGAAAAATATGCCATGGGTGTATCCAAGGATATACATGGTGAGACGTGGTCTGGTACCCAGGGATGTCTGGAGTCTAGCCAACTGCTATGTCTGAGGTCAGGGGCTCATATGTGGGGGCAGAGGATAGACACTCGATGGCTAAGGGTGAGCTGAAAGCATGAACCCCTCCCTCTTTCCTCTGGTCCCCAGTGGTATAGCCCGGAGGAAACAGATGTCCCTCGTGCTCATCTTAGTGACAAATGGGAATCAGCTCATTTATTAGCTAAAAATAGAGTAAGTGCTAGTGCTGGTAGGTAAAAGGTGAGGAATAACACTACAGGGGGTCCCCATTTTACACAGATGTGGACTTTGCCCCTGGTTGCACCAAAGGGCAGATGGGATGGGCATTGCCTGGCCTCAAGCCCATTGGTACTCTACAGTTTGTCACCTGTGAGTGATCACCAAACATCCAGAGCCTGAGAGAACATTCCTTAAGTAACATCTGATTATCTGGACAAGAATACAATGAGTGAATAATCATTTGTTGTAAATTGTTTATGGTTTGCACATTACTAATGACCAAATAACTGTTAAGCACCCTTTAGATGAAGAACACCACCATAACAGTACCCAATTGGTATGTCGTGTCTTTTCCTAAAATGTAAACTTTAAATCATGTGTCTTTCCTGAAGTTATTCTGAACCGACTTGGACACCACCACGAGAGACTCCTCCTCTCACTCTAGCGCAACAGGCATACTACCCCTTTGACTCAGCGTGTTCTTTACAAGGTCAACTAACACACAAAATTGTTCCAATCCCAGAGCTAAGCACTGATCACTTTATATTTCGCTGCAAAATCCAGGATGGCTGCCTGCACATGACACATCAGTAGACACAGAGGTCTAGATAAGCTGTTGGTTATTAAGTGTTGATGGCCTGGTGTGGAAAATTAATACATTTACTTAGTAGAAGTAGCTAAGCAATATGCATCAGTGGCTGAGATCAATTAGAATACAAATTAGGTGTATAAACATTAAAACCGAAAGCTTAATTTGTGTTTAATTTGAAGCCAGGTATGTCTGAGTGACACACCTTTAAAATGGTAATAGCAGAGGGAGAATCAAACATCTAAACAGGCATTGATTTATAGCACGGGCTGAGCAGTGAATATGTCCATTAAGCCATTTTAAGACTATGTTTATTGTGTATGCATAGAAGTGATCATGTGTGTGTGTGTGTGTGTGTGTGTGTGCGTGCGTGCGTGCGTGCGCACCTGCATGCGCATGGTTCACACATACACTCACACCATGTTGCACATGTGGAGGAGGTCAGAGGACAACTTGAGGGATGCGGTTCTTTCCTTTCACTGTGCAGGTACCACGGATCAAACTCAGTAAGTGGTTTTACCCCCTTCCCCCCTGAGCCACCTCCCTGGCCCCAAACACAATCTCTTTTTAAAGCAAACACAACAGAAGGTCAACAAGCTATAAACGGTGAAGATCATACGGGAGCCATTTTTCTGTATCTTCATTTTCTCAATCTTTTCTTTCCTTTAAAGAGTAGCAAAACCCCTGTGCACAGCACAGCAATTGCAAGCCAGGAGTGCGCTTGCCCTCCCTTACCTCTCTGCTCCCTCAGACAGTGAGATTATAAGCACCACAGTGCTCATGAGAGAAAAGGAAAAGAAATGCTCTCTTGGGTCACAGCAAAACAAGCCCATGTTCGCCCTCTCCCCTGTTAACATGTCTGAGCACATACACACAGCTATCTATTGTGTCATATATCCACATTCGAATATCGAACCGTGGTTCTAACGTTGACTTATTTTTTCATTGATAATTCTAGTTGACATTATTTGAAACAAATAAACTTCCCTAAACCATATAGATTTCATCCCTTCCCCACCTTCTACCCCCTCCTACAAGCCAACAAACAAGAAAAATTGTAAGTCAAAAACTGCTGCCTGGATGCCAAGGGGAGCCGCTGCGGACAGCATTAGGGAAGGCTTCAGGCACTGCCATCACCAGTCTTGGCTTTGCGGGCCTCGATCATCTGCTTGGTGGCCCCTTTGTGGTCTGTGACCAGTCCCAGGAAGCACATGAAGTCAATGAATTAGGTGGTTGGGTTGAAATTTAAGCCAAATTCACTCGCAGAGTAGTCAAAGGGGAAAGTGTGGTGGTAATTATGGAAGCCTTCCTCTGGAAGACAAAGTGTGCCTCGAAGTCACGCCATTGCCACCTGTCCGCATGGGTGCTGTTAGGCATTGCTTGTTTAACTCATTGTTTTTTTAGGTTAGGATACAAAGCAGTCAGCTTCATTATAGCATCTTTTGTTGTTGTTGTTGTTGTTGTTGAAGCTTTATTTATTATTATGTATACAGTGCTCTCCCTGCATGTACACCTGCAGGCCAGGAGAGGGCATCAGATCACATTGTAGATGGTTGTGAGCTACAGTGTGGTTGCTGGGAATTGAACTCAGGACCTCTGGGAGAGCAGACAGTGCTCTTAACCACTGAGCCATCTCTCCAGCCCCCTTATTATAGCATCTTAATACATATGCGTCATATTGAATTCTCAATTGTTCCTCCTCCTCAGTGCCTTCTCTTCCACCCAGGGCTTTGCAGCAGCTACTTCCTCCTTCTCCTGTTAGTCCCTTCTCTGCTTTCTTATTGAGTGCCCTTATTTCCCTTAAAAAATCTCTCCTCCTCAAATGATCTTCTTTCTAGCTGTATGAGTGACATGTACATAAAGACACATACATCTGTGCATTTACATTATTTTAAATGTAGGTTCTACACATAAAATAAAATACATGACACCTGTCTTTGTACATTTAGCTTATTTTGATATTTGATTCCAATCATCTTCCTGTGAATGTCACGAGTTCCCTTTGCTTTGTAGCTGCCTTGAAATCCCATGGCGTGTTCATATCACATTCCCTTATCTGTCTGTTGATGGACATCTAGACTGCCTCTGTTTCTGGGATGCTGTTAATACAGCAGCAATAAACACGGATGCCTGCATAGAGGGTTGTTTATCCGCTTTTAAGATCCGCCATGTTTAAGGCTGTTTCAGACTGTGTGTTCGGGCAAAAGACTTGGCTCGGGCGCTCGGAAGCATTCACTCAGTTGCTGGATGAGCTAAGTTGAACAGAGACTAGCAGCACAGTTAACTCAGCGCATCACAAGACGCTTCCCAGCATGAATGGCAGACAAGATGGTGCTCCTTCGGGGCTGCAATTCCAAGAACACGAGATGCTATTGATGCTTCTAATCATCATATTATCCAATGGATCTCTTTGGTTGCTTTCTTCTATCTGATGGGAATTTCTGTGTGTGTGTGTGTGTGTGTGTGTCTGTCTGTCTGTCTGTCTGTCTGTGTCTCTGTGTCTGTGTTCCAATACGTCTTGCCTTCCTTAAATCTCCCAGCACCTGGTGACCCCATTTTCTCCCTACTTCTTTGAGTTCTACTTTTTTGAGGTTCAACATATAGACAAGATACTGCAGCATCTGTCTCTCTGAGTGCTATAGCCTTCAAGTTCACTGCATATGACAGGATGCCCTTCTCCACTTAAGCAGAAGAATACTGTCTATTACACACTCACATAGCGTATTGTCTTTGGCTATGCCTCTATTGGTGGACATCCATTTGGTATCTGGGCTATTGTGAATAGTGCTTCAATAAACACAGACTGCAGATGCCTCTTCAGCAAACATTTCATTTCCTGTGGATATACACCAAATTGTAGGCTTGCTGAATCATATGGCCATTTTGTTTTTTAACTTCCTTAAAAACTTCCACATCGTTTTCCACGATGGCTAGATTCATTTACAAAAGAAGAAACGTCAGGCTCACACAACTGCTATTGTAACTCTAGAGACACTCAGACTCTCCCTTCCTCCTTCCTCCCTTTAACGTTCCTTTTTAGCTACAGTTACTGGTTTTTTAAAATTTTTTTTTATTTTGTGCCTGAGCCCTCACTGCTGGCCTGGATAGACTCAAAGCAGCATGTCCAGCTCTTTAGGACTCATGCCTTAGCCATGCTGTTTGGTTCTCTGACCCACATGTGCTTATGTAAGATGTGATGGCCCACGCTGCCCCCGCTTCTAATTGTGTCCAGAATGATGCTGGATGTGGCTCTTCTAGTCGCATCCCCACGCAAGATACAAGGGGAGGAGAGAGAGCAGAGGGAAGGGAAAGAGAATTCCTCCTGCACTCCAAAGCCCCCTCCCCCTCCTGTCTAGAGACGCCACACCTAAGGCTTACTCCACCTCACAGTGCTGCTGTCAACACAAGCTGGCAAGACCTAAGGGTCCGCAGGCTCTTAATTGGATGACTGATGAAACAGTCTCAGGAACTCACCAGCAAGTGACAGAGACTCCTCCTACCCGGTAGTGGAACTTCCCTTCCCGGCTTGATCTCCGTTTAATGGCCAGCTTTACCATTCGGAGAGGCGCAGCTAGTATTTATGAGTCACTTACGTCGTGCCGAGCATAGCGCTAGGGCTGAGTACTAACTCCTATGCTCCTCATGTCTTTAAGCTAACGCCTATGATTATCCCTGTTTTAAAATGAGGACAGAAAGGCACAGGAGGGACAAGGAACTCCCCTAAGACTATAAAGCTGGCATAAAGGGAGTACCGCGGAAGGCCTATTTCATGCTAAGCAGCTGGCAAGCACTGTGTATGAACGCCCTCACTCTTCAGTGAGCCGGGGAGGAGGGCAGGCCTACTAACTGTCTTATTACAAATAAGAACACAGACTGCTGAGGAGCCAGACAGGGCCCAGAGAGGAAGTGGAGGACCCAGGATGCTGCCTAACTTGGACTCTGCGCTGCCCTTACTCTAAGCTACTAGTCACATGACCCTCCTTTCTTGCCGTTGCCTGCTTGACGGCCTTTCTTTCCTCTGACATATATGATTGGCTAGTCAAGTCTAGAGTAGTCAAGAGCGTCGGAGAGAAAACGGATTGCTGCTTCTTCCTGTAGGAAAAATTCCATGATGAAAGTAGCGGTTTCATTCCATTCATTGATCTTCTGTGCCCCAGGTGCTTCACCAAGCATTTCATATGCTCTCCTAGGGAGACACTGCTCTTTTCACTTGACAGATAGGAGCGCTATAAGCTGATGACTTGCCTGACTAGTCTAGCAGCTGGGATGCCAAGGCCAAAGTTCAATTTCTCAGCACTCATCCACTCTCTTTCCTATAGCCATAAAACCATCACTTCCATTAAGTCAATACCATCTGGACTGCCATTCCCCCACTAGCTCTCAACACGCCACTCACCAATGGCTCCCAGAGTGACAAATGGATTCTGCCAAGGGCTTATATGCTTGTTATAAGGCCGCTTTCCATACATGTGGACAGCGCTGTTGACCAGCCAGGTGCCATTTAGGGCGATGGTGTATCGGAGAATGGAAGCCAAGAAGTAGGAATTGCATAGACTCTCTTCGCACATGTACCAGGGCACCAGAGCAGGGACCACAAAGCACATGAGCACCACGTTGACCCTGTAGTACCTATGAGGAAGAGCACCATGCCATCACTGGACACTGGATCTGGTGGGAGGTTGGGGGTGTGGTGGATAGTGAGCTCACATGGCTCCCAAGGCAAGGCAAGTAGCACAGTTTTGAGAAATGAGATGGGCAGGATGCTGGAGGAAATGACCATCCTTTCAGTAGACTTTGGGAGAATCTCCATGTAAGATACTCAACACTATGTTGGCCAACCCCATGCATCTCTGAGAAAGTACATTTATCTTGTTAACATGAGTCTGAGCTAGCTCCTGGACACTACTCCACCAGCCGGCCTGATAGTCAGGCATACTTGAAGAAGTTCAAGAACCATCCAGTATTTCTTAAATACTGGTGCATGATTCTGCATTAACTTAGTCTGGTAAAAGGTATATGATTCGCCACTAAAGGTGTTCCCTACCCCTCACACGTTACACTCCAAATCAGCACAAAAATAAACAACCCAGGTGTGTACGGTAGTGCAGGTTGTAAGCAGGAAGATGGAGAGCTCAAGGCTATCCAAGGCTTTAGAACAAGGTAGTGTCTCAGAAAATAACGTGTGAATGAATGCAAGCATATAGTCACATAAAAAGTAACCATTCAACAGTGGGTTACTGAGCTGGATGTGGCATTACACACCTGTGATTCTTGCACGCAGGAGGGTGAGGGAAGATTGTGAGTCTGAGGCCAGCCTGGGCTACAGAGTGAGACCCTGTCATAAAGGCTCTGGAGGAAAAGTAAAGAAAGCACTAGTGTCAGCAGAGAGAGAGAGATGGGACACTGCTAACAGAGGGCATTTTGACCATCATGGACCTCTTTCTCTCCCTCTCTCTCTGCTTCCCCTCCCTTTCTCTCTCTTTGTTACAACCCAAGCTTTTCAGAGCTTCCTCTCCTAGGCCTGCTGCTGTGAGACTCTAATCAGGAAAGCCTATTCCAGGAAGTGATCTATCAGATGAGAGGCCGAGGCCAGCTCAATGCAAATGCAAGAGGAAGTTTATTGGTCCAAAGTGACGGGTCCACCTGTACCCGAGTGAGAGGGGACCCCAAGTAACCAGAGCACTGAGTTCTTACACTTCTCTTAAAGTCAGATTTGTAACAATCCTATTGACTACTTAACATGACCTTTGATTCTATTGGGTAGTTCTAAAACTATGTCTCAGCCCTCAGGGCCTGTCCCCTTTTTGACCCTGCTTCAAAATGGAGTTAGGTTGGATCTCTCATTGTGAGCCAGTATCTTGCTGAACAGTGGACTAGCGTGCCATGGACCTACCTCCTCTCTTGCTCAATTCTCAGCAGATCCAAGGCAGTCATGCCAGCAGACTCGTTCGTGCCTTAGACAGCTGCCCTGGTCTCCTGCTGGCTCCAACCATGTGATGCTCCGTGTAGAGTTGGCTACAGCCTAAAGGATTCAACCCTACTCAGAGCTCCCTGCCCCCTCCTTTTAAACTGGCCAAGGAGCTAGCTGCCTGCCAGCCACGGTTCCAGTTCTCAAAGCTCCACTCTGCCAAGGCTGTCAACACCCTATGCAGAAAGAAGTCCTGCAACATGGCTTCCCAAACTCAAGAGAAAAGCTCGGGTAGTGAGCATCCCTGGCTGACATGGTCACATCCGGCCAAAAGTCCCCTTTTCCTGAGAAAGAGGTGCTACTTACCAAAAACAAAACAATACAGAACCAACCCAGCAACAAAACCTCAGACCATTCTTGTCCCAACAAAGTGGCAGTGGGTCCAACTGCAGAGCTGCCAAGTGAGTGTCCTTCCTGGGTCCCATGAGTCTTCTGCGTGCACATTGGTGTAGATGAAAGGAGGAACGTCGGGGGACCATGGCAAGTCCAAGCAGGATGCTCACATGATGAGATTTCATACCAAAAACTGTTATCCTCTGTGACTTTCAAACAGACTCCGGGCAAATCTGTCCCGTGTGGCTGAGAGGCCTCCCCCACATAGCGCCAGCCTATAGCAGCTGGTCTGCTCTTAATTACAGGCTTCCGGCCTCTGGGCCTCAGGACCAGCCCAGCACAGAGATGGCACATCAGCTTCCTTCTTAATGACATTCAGTATGAATGCCGTTGCCAGCAGCTCGCAGACAGTCTCCAGGAGTCTTCCAGCATGGAGTCCCTGCTCATTTTAAACTCCTTCTTAAATCAGCAGTAGGGAGGAAGGCTGGGGAGGGGCCATTGGTCTGGCTTTTTGCTAAATGGTTTTTTTTTTTTTTTTAATGTTATAAAGCACCAGAAAGTGTTTAACTACTCAGCTTGGCTACTTGCTAGCTATGTAACCCTGGGTAGATGATTTCATTGTGCTGACCCTCAGCTTCTCCTTCTGTATGACACTGCCCTAACAGGTTTATTAAGTGCCTGCCATGTGCTGGGTTTCTCCCTTAGCCCTGAGACTCCAGTGACATCAACAGACAAAAAAAAAAAAAAAAACCCTTCCCTGGTGGAACAAAGGCAGCCTGTCTGATGCATCCTGATAGGAAAGGCAGATGCTACAGTACAGATGAAGCCCAGCGCCCCGCCCATTAGTCATAAATACAAGAGAAACAATGATGGGGAGGGACGGTATGATATCCTGAGGGTACCGTGAAATAAGGTGTCTAGGGATGGCCTATCTTAGGCTGTGCCCTCGAGGCAGTTTTATCACCTCTCCTTTGCAAGGGTGTTGTAGTGGCCCAGAAAGATGACGGGATATTCTCACAGCAAAACTGGTACACGGCCAGTCTCTAAATCCCAAAGCACTTACGACCTCAAGTACACCCTGTTGCTCAGCTAGCTAACCACCGAGGTCACACGATCAATGGAACCTACTTAAGGATGACCCATTTACCCTTGCCTCATAAGGTGTGCATATGTCAGTGAGCGCTGTTTCCTAAAAGTCAGACTCAAGGCAAACTCAAGCTGGGCTGGGCTCCCTACTCTCGGATGAACCACATTCTCCTTGCTCTTGGAGTCCGTCAGTTATGCCTGCTTGGTAGTCATCTTGGGATGTTCTCAGTCCCCTTGGACCAGGCAAGGCGCCCTGTGGTGTCCCAGTCTCCCAGCATTCACACCTGCTGTGTCAATGGGCAGTCTCACGCATAGATCAATGTTCTTAGCCCTGACTTCATATTAAAAACAACTGGAGACTATTGTAAGGACATAGGGACCACACCAAATCAGACCCTCTGGTGGGCATTTCTATTCTTGACATTCCTAGGTTGTAACGATGGATGCCTACACTGTCTTCCTTGACAAAGTGTACTGATTTTGTTCGGGTATTCACTCATCCTCCTCATAGCCATGTGCCGGGGAACATTGATTCTATCCAAGTCAGTTCCTCACTGGCTCGAGCCAGTGATCAAAGCTACTTTGTCAATAGTTATTTTTGGAGTGGGCATGTAGCACAGGAGTGACTAACAGGGCATGAGAGAAAGGATAACTTACCTAGGGACAAGTGATTCTCTGCCAGTGACAGCACTGACAGCAACTGGGTTAAATGTTTGCATTCTAAGAAGGGGTCTGGGTGACATAGGTAAGGTCCCTCCACTGATTGAAAGGGCTCTAGCAGGCCCGAGTGTGGCAAACATGGCTCTTAGCAGGCTTTGCCTTTCTCCCTTATTCCTTCTGCCTTGCTAACAACCATTAGATTACATTCCTAAAGCTGGCCTTATTGGACCACTTCCTCCTCCTCAGGCTGACCACCAAGGTCCAGCTATCAAAGTATAGTAAATTCAGCCACCAAAAGACCCTTTGACTCACCTAATTAACATGTCCAATCAAAATTAATCAACTCATGCGGACACAAGTTCTGGGATTCTTGTAGAAACTTATCTCTTGGGTTGTCAATTAAGATTGCATACACAAACCTGACTAAAAGTATTCTTACACCTTTCTAGCAACAGGTTTCTTTGAGAGATTTCCTTTCCAGAGCTTAAAAAAGAACTAATTCTGACAATGAATTTCTAGTCATTTGTCAGTAAAACATGTAAAATGTAACAATAGGTAGGATTAGCCCTCATCTCATGGGTTTTGTCTTGCTTTGCAAAATCTGTATGCCTGACAACATTTTGGCTCTGAACTAGAAGAAAAACGTTTGAGATCACCTAAGGAGAAAAATCATAAGGCCAAGTCTAGAGAGAAGGTGTTAACACAGAAACAAGAATGAGCCACAGAATATCGCGGCTGCCCTCACAGATTTGAAACCAGAGACCGACGTATGTAATAGAAATAAAAGTGCGCACGCTGCCTTGTGGGTAATTCTAAAGTTGCTTCCCGCTGCTTGGAGACCACTGCTTATGAGGAGGGCTTACGCCAGATGTTGGGGACGCTCTCATCCCAGCGGCTCACCACGCTAATACCACAACTGACAAGATGTTTCTCAGATTTTAGTTCTGGACAAAGAGTCTATTTTCTAGAGATTCAGGGTGGTATAGACCTGTAATCCCAGAACTTGGGAGGCTGAGGCAGGAGGATTGTGAGTTCAAGGCTAGCCTGGGATACACAGTGAGACCTTGTCTCAAAAAAAAAAAAAATCTAAAAATACTAAAAGTTAATTTTTTTAAGTTAATTTTTTTAATCCCATTTTTTTTATATACCAAATACAATTACGCACCAAGTGACCCAGTTTGAGAGCACTGGCTACCCTGTGGCAATGTACAGAGGGAGGCTGACCTGTCTGTCAGCTGTTTCAGCTCTCCAGCATCTCCTCCTCATGTCAGCCAATCAAATGCAGTAATGAGACGTGAAGCCCTGAAACCAGCCGGGAGACCCAAACTGTGCTCTTATGAAATCTGGATGTCTTTCTGACCTCCAAGCTGGGTTTGATAAGCTTAACGCTCTCTTCACTCTTTCAATGAAAAACAATCAAAAACCTGCTGTAGCATTTTTTCTACTGATTAGTTGCCCCTAAACACAGCAGTCCCAAGCTGGTGGTATGTGACATCCTGAGCGTGGAGTAAAGGGAGCCACCTGCAGCCTCCTCACCTGGCAGCCTGAGAAAATGCGAGAAGCAGCAAACACCCCAACGGGTAAGAACAAGATTACAGCCCCATGGATATATTGTAGTGATGAGCAATGCACTGCCCGGAGCCATCCTGATTAAACACGCTTGATTTTGTGATTTCACTTAAAGCCTCGCCAGAAACTCAATTTCCCTTCAATTCTTGCATCTTAGTGAGCACCAGGAAAAATAACATGTGGGTGTTTACTAAGCATTTATTCATAGGACAAATGATATACCATGGCAGTTGAGAGGTGAGTGGGGCATGTGTTTGCATGCATAGCTTAGATGGTAGAAAAGCTTTGACTCTTAGGACTGCTTAAGGTGAAAATGGGTGTTGTCTTTTACGTAAAGTCTTTAAGTAAAATCGAGAATGAAGACTGTGTCCTCTGAAAGCTCTCATCAGGACCACTCCGGACCTAGCCTTGACCCTAATGAGTCTTAACATCACTTCTTCAGCATCATACCGAGTCATCATTCCTGTGAATGGAGCCCTGTTCACCTGACCCCCTGGAGTCAGATCCTGGCCTTCTGGCCGCATCTCCTCTCCAGCAGAGGACAGGAAGGTGGCAAGCCACAGCCTCCCAAAGCATCTTTAAGAACTTTGCTGAGCGGTGGGGACATGGTGCAGTTGTGCCATCTTTCTGCGTCTGGTTTTGGCTGCCTGGTTAAACTGCACCGAGAAGAACTAAGGTTGAGGAACCGTTTGTCTTTGGCAAAAGCAATTAGGTTACTTGTCCCTCCAGCCTGGCTGTTCATGTCTGGTTCTTCTGTCTGTTTCTGTTCCCCTTCCCTTCCTTACTAGTTATCAATTGCCACCTGTAAATTATATGAACAGTAGTTCAATTGCTAATGACATACAACACAGGATCACTAAGTCAAACTAAAATCATTGGCAAAGTGATTTTTTTTTTTAAACAGAGTGGCTGCATTTCCAGTGTCTGTCACCCGTCCTACTTTCATCCCCTTATCTTCTGAGCTACTCTGATCACTGCAGGGGAGGACATAACTGCTTATCTCAGTCTGGGACCTGTGAGATTAAATGCAGTTTGTTTGTGGATTTCCACTTTTCTGGGGGCGCAAAAGCTACAGCTCTTACCTGACTGTCAGAGAGATTTGATGCTCACGAGAATGCATTTGTAGCATAACTGTGTTGTCTTTGATGACAGTGCTCTTGTTTAATTGTGATTTGCTCTGTTTCAGGATTTACAGAAGAAATTTAATTCAATTTAAAAGTCGGATTGTTTTAAAAATGAGATTGTTATCCCCAATGTCTTTGAAATAAAAAGGAAAAATTTATTATAGTGACATTAGATGTGTGTGTGTGAGAGAGAGAGAGAGAGAGAGAGAGAGAGAGAGAGAGAGAGTGTGTTCCCTGATTATTCTGTCCTATGTACGTGAAGATGTTGGGCTGTGGAGACAACTGCCAAACAACTCTTCCACCTCTATCAGTGATAAGCAGCCAGCCAGGCTGGAGAGGCAAGAGTCAATATGGTCGTCTGAGCTGCCTTCAGCATCCGTGAGCTCAATCCAGTTGAATAGATTAGGTGGATGGGCTGTCTTTCCCATACAGGGCAAAAGTCAACAGGCTGTCTGGCGTGGCCGCTTCATCCCATGAGTAAAAGGCATGCCCTTCACACCTGTCACATGGGTCCCACTCCTGTGTTCAAGTGGTGCTGTACCTCTAAATTGCAGAAGCCTGTCTTGCTTGGGCCTGCTCTCTGCTGTGATTTCCTGCATCCTCGATGGCCTTTGGTGTGACAGTGCCAAGACCCCAAGGTTTTCCTGTGCACTGACCATTGACATGCTTAGTCACATAAACTTACCAAAAGAAATGTTTATGAGCAGGGATGTTGACACGTACCTGTAATCCTAGCACTTGGGAGACCAAGGCAGGAGGGCCACAAGCCCATAAGTTAGAATACACACTTAAGTCTGAGTGGCCAGTCTAAGCTATATAATGATATATATAATGTTACTACTATTGTTCATTTTTCTGCCCTAATAAAAAACCTTGACCTTTTTAGATGACAGAGTCTAAAGCCAAATTATTAAACAGGATTCTCTAGAGGAACAGAACCTATAGAGTGTATCTATACTATAAAGAGAGATTTATCAGATTGGCTTACACAACAAAGGCTAGATGGCCCAGCAGTGCTGACCTGCATGCTGGGAAAACAGAGAAGCAGTCTCAGTCCCGTACTGACGGCTTGGATGATCCCTGGAGAGCGGTCGTCACTGAGTCCACAGTGAAGGTGTTCTTTACCGCTGAGCCATCTCTTCCAGCCCCTGACTTGGCCAACTGTTTTGACCCTTAGTACCACATATACACAACTAAGCCGCCATTTCCACTTGGCAGTGTTCCCACCTACTGTATTTCCTCTGTCCCCCTTGACTCATTTCTCTTAATCTGTGAAGAATCTGAAAACCAGAGATGTGAGTTTGTCCAATTTGTGTGCAGATCAAGAACATCTGGGTGAGCCCTAGAGGCTTTGAGATTGCATGTGAGTTTTATTCCTCAACCCAGGGGAAGTTTGTTAACATTTGTGCCATAATGAGGAAGCTACCCCGCAGCTAAGTTAGCACTGGACAAGATAGCTCATGTATCGGCTTTGTTACATACACTTCAACCATTTTCATGTCCAGTCACATCTTCTTCAGAATATGCAATTACAGGAAGGAAATTAATTTTGGTTGGTAAAGCAAACAGTGATTTCATTGGCTGGAAACCCTGCCTAGGTGCTTCCCAGCACCTGCCATTCCTCAGCGTGCTGTGACTGGAGTTTTACTTTGTTTCTGCTGGACCACAGACAGAGTTCTCTGGCTAGGTTCACTAATGGTGAGCTGTGCTGCTTGTCACTTGGAAATACTGCTGTGTCCTGCTTGTTACGCAGGGGCCTGCCAGCAGTCCACGGGGAAAGCAGATTACTGCTGAGGGGAATCCTTCAGGCAGGCGTGCAAGGCAGTTTCCCTCACAGTCGTCCACAGGAATAGAGGAAGTGGGGACACAAACGTGCTGCTGACAATTCAAGAGAAAGTCTCAGATTCCGAGCAAGTCAGCTGTGCCTCACACGCGGCTCGGCCCCGCTTTTAATACCCACTTGAGTGGTTTGAATCTTATTCTTCTCACACTGCCCCCTCTCCTGGTGGCAAAGGCATGAAAGGCTAAGAGGGAGAAAGTGTGTCTGTTCAATAGTAT